>CM051234.1:359534537-360734537 GCA_027917425.1 Gastrophryne carolinensis
CAGCAATCCATCAGCGAAGCCATGTCCAAGAGACAGCAGTATGCGCCCACTCATCCTACGGCGCAGAAGCTGAATGTGCTCCTGTCCAAGTTGCTGGTGCTGCAGTCGCTCCCTTTTCAGGTGGTGGAATCTGCACCTTTCAGAGAACTGATGGCTTGTGCCGAGCCGAGGTGGAGAGTCCCAAGCCGTCATTTCTTTGCCAAGAAGGCAGTACCAGCGCTGCACACTTTTGTTGAACAGAAGGTGGGCCAGTCCTTGAGCCTGTCGGTGTGTAGCAAAATACATGGCAGCGCCGACATCTGGAGCTGTAACTACGGTCAGGGGCAGTACATGTCGTTTACGGCCCACTGGGTGAATGTGGTCCCTTTGCAGCAGCAACTTGGACAGGTCACGCCGCTTCGGCCTCCGCGCTCTCTGCCCATTGGGCCTGTGACACCGTGCGACTCGGCCTCCTCATCCTCCGCCATCTCCTCACCCTCCACTGTAGGCTCAAGTCTCAGTGCCTCTCCAGTCTACCATGTGTGCAGGGCACGGAGGTGTCACGCAGTGCTTCACATGGTTTGTCTTGGCGAACGGAGTCACACAGGGGAGGAACTGCTTAAATGTATTCATCAGGAAATCCAAACATGGCTTACTCCGAGAAAACTTAAAATGGGAATCATGGTTACCGACAATGGGAAGAACATTTTGTCTGCGCTGCGCCAAGGAAGCCTGACCCATGCCCCCTGCATGGCTCACGTCTTCAATCTGGTTGTCAAGCGGTTTCTGAAGTGTTCCCCCCATCTGCAGGACATCCTAACAACTTCACGGAAACTTTGCATGCACTTCAGCCACTCCTACACTGCCAAACACACCCTTCTTGAGCTACAGCGTCAGAATGGTATCCCCCAACATAGTCTGATTTGCGATGTTTCCACCCGTTGGAATTCCACCCTTCACATGTTGGACCGATTATATGAACAGAGAAAAGCCATCACGGATTTCCTGATGATCCAAGCAGATAGGGGGACTCCCCTGTGTAACTTCAATGTCAACCAGTGGCAGCTCATACGTGACACCTGCCGTTTGCTCAGGCCCTTTGAGGAAGCCACTTTATTTGTCAGTCGGCAGGATTACGGGATGAACGACGTGATTCCACTGCTTCATGTACTACAGCACATGTTGGAAACCATGGCTGGTCAGGGCACTGGAGACATGGCGTTTACATCTTACGGCCACATGAACCCCCTTGGAGCTGAACTGGAGGAGGAGGAGGAGGAAGAGGAGGAGGAGGAGTTGCCCAGCGAAACACAGTTTAGGCTTGGCGAAATGGCTGGTTTATCTAGTCAGCGGACAGGATTGGAGGAGCAGGAGCAGCCAGAGGAGCTAGAGGTTTTTGAGGAAGGAGAGACAGAGGACCCGGGCACACCGTGGCAGTATGCAGTGGAGATGGAGACAGGTAGTCCATCCGAGTCACTTGCGCAAATGGCACGAAGCATGCTCACGTGCTTGCGTAGTGACCCCAGAATTGTTTCCATCTGTCGGCGGGATGACTTCTGGCTGTCCACCTTATTGGACCCTCGCTTCCGGCACAAAATGGGGGCATTTTTTAAACCCACCGAGAGGGAGGACAAACTCAACTACTACAAAGACATTCTACGTAGGCAGTTGGCCGATGCCTATCTGCGCCATGGTCCATACTCTCGCAGGTCTGACTCGAGGGGACCTCTGCGCTCACCTTCCACTGCCATGGCCGCTGGGGGGGTTGGCAGCAGCAGCAGCAGAAGCTCCATCAGCAGCAGCAGCCTCAGTCTTCAGTCGCTAATGAGTAGCTTTCTACACCCGCATAGTGAGGCTACTCATGAGCAGCAGGAAGACCAGGAGCAGGACCTGAACCAGCAGGTCATGTCATACTTTGACATGACCATGCCAACACACCTTGAGGATCCGCTGGACTTCTGGGCAGCCAAACTTGATTTGTGGCCGCAACTAGCAGAGTTTGCCCTGGAAAAGCTGTCCTGCCCGGCAAGTAGCGTGCCATCTGAGCGGGTGTTTAGTGCGGCGGGGGCCATAGTTACGGCGAGGAGAACTCGTCTGTCAACTAAAAATGTGGAGAGACTCACCTTTGTCAAAATGAATCAGGGATGGATCAGCCAGGATTTCCACCCACCAATGCCTGATGCATGCGACTAGATTCAGCATGGTGCCACGTTTTACACTTTCCAAATGGTGCAAAACATATTTATGTCTTTAGGCCATTTTTTGGGCTCCTGCTGCTGCTACTGTCAACTCCTGCCAACTCCAGGGTGTGATTCATCCAATTTTTGGGCTCCTGAAGCCAACTCCAGTGTATATTTGGGCTCCTGCTGCTGCTACTGTCAACTCCTGCCAACTCCAGGCTGTGATTCATCCAATTTTTGGGCTCCTGAAGCCAACTCCAGTGTATATTTGGGCTCCTGCTGCTGCTACTGTCAACTCCTGCCAACTCCAGGGTGTGATTCATCCAATTTTTGGGCTCCTGAAGCCAACTCCAGTGTATATTTGGGCTCCTGCTGCTGCTGCTGCCAACTTCTGCCAACTCCAGGGTGTGATTCATCCAATTTTTGGGCTCCTGAAGCCAACTCCAGTGTATATTTGGGCTCCTGCTGCTGCTGCTGCCAACTTCTGCCAACTCCAGGGTGTGATTCATCCAATTTTTGGGCTCCTGAAGCCAACTCCAGTGTATATTTGGGCTCCTGCTGCTGCTACTGTCAACTCCTGCCAACTCCAGGGTGTGATTCATCCAATTTTTGGGCTCCTGAAGCCAACTCCAGTGTATATTTGGGCTCCTGCTGCTGCTGCTGCCAACTTCTGCCAACTCCAGGGTGTGATTCATCCAATTTTTGGGCTCCTGAAGCCAACTCCAGTGTATATTTGGGCTCCTGTTGCTGCTGCTGCCAACTTCTGCCAACTCCAGGGTGTGATTCATCCAATTTTTGGGCTCCTGAAGCCAACTCCAGTGTATATTTGGGCTCCTGCTGCTGCTGCTGCCAACTTCTGCCAACTCCAGGGTGTGATTCATCCAATTTTTGGGCTCCTGAAGCCAACTCCAGTGTATATTTGGGCTCCTGCTGCTGCTGCTGCCAACTTCTGCCAACTCCAGGGTGTGATTCATCCAATTTTTGGGCTCCTGAAGCCAACTCCAGTGTATATTTGGGCTCCTGCTGCTGCTGCTGTCAACTCCTGCCAACTCCAGGGTGTGATTCATCCAATTTTTGGGCTCCTGAAGCCAACTCCAGTGTATATTTGGGCTCCTGCTGCTGCTGCTGTCAACTCCTGCCAACTCCAGGGTGTGATTCATCCAATTTTTGGGCTCCTGAAGCCAACTCCAGTGTATATTTGGGCTCCTGCTGCTGCTGCTGCCAACTTCTGCCAACTCCAGGGTGTGATTCATCCAATTTTTGGGCTCCTGAAGCCAACTCCAGTGTATATTTGGGCTCCTGCTGCTGCTGCTGCCAACTTCTGCCAACTCCAGGGTGTGATTCATCCAATTTTTGGGCTCCTGAAGCCAACTCCAGTGTATATTTGGGCTCCTGCTGCTGCTGCTGTCAACTCCTGCCAACTCCAGGGTGTGATTCATCCAATTTTTGGGCTCCTGAAGCCAACTCCAGTGTATATTTGGGCTCCTGCTGCTGCTGCTGTCAACTCCTGCCAACTCCAGGGTGTGATTCATCCAATTTTTGGGCTCCTGAAGCCAACTCCAGTGTATATTTGGGCTCCTGCTGCTGCTGCTGCCAACTTCTGCCAACTCCAGGGTGTGATTCATCCAATTTTTGGGCTCCTGAAGCCAACTCCAGTGTATATTTGGGCTCCTGCTGCTGCTGCTGCCAACTCCTGCCAACTCCAGGGTGTGATTCATCCAATTTTTGGGCTCCTGAGGCCAACTCCAGTGTATATTTGGGCTCCTGCTGCTGCTGCTGTCAACTCCTGCCAACTCCAGGGTGTGATTCATCCAATTTTTGGGCTCCTGAAGCCAACTCCAGTGTATATTTGGGCTCCTGCTGCTGCTGCTGCCAACTTCTGCCAACTCCAGGGTGTGATTCATCCAATTTTTGGGCTCCTGAGGCCAACTCCAGTGTATATTTGGGCTCCTTCTGCCCCTCATAGTGATGCCACTTCAACTCTCTGCAATTGTGCCGCTCTGCGATTCTATTAGCGATGCCTCTGATCTGCATGTGATATTTCTTAAAAGTATTATTTAACTAACCCAGCACGCATCCTGTGCGTGTTACAGCAAGGCTGAATGGTTTACAACCCTATTGAGGCTGTAGGAGGCTCAGAAATAGCCGTTTTTAATAGCGATTCGTCGCGAATTTATTCGGGTCGAAACGATTTTTGTCGGAAAATTCGGCGAATCAGTCGAATCGAATTTTTCAAAAGTTCGCTCATCTCTAGTATGTATTGTATGGTCGTGTTTTTACAGGTCTTTTTCCCTATAGTCAATAGTACAAGGGGGGAGAAAAGGTTAGTTCCATCTCCAATTTGCGGGTAAGGGAAAAAACCTCTTGGTATTTAGGGAGTTTAGACCTGAGAGAGGACGTCCCTTTGTTTTCCTCTAAATGTGGTATCAAAGGTGATTGTGTACTATTCTTATTATGAAGCAGGTTAGGAGTACAATCATATGCAGTAAAGTCATTCTGGTTAAACATTTTGGTGATAAAGAAAAAGAACATTTATTTTCTTTCACAAAGTCATCTTTAACTATTTACAGATAAAAGGTAACGGATATACACGTTAATTCAGATAAGGTTATAGTCCTTCAATGGCTGTTAAAGAAGATGCCAGTTTGTAGCAACAATGCAGTTTGTAGCATGTAGACAGTTTGTAGCAAGTATGCAGTTTGTAGCAAGTATGTAGTTTGTAGCAAGTTTTCAGATTGGCTGTTTACAGACGCGTTTCGTGGTACATCGCTTCATCAGTGTAAATTGCCTTTAGAGAGAACTGTGATACAATGTTTTAATGTTGGAAATAAATACCATATATAATTTTAGTTTTTGCGCTTTTACAGGTGTTATAGCTTGTTTTTACAGAGAGTTATACCTTGTGCTTTGGAATGGTGTGAGTGTGATATCCTCAGGTAAAGCTTCAGGTGTTATTTACCTGTTTAAACAGTATTTGGGTTATTAGGCCAGGTTAGTAATAGTATTTTGTAAATTACTTAATAATAGTCAATAATAGTAAAAGATGATAACAACAGATAAAACTTAAAAAGTTCTACAAAACCGCGCTTTAAATATTAAACAATTGAATTGTCCTAATAAAGAGTCTTTCGCTCCAAGCCTTTAGACTGTTGTCACCTCAGTCTCAATATTCAGCATGTATATGTATAAATACACAGCCCTAGAGCTGTATATAAGGCTCAGCGAAGCAATTATATCACTATTTTATGAGATGGTGAAAAATTGAGCACCTAAATTGATAAGCATTTCATCCTAGCTAAAGGAGAAATTGTGGAGCCCTAAAAAAGGTGAATTATATGTGCAAAATATCAAGAATATATCTGGTACGTTATATATAAGAAGGTGGTGGTCAAGTGAAGTCACTGAATTGATTTGAAGAGCACTCATGGTGATATAATTGCTTCGCTGAGCCTTATATACAGCTCTAGGGCTGTGTATATATACATATACAATAGTAAAAGATGGTAGGTAAAATGAATAATGTTGATACCTTGTTGTGGTTTTAGACGTTTTTTGCAGTTGCTTTCCAATTAAGTGCTTTTCCTAAACCCATTATGCCCTTTGGAAGGAAAACGGATATAAGTAATGTAGCAGTGACAAGTGTTGGTAGTATATAGACAGTGTTCCCTCTAAGGTGCGCGCCTGGGCGTCCGCTCACCGGCTGTTCCGAGGCTGTGCATCTCTAATCCCCACCCGCGCAGCAAGTGCTGCTGAAAGGAGCTGATCATTTCTACAGGTTGGAAGCCACTGTAAAAGCACTACAGCTCGCTCCTCCGGCCAGCAGGGGTCGCTGTTATCTTGCATACTGCTGCTCTAACTTCTTTCCTCTGTGACAAGCATAGGATGTGCAGGGAGTCTTGCGTTTGAATAACAACCTGCCTCAGCGCTCCTCTGAATCAGTGCTGCTCTCTCACAGCACCACGTCATGCCAGGAGCTTCTCTGGATCTGCTCTGACAGGTGAGCAGTTGGCTGGGTCTTCATGTTGGTCTGATCTAATCCAGTGCTGGGTTTTTAAAGAAGGGAGGAGAACAATTGCCAAGACAGATAAGGGCCATTCCTTGTGGCATCCCCCCCCCCCCCCCCATGTAGGGGGCTCTAGCGTTCAGCAGGGTCATTGGCTGCTCAGCCACATGTAGCAACATGGAGGAGAGGGGTGATGAGCCCTGCCTGAAGAAGGTTACAGCATATGGTTGATTACATCAGTCAAACTACACTTGTATATACCCCTCTCTAGTCAATGCTTGGTTCCTGAGAAGGTGGACAGGAAACTGCAGCACACGTTTTAGCAGTTAGTAGGTGTGTGTGCTCTGATATCCAGTCCCCCATCTTAGAGACCATATCTTTGCTAGATAAATATAACAGCAGGACTGTAAGCTGCATTATGGCATGCTTCACTGTGTAAACCCCCCGGGTGCCCTAAAATGTACCTTTCACCTAGTCCCATTGTGCATATGCAGTCACTTCCAACCAGCACTGTATGCCGTGTATATTAAGGCTTGATATACAGCTCTGTTTGGACAAAGTGTTGGCATAGTGGAGGTCCTGCGGCCTGTGGCACGCTGCCGTCCCAGCTTATCTGAATGTCTGGGCAGGGGAGCACACCTCTGGTGCAAAACATGCTGTGGGTGAGGCAGAAAGGTAAGTGTTTGCAGTGCAATCCAGGTGAGGTGGGGTATTGTGAGGTATTCCAAATAGCGATGCCTGAGAGGTACTTAAACTAAAACAACACCCATTTTTCACAAAATAGATGTTGTTCTTAGAGCATTGCCAGTGCCCCCTGCGCATTAACCCCGGTAAACCCTCATAATCTTTCCTTTCTCCTCAGTCCCTGGTGAAATCTAGCAATGCGATTGGCCATCATAGTCATCTGGTTGCCGGTGGCCAGATACCCAGAAGAAGCCAGTGACTGCGTCAGCTAATCGCAATGCTCGGTTTTGCCAAGCGGGGGGGGCAATAACATGGAAAGTCCACTTTTGTTCCACAGACTTAAGGAAAGCTAGTGAGAGTGGGCACAAAGCAACCCATAAACCTCACCAGCGCTCCTGCGCCAACACCAGAGTTTACCAACCTATTATTTTCAATGGAAACAGATGGAACCAGGAAGCGTTGTTCCTGGTTTTACAAACCAAGGCTGCAGAAGACTGATTGGTGACACAGACACAGCAGTGAAATAAGTGGGTTGCTTTGTGTGCACTGACACTAGCTGATCTGAGGTCTGAGGGAATGGCCACCAAAAGTGGACTGTTCCTGTTAATTTATTAATTTGGGGATCTGATCATTTTTTTGGTGGTAATGTGGTGATTTTGGTGTTATTTTGCAATGATGGTAACAGTGGCTAATGCTGAGTGTTGCTGCTCTGCAGAAGAGGAGCACAGCTTATCCACTCATAATCCTTCTTTTCTCTCCTTCTCCCCATGTTCTCTCATGTCTCCTCCTCTTCTCTATGCTCCTCCTTTCTTTCCTCCTCTCCATATTCCCCCTTTCACTCTTCCTTCTCCCTGTATCTGGCTTTCTCTCCATATTCCCCCTTTCTCTCCTACGTTTCTCCTTATCCTCCCTTTCTCTTTTTCTTCTCACCACATACCCCATTTCTATTTTCCATTTCTCCATATTCCCCTTTTTTCTCTTTCTGTTCTTCTTAACCTTCTATTCCCCTTTCTCTCCTCTGTATCTCTATATCACCACTTTCTCTCATTTGTGTCACCATAGTCAGCCTTTTTTGTTGTTTTTGTCTTTGGTTGTGGGCTAAGACAGTAGGGGGCATAGGGAGTTTGTGATGGAGGATGTGAAGATGCCCCCCCCCCCATAAAATAACTGCTCTATACCATGAATGTCCTTAATCTGGGCCTGGACACTGGGTTTTCTTTCCCTAGTCCTGCACTGTTCCAGGTGGAATCAGTACAACTCTTGGTGCTAAATGCAGAACCATCAAAAAAATCCCGGTCAAGAATAGTGATGAGGATATGCTTGCATTTATATAAGATTTATGCAACAGTTACTTACCGTATGTTTCGCACTATAAGACGCACCTGCCCATAAGACGCACCTAGGATTTGGGGGAGGAGAGTAAGAAAAAAAATA
The DNA here is from genome assembly GCA_027917425.1 of Gastrophryne carolinensis. Taxonomy (NCBI): domain Eukaryota; kingdom Metazoa; phylum Chordata; class Amphibia; order Anura; family Microhylidae; genus Gastrophryne; species Gastrophryne carolinensis. Next base: position 359,542,818 of record CM051234.1, read on the forward strand.
TTTTAAACCAAAAATGCACCATTACAGACAGTGCGGCATTCCCCTATCCCATTCCCATAGGCCATGTGGGATGCCCCCATTCCATAGACAGTGTAGCATGCCCCCATCCCATTCCCCGTATACTCAGTGTGGCATTCCCCCCTCTTATTCCCCATATAGGCAGTGTGCCCCCCCATTCCCATTGGCAGTGTGGCATCCCCCTCCCCCCATTATCATAGGCTGTGTGGCATCCCCCTCTCTCCCCATTCCCATAGGCTGTGTGGCATCCCCCTCTCCCTCCATTCCCATAGGCTGTGTGGCATCCCTGTCTCCCCATTCCCATTGGCTGTGTGGCATCCCCCTCCCCTCATTATTATAGGCTGTGTGGCATCCCCCTCCCCCCTTTCCCATAGGCTGTGTGGCATCCCTGTCTCCCCATTCCCATTGGCTGTGTGGCATCCCCCTCTCCCCCATTCCCATTGGCAGTGTGGCATCCCCCTCCCCTCATTATTATAGGCTGTGTGGCATCCCCCTCCCCCCTTTCCCATTGGCTGCGTGGCATCCCTGTCCCCCCATTCCCATAGGCTGTGTGGCATCCCCCTCTCCCCCCATTTCCATAGGCTGTGTGGCATCCCCCTCCCCCCATTATCATAGGCTGTGTGGCATCCCTGTCCCCCCATTCCCATAGGCTGTGTGGCATCCCCCTCTCCCCCCATTCCCATAGGCTGTGTGGCATCCCTGTCCCCCCCCATTCCCATATGCTGTGTGGCATCCCCCCTCTCCCCATTATCATAGGCTGTGTGGCATCCCCCTTCCCCCATTCCCATGTGCTGTGTGGCATCCACCTCCCCCCATTCCCATAGGCTGTGTGGCATCCCTGTAACCCCATTCCCATAGGCTGTGTGGCATTCCTGTCCCCCCATTCCCATAGGCTGTGTGGCATCCTTCTTCCCCCATTCCCATAGGCTGTGTGGCATCCCCCTCTCCCCCCATTTCCATAGGCTGTGTGGCATCCCCCTCCCCCCATTAGTATAGGCTGTGTGGCATACCCCTCTCCCCATTATCATAGGCTGTGTGGCATCCCCCTCCCCCCATTCCCATTGGCTGTGTGGCATCCCCCTCTCCCCCCATTCCCATAGGCTGTGTGGCATCCCCCTCTCCCCCCATTTCCATAGGCTGTGTGGCATCCCCCTCTCCCCCCATTCCCATAGGCTGTGTGGCATCCCCCTCTCCCCCCATTATCATAGGCTGTGTGGCATTCCTGTCCCCCCATTCCCATAGGCTGTGTGGCATCCTTCTTCCCCCATTCCCATAGGCTGTGTGGCATCCCCCTCTCCCCCCATTTCCATAGGCTGTGTGGCATCCCCCTCCCCATTCCCATAGGCTGTGTGGCATCCCTGTCCCCCCATTCCCATATGCTGTGTGGCATACCCCTCTCCCCATTATCATAGGCTGTGTGGCATCCCCCTCCCCCCATTCCCATTGGCTGTGTGGCATCCCCCTCTCCCCCCATTCCCATTGGCTGTGTGGCATCCCTCTCCCCCCATTAGTATAGGCTATGTGGCATCCATCTACCTCATTCCCATTGGCTGTGTGGCATCCCTCTACTCCATTAGTATAGGCTGTGTAGCATCCCCCTCCCCCCATTAGTATAGGCTGTATGGCATCCCCCTCCCCCCATTAGTATAGGCTGTATGGCATCCCCCTCCCCCCATTAGTATAGGCTGTATGGCATCCCCCTCCCCCCATTAGTATAGGCTGTATGGCATCCCCCTCCCCCCATTAGTATAGGCTGTGTGGCATCCCCCTCTCCCCCCATTGGTAGGCGCATAAGTAAAAAAAAAAAGTAAAACTCACCTGTCCGCTGACAAAGCTCTGCTGAGCGGCCGGCTCCGTGAATCGGGTGGGCGTGGCCTGCTCAGCGTAGGCCACGCCCACCCAATTCATGGAGCTGGCCATAAGAAGCAGCGTGGCGCCACGCCCACCTGCTGCCCTGACCTGGGTGCTCGCATGTGCCCAGGAAGAGGCAGCAGATGGAGGAGCGGCGGGCGCTGTCTCTGGCCCCACCGCTGCTATTGCTGCCTGAAAATACAGCGATCGCAGCGGCGGGGCCGGGGCACAGCCCGCCGCTCCCCTGTCTCCTCCTGGCCTCTCGCAGAGTGACACTTTTGGGGAAAAATAAGTGCGTCTTATAGGGCGAAAAATACGGTATGATAATTTGTTGGTGTAAGTGTATATTTATACACACGCACAACCTAATGAAAAAGTGACCACCGAATTTAAAAAAATACTCACCTTTGCCCCCAGTTGCTGGGGGGGCGCAAGTGTCAGGTCAGGGGGGCCCCAAAGGGGGGCCTGAGCACAGGTGAGGGCACCATTTTGAATCTGTGCCCTGGATGCCAGAAAGCCTATCTGCACCTCTGAGCTGATTGCTCATAATTTGATGTTTTAAAATTCACCTTGTCTTCTGGTCTTGTGCCTGTGCCATTGTTGCTTTCTTCTATGACACTAGGTGCAGCCTCCATGATGTAGGGCCACCCCACCATCAGTCTACAGTAGAGGGGCGCACTGAGTGTCGGAGATCGACCAGCGGTCACCTTTGGTGGGGGATTAATATAGTATACAATTAAGCACAGAGCATATAGTTAATCTTATATCAAAAGATACAATCAAGTTCTAAATAAATAGGTTCTAAGCAGTCCTATTAAATTTCTGAATGCATAAGCTGTTACATGTCCTTGACAATCTTTAAACACTTGGTTTCCTTCCAATGGAAAAAATCTTTCAATACTAGTCAGTTAGTAAGTCCAAAGTATTGTGCTTGTAAATAAAGGCTCTGTTCCTTTAAGTGACCTTCACCTTGTGCCCACCACCTATAAAATATACTCTTACCAAATGGCAGTAGTAACTGGGCGTTTCACATAGAGCCTTTAAGCATAATCTTGATCTTGGCTTAATTGGAAGCTTTAAGTATCAATTCCACTCAGCTCTCCCATTGATTTTATATGCATGAAAGAGAAATGATGGACAGATCTGGCATAATATCGCTTTTAATGCGTTAATCTTAAAATAAGTACCAAATGCGTACTCACATTTAAAAATGGAATCAACAACAAGTGTAACAGATAAAATCCTCTCCGCATCCGCCCCGCACCTCGGGCGCCGGTGTTTTCGGGTGGTGAAGGGGTGAATAGAAATCAATGTGCTGCTGCTGAATCCAGTGGCAGGGTGGTTAGACGTTCTTTTTATTATCTGTTTCTGTCTTGACCTTATTTGGGATAATTAGGTCTAGTGCACGTTGAGCAAAGAGACGTAATATTTTTACATAATCCTTTTCACCTAGATAGCATATAGAAGATCACAGCGCGGGTTTGTTAATTATAATTTTTTTTGGTGGGGGATTGCCCAGCACTCTTGTTAGTCCACACAGCAACATCTGAGGCTTAGAGGGAACATTGTATATAGAGCAGCGTTGGTGACAAAGTGGGTTAGAAAGCTTAACTTACTTTTAGGAAGACGTTGCTGGTGAGAGAAGCGTCCGTCCTTGGTTCGGGCGGGCGGTGCGACACTTAGGCTGGGTTGTGGAGTATGTGTGTGACCGCTTCTTGCGCCTTTTAACTGGTGTAATGTGTGATGTCACTGGGGGCCGGTGTGCTGGGTAGGGAGCCTATTGGTTCCCTTGCCTAGTCACATGCTCCCTTGGTGGACCAATGGAAGCGGTGTGAGGGGCGGGCGCGAGCCGGCCGCTCGTGCCGGGCTGTGACGCGCTTCCGCTTCCCTCCGACAGCCCCCTCTCTCTCGCCTGTCGCTCTGTGTGGCAGGCGCCATGTTTTTGGTTTTCCTTGTTTGTTTCTCCCACCATTCTTAGAGCGTACAAGGTTTTGATATATTCAAAATACACAGCGTTCTTAGAAAAAACATTAAATCAGTAAATACATATTTGTTAAAGCATTTTACATTATTTAACATTTGTGTGAATTGGGACGTGTTTGATTTGGGCTTTACTTATTATTAGCTTGTATTGTGGTGCTCATGACATATTTTCAAATTATTTTATAAGAGTGTGGGACTGGGGATTGGGAACGGATATGTGGTTCTCCTATTATATTGTGTGGAGGCTTGGGCAGTAACGCACGGAGATGTGAGGAAGGACTGAGAAAAAGGAACCACCGGTGGATTTTCTGTTGGGTGATTAATTGGAGTAATTTAAATTATGGTTGGTGTGAGTCTGTTTTGCTTGGGTGTTGGTGGACCATACTTCTGGCTTTTGTATGTTTATTTTTTGAGGAATGGAGCAAAGCTGCAGGTCTCGTTTAGGCCTGGCGAGATGGTTGCTTTGCATTTTGGTTATCCATTTTGTTTCGGTTTGTAGGGTGATGAGCGTGATGTCTCCTCCTCTTGGGTGTGGGTGGATTCTGTCGATCACTGAGAACTCTATCCCTTTCGGGATGCCTCTATGGTAAGCTGCAAAATGTCTCCCAACTGGGGTTGCAATATTTTTCTTCTTAATGTCTCTTATATGCTCATAAACTCTGTTTTTTAACTTCCGGTTTGTTTTTCCTATGTAAAATTTTGGACATGTACATTGGAGGATATAAACGACATCTGACGTATTACAATTTGCATAGTGACAAGATGTACATCCGCCACATTTGTAGGTCCCCTGGTTTTGCAGCATGGTTCTGCTGGAATAGGTGAGTAATGACTGTGGGTGATGTGGTCCTTTATGGACCGTGATTTTCTATAGGTTATTTTGGGTTCCTCCGGGATAAATTTTCCAGGTCCTTTTTAATTATACGCCAATGGTCTTTGAGGATTCTTCTTATTTCATTGTGCTGTTGGTTATATGTCAATATTAATGAAGGGTGTTCTGGGTGGGCTTGCTTGATTTTCTTTTGTGTGTTTAGTATCGAATTTCTACTTCTTGCTTTGGTTTTATTGTATGCTGTTTTGAGAGTTTTCTTGTGGTATCCTCGTGCTAGAAGTCTCTTCTGGATTTCTTTGGTTGTGGTTTTGTAGTCCTCTTCCGATGAGCAATTTCTTTTTGCTCGTAGATACTCTCCATACGGGATACTTCTTATCAAGCTGGTGGGGTGGGAACTCGTTGCCCTTAGGATATTATTTGAAGCCGTTGGTTTTCTGTAATGGGTTGTTCTGATGAAGCCATCTGCTTCCTTGGTGATTTTTAGATCCAAGAAAGTAACCTCTGTTGTATCATACTCGAGGGTGAATTTAAGGTTCAGATCATTGGTGTTGAGGATGTTGATGAATTCGATTAGTGTCTCTTTTTTTTTTTTTTTAAGATTTTGTATAAGATATTTATTGCAGGGAAACTTTAGGGAAATTCGTGCTTCATATACTTTACATTATTTTTCATTTCAGATCAGTGTTTTTCATTTCTCCTCATAAAAATTGCATTATCTTCAGCTTTTTTTTTTTTTTTCAAGAAAAATTTTTTATTTTGTCATGACAGTTGTTCTAAAAGAGACAGTATTTCGACAGTCACATACAATAGATCGTAAAAGACATCTTGAAATCCAGATGACTTAACAATGCTAATGTCATTATTGTTGTATATAGAATAATACATAAGGGCGAGAAAAAATTAAAGAAAAAGCCTCTTCGGCTCCAACGCCATGATTGGCCACATATAATCTGATCATGGTCCTATATAAACTAACAACATTAGAAAGGGGCTCAACTAATTAATGTAAAAATCTACATAAACAAAAGCCCTTATATTGATATACACAATTAGAATTTCCAGAAAGGAAGGGGGAAGGGAAAGAAGGGTAAGGGAAGAGAAAAAAAAAATAAATAAAAAAAATAAAAATTACAAAATCAATAAGTCTTCATTAAAATTAGAATGCATGAATTCACGTGTCCACAGAGACCACATCTCCCGGAATCTGTCCAGTTCCCTATCTTGGATCGCTGACATTTTTTCCATAGACATTATATAATTTACTCTAGTTTTGAATTCTCTAAAAGGAAGAGTTGAAGTTTTCCATGCTCCTGCAATAGTAAGTTTAGCAGCCGTGAAGATGTGGTAGGCCAAGCGTTTCTGATTCCTTGAGGTAAAACCCAGAGGGGCATTTAATAGCGCTATCCAAGGACTTATGTTAATGCGTTTGCCTAAAACCTTATTCAAAGCCGCAAAGACTTTCCTCCAAAAACTCCTAACCCTGGGACAACTCCACCAGGTATGATAGTACGTTCCTTCTTCATTGCAGCCTCTAAAGCAAAGACTAGAGGTCCCCCTGCCAAACCTCCCCATTTGCTTGGGAACTAAGTACCATCGCATGGCCACCTTTATATTAACCTCAATTGCCCACACCGAGGCCGCTGGGCCAAATGAGGTCAGCCACATCTTACGCCATTCTTTAATGTTCCTGTCCCCACCTAAATCCCTCTCCCATTTCAGCCTATATGGTAATGTTACCTCTTGATCAGTACCAATCAGCGCTCTATACAGTTCAGAGATCAATCCTCTCCCCCTAGGATCCAGTCTACACCTCTTCTCGAAGAGGGTAAGGTGAGATATCGATTCAGTCCCCCTCGTCTTAGAACTTAAAAAATGTCTTATTTGAAGATAGCTAAAGAGGTCTCTAGGTTGCAACTGAAACTTCCGCTGTAATTCAACAAAATCAGCTATTTTGTGTCCCTCAATACAATCTAATAGACACATTACTCCCGCTTTTTTCCAATTTTCAAATCTATTCGAGTCTATAAGTGCCGGAGGAAACAATGGATTACCCCATAGGCTCATTAATGGCAAATGAGGGGATGCCAAGCCATACGTGTCTTTAAGGCTATCCCACAGTTCGAGTGTATGTGACATAATCGGATTACTGACTTTTCCCCTAATCTTGCGGGGAACCCATAGCATAGCGGTGCAAATTGACGGACTACTCAGTTCCGACTCTAATTGTACCCATAGAGGGACATCGGCTTTGGCATAATAAGACATGATCTGAGCTAATTGGGCGGATTGGTAGTACTTAATTAAGTTAGGGACTCCTAGACCCCCTTGCTCCCTAGGGCGTAGCATAATGTTCCTTGCTACTCTAGGCTTCTTGGCACCCCGGATAAACTCAAATATTTTCTTTTGTAAGTCACTTAAATAACTACGGGGAATGGTAACTGGTAGCGTTCTCACTAAATATAAAAATTTGGGCAGCATTGACATTTTAATCGCCGCGATTTTCCCCAACCAAGATAGACCATATCCCTTCCATTTATCTAAAAGACCTAGAAGATTCTGTCTCAGAGGGGTGTAGTTAGCTGCAAAGAGTGTTGAGTAGTCACCCGTTAAACTAATGCCTAAATATTTTAATCCTATGGTTTCCCATTGAAAGTCAAAGGAAACCTTCAATCGAGCACCTAATTCCTGTTGAATATTAATATTTAAGGCCTTTGACTTAGCCGTATTAACCTGTAAGCCAGAAATCAACTCAAACTCTTTCAGCGTCCGTAATATCACAGGGAGAGATATACTTGGATTAGAGACCACCATTAAAACGTCGTCTGCAAATATACTCAATTTATGGTGAACAGGGCCCACTTTCAGACCTGAAATGTCCGGGGATAGCCGTATCATTTGTGCCAAGGGTTCCATTGCTAATGCAAACAGGAGAGGCGACAGTGGGCAACCCTGCCTGGTGCCTCGTTGTAGTGGGAACTCCCCAGACTTAAAACCATTGTATTTAATAAAAGCCCTCGGGGAAGAGTATATCAATTTTATAATACCGATAAAGTTAGGTCCAAATCCCCAATGGGAGAGTAGGGTAAATAAATACTCCCATGACACTGTATCAAATGCCTTCCTGATGTCTAATGAAAGGAGCATTGTTGGAGTTTGAGTAGTTCTGGCCACATGGATCAACTGCAATACTTTTCTGATATTATCACCTGCCTGTCTACCAGGAATAAAGCCCACCTGATCCTTATGTACTAAATTTGGTAGATACGCAGAAAGCCTATCTGCTAATATTTTTGTCAATATTTTCATATCGACATTTATAAGCGAAATGGGTCTATAGTTGGACCATACTGTATGGTCAGCTTCAGGTTTCGGGATCATACTGATGGATGCTGTGAGAGACTCCCTGGAGAAAGGGCAACCCGAACGCACTCCATTAAAGTTAGCAGCTAATTTAGGTGCAAGAATCTCTCTAAAAGTTCTATAATAAGCCACTGGGAAGCCATCGGGTCCTGGCCTCTTATTTAGCTGCAACTTATCTATTACCGTCTTTATTTCCGCCACATCAAATCCTTCCTCCAGAGAGTCTCGCAATCTATCTGGCAGGCCAGGAAGCACAACCTTAGATAAATAATCTCCCGCCATCTCAGGATCAAATGTACCATGGGAAGAATATAGCTTCATTAATTGGTCCCTAAACACCTCTACAATTTTCTCTGGATTACTCGTAAGGTCCCCCCTTTGGTTTTTTAATCTAATCGGTTTATACCCCTGGTCTGGAATTTTTAATTTTTTAGCTAATAAAGAGTCCGGCTTATTGGCCTTACAATAATACCGGTGTTTCACCCATTTTAATGCCTTCTCCGCCCTGCCCGCCAGGGCTAAATTTAGTTCCTGTGTGACTTCATAAAGTCTAGAGCGAACTCCAAAGGATGAGCCTCGTTTAGCTTTTTCTACCAGCTCCAAGTATTCCTTTTCTAATTCTTCGATACGGGAATTACGCTCTCTCTTTTTTTTGGAGACTATTTTGATTAATCTACCTCTCAAAGTGGGCTTATGTGCCTCCCAAGTAAGAACAGGTGAAACTCCCGGGGATTCATTATATTTGAAATATTCCACTAAGGCGTCAGATACCTCCTTAACTACTCCAGGGTCGGATAGGATAGAGGTGTCTAGGGACCAAGATGTCCCCGGACGGCCATAATACATCAATTCTATTTTTAAAATTACACAGTCATGGTCTGACCATGAAATCGGGTGAATCTTTGCCGATTTAGCAGCCGCTACAGCCCTCTGAGACAGAAATATATGGTCTATCCTGGTCCATACATTATGGGGATGTGAAAAATGGGTATAGTCCTGAGTGCCCGGGTGTAATTCCCTCCAACTGTCTGACAAAGAATATTCGTCAAGCAGTCCCCGAAATTGCCTAGAGGATGCCGCATACTGTGCATTAACCACTAGACCTGCCACTGATTGCCTGTCCAAGTATGGGTTTAAGGTGAGATTCGAGTCCCCACAAATAATTACACTACCCTGTGCTACTTCTGTAACTTTATTGAAAAGCTGTTTGAGAAACGCTATCTGACCGGTGTTAGGAGCATAATAGCTGACAATAGTTACTTCTACATCTCGCAATAATCCCACTAGGATCAAGTAACGCCCCTCTATGTCTTTTATTTCTTTGTTACAGTGAAAGGTTACCCCTCTTTTGAACCCAATCAGCACACCTTTTTGTTTGGTGTATGCATTAGCTGTAAATACCTGGGGAAACGCAGGATCCAGATACCGCGGTTGGGAAGATCTTGAAAAATGGGTCTCTTGTAGGCATATGACCTCAGGGTGTAGGGCCTTAATTCTCCTAAACGCTGTAGATCGTTTATTTGGCGAATTAAAGCCCTGTACGTTCAAAGACAACACAGTTACCATGGTACAGTAATGATAATTCCTATATATATGTTAGCAAAAAAGAAGAAAAAGAGAAAAAAAAAAAAAAAAAAGGGGAAATGGGATAGGAAAAATAGGGACGGAGATAAGGGTATACAATTAGAATTCAGCCAGTGAGGAATCCCAATTCCTCCAACAACTTACAACCGATAGGGAGTCTCTCCGGCTGAATCTCACTCTCTGACCGGTCGCCTCTTTACACCCCGTTTAGAGGGTAAAGAGTAACTACCGGACAGCCTGGATTTACCAGGTTTTTTTTTTTTTTTTTATACTTTAATCGTTAACTCAATGTTAATAACTATCTAATATGAAAATACTAATAACCACAGGGATAGTCCCTCTGATTAAACCGGAGTGCTACATACATAAGCCGACAAGCAGCAGGGGCTGTATCAACAAACCGATCCAATAACAATAGAAAGGGTCTTGGCCCGGAACGGTGAACTTTAAACTTAACTTAGCTCCATGGTCATGCCTTGGTCCCGTCCCCGAGAGAATCTCTCCTGGAACCGGAACCAAGCCAAAACCCTAAGGAGCACAAATATTCATCGCAGTAAGAGCTGCTTTGTAATCCTTTAAACTTTAAGGCTTAATAACAGTAGAATACTCAAGTGTCTCCAAAAGTTAAAGATGAGCTACAACTTGTGTGTCTTCCTCCTCGCCTTTGACGTTTCCCAGCCCGCTGGGATTTAGGAGAGTCCTCAGCGATTCTAAGGGTTTTTGTCGAAGCTGATCTGGACAAACCTATTGAGGCCATGTGGGCCCGCAATTCCTCCATCGAGACCGCAATGAAGTTGACATCATTATATGTAAAAGTGATGCGAAAGGGAAAACCCCATCGGTATTTTATCCCCTGCTCTTGTAGGATAGCCAATAAAGGTTTCATGTCCCGCCTTTTAGCCATGGTGGTTGCTGAAATATCTGAGAAGATTTGATATTTGTGTCCCTGGAAATAAAGCTCGGGAAGTTGCCTCGCTGCCTTCTGGATCATCTCCTTGGAGCTAAAAAAATGAAATTTAGCAATTATATCTCGGGGTAAGTCAGTAGGTTGTCTCCGAGGTCCTAAGGATCTATGGACTCTATCCATTTCAAGCCTCTCAGCCGACAGCTCTGGGACCAATTCTTGACATAAAGCTGTTATTACCCCTCTGGCATCTTCTAAGTGCTCAGGAAGACCTCTAAATCTCAGATTAGAGCGACGTTCCCTGTTTTCCATGTCTTCCAACTTGGTAGCAAGTGAACAAGTTTCAGATTTCAATTGAGTAACTTCAGCATCTAAAACATTCTGAGCGACCTTTATATCACTAATTTTGGCCTCTAACGCATTGAGACTGGAAGCCACTTTTTCCATCTCACTGGAGACATGTTCCTTAATCAGCTTAGTAGTAGATGATAAGGCATTCTGCAGCATAGATTCTAAGCTATGTAATAAAGATGTACTCACATCCAGCTGGGGGACCGATGGGGTCAAAACTGATTTCTCCTTTTCTTCCTCCAGGAATGAGGCCTCAGTGTTCTCTATAACTGCAATATCTTCAGGTGTGAGGTCTTCCGCCATCTTGCCTCCTCTCACCAGGCCAGCTTCTTGGACACAAACCCTGGATGTCAGCTCTCCAGGTTCTATTTTATGCCATCCAATCTCACTCCAGGGGCACCTCAAGAGACACACCTAATTCGCTGCCGCGATCTCCCGTCCCGATCTCCCGTCCCCGCAGGCTCGCGCTGATCACAAGGGAGCTGTATGAGAGTTGTATCAGAGGCCTTCCTGCGCAGTTCAGCAGTGACGCTGCCTCCGTTCCCCCCCGCTCCACGCCGTTCACCGCAGCCGCCGCCGATCGCCGTCACACTCTCCAGGTACCTCCGCTAGTAGCTCCGGAGCCTTCCTACTGCGTGCTATCGCCGGTCCGGGCACCTGACCTGGCTCTCAGCCCCTCTTCACTGCCGTCGGGCACGGAGCTCTATCAGGCCGCCGCCATCATCGCGCCGCGCGCATGCGCACTCGATTAGTGTCTCTTTATCTCCTTCCCAGACGATCAGGATATCATCGATATACCTCAGCCAGGTTGTGATGTGTTGGGTGTGTTTTGTGAGGTCTTCGTTATTCCAGATTGTTTTTTTCCATTTTCCTAGGTACAGGTTTGCATAGGCCGGGACGCATTTTATCCCCATAGCCGTTCCTTGTATTTGATGGTACAGCTGACCGCAGAAGAGGAAGTAATTGTGAGTTAGTATGAAATTCAATAATTCCAGTAAAAAGCAATTATGCTCATGTTCGCTGATGTTTAGCTGGTCTAGGAAGTGTTTTACTGCTGAGACTCCTTTCTTGTGTGGGATGCAGGAATATAGTGCTTCAACATCCAATGTTACAAGTAAGCTGTCCATTGGGAGTGTGATCTCTTGTAGGATTTGAAGGAGGTTTAGGGTGTCTTTGACATAGGAGGAAAGGGCTTGTACAATCGGTTGCAAATGTATGTCAACATATTCGCTCGCTTTGCTTGTGAGTGAGCCTACGCCTGACACGATTGGGCGACCTGGGGGATGGGTTAGGGATTTATGAACCTTCGGTAACGCATAGAAAGTTTGTGTTGGTGGTTTGTTCACTTGTAGGAACTGCCATGTAGATTTTGTAATAATTTTGTGTTCATATGCGTTGGCAATTTACACTGATGAAGTGATGTACCGCGAAACACATCTATAAACAGCCAATCTGAAAACTTCTCACTTGCTACAAACTACATACTTGCTACAAACTGCATACTTGCTACAAACTGTCTACATGCTACAAACTGGCATCTTCTTTAACAGCCATTGAAGGACTATAACTTTATCTGAATTAACGTGTATATCCGTTACCTTTTATCTGTATATAGTTAAAGATGACTTTGTGAAAGAAAATAAATGTTCTTTTTTCTTTATCACCAAAGTGTTTAACCAGAATGACTTTACTGCATATGATTGTACTACTAACCTGCTTCACAATAAGAATAGTACACAATCACCTTTGATACCACATTGAGAGGAAAACAAAGGGACGTCCTCTCTCAGGTCTAAACTCCCTAAATACCTCAAATAGGAGACGGGACTAACCTTTTCTCCCCCCTTGTGATTTTATTAACCCTTTAAGTGCCAGCCTACCTGGAGTTTTTGTCACCCTTTGTTGACAGACTATTTTGCACTATTATGCGCTCCCCATGTTCAAATGGGATTTTTGAAGGGATTTACCAGGAAAATTATATATTGTTTTTTTCAGCAGAGTCTGGGCTTTAACATGAAATGTCTTGTTTGTCATTTTTTAGGTGTATTCTCAATATTTTTGGGTGAAATATGTGCAAAAAAATAAAAAAAAATCAATTTTTTACAATTTGTAGTGTTTCTTTGTAATAAAAAACATAAGTTTGTCAATAAAATCTTATTGAATGTGAAATCCCAATTTCTCCCGGTTACAATGGTACCACATATCTATTGGTAGACACCCTTTCCTGCCCAGGAGACTCCCCCAAACTGAAACAGCGCTTTAGGGGATTTTCAGATAAAATACAACTATGCTATGCGCTATGCGCACCTTGCAGTTTTTCCAGAAAAACAACCCTTTACATTTGAAATACCTCCAACAAACTATATATTCTCTGGAAGTACACACCTAAAGCTTTCTAGGTGTACCAGGCTTGTTGATGTGGCCATAATTTTCTGGAAGTAATCCCTCAATGTATTGTTTGGTTGCAAAGATTTTCCCTAAAAAAAGGATAAAAAAGCAGAATCAAAGCCACATTTTCCTAAAAAAAACTATGTACAAACAGGAAAAACAAGTTTAATCTGACAAAACAACATCCCCCGAACAGAACGATACCCAACATGCATTGCTACTGTCAAGGGAAGAGTTGCCAAACACCCCAAAGTAAAGCATGTGCGTAACGGTAATTTTACTTGAAAATTTCAGCTCTGCAGACAAAGTGCGCACCTTGCGATTTTTCTACGTGCTTGGCACTTAACGGTAGGAGAAGCAACCACGTAGAAACTACGTGCTTGCCATTTAAAGGGTTAAAGGAACTACTTTTTGCATTTGAGACTAATTGACTATTTAATGGTATATATTAGGAGGGTGATGGTGGTGATGGTGTTTGTGAGATCTTTTAATTAGATTTAAACCAGTACCTGTGATATTATTGTGTGCTGAACCAATAACATGTGGAGGTTAATTTATCACTAGCGCCACTGAGCACCACTTGTGCTGTGAAGCAGAAGACCTGACAGCGTCTGTGGCGCAATTACCGGTTAGGGTTTCTTGCAAAGTGGAGCTGCATTTTACTTTCTCCGACTTTGATAAAAGTCATATGTAAACAATTATATCCTCTGGAAGCAATATGGCCAACTTTGTAAACAATTATTATTATAAAAAACATTAATAAAATATCAATGATTAATACAATAACATCTCATGCCTGGATAAGCCAGATTGAGAGTTATATGTCAGGCATATGTATATACAGTGGTTAAGGTAGACTTAAGAGTATTACCTGAGAAGCAACCAATATATTTACCCTCCTGACAGGAGAACATATAAGCAGACCTCCAAGCTGGCAGCTTCGGCCTCCTCTCACTGGCTGTTTCCAGGGCTTTCTCCTTCCTCCTCAGGCTCCCTCCTCCCCTTGGCCTATCACTGGTCAGTAATACTACAATATTCCTTTGATGTACAAACTACTCCCAGTTTCGCTAGCCTGAAAACCTGCTCTGCAGAGAAATCATGGGATTTCCCAAATACTGATATTTATAACTTTATAACTGAACAGAAGGAGAAGAGCTTACAATCTATTAGGGTATAAGGCACACGTGTAAAACTCAAGGCCCGGGGGCCGGATGAGCCCCCCCAAGCCTTTTCATGTGGCCCTCTGACAGGTGCCAGATGGTGGCAATTGAGTGGTGCCCCCTTTGGCCAGACCTGTGACTCCAAGGCTTCTGACACAGACGGCACTTCTTCACGCCTGTGTGTGTTGCTGCACTGGTACACTGTGTTCCACTGTGGAGCGCAGCACTGTCTATAATTCTGCTCCCAGACACGATGCCTTAACGTTCTGGGGAAAAAAAGTAGTCTCTGCAACTGCTCTGTGCAACCAGCTCTCACCATGCAAGAGGGCCTAGCTATGCAACCAAAATTGTGTACTGTGTACTGCCACAGCAGATGGTGCTTCATCTACTAGCTATTGCCTGGTAGGGTGAGAAAAAATAATTGTAGGCCTGGCCTGGCCAAAATAATACAGTATCTGCATCTGTCCTAGGCAAAATAGCTCTGTGGCTGGCATGGGAAAAATAATTCTGTGGCTGTAACCATACATTTCAATTGTGTTTGCATTTATTGTTGTTTGTTAGCCGGCCATTTGAAGGCAACCCGAATGCTGATGTGGCACTGTGAAAATTAGTTTGACATCCCTGGTATAAAGATGAATACAGAAGTAGAAGAGCATACAATCTATTAGGGTATAAGGGAGGATGCAGAAGGAGAAGAGCTTACAATCTATTAGGGTATAAGGGTACAGAATGAGAAGAGCTTACACTCTATTAGGGTATAAGGATACAGAAGGAGAAGAGCTTACACTCTATTATGGTATAAGGGAGCATGCAGAAGGAGAAGATCTTACACTCTATTAGGGTATAAGGGAGGATACAGAAGGATAAGAGCTTACAATCTATTAGGGTATAAGGGGGAATACAGACGGGGAACAGCTTACACTCTATTAGGGTATAAGGGAGGATACAGAAGGAGAAGAGCTTAAATCTATTAGGGTATAAAGGAGGATACAGAAGGGGAAGAGCTTACAATATATTAGGGTATAAGGGAGGCTACAGAAGGAGAAGAGCTTACAATCTATTAGGGTATAGGGGAGGATAAAGAAGGGGAAGAGCTTACACTCTATTAGGGTATAAGGGAGGATACAGGAGAAGAGCGTACACTCTATTAGGGTATAAGGGAGGATACAGAAGGAGAAGAGCGTACACTCTATTAGGGTATAAGGGAGGATACAGAAGGAGAAGAGCTTACAATCTATTAGGTTATAAGGGAGGATGCAGAAGGAGAAGAGCTTACAATCTATTAGGGTATAAGGGAGGATACAGAAGGGAAAGCGCTTACAATCTATTAAAATATAAGGGAGGATACATAAGGAGAAGAGCTTACAATCTATTAGGGTATAAAGGATAATACAGGAGAAAAGCTTAAATCTATTAGGGTAATCAGGTGTGTGTGGTCACCTGCTGCTGTGCCTGGAGAGCCACGTCTGATTACCTGTAGCCGACTACCTGAGACCTGTGAAGCCAATCCATTACCAAACCAATACCAATAACAAACTTTTTTTTTATAATTCTTTATTTCTCAAAAGGTTTACAAGGTATCAGACATTCCGCCTTGCAAGGCAGTTAATAGAAACATACACACACACTGAAGCAAGTAAATAAAATCTTCTATGACATGAGTGAATGCATAAATCCTGAAATCATCTACTAGACAACACGCCATCTAATCCTCTACCCTGCTGCATCAGACAGCACTCCCCACCGGGGAGCCACTGCTTATTCGCCTACTGAACATATCCAGGGTCCAACAAGTCTGCAGTCTCTGCCCGCCTCTGTAGCCGGTCATCTGAGGCACCCCCGAGGAGCACCTGCCACTATAAATCTTCGCGCTTAGTACCTTGTTTTACCCATGTACTGCGCCCATTATCCATCTAACACCCAATTAAATAAGAACAAAGAAGAAAGGGGAAAAATAAGAAAGGGAAGACAGGACAATACCAGAGAAGACAAGTGGGCTCGGGGGGGGGGGGGGGGGGGGGAGAGGTCAGGGAAGAGGGGCAATGCACCTCCGTGTCCTGTCAGGAGCTTAAAGTCAGGAGATGCCTCCCAGCGACCTCGCCATCCTGCTGCCTTACAATTTTACCAGAGTCACATTGTCTGTCTATGTCTATGCCGCCGCTAATCGTTTAAATTGATCAGTATCCTTAAACAGATACCAAGGCATCCAACTAAGCAAGAACTGCTTTGTTGTATCATGTAAGGTTGCCGTGAGCTCCTCCTTCTCCATAATATAGTGAATCTCTTTAACCCAGTCTGCCAGGGTGGGGACGGCCTCTGATTTCCAGAGTCCAGGTATAACCGCTTTAGCTGCGTTGACCAAGTGCCTTAACAGCGACTTTTTGTAAGTCTTTACTGGCATATCTGCCAGATGTAAGAGAAAGAGAGTTGGATCCTCTTAATGGGCCTCTGTAGAATTTGTGCTATAATTGAAGACACTGAGCACCAGAAAGAAGTGAGTTTCGGGCATTCCTATACAATGTGGTACAGGGATCCAGTTGCGTTCTGACACCTCCAACAGTCAGGGGGGAGTGCTGGAGTGAAACTATGTAATCTAGCGGGGGTATAATACCAGCGCGAAAGAAGCTTATAGTTCAACTCCTGCACCTTCATGGACATGGACGTCTTATGCGTTGTGGTGAAAATATATTTCCACTGTTCTACAGTTAAAGGCCGGCCCAGGTCCCTCTCCCACTCCGTGCAAAAGCGCGGCAGCTCCTGCTCCCTGGGGACCAGTAACAATGCATAAAGCTGTGACGTTTTTTGGGGGGCCTCGGGGGAGAATACTAATCGCTCAAAAGAAGTAAGCTCCCTCAACATTGCAGTCCTAGGACCTAACCTCAGAATGAAGTGCTGGTAAGTTAATAGCTGTCACGGGTCCAAATGCTGTGTGTTCCACCTATTTCTCAGCTCATCCAGATGTGCCCAACCCGTGGGGAGGATAATATCCCTCGAACGCCCTCAGTAAAAGGGGATGTATTTCTGCAAGCAGGTACGGGTTATGAATCAGTTAGATGAGGGGAGTCGGCCAGGGGGAGAGACCCAGCTCTTCCCTCAGCTTGTCAAAGATCCCTAACGTAATAGAAATCATTGGGTGGTCTCTGCACAGCGGCTTTGCCGATCTCGCCGACCAGATCGACTCCTCCAGTGGAGTATAGAGAAAAGAGCCTTCTAGTTCTACCCATTTCTGTCTCCCAATTTGATGATGCCAGTCTACAATGCGTTACAAGTGTGCTGCCCGCCAATACTGTAACATGTCCGGACAAGCCAGACCCCCCGAATGTTTTGGCCGAAAAATAGTTTGTAACTTCAGCCTAGGTTTACGCCCATTCCATATGAACCTGGTGAACAGGGAGTTCAGGGTTTTAAAATAGGCCCTGGGTATCTGAATTGTTTGAAATAAATAAATCTCGGCAGGATTGTCATTTTGATAATATTAATCCTGCCCAGCCACAAAAATGTGGGCAAATCCCAGTTCACCAGGTCCCTCTTGATTCTATTGATTAAGGGGATGAAATTTAGGGAGTAAGAGCTATCCATGGTGTCTGCTATCTTCGTGCCTAGATACGTTATCGCTTGATTGGGCCATTTAAAGGAGAAGGAAGATTTCAGCCTTCTCTCTAAATTGATGCCCGATTTGTCATAATTTTTAATTTGTCATGAGTAAAGACAGTCTACCATACCGCTCAAACTCTTTCAAAATGACTGGGATGCCCACCTCCGGATTCGAGATGAAGAAAAGCAGATCATCAGCATATGCTGCAATCTTATGTGAGGTAGAGCCCACTTCAATTCCCTTGATATCAGCTTGTGCCCGTATTCTGCACAAAAAGGGTTCCATTGTCAGAGCGGATATCAAAGAGGAGAGTGGGCATCCCTGCCTTGTGCCATTTTTAATAAAGACCTGTCCCATTCACCTTGATTCTAGTGGTTGGGTTAGTATACAGGGACATAACAAGCTTTTGCATGTTGGGGCCCAAACCAATATGTTCTAGGATTGCTCTAATGAACAACCAGTTCACCCGGTCAAAGATCTTCTCAGCGTCAGTAGACAGCAGGACCGCCGACCTCCTTGTCCTCTTCAACTCCTGAATCAGATTAAGGACCATAACCGTATTATCCCTCGCCTCTCGAGCCGACCAATAACAAACTTTGAATGATAAAAATATCCACAACACATTACATTAGACATATTAAAATCATTAAAAAACATTTAACAAATAACATACAGGACAAACAAACATAAAGGATCCGTAGGCAGTGGGGAGAGAACTAATATTCCATCAATAATAATTCAATAAAACAACAAAAACTCATAAGGATGCTGGTAGACCTGACTGTTAGAATTATTTTCTATAGATCTGATACTGACTATATTGATTGTATAGATTTTTGTGTGTGATTGTATATGGGTCTTTATAGTTTAATGATGTTTTTTCCATAGGAACTGCCTTTTCTGAGTTGGTATAGGGTGTTTGAGATTGAGCCATACTGTTCACAGTTGCACTTTATATTAATATAGGCAGGTTTCTGTATACTTTTGCACTTTTTTGCACACTTTTGCACAGTTTATATATTGGGGTTGTATGGCGTATGATCTCAGTTTTTGTTGTTTTTTATTGAATTATTATTGATGGAATATTAGTTCTCTCCACACTGCCTACACATCCTTTATGTTTGTTTGTCCTGCATGTTCTTTGTTACATGTTTTTTAATGCTTTTAATATGTCTAATGTAATGTGTTGTGGATTTTCTTATCAAATAAAGTTTGGTATTGATTTTGATTTGGATATTGGTGTACCTCCCTTGTTGTTTGCTTAGTTTCTTGTGTATGGCTTATATGACCTTGGGAGTGGCACCCATTACTAATTAGTTTTGGAGGGGTGGTTGTGCAAGCCTTCTGTGGACAGGGTGGCAGAGTGGTCTGGGCTTTCCCCTGAGCATCGGCTCTACAACCAGTTTGAGGTGCTTTCTGAGGACTTCTCGATAGAAATTTCGTCTTTCGATTCAGATGCCTCATGTAGGGAGGAGAAATAACCAGTCTCCTCCAGTAAGGGTGAGGGATCTGATAGTGAGGCCGGAGAGAAGGCTACTTATACTGAATGACTCTGATGGCAGTTCTACCTCTGATACAGGTGGCAACCATTAATGTTGCCAGCATTACCTCTATGAGCGCTCGTTTAATGGCCTAATATTTTCTCAGCCAGTTTGATGCTGACATTTTGTTTTTGCAGGAGACCAGGCTAGCTTGTCTGGCCGACATTCACGCAGTGAAGCGGGAGTAGAGGCATGGACCCTCCTTTTGGTCTCTTGCGGCCAAGCCTTACAGCGGAGTGGAGGTGCTTTTTAAAACCGACATGGTAACTAGCCAGCAAGTCATTGAGGTGGAAATCAGGAGGTGCATGGTCTTAGACATCATTGTGAAGGGGCAGAACCTGCGCATAATAAATATCTATGGGCCCCAAACTAAGTGGGACAGGAAATGCTTCTTTACAAAGATCAAGCGTTTCCTTTTTATAACCCAGATGGTAGTCTTTGGAGGTGCCTTTAGCCCCGTGTCTAAGCCCATGGACAGGAGAGGTTTCAAAGGCAATCTGGACTGCGATAGTCTCTTTTTGGTGTTAGTATGGTTAGAGAGGCTGGTCTGAAGGATGTGCACACCCGTTTCACTTTTCAGTGAGCTAGCAGTCAGAGTAGGATAGACAGGTTTTTTTTAAGGAGGGCTCAGCTTCTCAGCCTCTGCGGCAGCCAAGTTCTTCAATCACCTTTTACGATATATATTGTCTTCAATGCCTCAGATACACCTTTTAGCAGGAGGGTGAGGATGAATCCATCTCTCCTTGAGGAGGAGAGGGTAAGACAATCCTTTTAGGATTTTTTTCAGGCACAGGTTTCCATTAAGGATTTTTGAAGCAAGCAGGTCTGAGTGGTAGGAGCTGGCCAAAATGAGGATTGCTGGCTTTTCAGAGGCCTAGGAAAAAGAAAACAGCTTGATAAGTACATAGCCTACCAGCACTTCCTGAGCAAGTTGGCTTTGGTATGCGCCAAGGATGCCCTCTGAGTCCCCTACTGTATGTTACCTACTGTTTGCGAACAATCCCTTTATAAGGAGGGTCGACAGCAGCATGTTATGTGGAGTTCCTCTGGGTGTTTCTGGTGAGCCTCCTTTGAAGGTCATTGCCTACGCTGATGATGTATCTGTGATTGTTTCTGGGGCAAATGAGGCAGAGGAGGTGGCCACACTGATAGCTCAGTATACAGAGGCATCGGGCTCCAAGTTCAATACCGAGAAGAGTGACGTTTTTTGGATGGGTAAGGAGGGTGAGAGCTTCAAACTTCCAGATGCCTTCCCAGTGCTCCAGCAGGAAATTAAAATTCTTGGCATTAATTTCAGCCCAGATGATTATGGCCAAAAAATAGCGCTGACTGGAAACTGCAAATGCAAAGGTTGCAGTCTGGAAGAGCTGGAAAATGTCTCTCAAGGAAAGAGTTGACTTTATCAAGACCTACCTGATCCCAATCTTTTTGTACGTCAGCTTTGTCTGTGTTTTGCCACTATGGCCCTGATTCACTAAGAGTTGAAAAAAACTCTCTTGATAGTAAAAAATTCAATTCATGAGAAAAAAGCCTGAGAATTTCACTGTTAGTGAATCACCAGATAGGAAGACCATGAAAGTCAATGGCACTTTTTTACTCCTGAAAAAAAGTATTGAACTTTTTACCTGTAGTAAAAGTTGCTATTGACTTTCATGGTCTTCCTATCTGGTGATTCACTAACAGTGACATTCTCAGGCTTTTTTCTCATGAATTGAACTTTTTACTACCATGAGAGTTTTTTTCAACTCTTTGTGAATCAAGGCCTATCTCTCTATACCAGGGTCTACAGCGTGTTTTTTCAGATGTCATGGGGAAACCGCATGAACCTGGTGAAAAGAAATGTCACCTACCTATCCAGACGGGAGGGTGGCCTAGGGATAGTCAACCCGGTCATGTTTTTCATTCTCTTGTCTATGAAACATAATTTTGGTAGCATGTTGGCATAGAGCCCATCTGGCTGGGTGGGTATTTTCCAGTCCTGGTTTAAGTTAAGCCTTTCCAGAGAGACTGCGTGTTCCTCAGGATCAACTCCCGGCCTATGTTGTCACATGATTTAAAATACTTCAGCAATGGCAATTGACAGCAGAAGACATAAGATCTACTCCAAGGAAGCTCCTGGTGAGTCGGGTACTGGGTCTGTCCTTTCATGAGCCATTGTCCCTCAGGGATTGCCCAGGCTCCATCACGAGAGAAGGTTTGCAGCTTATTAATTCCTTAAGAATTCTGTTGAAATTCCAGGATATAGCCTGGCTCTCCTTCCCATGAAAACTCTACTATTGGGTGATCTGGAAGTGCCTCAACCTGGCAGAGATAATTTGTCCCCGTGAGGAGTTTCAGGATGAGGTGGAGATGATGGACCACTTCCTGCCCCTGTGTTGCTTTAAGGTAGAGCAGTGTAAACAGGTGGAGTTGGCCCTTATCTCCCAGCTTTTCTATGCTGAGTGGGTGTAAGGGGCATTTGAGAACAGAGGGGATTTTTGTTTGGACACTTTATGTCTAGTTGGTCTAGTGATCCGCTATTTCAGGTGGAATGCAGTGCCAGTTCTGCTTTAGGAAGAAAGTCCTCCCTGTCCGGGTGGTGGTGCATGACATCCTGCATGAGGGGAGGGAAGATCCAGGTGCTGGAGAGGGACAGGTGGGGATGGGGGGCCTGGATGAAGGCATGGAGGAATATCAAGCCTCCTTAATCCTTATGACTTCCCTCCGGGTGGGCTTTTCTGTTTCTTCTCACCTGTAGATTTGTGATTCAGCTGCATGCACAAGTGACACTTATTTTTGAGTCAATGAGAGGCATTTCCTGAATGATGTAAACATGGCAAAGGGCTTTGACTGGACTAGAGGCTGCACATGCACTGTGGGAACAAGGATGAGTTGAGTTGTAGTTGGCATTCTGAGGCTTTTCATACAGTGGGGCATCTCAAATCCCAAAGTCAAATTCCCTGGCTTTGTTTTGTTTAATTAAAGTTGGTGTTAAAGTCTAATTAGTCTGATTAGAGCATACTAAACTACTTTCCAGATCCAGTGGTAGTCAAATATGAAGCTAGGCGACTTATTCCTAAAGTGAAAATGTTGAATGGACTGTGAGGGATCCCTAGGAAGAAATGTATGCCTCTAATTTGGATGTCCACAGGACACATTCTAAGCAGTCTTATTTAGACTTTTCAGTCCACTTAACTGGGGCATCCCATGTGTGTGAAACCTCCTGGTAGGGCTGGTATTCTTACCTCTCTACTGACCTCACGTTATATGTGTGGGCTCTCCACCAATTAAAATAGCGGATGATGCCAGCCAATTGGAATACATTGTGTCACCTGGTAATCTATTCTGAATGAATAGAATGCCAGGCGCCTCTGCGGAGTGCTTCCCTCCTGCTGATGTACACACACCTCCCTCATTCAGACATCATCAGCTGAAAGTCAATAATGCTGCTTGCGACCTGTGCATGTGCTGTGGGATCACTGGTAATAATAATACCAATTTGTGAATACTCACCTGTAAAATGGGTATTGTAAGTATGTCACACACCCCGCTTCAAGAAATTCATAACGTGTGGGTAATACTGACCTGTAGAGGGCGATATGCAGAGATGCCAGGAAAAAGGAGAGCCCCTCCCGGTCCATAAATACCTGGGACCTCCCACTCATTACCCAGTATAAGAACAGCAGTAAGGTAAGGGACCAGGAAGAGCCCAACACAAAGCATAACAACACAAAGTTCACCATATAAAGGATCCAGAATACAAAAGGGCAGGGTGAAGCGGGTTGTGTGACATACTTACAATACCCATTTTACAGGTGAGTATTCACAAAATGGTATTATTCTAAGTATGTCACACACCCCGCTTCAAGAAATTCATAACGTGTGGGACATCCAACAGAAGTGTCCATAAAGGGCGGGGATCCAAAACAAGGCAACAAGGCACAACTTAAACCACTGCAGCTTGCAGAACTTTGCGGCCAAACACAGCATCCGCTGAGGCCCGCACATCAACCTTGTAAAACTTGGAAAAAGTGTGAACAGAAGACCAAGTAGCAGCCTTACAAACTAGCTCAACAGAGGCCTGGTGCTGAAAAGCCCAGGACGCCCCAACCGCACGAGTAGAATGAGCAGTAACACAAAAAGGGGGTACCTTCCCTTTGGCAGAATAGGCCCCAACTATGGTCTGACGGATCAATTTACTAATGGAAGACTTGGCAGGAGCCAAGCCTTTTCGGGGCCCGGAGGGCACCACAAAAAGGCATCCGTCTTACGAAAGGAAGACGTTACCTCCAAATAATACTTCACAACACGAACCACATCCAAAGAATGCAGGGCCCTCTCCTTGTCATTGCTGGGATTAGGACACAGAGAGGGCAGAACAATGTCTTGGTTTAGGTGAAAGGCAGAAACAACCTTAGGAAGGAAATCGGACTTGAAACGAAAAACCACCTTGTCCTGATGCCCCTCAAAGTACAGGGCTTGAATGGACAAAGCCGCCAACTCAGAGACACGCCTAACCGAAGTGATGGCTACCAAAAAGGCCACCTTCTGCGTAAGTGAAGACAAGGCAATATCATTCAAGGGCTCAAAAGGAGAATCCTGAAGAGCAGAAAGAACCAAATTCAAATCCCAAACAGGAAGCAAAGGTTTTCTAGGAGGCTGCACGTGCGTGACTCCCTGGAAAAAAGTCTTAACCAAAGGATGTAGGGCAAATGACCCTTGAAAGAACACCGCCAGGGCAGAAACCTGCCCCTTCAGAATACTAAGCTGGAGCCCCAGGTCCAGACCATGTGAAGAAACTCCAGGATTCTGGAGATGGAAAATTCCCAAGGCAACGCCCTGATCTCACACCAATCAATATAAGACCTCCAAGTCCTATAGTAGATATTAGAGGAAGACCGCTTCCTAGCACTAATGAGAGTTCGAATCACAGCATCGGAAAGACCTTCCTCCTTCAAGATGGAGGTTTCAGCAGCCACGCCGTCAAAGCCAGCGTTGGTAAATTGGGATAACGAAATTGACCCAGGGTGAGCAGATCCGGCAGCAGGGGCAGAACGAACTGATCCTCTGCTAACCTTACCACATCTGCGAACCAAACCTGTCTTGGCCACCTTGGAGCCACCAGAATTGCTGACGCACCCTCCAGGGCCAGCTTGCACACCACTCTGGCCACCAAGGGAAACGGAGGGAACAGATACAGAAACCCCAGATCCCTCCAGTTCAGAGACATGGCATCCACTGCCAGAGCCAGTGGATCCCGTGAGAGAGACACAAATGTCGGAAGTTTGTAATTGTGACAAGAGGCAAAGAGGTCCACCACCGGGGACCCCCACCTGAGACAAATCAAGCGAAACACTTTGGGGCTGAGAGACCATTCCCCCCGGCGAGCTGAGAACCTGCTCAGAGAGTCCGCCTCCGTGTTCTCCGCTCCCGGAATGTAAACTGCTGAAATGCACGGGACGTGGGTCTCCACCCAGGCCAGAATCAAAGACACTTCCTTGAGGGCACTCCTGCTGCGAGTCCCTCCCTGGTGATTGATGTAGGCGACCGCCGTCCGATTGTCCGACCGGACTTGAACCGGCAATCCTTGCAACTGATGAGTCAAGCGAAACAGAACCATCCTGATGGCCCTCAATTCCAGAACATTGATGGACTCGTGAGCCTCCTGAGGCCCCCACAGTCCCTGAAACTGACGATTCTTCCAGAACCCCCCATCCTGATAGACTGGCATCCGTGGTGACCGTCTCCCAACAAGGGGCCAGAAAGGATCTGCCCCTCGACAGATTGATTGGATCCAGCCACCACTGAAGGGAGCACCAAACTCGGGGGGTCATCAGGAAGGACTGATCCAACGACAGTGGCGACCCATCCCAGGCCACCAACAGATGGAGCTGGAGTGTCCTTGTGTGGAACTGAGCAAAGGGAACCGCTTTGAAGGAGGCTACCATCAACCCCACCAGCCTCATCCCCAGTCTGATGGCCGGACGAGGGATAGACAGGAGGAGTCGAACCAACTCCTGAATCAAGAGAACCTTGGACTGAGGAAGAAACACCCTGGCCTGGGAAGTATCCAGGGACATTCCCAGAAAAGACACTAACCTAGACGGAGAAAGGGAGGACTTGGGGTAGTTGATCACCCACCCGAATCTCTCCAGAGGGGACACCACAGTTCTGGTGTCCAATACCGCTTGGCTGAAGGAAGATGCCATAATGAGAAGGTCGTCCAGATAAGGGACAATGCGAATAACCTGGGCTCTGAGGAGAGCCATCACCCCGGACAGCACCTTGGTGAAAACCCTTGGAGCCGAGGTAAGACCGAAAGGAAGTGCCACAAACTGAAAATGCCGATCCTCCACCACGAACCTGAGAAATCTCTGGTGTGCTGGAAAAATCGGCACATGCAGATAGGCGTCCTTGATGTCTACGGACGTCAGAAAGTCCCCCTGCCGAAGAGAATGGATAGCTGAACGCAGCGTTCCCATGCGAAATTTCCGCGGACGGACGAACCTGTTGAGGATCTTTAGATCCAGAATGGGTCGAACCGAGCCGTCCTTCTTGGGCACCGTGAACAGATTGGAATAAAAGCCCCGACCCCTGTCTGAGGGGGGCACTGGGCAAATAACTGCCATATCCAACAGACTCTTTACTGCCGCCTGGAGCTCCTGAAAGGAAGGAGCAAAGGAACCCGCCCCCCGAAAGGGACAACGCTGTTTTTTGCGTTGAGGTAATTTACCACCCTTGGCAACTGAATCCAACTTCTCACCAAAGAGCCGTAATCCCACAAAGGGAAGAGCGGTCAGCGACTTTTTAGACACAAAATCAGCCGCCCACTGGCGCAACCAAACCGAACGCCGAATAGTCCCCAATAGAGCCAACGTTCTGCCACACATCATCAGTGTGTCATCCAAGGCAGCTAGTACAAATGACAAAAACAATTCACACCTTTTAAGGCCAAGGAACTCGTCACTATCCGGAAGAAGTCAACAGGCCCCTGACCACCGACCTGGTAGCCACCAGCAGCAGCGCTGAAGCACAAACCGGCCTCATGGCTGACCCAACACTGGCAAAACCATGACAAGCCATTTGGTCAATGCGTTTATCCTCACCATCTTTAAGCGTGGAGCAATCAGGAGAATTTAAAACAGTAGTGTTGGATAAACCCAGAATCTGTGCATCCACCTCGGGAGGGGACGCCCAGCGCTTAACCGTATCCAAGGGAAAGGGATTTTTTTTTTTGTTTGTTTTTTTTTTTGTTTTTTTTGTTTTTTGTCCCAACCCTGAGGGACACCTGGGAGCCGGGCAGGCCTCTCCCATTCCTTAGCAATAATCCCATCAAAATGCTTTTGGTTAGGAAATTCCAAGCGCGGCCTGGATTCTTAGAAAAATTCCCCCTTTTGCTGTGGAACCGCCTCAGGAGGAGAAATAGCCAAAACCTCAAACATCTGAGCCAGAACATTAGGAGTATCCGAAGACCTCCCCAAGCCCCGCTCGGTATCAGCACCCACAAACTGCTGATCATCTGAATTATCTGATTCTTCATATACCTCCCTTTCCTGAAGTTGGGAGTAATCAGACCAGTCTAGATTATCAAGATCATCCAAGTCGGCCGCCGGTGAAGACGGCGACAAGTGCTTTCTCTTAGCTGGAGCCTTTCTGGTGACCGTGCTGGAGAATAATTTTTCAAGATTGGCCAATCGGGCACACATCTCCGATTGCAACTGCCCGCCCATGACAATGTCAGACTGGGCACGGATCAAACTGGGAGGGGGGGGAGGAGAGACCGGCGGCGCTGAACCAGACGCCTGGGGTCCGGACTGCCGCGTAATAGTCTGCTGTGTGCATGGTATACACAGAAATACATCATCGCCAGTAAGGGATGCCCCACACCCCATACACTTCCGGGATTGCCCCGAGGGGAGCCCGAGCCCAGTATCCGGGATGCCTCCATAAGGTGAACTTATAGTTGGTTGCAATGACCGAGGGAATTACGCATATAAGCAACCCGGGATGCCCCTTTAATGTCCCAAGTGGGAGGATTTGCAATAAGCCAATTAAGAACCCAGGGACCCTAGGACCGGGAGAAACCCCCTAACACCACTGTAGGTTATATCTGAAAGACATAATAAAAAAGGCAAATAAGAAAAGCGGAGTATAAAATATATATATATATATATATATATATGACATAAAAATATATAATTATAGGTGATGGGACAGAAGGGGGGCCCACTGGGCCACTCACTGTGGTCCTGAAGACAGCTTCCTCTCTCCGTGAGGTAAAGAGCAGCTCTGAGGAGAGAAGGGGGGCGTGGCCAGCTCCTTCTGAGGAAACAGGCACAGAGAAAAGCACCTCAGGCAGGCCGCAGCGCTGGAAAGCCCGGCCCCGCCCCCAAGAGTGAAAGCGTGAGGGGAGAAGCTCCCCTCCGCCATGACAATGCAAAAAGGCCGGCACCGCAGCCATGTGCGGCCGCGGCGCCGGTCTCAGAAGAGACAGAAGGAGGGGAGCGGGCCGTGGCTTTGACCCTGACGCCCGGCCCCGCCCCTTTTACCTCAGGGAGAAAGCCTGCATAAAAATGGCGGCCACAGCGCCGTTTTGACAGAGAAATACACGCTGTTATGAAGTAATAAATAAGTTAATAACTATTGGGAGGATAATTTAATAAATTAATACATTAAAACATTATTAAGAATTAATGATTACAAAATTTGGACCTAACACCGAATAAGGGGCCCTGCTCCTACCCTCCACTATCCCGCTAGAGAGAGGGGCATTACCCAAAGGGGGGGACCACCCAAAGTGTAAGGCCAAAGGACGGGGCATCCCAAACCGGGGTCACCGTCCCGGATGACCGCCTACCCTCTTATATAGGGTCTCACGGGAGAGCATTTGCTCTTAAGCACCAAGGGTGCTTTTCTACCCTCACCCGGACCGTCAGCCTAGGCTGGGAAGCATGAGGTAACAGAAAAAAAAAAAGATCCAGGCGGAAATAGATAACTAAAGGGCCAGGAGTCATCCCGGCTACCTGAAATCCCCCTGTGCAAGGAGGAGACCACATCTTCTGACTTGCTCGCCGACTGCAGAGATGAAGACTGGGTAATGAGTGGGAGGTCCCAGGTATTTATGGACCGGGAGGGGCTCTCTTTTTTCCTGGCATCTCTGCATATCGCCCTCTACAGGTCAGTATTACCCACACGTTATGAATTTCTTGAAGCGGGGTGTGTGACATACTTAGAATAATGGGCAAACCAGGAGGTTTCACATACAGGCGCATCCTGCAGAGATAATGAAATAGGTTTGGTCTGCTTTAAAGAGGAATAAATACCACCAGCTGCAGGCCTGGAATCTGAAAGATTCTAGGGCCGGACGCCGGCTTTTCCCTGGGACATTTCCCTGGGACATCCCAGGGCTGCGGGATGCGGCAGCACGCTCTTCCCATTGAAAGCCATCACCTCACTTTTGGCCCTTTGCCGAAGGATGTAAAAATGGCAAAGGGCTCTGATTTGACGATAGCCTGTGCATGCACTGTTGGATCCACCTATAGCCCTTCACACATAAAGCCCCACTCTAATTTAAAAAAAAGTAAAAATATTTATTAATCTCATTACAAATATACATTAATACGGATACAAACAATATTTAAAAATATTCCACAGTCACCATAATACATTCTGCCGTGAAGATTCATGGTTGATGGTACTTATGGTGAACATGTTTCGCTTGTATGCTTTGTCAACACCTCTTATATTATGCTTGCATTTATTATTGTCCAGTAGTAACAGACATTATTATTATTAGTGTGATCAAACACCTTTTGCCATCACCATGGTAACCCTTTTGAGTTAAAGTTCAACTATTCATGTCTTATTGGGATCTAAGAAAAGTGTAGGTAGGTATGTTAGTCTTCATAGATGT
Source organism: Gastrophryne carolinensis (assembly GCA_027917425.1). NCBI lineage: Eukaryota > Metazoa > Chordata > Amphibia > Anura > Microhylidae > Gastrophryne > Gastrophryne carolinensis. The sequence continues at coordinate 359,572,277 of CM051234.1, forward strand.
AATGGACAAAATAAATCCGTCCGGTGCAACAGACAACCGCGGGGCTGGCATGCCTCCAATAAGGCATTATCCCACATTATAGGCAGTGAGCAGCATCCCACATTAAAGGCAGTGAGGGGCATCCCTCATTACAGGCAGTGAGGGGCATCCCAGTTACAGGCAGTGTGAGGCACCCCAATTACAAGCAGTATGAGGCATCCCAATTACAGGCAGTGTGCATGGCATCCCAATTACAGGCAGTGTGCATGGCATCCTAATTACAGGTCTTGTGTGTGGCATCCCAATTACAGGCACTGTGTGTGGCATCCCAATTACAGACAGTGTGCATGGCATCCTAATTACAGGCAGTGTGCATGGCATCCTAATTACAGGTCTTGTGTGTGGCATCCCAATTACAGGCACTGTGTGTGGCATCCCAATTACAGGCAGTGTGCATGGCATCCTAATTTCAGGTCTTGTGTGTGACATTCCAATTACATACAGTGTGTGAGGCATCCCAATTAGAGGCACTGTGTGTGGCATCCCAATTACATGCAGTGTGTGCTTGGCATCTCAATTACAGGCAGTGTGAGGCATCCCAAATACAGGCGGTGCGCATGGCATCCCATTTACAGGCAGTGTGTATGGCATCCCAATTACAGGCAGTGTGTGGCATCCCAATTACAGGTAGTGTAAAGCATGCCCCCCAAAAGAACAAATAAACAAGACTTATATTCCCAGAGCTCCCATGCTGCAGCAGCATCTCCCTCCAACATAAACACAGAGACACACATACAGACAGACACAAACATACATTACTGGCATCCGCCTTCGTCTGCTGACTCCACTGCCCTAGCCACCACCGTTTCCATTGCCCGTCACCACCACACAAACAAGTTCCCAAGGCACCAGTTCTGTGGAGGCAGCAGACAGCATGGTTGAGGGCGATGGATGGGCAGTGGAGGCAGCGGGTGGAAGCAGGCACCATTAATGTATGTTTGTGTGCTTCTCTATGTGTTTATGTCAGCAGAAGATGGCTGCTGCAGTGTGGGAGCTCCAGGAATTAATGTTTATTTTGTTTTTTTGTTTTGTTTTTTACATTCGCCAGATAAGATGCATTGGGTTACTTCCCCCCTATCCATTGTTCGTCGTCGTCCGTCAACCATGCTGTCTGCCACCTCCACATGAAGTGTGTCTTATCAAACAAAAAATACAGTACATCTTTTTTAACATATTGCTGCACCACACACACAATAATAAAAAAAATATTTCTATGATACTTAGCGCTAATCTAGCGCCAATCTGCCACTGTTGTGGCTGACAGTCAGAGAGTTCTGAGGGAAGTTACATTTTGTAATGTGGGAAAGGGCCAGAAACAAGCAGGACAGTTTCCTGGCGCTGTCTACACCAAGGAGCGCAGCAACGGTAACTGACATATGTGTACACTCTTCTCTTTTTTTTTAATTCCATATTTATGCCATCAGTGATACATATAGAAGTACATAAATACACAAAGAGATGTAAAATAGCAGCACAACATGTTTAAGTGAATATATGCTTGAACACTGTAAGAGTCAATGTGCTAAAACAGTATTTAGGAAACAGAAATTGATATGTACGCCGATGGGGTTTTTGTAAATGAGAAGGAGATGAAGAGGAAAAGAGTGCAGGGTAGAAGAAAAAGGAAAGGAAGGTAGGGGGTGAGGTAGAGGGAGACAGGAGGATAGGGTCGGGGGTTTAGGTGAGAAGGTGAAAGGATGCAGATAGGGGTGGGGTTAAGTTAAGAGAGAGGGCTGGGGCAATATGTGCTTCTGTCGGAGGAAACGTATGTTGGTGAATGAGTGCCATATTAAGTAATGAGAGAGTCTGGGGAGTCTCTAAATTTAACCCATTCGCTCCACCTATTAATAAAATTCGATATTGGGGGTATATAATGAAGAGGGGTGGTCCTCCATATGGTAAATTTTGTTTACTCTTGATAGCCAGTGGGTGATTAGGGGTGAGATGGTCTGCCTCCAAAAAGTGAGAATGCAGGCCTGCGCAGGCATTAGAAGATGATTTCCAAAGAGTTCTTATAATCTTTTTTAGGAAGGGGGTGAGGTATAATAAACAGGATGCTGGATTGTTGGCAACATTCAGACCTGTGAATTGTGCACTAGAGATGTCATTTTAGTTCAGAAGTGTGATCAGTTTGGAACCCAACACTTGATACCTGCTGGCAACCAAGGCTTTATGGGTGAGTAACAGGATTCTAGTCCTCTGTTCATTAGAAAGGAGATGCCCAAATCTGTTTCTCATTTGTCAAAAAAGGAAGGGATAAAACATCTACTGGGGAATGGGTGTGAATTGAGTAGGTTCAGAAGAGGACGTGACAAACTGGATCAGCTTCCTGGCAGGGCTGCTCAAAAAGTGGTGAGACGTGAGCTCTTTGATGGAAGCAAATGAGCAAATGTCTTTACTGAAGGGCCTTCCAGAAATGAAGAGTATGTCTGGTCAATTAATTGATTGTGTGAGGACCTATTCATCCATTTGAAGACCTGAAGTACATATTCGGGTCTTGAATCTGGCCCCAGGAAAATCTTTGAGGCCCAGGGGGGGGGGGGGAAGCCAGGGTTAACCAAAATTGACGTCATGGGTGATGCTGCAGTATATACGTGGGGCATTTTGCTCCAAAGAATGGCACACTTTTTAATAGTGGGACCGATGGTGGGGTCAGATTTCAAATGAGAAAGCAGGGATACCGGAACTGATGCAGGCCAGGCTCATAAGTGGGATGTTTGTATAGTTTTGTTCAGTGCCAAGCCAGAGTTTAGACTTATGGTTTCTGCACCATTCAACTACTCTAGATAGGTGGACCACAGCGTGATAAATTACTGGGTCTGGGAGACTGCACCTCCTAAGGATTAATGTAGGGTTATGATGTGTCTACCTATCCTAGGATTCTTCCCCAATCAGGCAAAAGTGCCAAATTCTTTGCGGATTCTTACTAGAAATGCACCGGGTATAGAAATATAGAAGAGTTTGAAGGAGACAAATTAGTTGAGGCAGGACACTCATGCTACCAAACCATGAAAAAAGTCCAGATTTCCAGCGCTTTAAGTCATGCTGAATTGATTTCAGGAGTGGAGGAAAGTTGAGCTCATATTTTCTTTTAAGGTCTGTCGGGATTTGTACACCCAAGTAAGGTATGTGTTAATCTGTCCACTGTAGGGAAAAGTTGGGCTTGAGGGATGATAGAATGTGCTTGCTAACAGAGATATTTAGAGATATTTTGATAATTGATTTTTGGCATTAAGTGCCTTTGTAAGGTAGGGCACTAGTTTTGTATGTCCTGTAGTAGGAAATTGTAAAGCCATCAGGCCCTGGAGCCTTACCGGGTGGCCTAGACTTTATGGTCTGGGTAACCTCTTCAAGGAAAGTGGCGTTCATAGACTTTCAACCACTTCAGGGTTGAGTGTGGGAAGACCAGATCAAGCTAATTAGTCTTTGATGCGCTCTTTGAGAGAGATTGTATCCCCTTTATTAGTGGGTATATTGTAGAGTTCGGTGTAATAGGATGCAAATTCTTTTGCAATCTCACTAGATTTGTAGATACATTTGCCTGAGGGAGATTTAGTATGGTCTATAAAAGTATGTGTAAAAGTCTCACAAGGTGCCCACGCAATCAATTTACCTGGCTTATTACCAAACTCATAGTGCATTCTGCAACATTTAACTAACAAAGGCATGATCTCAGTTTCTCCCTCAAGTTAAGCCCCATGTAAAGCAAGAAGCGATTGTTTGTGTGTAGACACAACTCGATACATTTGGGAGAGGAAAGCGGTGATTTGAAAGGTACGTGCTCTTTTTAATACAGGAACCATGTTGAATAATGACCCATTTATGTGCTTCCCAAAGAGTGGTGCCGCTGATGTATGGATCCTTGTTAAGGTTGACATATGAGTAAAGTTCCTAATCAAGATCCGCTTTTACTGTAGGGTCCTGGAGAAGAGACTCATTGAGGCGCCACTGGGGAGCATGGTTTTCTCTGTCATTTAATGAAATGGTTGCAATGTTGCCAAGGGATGCATCAACAACATGAGACAGATCTCAATGCCTGATCAGGAAAAAGTTGATCTTTGAAAAGAATTTGTCCAACTTAGAATAAAAGGTGCAATCTCTTTCACATGGATAAAGTGTACGCCAAATGTCCAGTAGTTGCTGCGCGTGGAGGGTATTTTTAAGGTGTTTTAAAGGAAAGGAGAGATCAGTTGAGCCCTTGGGGCTGTCTCTGATAGGATTGAGGGGAATGTTGAAATTTCAGCCTAGAATTAGGAGACCTACAGAGAATTCTTGGAGACTATCTAGAACTGGTTCCAGGAAGGTGACCTGTGTCTGTAAATGTTGGCAATGGTTAGTTCCCTATTTCCCTTTCACGAAGATGTATCTACCCTCTTCATCATTTGCAGAATCTATTTCCAAGAAAAGGCACTGGATATGAGGATGCTGCCTCATTTCGATTTAGAAGCAGTTCTTTTCGATGTAGAAGCTGTGGTAGGCACGGGGAACCTCCTGGCATCCAATCTTTGGGATTTATTTTTAGTAAAGTGTGGCTCCTGAAAAGAGACCACTTGAGGTTTGAACCTTGAGACCTCAATCATAATTTCTGAGGAATGTAGACCGTGAGTGTTAAGGGAAAGTAATTTGAGAAGAAGGGAGGGGAGAAGGTGTCTGTCCTTTGGTTAGAGGGGGGAATGCCGTAAGTGGGGGGGAGACGAGACCAAAAGCCGGGACAAAAACCAGCTCCTGAGGGAAACCAAATGTTGCATTAATGAAGAAGGATAACATAATACAAGAAACCATTGGGGTGTAGTGTAGACCTTGAAGTTAATAGGGGACCATACATCTGTTTAGTGGTATATGCAGGACTAATAACCCTACTGAAATAGCATCAGTACTTACACTCCCTAGCCCAGAACATCAGTGTGAGAGTGAGACATGGCAGGATCTCGAGCACTGTGCATGTGATGCAATAGATGAGGTGGTGGGGTGCGGGAACTGAGCATGGCGCACCCCCTCTACCCCATGACCATGATCAAGGGAGGCAGGAGGGATCAGGGAACAATAACATAAGTAGAAAATACTTGTATTGCAGAACTAAGATAAAGAAAAACAGTGAGTTAAGAACAAAATAGCATAGCTGTAAAACTCAAGAAACTATCCATGGAATAACAACTAGATAATACACAGGCTGGAGATCTCTGCCCGAGACAGTGTCTCGAGCAACACTTCACGTGACACAATAGATGAGTGTGTAGGGTGCATAGGCTGCAAATGGCACACCTCGTTTTTCCCTGAGGACATGCCCTGGGGTAGGGGAGGCAGCAGGGCACAAAAACATAAGTTAAAAATACTTGTAATATCATATAATCTAATGATAAGTCTAATAAAGCTGTAAAACTCTTCACTAGAAATTCTTCAACATGAAATAACAATCGAATGATACATCGGGTGGAGGTTACCCCCTGGCCCACCACCATGACCTAGACAAGGGGAGCCCCCCCGAGGGAATGGCAGGTAGAATAACCAGTAACATTAATTCCTCCTCTTTAAACTGCCTCCTACTACACCCTCCTCCCATTACAACCTATGCCTGGATGAAAGAGGAGGGTAGGCAAAAAGGAAAGGTGGTAGGGAACACAATTAGTGACACAAGCTGCCGCGCACACAGCGGGACCACACAGACAGCAGGCCCATGGGCACAGAATCCCAGGTGAGGGACAATTATTAGGACACCTAAATGGGATCAGGGGCACAGAAGGAGGACATAACCTCTGTACTTCCCCTGTATTTTATTACACATCACAACAATACTTTAAAATGAAATATAAAAATGAAAAAAAAACATTTTTTCAATGCATTATTCATGGACAATAAAGCTCAAAATCACTTAGCAATATACAATAATTACATATTTGGTCCATTTTAAACCCATGCAGATGTTGTGGGATAGCTTAGTGGGGGATGGAGGAGAGCTTTTAAAAGCACAAAGACACACTGCAGCTTCCTTATGATAGAAGGATATTCCTTATGTTAGAAGGAGAACCTCCCCTAGCTGGCTGCATTGAAGATCTGCATGGCTGCAGTGTGCATGTGTGATATTGTTTCTCCACACAAGGCTGTCAGCAGCTTGGGATTTAGCTATATGCAGCACACACCAAACTAAGAGATTTGCCCCAGAAAAGAGATAAGCATGTCCATCATGTTACACACACTCACACTTGAATCCACAGCTGGTGGAGGGGATGAGCGTAACTATGTATCAAAATAAGTCAATGACCTAAGCTGCTGTAGAGCATTGCAACAGTTGTTTACAATGTTGATACAATGATTTAAGGGTAATGAATCATTACAGCTGATGGCTTTTTACTTAAAACTAGAAATAAAACATTATTTTAATGAGATTTAGGGTACTGAGAGCGTAGGACTGGATTTTTCTTTTTCCAATAATATTTTCATTGAAAGTATAAAGAAGATACAGCAATTTGTGACATTTTTGTGATACAAAAATAAACATCCATCTGAATGTATACCTGAACACATCGCTATTATCTTCATATTATCTTCATATATAGAACAGAAAGTACAGAGCGGGAGGAAGGGAGAGAGAAAGTGGGTTAGAAAAAGTAGGAGAATAGGGGAAGAGACTAGAAAGGGGGAGAGGAGAGAGAGAAAACGAAAGATGGGTGTCCAAGCTCCGACCAACTCGCGGTGAAAATGAGGAGGTAGCGGTCCAATTTTTGTGAAAGAAAATGGGCGATCCAACCCTCCCATGTAGCCAGGAAGGGGGTAAGATCTCCCTGCATTGAGGCAGCTATCTTTTCAAAGAACATTACCTCGTTGTATCTGATACGGGGTATCGGACTACCGCTAGAGATGGACCTGGTCTTCCATGATCATGCTATGGTCAGTTTAGCAGCTGTGAGAATATGCCTAATAAGTTCAAATTGTGTTCTGGTGCAGCCAGGGGGTTTAAGATTAAGAAGGGCCAGTTGAGGTGAGGGAGTCAGATGCAAGCCCGTAGCATTCTTTATAATGTAAAAGACCTTGCCCAGAACTGTCTGACTACCCTACAGTCCCACCAGATGTGGATATAAGTTCCTGGGTTACAACAGTCTCTAAAACAATCCGTTGGGTAGGCTGGGCAGAATCTATGGATTCTTTCTGGGACCAGATACCAACGGAGAAGAACCTTAGTGTTAACCTCCTGGGGCACCTGTGTGCAAGAACTTAGTAAATGAATTCTTCCACGCTGATCGCCATTCCTCGGCCGAGAGATTAACACCAAGGTCAGCTGCCCACCTAGCTGTGTAGGACGGAAGGGGTGCCCCTACCGCCTCACCCAATAGCCTATAAACCACAGCCATGGTCCCTCTTCCAAGAAGTTGCAATTCGAAAATGATCTCAAAGGGTTACAAGGGCCTTGGTACAAATCCCTTCGGGATTTTAGTGCCTACATAATGAGTAATTTGCGAAAAGCTGAGGTATTCTCTATTTGGAATTCCCCTAAGGGACTGAAGCTCGGAGAAGGCCAGTAGGCCCCTATAGGTGGCAAAGTCTTTGACCCTTATTAAGTTTTGCGCCTTCCACCAGGAGAAGGCTACCGGTTCCTGATAGGCCGGGAGAAACTCAGGGTTGCCCAATATAGAGAGCAGGGGAGACTGGGGCGAGAAGAGGTTTCCTTTCAGTCTATTTGCCTGCCAGATTCTGAGAGAGTGGCTCAAGACTGGGTTATCAATAGCTTTGTAAGCAGTTGGGGGCAGCCACAACAAGTTTGCAATATCTATTGGAGAACAGCTAACCTGCTCAATGTCCACCCACAGCGGCCTACTCATCCCCGCATGAACGGCAGACATTTGAGCGATTTGGCACGCCGAATAGTAGCGCGAAATATTAGGAACTCCTAGTCCTCCTTGTTGTTTAGGCCTGTAAAGTGTTGCACGGTTTACCCGTGGTTTTTGTTTCCCCCAAATTAAAGAATTTAAGGAGGCTTGGAGGCCTTTAATAAAAGGGGTTGAGATTGGTATTGGTAAAACTCGAAAAAAATAGAGCATTTTAGGGAGCCAGGTCATCTTCACAGCCGTTATCCTACCTAGCCACGAGAGGTGGAGTCTAGCCCAGGAGGATAACAAGGCGCGAAGATCCTTAGCCATAGCAGGGTAGTTAGTAGCAAAGAGGGAGTCATAGTTGGCTGTTAAACGGACGCTTAAATATTTGATGTGACGCTCTTGCCAAGAAAAGTCAAATGAGGATTTGAGCCCAGCCAGCGTCCTTTCTGGAAGAGAGATGAGAGCTTGGGACTTTGAGGTGTTGATTTGTAGGCCAGATATCTTAGAGAAATCATCTAGAGTGTGGAACAGTTTAGGGAGGGATGTGGTAGGATTGAATACAAGCATCAGAATATCGTCGGCAAATACGGAAATCTTGTGATCATAGGCCCCTATTCTTATTCCGGAGATATTGGCGTTAGACTGTAGCAGCATGGAAAGGGGCTCTATGGCAAGAGCGAATAATAGAGGGGAAAGGGGACAGCCCTGTCTGGTGCCCCTGCCAAGAATAAATCGATTAGAAGAATATCCAGAGTATCTAATGAATGCCCCTGGATTTGAGTATAATGAGGCAATCCATGCAATAAAGGAGGAACCCAGGCCCCACTTTTTTAGTATAAATTGAAGGTAATCCCAGGCAACTGTGTCAAAGGCTTTACGGACATCCAAAGTTAATAGCATGGCCTGGCGCCCCTCCTTCCTGGCATGGTGGATCAGATTGATTGCCCTGCAGATATTGTCCCCCACTTGGCATTGGGGGATAAATCCTGCTTGCTCTTTAGAAATTAAATAAGCGACAAACTTGTTGAGACGCGTCGCAAGGACCTTCGCTAGGAGCTTAACATCTATGTTCAATAGAGAGATGGGCCTATGGTTGGAACAGAGAGTGAGGTCAACATTAGGTTTAGGTATCATGCAGACAGCCGCAGTGAGTGCGTCTGTGCTCCATGAGTCGCCTTTACTAATAGAATTGAACGTCTGCACTAGACGAGGGGAGAGTACCTGGGAGAATTTTTTATAATAGAGGGCAGTAAATCCATCCGGACCCAGTTGTTTCCCTATCTTTAGAGAGTTGATGGCTTCCTGGACTTCGGAGAGCTCGACTGGCTTGTCCAGTAAATTTTTAGCCTCGAGGGAGAGGGAAGGTAGTTGGAGTTCTCAGCAAGGTGCACATCTAACGTAGTCTTTGGTTTGTAAAGATCTTCAAGGTGTTTACCGAAAGTCGCTACTACTCTCGCTGGATTGCTAGACAGTGTGCCGTCTAAGGTCCGCACATGTAGTGGTTTAGCTCTGACCCCCCTAAGTCTCCTGGCAAGAGGGGTATTCGGTTTATTACTAAGACTGTACCACTTAAACCTAGACCGGTTTAATTGACCTTCAGCCTTGTTAGAAAGGCATGGGTTGAGTCGGTCGCCGGCCTGATTCAATGAAATTCTATTGGGTCTGGTTGGAAGGGATTTGTAGGCAGAGGAGGCTAAGTGGTACGCATCCAGTAAGGTTTGGAGGTGCTTCTTATATAGAGCCCTACGCCGGGCAGATTCCTGGATAAAGTGACCTCGTTTTACCGTTTTATGGGCTTTCCAGAGTAGGGCGTCTGAATTCACTGACCCTATATTATCTGAGTAGAAGTCCTTGATCGCTTTGCTCGTGCGCTCAAGAAACAACTCGTCAGATAGCATAGGGTCATAGAGCTTCCAGGATTTTTGGGGGGATCTTTGGGTTAAGGAGGACAACTCAACCAAGACCAGGTCGTGGTCCGACCAAACGATTGGGACTATGGAGGAGTAGGTGAGATGAGGCATAGAGGGAAGCTGCAAAAAATATGATCGATTCTGGTAAAGACCTTGTGTGGATAGGAGTAATGAGTGTAGTCCCTTCTAGAGGGGTGGAGTTCCCTCCAGGCGTCAGTTAAATTAAATTGATTGAGGAGGGTACTGAACGCTTTTCCTGAAGAGCTATCTTTGAGCCCGTCAGAGGGTCGGTCAGCAGATTGTCTATCCAAGGTAGGATGAAGAGTTAGGTTTGAGTCACCAGCAACTATAAGAAACCCCTTAACCAAGGGATCTAGGGTCCGCAGGAACTCCTCTAGAAAAGCGTTCTGATTCTGGTTGGGGGCATAATACGTGGCGATTGTAACGGGTTGGTCCTGAATCATGCCTAGGACTATGAGGAACCGACCTTGGGGATCTCTTATTGTCTGCTCCAAAGAGAAGGGAAGAGATCGCTTAAATGCAATAAGGACACCCCTCCGCTTGGTGTCAGCTGAAGCAGTGTAAAAGAGGGGGGTAATCATTGCTTAAGAATTTGGGAGTATTCTTCTTAGTGAAGTGGGTCTCTTGGAAGCAAACAATATCAGCGTGTAGGGCTCTCATCTGGTGGAAGGCCTTGACTCTTTTCTGGGGGACATTAAGGTCCTGTACATTAAGCGATACAAGTTTAACCGCCATTATTGGACCTCTGAAGAACTATCGCTTTGAGGAACAAGGACACCCAAGAAAATGGAAAGAGGAGAAATGGAAAAGGGAGCAGAGGGATAAAACTTGCATATAACATATTAACTACAAATATCAATATAACACAATTGCAGGGGAGGGAGAAGTAAGATTTCCCACTGGGGCCAAGGAATCCTCGACTCCACTGGGGAATGCTAGAACCACCAAGGGACACTTATACGAAGGTCCTGGTACACACTAGTGAAGTGGCTGACCCTCAAAGGGGGTCAGAGTCAAACGCTTCCTAACACGGCGGAAAACCGACGAGAGGAAGCTAGGAGTGCGCAAACTTAGAACCTGGGCCACCGGCCCTCAATACAAAATAGCAAAACATTTAGCAACAGTGAGTAGAAAGCGCAACTAACAATCTACACAATATGAGTAGGAATATGCTATTAAAAGCAAAATTCACACAAGGAAGAACGCAGTTGCAATCAGAACCAGGGGTTGCGTACGAAGGGGAATTGTTCAACCAACATTAAACGTCCCAAAAACCAGAGAATTAAGGCTCAAGCCCCATTAACCTTAAACTAGGACTGTCAGGGAAGGACCCTGTGTTATCACAGCGGTAGCAGGGTGAGGTTTAAGAGCCCTAGTATAATACACAGGGAATCTTATCCCTCACCAAGCGCCGGCTTACCAAACCTGAGGGATACAGCGTTCGCTGACTTGCTCATTGATGGAGTGCTCCGTCGCGGACCACATTTATCTTTAGGCATCGGCGAGAATGATAGTGCCCTCTTTCTTTTGCGGGGGGGGGGGGAGTTGTAGCCGGAGCTGTTGTGGTTGTCTTCAAGCCCGACGCGAGTAGCGCTGCCTCCAGCTCTTGCGGCGTAGAAGCCTGGAACCGCTGGTCAGAGAAGTAGAAAGAGATTTTAAACGGGAACCCCCATTTGTATCTGTTCCCTTTAGCTTGAAGTATTTCGAGTGAGGGTTTCATGGATCGCCGCCACGTGATGGTTTGGGGGGAGATATCAGCAAAAAGTTGATAGTCAAAGTTCTGGAATTACAGTGCGCCTTGATCTTGTGCGGCCGCCATGAGCTGCTCTTTTGATCGGTAAAAATGAAGTTTCACCAGCACTTCCCGCTGAAGGCCGTCTGCTTTCTTCTTCTGTAGGGTGCGGTGAATCCTGTCAAATTCCAATCTCTCGATTGGGATGGCTGGAACAAGCTCTTGGAAGAGGGCAGTAACTGTGGATTGTAGGTCGAGGACTGTTTCAGGAATACGATTCTCCATGTCTTAAAGTTTGTGTTGCAGGGTGAGATTTTCCTCTCTCAAGGCCTCTACATCCGTCGCAATGGAGGACAACTCCGAATTGTGTGCCGTCTGCTGTTGTTCAAGAACGTCAACTCTTTGGCCCAGTTCCGTCATTTCGGCTGAGAGGTTGACGGTAATCTGGGACGTAATGTTAAGGGCCCAACGTTCAAGGGCTCTTTCCAGCATAGCTTCGTACCAATCGAGCGGTGGCGGCTGGGCTTTCTGCAGCGAGCCATGGAGGGAGTCGTCCATCCAGGACTCATCCTCCGGTAATAAATCGGAGGGAATTTGAGGATCACTTTGGGAGTGAGTGGAAGCCTCCATCCGGGTATTGACTGCTGGTTAAGTGTTCTGGCGAGGAACAGACGAGGCAGGTTAACAGGGCCACACGAAGTGAGGGTCAGCGAAAGTCCCAAACTCATCATGATACAAAAAGAAGCGTTTCCCCTTTAAGAAGGCCCGAGGGCTGAGTAAGATGCAGAATATAGTGAGCGATGGCAGTTTGCAGATTCTAAATAAAAAAATGCTTTTGCTACTTGCCAGTCACATGTGCGTTGTCAGGTTTGCAGGGCTGCCAAGTCAGGGCAGAGGAGCCCATGAGAGAGACCCGGATGGCCAGCTGGGGGTGAGATGGGCCAGAGCAACCCTCCAGGGCTGGTTCTGGGTGCTGCTGAGTGAATCCACTGTCTGGTTCGCCTCTCTATGGGGCGGATTGATGGGACAAGAGGGCACTGGGTCCCCTGCGGAGCACCTCCAGGCACTAGGTAGAGCCCGCAGGTAGGAGGCCGGCACAGTGCGCAGGGAGCGCTTATGACCAAGATGGCGGCCGCCGCCTGTAGCTTTGAGTGGCGGTTTTGGTACCGTCACCGATCGGCCCCAAAATTGAGAGGGAGGGTCCTGGGGCCTCCCCAAGGTTCTGGGGGCGAAAACCGCACATTGCTAGCGGTTGTAGGGGGCCGGGGGGCCAGTTCTTGCAGAGCGCGGGGTCAGGCCGTCATCCCCGCACTTCGTGCATGCGCAAGCCCGTAGGACTGAATTTTTATATCATATATATGGGTCCTGCTGAGCACGCATTTCACAAAATAAGCAAGATTTAGTATATTTTAAGAACTGAAACTGTTATGCTTATTAAGGTATCTAATTTATTTGAAAATAGGAATCTAGTTTATTTGAAAATAGGACATGAAAATGGGAAAGCCTCAGCATCCAGGAGCATTTCAAATCACAGGAGTCAAGTCAATTCACAGGAAGCCTCCTATAAGATGACTTTATCCCAATGTCTTTCAGGGACTGTAATTAATGACATTTCAATGCACCATTATGAAATACAAATTTGTGGCCTGTCCGCTACTGCCATTTATTAGAAACATATTGCACGAGCCATAGTTGAAGCAGAAAGTCATTAATAAAAGCTGGTCAGTATGTAGAAATGGGAACGCGCTCAGAGCACATTTCTTAGCAGATCTGTTTCCCTTTCTTCATTGCTGAGATTTTTCTGAGACAGTTGTGACATTATGACATGTGAGCTGTTCTCACTGCTCTAAAGGTCTGGTATTTGCAGGTATTCATTTCGTTTTGGCTTGGCTCTCTGCCGGCTTCTCAAAGTTGTCAAGCAGCCGGGAGCAAGACAAAGGCTGCCTAGTTGTGTATGAGAAAGAGACTGTGAGAGCACTGATTAAAAACAAATCTAATTTTCTCATTATTCTCCAAGTTCTTAAGTTACTTATATTCTGCCCTCACTTTCCTCCCAGACCTCAGAGATTCTGCCTCGGTTCCGTATTTCCATTTGCACCGCCATCAAGCTTTTGTCTCAGATGCCATTCTCCCACACCTCCTCTCTTTATGTAACCCAAGGAGAGGCACAGTCGATTTTTTTTCTTTTCTATGAGAACCAAGAAAAGAGACAAACAATAGTATTTGTATTATGAAGCAGAAGTATGTCAGGAATTCCAAAGGTGTGCGAAATGATGTGAACGGGGAATGCAGCTTTTCATGGAAAACAAATGCAAAACAAAAACGGAGAAGTTTACATTTTGAATAATTCTGGCACTCCATTCGTGACTGCTTTAAAAATTCCATGCTTGTGTCTACAATTCGCTGGAATACATACTTGTGGAGCATTGTTTGAAGATTAAAATGCTCTAACATGTTTCTCCTGGTTTATACGAATTTAGCACCTGACCGTGCTGCGGGTTTCATAGATCTTGGTTGCCGTAGATCCTGACACCGTTTCATATCTTCTTGTAAAAGTATTTTTTAAATGAATGTGAACTTTGTTTATAGGCTACCAGTGAACTTAAAAATGTTTTAGCCCTTTGTTTAGCCAATTGCTTATATGTATACAGTGATTTACAGAACACAGATCTACATTGGTGGCTTGCCCTCTAAGCAGCTCACATACCAAGGCTCATTAAACTATAGTGGAGAGAAACTAAAGCACAGTACTCATTTTTAATATTTATATCAAGGACTCTTCAACTACAAAAAGGAAGCCTGATTTATCAGACAGCGCCAGTCAATACCATTCATCGCCAATATTTTAGCCTCAGCAGTACTAAGTATGCAATTTAACCAACTAAAACCAGGCAGCACTGATGCATCCACCAGCCTGCTTCAAATTTATGATTAGTACCATGCAGTTTGCCATGCCCGGCTCTCTTCTTTAGTGGTGCTGTAGGTTAAGATCCCATATATCTCAATGGGCAGAACGGGCTCAGGTGAGTTACAGCAGCTGCTTGCTGCAGCACCCTTAGGTGAATCGGGTGGATGGGTTGTCCAGCATCCCATCAACCAGCATTTCCATTTTTGGGCCGGATGCTGAACTCAAACACAGACTTCTAGCTGAAGATTTGGGAACCCAAACTCGCATTGTTTGGTACAAACCCGAACTTTGCAGTTTGGGTTTGCCCATCTCTAGTCCTCAAGGTACTGAGCTGCTGTAGTATTTTTTTTTCTTATGCTAGTAACTGTGTGTTTTTATTTGCTCTGTGTATAAAGGAGTCACATCTCTCTTCTTGTTGATCTTGGTGTACAGTGTATAGTTGCTAATAGCAACAGATTGCAGAAAATTGCTCCCATAACACAAATTTGCTAACAAAAAATACACAGCCTTTTGAAGTAATCGTGAGTAAAAACTGATATGAAATGAAGAGAGTAGCCTTGATTCAGTAAGAGTTTAAATAAATTCTCGTGGTAGTAAAAAGTTCACTTTATGAGAAAAAAACATGAGAATTTCACTGCTGCTGAATCACTGGTTAGGAAGACAATGAAAGTTAATGGCACTTTTTACTACACTGTAAAAAGCAGTAAAAAGTTTACTTTTTAGGAGTAAAAAAGTGCCATTGGGGGCGCTTGGCCGGAGCATCCCTCCCACTGACGCCCTTGGAAGAATGCCTCACGCTGGCGCAACCATTGGAGCATGGGATTTCGGTATTCTACAGTATACTGGTTGCGTCCAGCTACACCTCGAAGTTGGAGTTTATGTCCAAGTGGGAGAAAGACCTGGGGATAAGCATCACAGATGGGGAGACTCGGAAGATCTTCGCGCTGACGCATAAACTCGTGGGGGCCAGCTCGGCCCAGGAGAAGAACTATAAGCTCCTCACACGGTGGTACAGGTGCCCGGCAGATATCGCGTCATACGCACCTGATGTGTCGGATGCATGCTGGAGGTGTGGGGCGCCTCGGGGAGGGATTTTGCACGTTTGGTGGGAATGCCCCCCAATCCGGAGGCTCTGGGACACCGTCTTCAAGATCCATACGGAAGTGGAGGGCTCGATGGTATTGAATACTCCGGAGGTCGCTCTGCTCTCTTTGATCCCGGGTTCCATAACCAAGACGAAGAAAGGAATCCTCAAATATTTCCTCACAGCTGTACGTTCTATCATCCCTAGACACTGGAAATCACGCATTCCCCCGAGCATAGCAGAATGGTTTGCTGAAATGGATCACATACTGAGAATGGAGGAATCGATAGCGGAGGATAGGGAAGAAACGGACTCGCATTGGACAACCTGGATGAACTGGATTAGGTTCAGAGAATCGGACGCAGCAAAGAACTTCGTGAGGGCGGATGATGGCCACGGATGAGTGTTCCTCAGGGCGGGACCCGATGCGTGAGATACCCATCCAGCATTTGTACCACTACGGGGCTCCCTGGCCTATACTTTTGCCTTCCCCTCCTCATACACTACTTCTCCCTTCCCCATTGTCCACATTTTCTCCCCCCCCCCCCCAGCCCATTCTACCTTCTTTCCGCTTTTTTACTGCTGTTTCTTTTCGGGTCTTGGGTGCACCCCCCCCCCGGTCTGACTTAGATTGCCCCGCTACCCCTGATCTCAACGTGCACCCCCAGCTTATGGCCGGGACCATACTTGATCAAACATAGGGTGACCCTCACCTGGGTAGCGTGATGACCCACAAATGGGAGTTCGAGATGCAAACACAATATATGACCGGGTGCGTGTGCTCGCCATGGAGGATGACTGACGGAGGGGGGCACTAGCGTTGACCCAGCTGCGTCTGGGGCTGGGGTTGGGGGGGACCTGACCTGATACTCTATCTATTTGTCTGTACCTTTTTCGTTCATATTGTTATCTCTTCCTAGTGTTGAAAATTTCAATAAAAAGAGATTAAACTAAAAAAGTGCCATTGACTTTGACATTATCTTCAATGCTGGAGATACAGCAACAATAAATTTCTCATGGTTTTTTTCTCATAAATATTTTATTTACTGGCACCAGACTGGGAAGATGCCTGCAGATCGTCCTAGAAGTGAAGTCTGTCACCTGCTCCAGTGTCTGAGAGTATCTGGGCTGACCTTGGCTCTGCTGACTACCCACCTTGGACTAACCACTAGAGGTGGGTGTACTGAACTTTGCTAGTTCAGGTTCCCAAACCCAAACACGCAAGTCCATGATCGAGTTCGGAGTCCGGCCCGAACACGGAAAGCTGGTTGATGGGCTGCCGAGTAGCTCATCAACCCACTTTGCCTACAATTGCAGCAGCAGGAAGCTGCTGTGACTTGCCTCTGCCTGATCCTCTTCTGTCAGTGGCAGCAGAGTGGCGCCGGCAGCACCATTCGAATCTGCCACTTGCTCCCATTAGTGAGAACCCAGCGATCCTGTTGCTGACCCAACAGGATCACGGGCAAAGATGGGTTTGGGTCCCCGAACACGAACATTTATTCAAAGTTCAGCCAAACTCACCAAGCTTGTCGAACCTTACGTTTGGGGGGTTTGCCCATCCTTACTACCCACTCTAGCTCTGACCCTTGGGCTTTGGATGAAAACCCTGCTCTGACTCCTGACCCCTGGCTTTGGATGCCTACTTGCTCTGGCTTTAGATTCTTGGGGAGTTGTGAAACCCCAGTTTGTTTGCAGTCCAGTCTGTTCTCCTTTGCGGGTGGCTCCGGTGAAAACCAGACTTGCTGGCAGTCTTGATTCCCTACTCCAGAACCAGTGCATGGTGCAGCACTTTCCCAGTTGCTCATTAATGGTTCCCTCAAGGTAAAGCATATGTTAACTCCTTCTGTTTTCCAGATTATGGGTGTCCTGAAAACTAGCTCTGCTCACCAAATCCTCCAAGGCATTCATACTTGAAACACTGGCCTTCCCTTATGTTGTATTTTCGCAGCGTTCACCATCTGGGGAGGCCTCAGGCAGTAATGCTGGTGGTAGTCTGTGTCTACAACACCCTGATCTCCAACAAGGTTTCTGACAGTAGAGATTAACAATTTGCTTTCGCTGAATTATTTGAGTGGCCATGTACCAGCAAAAACTAGAAAAATTAATTTACCCTACTTTAGCCTTTCTTTAGCCTCCAGACCTTCCTCTGCAGATGAGGAACCATTGCAAGCTGGGTTCACCGAGTTGAGGAGAAGGTTACAAGCTAGCAGCTATTTTTAATTGGCCGTGAACATTCAGGGTTCTGATAGACTGAAGCCCTCCAGTCTCAGTGTTCTTCTATCCTGGCTCTCAGCAACCCCAGCTGAATTCAAATCAAACAGCAGTCATGTGATGTGCCCCTCCTGCCAGTTAACGGGGGAGCCTGCTTCCATGTGACCTGCATTAGATGTTTAAAGAAGCCAGGAATGAAGTGCGCTGTTAGCACTGGAGCCCATAGTATTGAAACCAGAGAGTTGCGGCGTACAGGATTTTAAGCCCATTGCATAATGCCTTAAGACATATTCAGTCCACCTAATCTATCTCCTATTAGTTTTTGTTTGAGCTTAAGCAAAACGTATTGGTTTACCAGCTGCCTCGTTCAGAGAGGGATTCACTGCAGCAGGCTGCTCTTTGCCTTTTACAGCTGGATGCAGGAAGCAGGTGAGTATTTTTTTCCTTTATTAAGCTTTCTTTTTAGTTTAGGATGCCGCTAGAAAGAATATTTTAGTCTTTTTAGATTTTAGGTTTACTTTAGGTTATACCAGGATGGACAGTGATTTAAAAGATTCTGTCTTGGATTGTATTATTCCTAGCAGATACCAAAAGGTTAATGCAGATTGGGCATCCAAGGATATATTCCACTTTCTCCTTGGTTGTACACATATAAAGTTCTGAGTCTTTTCAGTTCCATTCTTTATACAGAAGAAATTGAATGAAAGACAAGACTATTTTCCAGAAAACTTGGATTTCTTTTTTGCAGATATGGCATGTTGTTTTTTCCATGGGATCTGTAGCTGACAATGACTCTGGGAAAGTATTTGTGTATCTGTTTCTGAAAATTGTTTTCTGTAACAAGACTTGTGCCAGAAAGCTTGAACGGAATAAATGCCAAACATTATTGCTATTATTGAGCTGAATATTAAATTAAAACCTATATACGTTTTCTTGCTTATGTGTCCCCATTGGGAAAATCTTGCCCAAACTTTACATCTGAAAACAGGGGATTTCCAGTGTCTATTACCTTGGGAACCACATGTGGCAAGACGTCTTTAAAGTGGAACAAAACCTAGGATTTTGGCTATCCCGGGTATTTATCCCCTGTTCTGTGTGCATCTTGATTTGGGATGCCCTGCTGTGTGAAACCCCCAGATCACTGATATTAATTAGGGGGCTCTTGTCCAATCAGAGCCATCTGCCGTGCATATGTAATGTAATGCAAGCAGCCGCATCCCCATCGGTGTGTGCACTCCCGTCCCAGCCTGTCTGAATGGATGTGGGTGGGAGCACGCCACAACCCAAAGATGCTGGGGATGCAGCCGTCAGTGTTTACATCAGTGAGAAAGCCAGGAAGAAGGTACGTTTTTGCAGCACACAGCGGGGCAGTCCTATTTTTTAGATCAGGAAAAATCTACTATTACTGGTACTTACGAGAGGCTTTCACTAGACTCTGTAGCCAAGAGTTCTACCACAAGTATTCCATCCAGCAGGATGGTTTGAGTGACATTCAAAGAAAAGGGACTTGTGAATGTAATGTCTGATTACAGCCACTGTTCACATAAATGACATAATTGTATTCTCAGCAAAGTGAGCACAGATCACCCTGGACACCCAACCCCATAAAATACTTACCCCTTCTCAAAAGCAGATCCTCCAACCCCAAAGATGCGTACTTATGCAGGAGATTAATCCTAGTGAGCTGCTGAATGAAGCTCTAATTCGGTCCTTCTGACGGATTTTATTTATGCCCACAAGACATGGACGTATGCAAAAAAAAGCAAGGATAAAACTGACAAGCAAAGCAGGGAACAGCTATTCTCCCCTGCACACACAAGGATTAGTGTGTTCAGATAGTCTGATGCAAGTTGGCTAGAGATAGGTCCACCTCTCAAAGCTAAAAAAAAAAAAATATGGTCATGAAGCTGGCAGGCATTTCCTAAAATTAAGGGAGTTATTTAAGATATGATAACACCAGGTAGTGCCATGTAGCGGCATGTAGCTTTGGGTGAACGCTGGGAGCAAGATGTGAAAGCCACATTTAAGAAAGTTGTAGCGTCATGTAGCGTCACATGTATTACTAGCGGTGGCTCAGTGTATAGTTCCGGCTCTCTAGGTTCAGCAGCGCCATGTAGCACCTGTCGCTCAGTATCGCTCTCCCATACATTTCAGTGGTGTTACATTTGATTGTGTTTAAATAGTGTGTTGCTAAAGTAAACTTTACATTTTTGGCTCAAATCATTGTGTAGCCTCTCCTGCCCAGCAACCAAACACTAATTCTTTTTTTATGCAGAATTGTATGTGCAGTTCTGCCATTGCAGTGTCATTGTTACAGTTTTAAGATATCACTCCATGTTTTTGCTCTGGTGCTGGTGTATATGTGTTGAGAAACAGACTTTTATCACATAGCTTCTGGCGCGCAACACTAGAGCACCTAGTTTTAGAGAGCCGGCGCTGGTTGTGTTGTTTTTTTCTTGAATACGGGCTTTAGAGCCTAGTGTCGGATGCACTTAACTGGCGCTACCTATCGTTCGCTGCAGCGTTGTTCTTTTGTTAGATGTAGTGTAGTCTTGGGCGCTTTAACCTTAGGACACCACCTAGCGTTCTCCATTGGCTCTGCAGTGAATCAGGGAGAGCGCTTCTACAGCTCCCTCCAGACATCACATTTATCACTGCTGTACAGGATACTACAGCGTCACTTGTCTGGTCGCTAAGCTAGGTCACAGCGCCAGACATCCGCTTGCAGCGTCTACTAGCGGTCGCTCTAAGCGCCGCTACACAGACGCTCACATGGCACTATGTGGCGCTAGTCTTAAATTATCCTCCACAACGTACGATGTGTCAGAGCTATTAAACTGCACTTAAATGCTTTGTGAGCAGACACGTACTACTCCTTTCCCCTGTCAGGGGAAACTGACCCATTAAATAGATTACAGTTTGTAGAAGTCTAATACAGTTTAAATGGCTGTAAATATAAAGAATTTTGTTAACTTACTACTTGAATAACTATGTCAATTATAAATAGCAATGTTGCAACTCACCCCACCTTTTACATTTAAGTACACTGCTGCCATATTGTGGTGCTTTTTGATTTATATCAAGCTGCGTATAGTTATAAAGGCTGATTCATCAAAAATGTGCAAGGAAAAGTGAAACAAAATTGTAACAAATGCACAGAGCATCTAATCAGATAAGGATAAATCTATATCTAGCAGACATATTTAATCATTTTTCTTGCGGGAGCTAGATGAGCATTTCTTGCGAGACGCTCTCTGCGCCCACTCCCCAGAGGCGACTGGAGGCAGGCAGCACACTGCATTCACTTTCTCCCAGCTGCCCCCTCAGCACAGAACAGGGCTTGTCAAAGCCAATGAGCTAGCGACCCCTAGCGCCGGCTGGGAGCACTGCTAAAGTTCTGTAATTATATTGAAAAAAAATTATTAAAAAAAAAACACAGCACTGGGCACTGTAAAAAGGGGATTCCAGGCTGTTGCGATACCCATTTATATAAAAAGCTATGTATAGTTATAAAGGCTGATTCATCAAAAATGTGCAAGGAAAAGTGACGCAAAATTGTAGCAAATGCACAATGCCCTTTGGGGCAGGGCTGATGATGTCCCCCCATGGGTGTCATCCTAGTTCCCTGCGGCTCAGCTGTCAGATGCCCGGAGATCGCTGGGCAGAGCAGTAGAGGGGTAGGGGGATGCTCTGATCCCCTGGCCCCCCTGCTCTGGCTGGTGATCACCGGCATCTGTCATCGAATCGACGAGGGACACAAGAGTTAACAATCTGAGGTGAGTAAAGAGAAAAACATTATTTTTCTTAAATAAATGACATTTTTCTGTGGAGTGTTTTGTTTTTTTTACTGTTAACCCTTTGTGGACTGGTAAGGGATCCATGAGACTCCTATACCAGTTCACAAATCTCTGGGTCTGACAAGTCACCTGCAGCTAGCGGGTGACTTGCCATTAACCCCGAGCCCCCCCATTACCTGCCTCCCCAAAGCCGGAGGGGGGGGGGGCAGAAGAGCCTGCAGCGATGGATTGGAGGTAAGTAATAAAAAAAAATAATAACATTTTTTCTCTGTGTGTTTTTTTTACATTTAACCCTTTGTGAACTGGTAAGGGATCTATGAGTCCCCTATACCAGTTCACAAGGCTCTGGGTCTGACAAGTCACCTGTGGCTAGCGGGTGACTTGCCATTAACCCCGAGCCCCCCATTACCTGCCTCCCCAAAGCCCGGGGGGGGCAGAAGAGCCTGTGGCCATAGGCTATGCCTGCAGGGCCAGGGGCCACCAAATTTGTTCCCTGCACCTTGTTCTACAAGCCCCCATAGCTGGTTATGCTGGGTGGGGGGGACCCTTAAAATTCCCCCCAAAAATGCCTACCTACACCAATTTTAAAAAAATTAACCCTTTATAGTGTGGATAATAGTTGTATTTTATTTGTAAATGTTATAAAGTGTTTGGGGGGGTCTTCTGGACAGGAACGGAGTGGCTACCAATACATATGTATCCATAAATGGGGCTTTAACATGCAATAAGATTTTATTGACAATTTTTTATTACAACATAACACTACAAATTGTAAAAAAAAATGATTTTTTTTATTTGCACATATTTTACCCAAAAATATTGAGCATACACCTAAAAAAACCTAAAAAAAAACAAGACATTTCATGTTAAAGCCCAGACTGAAAAAAACAATATATCATTTCCCTGAGAAATCCCTTCAAAAATAACAGTTGAACATATGGAGCGCAAAATAGTGCAAAATGGTCTGGCAACAAAGTGTGACAAAATCTCCAGATGGCAGCGAAAGGGTTAATATGCCAGATGGCGGGAGGTCACTTATACACCCGGAATCCAAAAAATATCCATCCAAGATTGTTTTTTTATTTTAATGGAAGGGAGAGGAAATCAGGAGTGACATGCTCTGCTACCTCTGGATTTTATTCCTAATAAGAGAGAATAAACCACAAGCTTGGCTGGAGTTTTATTCAGTTTGGATGTATAAGTGACCCCCTCCTCTCATTAGCCGATATGTTTATATGGATTTTTAATATTACACAATTTGGCGATAGTGCTTCTTTAAAGAGGATCTACGCCCCCTCGACCGGGGGTAGCTCTACCTCTTGTATTTGAAACCCCCCAGATTTCTAGCTCACCTTACCGCTCCAACATGCTGGTGCCACATCTCTGCGCTGTGGTCGCATCCCCGGGAAACCTCTATCTGTGGGCCAGCAGCACCTGGTCTTTCTGGATGTGTGGCACAGTTAGAGGTAGGCGGAGGCTACACTTGTACAATTCAGAATTCCTTCCCACACAATAGAAATCTAAATAGAACGAGCACTGCACATTCACTGAGCTGCGTACATGGGATTTAGGAGGAGGTGAGTTTCCAGGCCATCTGTGGAGACACACACAGCCGGGCATCTCAAATAGAGATTCCCTGACAGAGAGCAACAACTCAGAAGAAGTCAACATGGAATTGGTTTTACATGTGCAGTTGCAATTGTGTGCACAGGGTCATCTAGTGGTCCAGATAACTCACTGCAATTTCGACAGCAATAGAATAATATGCTTGAGAAATTAAAGCAAACCAACAGCCTGGCACATTTGGAAAAAAAACTCCCCAAAACTCCATTGCCCCATTTACATGCATGGTACTTAATCATTGTCAGCACTTATGGTACATTTACTCCTGCATCCACTCAAAGCTGAAACACCTCCTCCCACAGGTTTTCTCCTAGTAGCGGCCATTTTGGAGCATCCTTTCCCAGCATCTCAGCCATGCTGCTGCCTGAATTTAATCCCACAATGCACAGCAACAGGAAACTGCCTCTTTGCAGGTGGCCTGCAGTTCCACAAGGCTCCATTTTGTTTTTCAAAGTGACTACAGCAGGAGTTAGAGAAAGGTAAATAAATTATTATGTGCAGCAATCTGAATTGCTCTGGGGAGGGGAGGGGGGCATATGAGCACTGTTTCTTCTAAGGGTGTTGGTCCGGTTTAACATTAACTTAGGCATACACATATGCACCTTGTTACAACAGACCAATTCTTGCAAGTCATAGTGGCTTGAATTAGCATGGACAGAGGCTTTCTGTCATGGTGAAGGGAAGAAGGAAGCCACACTTATATTTATTTACATTTTTTTAGGAATAAAAAAAATAAGAAAATGCCCAAAAAGCAGCATACAGTGCAGGTAATTGCAATGCAATATGTCTATGAATAGAGGGCAAATACTGGTGAGGGGTTAGGAAAGAAGGCGCAGATGCATTACTGGCATGACATTGAAACACATTGCGACCAGAGCCGGGTTGTGAATTGAATTTTTATTTACTTCAGGCAGCGCAGGCATATTGCTATCTGTGCCTCACACACAGCTGAGTCAGGCTAACATTAGCTCATTGGCCTTTATTCTATAAGAGTTGAAAAAAATTCTCATGGTAGTAAAAATTAAATTCATGAGAAAAAATCCTGAGAATGTCACTGTTACTGAATCACCAGATAAAAAGACAATGAAAGTCAATGGCGCTTTTACTACAGTATAGAAAGGAGTAAACAGTTCTCTACTTTTCTTAGGAGTAAAAAAGTGCCATTAACTTTCATTGTTTTCCCAGCCGATGATTCAGCACTATTCATTCTCTTCCAGAGAGGCTATTTCAATGAAATAGTTACAAATATACATTAATCAATCTCATTTTAGGTAATACATAACTACAAAGGTTTGATTCTCCGTCTCAAGTTGATTAAAGGCTAGAGCTCCATCTTGTGGCTGCATTAGGCTTTTACGTCATACTCTCATATATCTCCCAGTATGAAACAGATATGCTTTATGCAGAACTAGTAAATCACTAGGGTGTATTATAGAGAAAGTTCAATTTGCATTTGAAAAAAAAATCTTTTATTCTTGTATTAAATTCCTCTGGTATCTCTATTGCTTTTCTGAGTATAGAAACAGCAACATGACCACTGTGGGTTGCCATTTCCACTCACAGAGGCTGTTAGAGCCCATTTTCTTAGTATACAGTACGTCCTGCTCCAGATATAATACTTACACTTGGGTTATCCTCCGCCAGATGGCGCTGCACTGCAGAGGCATGTAAAACAGGCTCCTCCCGGCCCCTCAAATACCCGGGGACCTCCCACAAATCCCCAGATTTCTCTGCAGTGCTTACTGCGAAGACATGAAATTATCACTCTGTCGCAGGTGAGCGGGGCTATTAGCCTGCGGCCCTGTTGGACTATTCCCACCCGTCCTTCGTGTGATGTGCCTCCCAGCCTGGGCTGCGCTGGTCGGGTGAAGGTAGGCGGCACCATGTGTGCTTATAGAGCCATGCTCCACTGCAATCCCCCACCAAAGGGTAGGCGGTATAGGCTGATGGTGAGCCTTTATGGGATGCCCCTCCCGCATAATTGTCCCATGCCCCGGTAGCGGTGGGTCCTGTACAGAGGGCCGCCATCCTCCCTGTAGCCTTCGGGAGGGAAAGAAGGGGGGCTGTGTGTGGGTTAGCGTGTATCGTGATTCCCGCATATGGCGTTTTCTCTTGTCTTTTGACTAGTATATGTGGTGTCAGCCACCGCGCTGACTTGCCTTTTTTACTATTGCAAATGCCACCGCGCGCATCTTTTCCTTCATTTGGATGTTCTGCGCCGGGCGGCGGTGTTACCTCAGACGCTTCTACGTTCTCATTGGCTGCTTGTCGGTGGACTTTGCGCTCTTCGGGGGGGCGGGGCCTGGCCTGGTGTGCCCTGCGTCACGGCTCGCTCTGGCCCGCCCTTCGAGGTACTCTTGGCGCCATGTTGTCAGGTCGTAGATCAGGGATGCCGTTAGGTACTACGCCAGCAGACATTCAAGTTTATGGCGAATGATGGGAGGGCAAAGTAGAGATGCCCTGGAGGCCAGCCCATGCACAATGGGAGCAAGTACCAAAGTGAGTTTATTAAATCAGGGGGATTCACTTTGACTAGGTCGAACAGGTTTTGGTCCTCTTTCTTTTTTTTTTTTAATTGGTTTTAAACAATATGCTACAATAAAATGGATTTATAAATTGATTGAGTGCAATAGTGAGTCTCTGTTGGGCTTTTTGGCAGGGGGTGTAGAGGTTACCCCAAACTAATACATGTTGTCAGGTCACGCGCGCGTGTGACGTTTTTACTTACCGCGGCCTGTAAGTGCCCTCGCGGGCGGCTTTATACTCATTGTAGTGTGTTTGGTTCTGACACCCCTTCTTCTCATTGTGTCTTTCAGAGGGTGAATCCATTGGCTTCTCCCGGCCCGGTGTAATTGATAGTTGGGCCTTGTATAATTACTCCCACTTCCCTAGCGGGTCATTGGGGCATCCAGGGTTGCTTCATAGCGTCAATCGCTACTGGCACATTGTGCCTAATAATCACCATATGGAGGCATCCCAGGATAGTGTTACCAGGGTCCCCTTGGGACAAGAACGGCTGTGTGTAGCGTGTGGACAGCCTCATGCTGACGCTGACAAGGCGTGGGTCTGTGTACCCTGTGCTGGCCTGCCAGTGGCTGCACCTCGTTTCACTTCACCTACTCCCCCAAGCTTAAATCTCACTCCTGTTGAGTTGCATACTAGTGGGGATTCTCAGCCTGATGTGTCTTCTAGAATGCCTACTGCTGAACAGATTATTCCGAGGTCTTTAGCACGTAAGGGCCCTGGTAAGAAGCTGGGGGTCATTTGCAGATTTCCCTTAAGAGACAGAGGCAAGGGGCTCTACTCCAACCTCTTCACAGTTCCCAAAAAAGATGGGTCAGTCAGGCCCATTCTGGATTTAAAGATCTTCAACAAATTTGTCAAGAACAGGTGTTTTCGCATGGAAACTCTGCGCTTGGCCATCAGCTCCTTGCGCCCTGGGGGTTTCATGATGTCTGTGGACATCAAAGACGCTTACCTTCACATCCCTGTGTTTTCAGGACACCAAGGTTCCTCAGATTCGCGTTGGAAGATCAACATTGCCAATTGTTGCCTTGCCATTTGGCCTCTCTTCAGCTCCCAGAGTGCTCACCAAGGTGCTGGCGGGGGTGATGTCTCTGATGAGGTCAAGGGGCATCCGCGTGCTGCCCTACCTGGATGACATACTCATCACCTCTCTACAGCAGGCAGAGTTGGACACTCAGCTGGTGGTGGCCACCCTGGAGTTCTTCGGCTGGGTGATCAATCACCCCAAGTCTTCTCTGTCCCCTTCCTCGGTGACCTAGTTCCTGGGAACGATTCTGGATACGGTTCAGTCAAGGATATTCCTTCCTCAACAGAAGGTGGAAACTCTAACTGCGCAGGTGAGGTTCCTGCTGTCGTGTCTCCATCCCTCCCTCAGGCAGGGAATGCAGTTGGTGGGCCTGATGGTGGCGTGCTTGGAGGCGGTGCCTTTTGCTCAGTTCCATTTGAGGCCTCTACATCTTCACCTTCTGTCAGTTTGGGACAAGGACCCAACGTCCTTGGATGAGGTCTGTGTGCTCCCTCCCCCTTGGTCAGGTGGTCCCTTTCGTGGGGTGGCTGGACTCCAGGAACTTGCTGGGGGGCAGGTCCTTTCTGGCCCCCTCCTGG
Organism: Gastrophryne carolinensis; assembly: GCA_027917425.1. NCBI lineage: Eukaryota > Metazoa > Chordata > Amphibia > Anura > Microhylidae > Gastrophryne > Gastrophryne carolinensis. The sequence continues at coordinate 359,599,541 of CM051234.1, forward strand.
GAGACGTTCACCACGGATGCCAGTCTGTCGGGGGGGGGGGGGGGATTCTGGTAGTCCCTGCGGTGCCAGGGGAGGTGGGGGCCTCAGGAGGCCCACTTACCTTTCAACATTTTGGAACTACGGGCAATCAGATTGGTTCTGGGTCAGTTGACCGACCACCTGCGGGTCTGTCTGTGCAGGTGCGCTCAGACAACAGGACGGCGGTTGCATACATCAGCCATCAGGGAGGGACCTGGAGCAGGGGGGCCCTCCAGGAGGTGTCGCGGATTCTGACATGGGCGGAGGCCAATGTTCAATGCATTTCGCCTGTGTACATCCCCGGGGGCAGAGAGTCTACTGGCAGACTATCTGAGCAGGGGGACCTCTCATCAGGGAGAGTGGTCCCTCTGCAACAGGGTATTCCAGTCTCTGTGTCACTGTTGGGGTCTACCAGATGTGGATCTGTTTGCGTCCCATCACAATTACAAGCTCCCGGCCTTTGTCTCCCTGTCTCAGGATCCTCTGGCCTGGACCACGGATGCTCTGTCCGTGTCATGGCAGGAATTTCGGCTCCTGTATGTCTTTCCTCCATTCTCCCCGCTGGGCAGGGTTCTGCGCAAGATTGCTGTGGAAGGGGTACCAGGGATTCTGGTGGCCCCCAGGTGGCCAAGAAGAGTGTGGTTCACAGACGTGGTGCTGATGTTAGTAGACCAGTACGTTCTGCCAGGGGTGCCAGATCTGCTCACTCAGGCCCCTTACGCCATCCCAATTTACAAACTCTGGTTTTGCGGCCTAGCTGCTGAAACCTCCATCTTGAGGGAGAAAGGCTTGTCCGCCTCGGTGGTTGATACCATGGTGAAGGTTAGGAAGAAAGCCTCTTCTTCCATCTATCACAGGGTATGACGTACCTACTTTGACTGGTGTGAGTCTAGGTCTCCTCCCTGTCGGGTGTTGTCAGTTCCCAGGGTTCTGGAGTTCTTACAGCATGGGTTGGAGTCGGGACTCCAACTCAGTACTCTGAAGGGTCAGGTGTCTGCCCTGTTTTTTCTTTCAGAAGTCTTTTGCTCAGCATTCTTTGGTTAAGACCTTTTTCCAGGGGGTTACTCATGTGCGTCCCCCACGTAAACCTATAGCCCCTGTTTGGGATTTGAACTTGGTTTTGTCTGCCTTGCAGGGTGCTCACTTTGAACCTATACAGGATGCTGCTCTGGCTATGCTTACCCTCAAGGTTGTCTTCTGGTGGCCATTACTTCGGTCAGGCCTGTGTCTGAGTTGGCGGCTCTGTCTATTCAGCCTCCATACTATGAGAGACACCAGGACAAGGTGGTGGTCCGCTTTAAGCCAGACCTTCTGCCTAAGGTGGTGTCTGCTTTTCATTTAAATCAAGATATTGTCCTTCCTTCAGTGTGCCCTAATCCTAGTAATGCTTAGGAAAGGGTTCTGCATTCCTTGGATGTGGTCAGGTGTCTGAAGTATTACCTGGTAGTCACTGCGTCCTTCAGGAAAACTGATGCTCTTTTAGTGGTCCATTTGGGCCCAGGAGGGGTTTGGCTCCTGCCAAGTCTACTATTAGCGAATGGATTCGTCAGGCTGTGATTCAGGCCTATTCTGCTAAGGGGAAGAGTCCTCCCTTCCGCCTTACTGCTCATTTTACTCGTGTTATTGGTGCCTCTTGGGCCTTCCAGCACCAGGCTTCTGTTGAACAAGTTTGCATGGCCGCTACTTGGTCTCCTGTTCATACCTTTTCTAAGTTTTACAAGGTTGATGTTAGGGCCTCAGCTGTTGCTGTTTTTGGCCGCAAGGTTTTGCAGGTGGCAGTGGTTTAAACTGTCTGCTGTTACCTTTTTTGTTGGGGATCCCATCCTACTTTATGGACACTGCTATTGGATGTCCCAAGTGTAAGTAATCTATCTGGTGATTGTTATCATTGTTATAGTTACCAGTTTTTGGGTGGTTAAATTCTCCCGGCTTCTTTTTCACTGCTTTTCAATGCTGGGGATTTGTGGGAGGTCCCCGGGTATTTGAGGGGCCGGGAGCAGCCTGTTTTACATGTCTCTGCAGTGCAGCGCCATCTGGCGGAGGATAACCCAAGTGTAAGTAATCTATCTGGAGCAGGACGTACTGTATACTTATAATACCAATTCTACAGGTGAGTATTTCACAGAATTGTATTTTTTGCAGGGTCCTATAGGAATTTAATTGAAAAGAGAGGCACATTTCTATCCAATTCTGCAGGAAATGGAGGAGAGGCACATGGGACAGACATGAGATAAGTTGCTTGCTACCTTATTAATGCAATTGGGGTTGCAATCCTTTTAAGGTAAAATACACAGAGTACTTGTTTTACCTGCATACATGTATATATATTGCTGCCCCATACAGCCAGGATGCTCAGTAGATTATCTTCTGTTGCAGGCGTGCTTTCTTCATTGCCATGTGGTGGTCATCGGTCTGTTTAGTCAACATTAAAACGGACCAAAACCCACTCTGCAGTCTATGAGATTCAATGGCAGGTTTACCCCTCCCCCCGGGGGAAATCCAACTGGGATTCTCCAGTGTGTGGAACCCCCCAGGGCACCAGGTAAACTCACATTTCACCCAAGGCCACAGAGCATGCACGGCCGGCAACACTCGCCTCCCTTCTCGGCTGTACGCGGCCCTGCCCGCCGTAACTGAATGGCTGTGCATCGCCGTGCACAGCCAGAGGGAGGAAGTGATGCTGCGTGCAATCATAATTGCAGCTAGGGATTCTATTCAGCCATTAATGTGCACAGCGGGAGAAGGAGAGGCGAGTCATCTCGGCGTTTTGGGGGGTTTCACACAAACTCTGCATTACCTGCTGCTCAATTTACTGCCAGAATTCCTTTCCTTGTCTCAATTACAGTGTACGAGCAACTGAAGCCAGATGTTGTAATGGGGAGCAGTGTGTGAGCTAACAAATTACACACTCTGACATCTGCATTATTGGCTGATTTTAGAGCAGAGGAAATAAGGAGGGGCATGACCTAGGTAACTGAGCAATTTCACAGCCCCACCTACATACTTAAAGTGGACCAAAATCCAGGAAGTTCACTATCTTGGACCATCTCGATTCGGGATGTTCCACTGTGTAAAACTACACCAGTTGCCTGTTATACATACCTCGCCATCAATCCTAGCACAGGTGCTACTCTGCTCTACACAGCTTCTTTGGCAACGTATATTAATGATCCACTAAAGAAGCAAAATAGAAGCTCTAATCAGTGATAGCAACACCCCACGCATCTATGTATGGCTGTCCAGGCACAGCCGGATCCAGGAGCTGCCGCCGACCACACATTCACTGTGGGATCACCGACTACGTATGTATGATGGCCTGTGAGGTCTTAAGCAGTGGGGCTTCCCAAATCGGGATGCGCCAGGAGAGAATATAACTGGACCTAGAATCTTGCATTTCAGCTACTGCCTAGTGACCCCACAAGACTGCTGATGATTTGCAAACTTCACTGGCTGGTAGCAGTGACGTGGGGCCGCGATACTGCATAGGAATGTGGAAGCAAGTGATTGACTGGGATTTTTTAACAAACTGCTTTTTCTCAGCAGTTGGTGAAGTAGGACATTCCTCCATCGGAATGCAGCTATGCTACCTAGTTCAGGAACTCTCCATTCTTATTTTACTGAAGGTTCCTTAAGTTAATTCCAGTAGCAGGATGGCACATGTCGCATCATGTCTTAGAATTCTAAAAATCATAAAGTATTTACCATATTTTTTGCCCTATAAGATGCACCTGCCCATAGGACGCACCTAGGATTTGGAGAAGGAAAATACATATTCTGAACCAAATGATATGCTAAAACACCATCCCCCCAAGTACCAAATAATAGGCAAGGTGCAGAATCCTCCCATTACAGGCAGTGTGGCACCCCCCATTCCCCCCCTCCCATTCCCATAGGCAGTGTGGCAATCCCTCCTCATATTGGCATAGGCAGTGTGGCATTCCCCCCATTCTATTCCCATAGGCAGTGTGGCATTCCGCTCTCCCATTCCCATAGGCAGTGTGGTATTCTCCCCGCATTCCCCATGGGCAGCGTGCCATTTCCCCCTCCCATTCCCATAGGCAGTGTGGCATTCCCCTCTCCAATTCCCATAGGCAGTGTGGCATTCCCCCTCCCATAGGGAGTGTGGCATTCCCCCTTCTCATACCTATATGCAGTGTGGCATTCCCCCACCCATAGGCATAGTGGCACCCCCTCCCATTCCATGGGCAGTGTGACATCCCCCTTCCCAGTCCCATAGGCAGTGTGGCATTTCCCATTCCCATTTCCATAGGCAGTGTCGCATTCCTCCCTCCCATTCCCATAGGCAGCGTGGCATTCCCCCATCCCATTCCAATAGGCAGTGTGGAATTTTCCCTTCCCATTCCCATAAGTAGTGTGGCATTCCGCCATTCCATACCAATAGGCAGTGTGGAATTTTCCCTTCCCATTTCCATAGGCAGTGTGGCATCCTCCCTCCCATTCCCATAGGCAGTGTGGCATCCTCCCTCCCATTCCCATAGGCAGTGTGGCATTCCCCCATCCCTTTCCCATAGGCAGTGTGGCATCCTCCCTTCCATTCCAATAGGCAGTGTGGCATCCCCCTTCCATTCTCAATAGGTAGTGTGGCATTTCCCCCCTCCCATTCCCATAGGCAGTATGGCATCCCCCTTCCATTCCCATAGGCAGTGTGGCATTCCCCCGTCGCATTCCCATAGGCAAAATTTGAAAAAATACAATTCTGTGATTACTCACCTGTAGAATTGGTATTATACGTATACAGCACGTCCTTGTACAGAATATTTCTTACGCATGGGTAATACATCCACAAGATGGCGCTGGACTGCAGAAAACAGCTTGTGGCTCCTCCCGGCCCTATATAAGTCAGAGACCTCCCACAAATTCCCCAGTATGGACAAGCAGTTAACAAGAAGCCGGGAGAACAATAATAACCAGAATTCAAAAATGAACATATGAACAATCACCATACAGAGGTAACTAGGAATAATGATAACAAGGGCGGGGTGGAACAGGATGTGCTGTATACGTATAATACCAATTCTACAGGTGAGTAATCACAGAACTGTATTATTCTAAGTATACAGCACATCCTGTTCCAGAATATTCCTTACACACGGGACATCCAATAGCAGTGTCCGTAAGGTAGGGTGGGATCCCCAAAAGTAACAGCAGACAGTTTAAACCACTACCGCCTGCAGAACTTTGCGACCTAAATCAGCATCAGCTGATGCCCTAACACCAACCTTGTAAAACTTAGAAAAGCTATGAACAGAAGACCAAGTAGCGGCCTTGCAAACTTGTTCAACAGAAGCTTGGTGCTGAAAGGCCCAAGAGGCACCAGTAACACGAGTAGAATGAGCAGTAAGGCAGAAAGGAGGTTCCTTCCCCTTAGCAGAATAGGCCTGTACCACAGCCTGACGGATCCACTTGCTGATAGTGGACTTAGCTGGAGCCAGACCCTACTTAGGTCCAGACGGGAGCACAAAAAGAGCATCAGTCTTCCTGAAGGATTCAGTAGCCACCAAATAGAACTTCAGAGTCCTGACCACATCCAGAGAGTGTAACACCCACTCCTTAGGATTACTAGGATTAAGGCATAGAGAAGGCAAAACAATGTCTTGATTGAGATGAAAAGCAGACACAACCTAAGGCAGAAAATCTGGCTTAAAACGAAACACCACCTTGTCCTGATGTCTCTCAAAGTAAGGGGGTTTGATGGAAAGCGCCGCCAACTCAGAAACACGCCTAACAGAAGTGATAGCCACCAAAAAGACTACCTTAAGAGTAAAAATGGACAAAGGGGCCTCACGCAAAGGCTCAAAGGGAGACCCCTGCAAGGCAGATAAAACCAAGTTCAAATCCCAGACTGGTAACATAGGCTTAAGTGGAGGACGCACGTGAGTAACACCCTGGAAGAAAATCTTAACCAGACGATGGTGAGCAAAGGATCTTTGGAAGAAAAGACCCAAATCCAAACCATGTTGCAGGAATTCCAGAATCCTAGGGATAGAAAACACCCGACAGGGAAGCGACTTAGACTCACACCAGTCAATGTAAGCATGCCAGACCCTATAGTAGATGGATGACGAGGACTTCTTCCTAGCTCGAATCATGGTATCAACAACAGAGGCAGGCAGCCCCTTTTCCATCAAGATGGAGGTTTCAGCAGCCAGGCCGTCAAAGCCAGCGTTTTTAAATTGGGATGGCGTAGCTGCCCATGAGGGAGCAGGTCTGGATCCTTGGGCAGAGCATACTGATCTACTGCCAACTGCACAACGTCTGCGAACCACACACTTCTTGGCCAACAGGGGGCCACCAGAATGGTTGGCACCCCTTCCTGAGCAATCTTGCGCAACACCTTGCTCAGCAGAGGAAAAGGAGGGAACACATAGGGAAGCAGAAAGCTCTTCCAAGACATTGCTAGTGCATCCATGGCCAAGGCCAGAGGGTCCTGGGACAGAGAGACAAAGACTGGAAGCTTGTGATTGTGACGGGACGCAAACAGATCCACATCTGGCTGACCCCAGCGGTGGCACAGGGAGCGAAACACCCCCAGGCGAGAGATCCCCCTGCTGAGGGAGTCTGCCTCCAGATTCTCCACCCCCGGGATGTACACAGCTGATATGCAGGGAACATTCTCCTCCGCCCAAGACAGTATCAGGGACACTTCCCTGAGGGCCCTCTTGCTCCGAGTCCCTCCCTGATGATTGATGTAGGCAATCGCCGTCTGGTTGTCCAAGCGGACCTGAACCGCCCGACCCCGAAGGTGTGGAGTCAATTGGGCGAGAACCAACCTTATCGCCCTCAATTCCAGAATGTTGATAGGGGTGTGGGCCTCCTGAGGGCCCCATTGACCTTGGAATTTCAGGGATTTCCAGAAGCCCCCCCAACCTGTCAGACTGGCATCTGTGGTGACTGTCTCCCAGCACGGGGTCAGAAAGGATCTGCCCACCAACAGGTTTCTTGAGTCCAGCCACCACGAAAGAGACAGTCTGGCCAGAGGGGACAGAACTAACACCTGATCCAGGGACCGAGGGTCCCGATCCCAAACTGACAAGAGGTGAAGTTGAAGAGGTCTCATGTGAAACTGAGCGTATGGAACCGCCTCGAAGCAAGACACCATCAGGCCCACCAGCTGCATCCCATGCCGGGTGGAGGGATGAGGGCAAGACATAAGGAACCTGGCCTGGACCTGAAGACTCTCCACCTTTTGCTAAGGGAGAAAAATCTTGACCTGAGATGTATCCAGAGTCATGCCCAGAAAGAACCTCACCATTGACGGTGACAGGAAAGACTTGGGGTGGTTGATCACCCAGCTGAAGGACTCCAGTGTGGACACCACCAGTTGAGTATCCAGCTCGGCCTGCTGGAGGGACTGAGACGTGATGAGAATGTCGTCCAAGTAAGGAAGGATGTGAATGCCCTGAGATCTCAGCAGAGCCAGTACACCCGCCAGCACCTTGGTGAATACCCTGGGAGCCGAGGTGATACCGAAAGGCAAAGCCACAAATTGATAGTGCTGATCCTCCAGAGTGAACCTGAGGAATCTCTGATGACCTGGAAAGATTGGTACATGAAGGTAAGCATTCTTGATGTCTACAGAGGTCATGAAGTCCCCTGGGCGTAGTGAATTGACAGCTGAGCGCAGAGTCTCCATGCGAAAATGTTTGAATCTGACAAATTTGTTGAGGCACTTTAAATCCAGGATAGGTGTGATGGACCTGTCTTTTTGGGAACAGTAAAAAGATTGGAATAGTAGCCTCTGCCCCTTTCCCTCAAAGGCACCGGGCAGATGACCCCCAACTCCAGAAGGTTTTGGACAGCAAGGCACAGACCCTGAGCTGACAGGGGGTTTTGAGCAATCCGGGATTTGATGAATCTTGGGGGTGGCCAGGCTGCAAACTCTATCTTGTAACCGGAGGACACTACCTCCTGAATCCACCGGTCTGAGACGTGAAGCCTCCAGACGTGAGCAAAGAGCCGAAGCCGTCCCCCCACCCGGATGGGTGAGGGCGCCCCTTCATGCCTGAGGGGGCTTGGGTGAGGTTTTTGTCTTGGGACCCCAGGAGAGGCCCCTTCCCCAGTGATCTCCGCGGGCCCCAGTAAAGGAAACTCCTCGGCCAGTTCTGGAACTACAGAAGGATGGGAGAAAGGCACCCCAAAAGGACCGGGGCGGCCTCCTACGTTGACATAACCTACCACCCCTGGCAAACAAATCCAAGCGTTCAGCAAAGAGGCGCAGGCCCTTGAAAGGGAAACCAGTGAGAGCCTTCTTAGCAGCATTATCAGCTACCCACTGACGTAGCCAGACAGAGCGGCGTATAGCCACCAACAGGGCATAAGTCCTACCACACATTCTAATGGCATCATCCATGGCAGACAGAACATATGCAACAAATTCATAGCAAAGCAGGAGAGATCTATACTCTTCTCCTCCCACGTCATCAGAGGCCCCCTCTAAGAGACTCTTAAGCAAACCCTTAAAAGCAATAGCTGTAATGGCAAAACCGGGTGTAGCGCGGTCCCCACACAGGCAGAAGCATGGCAAGCCAGTTGGTCCATGCGCCAGTCCTCACCATCCCTCAGGGTAGTAGTGTCAGCAGAATGCATGACAGATGTATTGGACAGCCCCAGAACGGGCGCGTCCACCTCGGGAGGAAATGACCAACGCTTAATCACATCAGCAGGAACTCTTGGGCACCCCTGGCAGCTTGCTAGGCCACTCCCATTCTTTGAGCACCAGATTATTAAAGTGCGACTGCTCCGGGAATTCCAAACGTGGTTTAACCGTATGAAAAAGCTCACCCTGCTGCTGCGGAGTCACGGCAGGAGGGGAGATACAGAGCACTTCAAAAATATGAGCCAAAAGCCTGTCAGTGTCATCTGAGGACCATGGATCTTCCCCAAAGGGAGACCCTGTACCACCATAACCCCTAGGCTGCTCCTCAGATGATTCTGAATCAGAGAACAATTCCCCCTCCTCCAGGGGGGAATAACCAGTAGTGTAAAAAATTCCCTCAGCTTCCACAGGAAAGAGGGAAACAGCGGGTGAAACGCGATGCAGACCCAGCAATATGTTTCTCAATGCTGGCCACCCGTGCAGCCAAATCAGGCTGAGACTCCCCGCTGGTAAGCTCCTCGCAGGGGGTCAGATGTAGGTGTGGGGGGGGTAGGCGAAGCCCGAGGGGGCGCAGGCCCAGCAACAGGTAATCCAGACTGCAGTGCAAGTACCTGCTGGGCACAGGATACACATACCCTGACATCATCACCAATTGGGGATACCCCACACGCAACACATAGCCGGGCTTGCCCCGAAGGAACCCCAGGCCCAATATCCCCAGAAGCCTCCATATGGTGATTTGAATGGCACAGTAGTCCAGTAAGGGATAACGCTAAAGAGCTTCCCGGGACACCCCAATAAACCACTAGGGAAGTGGGAGATAATGAGGGGAGAAGGCTGGGAGAAATCACAGGACCGAAGCTTTAATTCGCCTGAAGACATAATCATACATTGCCATGAGAATAAGGTGATAAGAAAAGACCAGAAAAAAATCACCCCACCGGGGTTACTCACGGACCGCAGAGAGCCAGCAGCACGCAACAGAAGACAAAATGGCGCCCGCAGACCTCGAGGGGCGTGCCGTGGGGACATGAGGTAAAATGCATCATCCACAGAGCCCGCCCCCCCAAAGAGCGCGAAGAGCGCTCACGTGATCCGGCCGGCCAGTAGTGGCCCGGCATCTCTGAGGTGAATGGGGCTGCCATCCGCGGAGAGCAGTACAAACGCGCGGCGGTGCGTTTAAATAAAAGTGACAAAGCACAACATATGTATACAGTCCTAAACCACTAGACAAACCCCCCCTCCCCCCGGAGATCTCCCAAGGGGAGAGTGAGGGAGTATAACAGCAAAATTCCCAGGGACTAAGATGAGGAGTGAGGGTGGAGGGGGAAAATGGGAATAGGGTTTACCTGCACAGGAAAAACCTGGCAAAACCCATAAGGCAGTGGGGGCATCCCAAAAGGCTCACCATTAGCCTAAACCGCCTACCCTGTTAGAGCAGGGACTGCGGTTGGAGCCTAGCTCCTCAGCACATAGTGCTTCAATAGCCTACCTTCACCCGAACCTTATCAGCCGAGGCTGGGAGGCAGTAACTGGGATGGAACGGGTGGGAATAGACCTGCAGGGCTGCAGGCAATAAGCCCCGCTCACCTGCGCCACAAGAGAGCTGTCTTCTATCTTCTCAACGCAGACTGCAGAAAAGAACTTGGGGATTTGTGGGAGGTCCCTGACTTATATAGGGCCGGGAGGAGCCACAAGCTGTTTTCTGCAGTCCAGTGCCATCTTGTGGATGTATTACCCATATGTAAGGAATATTCTGGAACAGGGCGTGCTGTATACTTAGAATAAAATGTAAACTCAACCTTTCGATTGTAAGATTGAGCATCAGCCCTGCCCACCCGCTGTATGGAGCTGGGTGTTTGCTCTGCATGTGCAGGCACCATGGAGAAGCAGCGTGGCAGATACAGTGAGGGCAGCAGGGACAGCACAAGTGGTGGAGGCAGCGGGCAGGGATCAGTTGCAGCAGTGGAGGAACGATGGAAATGTGAGTTTACATTTTTTCTTTTTTTCACATTTGCCCGATAAGACGCACCGACACCTTACCCTTCCTCCCCACACCTTACACATACACATTTTTAGGGAAAAAATAAGTGCGTATTATATGGCGAAAAAGACTGTACTTAATAAGATATTTTATATTATTTTGTTATAGGTATTACTGGGCTGAAGTTAGCAGAAAGGGCAGACACACACACACACACAGTATATATTAGCTCAGTTTATTGTTTAGTGTCAGCTTTCCATGATATAATGCAGTTAACACATGAAGCATATAGCATCGCTTCATGTACTCAATCCATTACTAAGTGGCACATCTGAAGAAGCACAATAGATTTCAAGAAACGGAAAGAACAATATGTACACTTTAGATAAATAGAACTCTGGGTAGCCCAGCTAGACACACTGTGACATTTATTACAAAATAGAAATGCTAGGCACAGCACTGTAACACACAGAATGGAGGTGGACAACTGAACTTAAAGTTTGCATCAATACAGTCACATCTCTTAATCACGTACCACAATCAGTGTCCTTACTGGGGGGAGAATGCATGCACCAAATACAAAAATGGATTGTTGTGACCTCTATCTGAATCTGGTGTCTTGTGAAATGTAAAAAAATGAGAGAAAAAAAAGTAATCCAGAAGAATACGAATAAGCATTGTCCAACCTTTATACCGCCTATATCTGTATGAAACACTTTTCCCTGAGATTCTATGCAAATACCAAGACTGACCATACCAACCAGTGTTTTAGAGATGCTACTGGGCATGGACTGTTTTGCTTCAGATCCTATTACCTTGGTAGTAAATTGAGACCTATTTATTATAACTCACAAACTTATGTGAAACCTTTAATACACTAATTCCTGCAGTGTATCCCCAAAAAGTATATGCATGCTTACCTTACCTTCCGTGTAGAAGATCAGATCAGCATTGTGCTTTAAATATGTTTTTTTAGCTTGGCTTCCACCGCACCCACCACAGCAGAGAATCAGGGTTGTGTATTGCACACACTCAATGTGCACTATTAATGCAGGGTGCAGCAACCCCAGTTCATGAACTACTGACCTGCACAGCACTGGACGTGGATGAATCCGCTGCAGGGGTGGTAAGGTGAGTACTCTTATTATGCCATGCCTACATGCGAGCTTTAAAAGGTGAATCTTATTTTAAAACAATAAGTATTCTAGATCTTATTAAAATGCATATACTATAAATCAGAAACAGAAGCACATTCAGAAAAAAACAAGCAGGTGGCTCTCACCAAACTCGAACCAAATACGGCCGTTACTGGAGCGGGAAAAAGAGGTGACCAAGAGCGATTGCTGCTGCCTTACTGTTTAAATCAAGTAACCGACAAGAGCCGCCGCCACTGCGTTTCATTGTTATAAGCAACTTTTACGAAGCCTCGTAGAAGAGTTAATGTGCACATTTGGCTGAATTCAAGCTATCTGTGGGGGGATTTCTATAGTACAAACACTAAGGTACAGATCCGGCATAAAAAAAAAATCTGGTAAAAATATTTTTCACAGTTTTGCAATTTTTGAAAGCAACCAGCTGAACATCAACATGCCAGGAACACAACAGAAGAGAAACATTGCCACTGCTAAGAGAATAAGGCAAGGAGCTCAGCTATGTGAGCCCCTGACCAGCAGCCATATGCAACTCAGCTAATCGGACATTTTCTAATTTACTAGCAGCACCTTTTCCTTTCAGGTATAACACTGGCTCAGGCCTGCAATGTGATCAGGGAGACCAATGGACAGGCCAGTCCTCCTTGTTACTAAGCTGGGTAAGTAGCATCATGGATGGATGGATAGCTGCTCAAACATGCCGATTCTTCTAATAATACTATGGTGCCTATTCAACACACTCTAGAGAAACCACTCATATGCAGGTACAGTATGTGTTTTGTACATGCAGTTATGTGTTCTTCTTTAAAGCGGACCAAACGTCAAAAATTAAAAAAAAGCCAAAGGACTTACTTACCTTCCGGGTGCAGATCTGAATGCTCCCACAGCACACAGCCTACTACTGTCATTTGTGCTGCTGCTTTTTCTAGCCACGTCAGGGTTCATGCAGTGCAGTTACAGTGTTACATTAACCCCTGGTAGTTCACAGGTTCCTTCCTCAAGGGTCACATAAGGGGCCAGCATGATGTCAAAGGCTACAAGATGGCGGCGCAGGTGCAGCAAGATGGCGGCAAGGTGACCGGAAGCAACGGCCTAGGCGATGTGACTGGAGCAACGGTGGTCCTCAGGGGAAGGAAGCTGCTGGCGTGGGTGTAGCAAGATGGAGGCGTGGGAGCAAGAACTTCGGGAGCCGGCGGCCTGGTAAGGTGAGTAGGTCATTAATAAGCATGCAGCAGTCTACATGCTTATTAATCACTTTTTCTATTTTTTTACATTTTAGAGTTGAAAATGACTTTCAGCGCGTTTTAAATGTGCAAATTAGGACTTTATGGTAACAGTCAATAGATCACAGATATTCTCTGTCTTACAAGGTCAATTACACATGTAAGGTTCTTTAAATAATGATGGAAGCTGTATAACTACAGATTTTGGTGCATGATTAGTGCCACTGGAAATCTCTCAGGAGGGGTGTGATGTGGACCAGAATACAGTCACTACCTTTTTCTTGGGACCAAACAGGAAAGGAGGCTGCATTATTAGGGTCACATAATAAAAAAGCACGCAAAAGGGGTTCTTTATCCCACTCAAAAAAATAATAAGAATTGTTGCTGGTGTTAAGCTTAAAACTATAAAAATAGAATAAAGAGATCACATTGTAGGAACTTGCTGATTGGGATGGGATATCTTCCTTGATATTTACGTTAAAAAACATTGCTGAATTAGGCGCTTCCATCGCTTTTATTTTTAGTATGTGAATGTACAATAGGTGAATATTACAAATGTTTTATGGGAGTTGTTTTTATGGATGATAAAATGTACACAGACACACTCAAAGTAAGCCAAGTGTGTGATATTAACACATATGGGGCCTGGTTTATATTTTGAATAAGAGCTCAAAACATGTAGGATCAGTGCAGTCCGGTAGATTCACCCATCAGGAAGCCTGCAATATCTTTGGTGAAGAGGCTCATGTTCAATCTACAACCTTCCATTAATCATACCCATACAATATAAACCAATACATCAAACAGGTTACATGTTTTATAGGCCCACACAAGAAAAGTCATCATGTTTAACCCTGGTTTCTATGATTTATTAATGTATTTTTTAAACAATATGGACAATAATGGTAATGTTACCGATGTCATGTATAAGCTGGATTTGCAATACTGAGGAACATATACGCTATTGGCTTCGCTCCATTAACAAAGTAAAAGAACACACTTACGGTACTTACTTGGAATACACACGTTCTCTAGGTCTACCAGTCCTAACATACAAAATATACTGCCACATTTTTTTTATAAAAATACTGGCTTCTCATTATTGTGCCATATTAACCCTGTTGGCATTATGCTTCAGTTTTTAGTTATCTCAGATATTGTGTTTCATTGTAGTCAGTTTAATAATATATAAACCTTTTTTATGCACTTGGAGAACCTCTGCACTTTAAGAGCCAATAAAATGCTAAAGTAATTCCAGTTTTCAGATCCTTAAGGTCCCTGTCCAGGGGCACAAGTCAAAGTCTTGTGGGCTTCTGTCCCCTGGTTTTACCAGTTGGCTCCTATGCCGACAATGTGCTTCTCTCGCATCCTCTCTGTGGGTCCCCACATGAGAGTAGGCCTTCTCATTAATTGGCAGCCGGGGGCACATCCCAAGACTGTGTTCTGCGTTGATTTGAACTCAGCATGGGACTGAGCAGAGACAGGAGAAAAACACACTGTTGACACCAGGGCTAACAGCACTAATGCTGGAGAAAAGGAGCCTGCAAGCCTTTGTGGGATCCAGCCTGTGCCTTTTGTTATGCTAGGCAGCCTGGACGGCCCCTTTAACACCTGGTTGATCATTGAACTAGAGAAATTGGCCATACTGTAGTAAATAATATCCCTGATATGCATCAAATAAAGATTTTATTTTGTACAAGCTGCTTTTAGACTGGCAAGCAGCTCCTTTGGCTGTTCACAATACTAGTACTATGCATTATAATGTAATCGAACAAAACATGGATCCAAAAAAACACAACATATTTTCTGTAGAAATGAAATAACCAAGCTTATTAGATTAGTGAAAGCATATGATTGCCTATTAGAGGTTATTGCACTTGCCTTAATATAGAAACATTCTTGGCCATGTCTTCTATGAAAGTAAACCATTGTGTCTGAATGTATGTGTATCTAGATAAACATGGTCTACACATATGCTGCTGTGGGTCCATCAGGCAACAGCCAATACTACGACTCGACTACTTTGATAACTAAAGTCTATCATCAATGTATAATTTCTTTATAATTTCACATAGGCTTTGTCTGCCAATGTTTCATAGATGAAATTAGGCTGGAGGTATGTGGTGCTGAATAATGGTCACATTTTCCAAAACTAAGCCAGTGAAATACAAATGATATGTGTAATCTATTGTGTGTCTGTATAGGTGCTTCTGCATCCAGGTCATGGGGATGTGTAGTAATAAGTCAAAGTGACTATATTTAAATCGGACCAACAGCCTGGCACAGTTTCCCAGAATCTCAGCCATGCTGCTGCCTGGATTCAACTGACACAATGCAGCAACAGGAAGCCCAGTAGCACTTCCTGTTTGTGGGTGGCCTGCAAATGCACGAGCCACCATTTTGTTTCTAAAATTTACCACAGCTGGAGTTAGAAACAGGTAAATACATTTTTATGTGCAGGAATCTGGTGTTTGGTTTGGTGTATTGGTCTGGTTTAAGTCAGACTGTTGGTCCACATTGAGTATGGGAAAAGAAGTTGGGTGACAAGCAGAAAATAATCGTGCAAATGACAGAATGCACAGTGGCTCTGACTAGGGATACTGTATAACCTTTTACAGGAATGTTTACCTCTTCTAAATCCCAAAATAGCTGAAAATCTGGTGAGCATAGCATATGTTACTGGATATTACTTACAATGCATAGCGATCTGTTCTTTCAATCTTTTCAGGATATATATTGGACAAAATTGGGAACAAATTGTGAATCCAACTCAGCAAACCCAATTTGTTTATGGCAGTCATACAATGAAGGAGGAAGTTGACTGACTATAGTGTCACTTTAAAACTAGCATTTCAAGGATGCAAATGTATGTTGGTTGTGATATATAATACAAGTACGTTTTCAGTTACCCTTAGCACTGAAAACAATCCTAAATTCTGGGAAGACCTTAGGATCACTGGATATTGGCCATCAATGGGATTCTGCAGAGTGATTAAAAATATTGACCCACTTACAGGTCCTGGAAAGTGGCTGATTTTCACCAAGATGCACATGACCGCCAGGGATCTATCCAATTCATAGGGAGCACCGCAAACAGACAAGTAAAAAGGAGAATGTGCATTCCTTGTAGCGATAAGCTACAGCTAAATGTTGCAGCAGAATCAAAAGCAGCTAACAATGTTTGCCCATTTTCTAGGCGCGGCTTTATTTCAATTCTGTGGGTTATCCCAAATCTTTTCAGACTATATGGAAGCTAGAATGGATTGATGAAGTGTTTGAAATACAATCTGTAGCCTAGTTCCAGGGCTTCAAAGTTTTCCCAGTCACTGAAACTTTATAATGGAAGCTCACCTTTGCACTGTATATATTAGCTTCCTGAATACTGAGCTAGGGGTGCATGATCAAACTGACCATTTGTTCAGGGACTCAAAGTGTGAGACTTAGGCCCTTATTTAAGAAGGGATAACGTCAGGTAGCGCCTGGTTAATGAGAGGTAGCGACAGGTAGCGACTGGTGAACGCCGGACACGGCACGCAATTACACATTTATCAAGCAGAATCTGTTTAGCGACTGGGATAGCGCCATGTAGCGTCTGATTCATCATTTTCACAGCCTCAGCGAACAGCGCCAGGTATGACCTCTCGCTACCTGACGCTCTCCCATACATTTCAATGGACGATCCTTTTCTTCTCTTTAAACGGGTTTTTTTTTTTCAAAAAAATCACAAATAATTCTGTGACCTCTTCTGGCATTGAAATAGCAGTTTTTTCATAACTTTTTCATTTTTTATATATTTCCTCAGAAATGACATTACAGGTCTGCCATTAAAGTGTTCATGTTACATTGTTGTTACAATGTAATTCCATATGTTTTCGCTTTGTTACTAGTTGATAGATGCTTGAAAACACACTTTAAACACACCGCCTCCTGCGCTCTGGGCTTCAAACAACTATTTTTCAGCGCCAGAGATTTGTGAGGCTGTTTTTTTGCTGAATATGGTGTGAGTCGGTCGCTATGAGCAGTCGCTAACAGGCGCTCCCATACAGCGCTGTACTGGTCAAATAGCGACTCCTCACAATGTATTCAACATAACTGAACAGCGACTGAATCGCTATAAAGTAGCGACTCACGGCCGAGCACTGCGACTACTAGCGGGCGCTCTGAAAATGCCTGCTACAGACGCTCATCTGTCGCTACCTGCTGCTAATGATGAATCAGCCTCCCCGTTCATCTTTGCACTTTGCAAGGTAATGTATGGGAGGCATGGGTTTGGACTTATCCACGGGCCTTTGGGGAGCAAATATACGCCAAATTGTATACTAATCCTTTAAGTGGAAAAATTTGTAGCTCAGTCCCTAAACATACACTTGAGGCACAACTTGGATGTTTCTGGTGCATAAAAGATGTTGGTGATTAACCCAACACTCAGCCAATCGATACATTCCACTACCCTGGATTCAGTGGGGAAGTTGTTAGTATCCCCAAAATATTTGGGAGGGTGGTGGGATGCCTCAAAGTGGGAACACTCAGCAAAATTTTGGCATGCTCTAATTGACGGTATCAGTTTCGGAAAGGAGAAATGGGTTTGACCTACAACATGCCTTCCTAGACAGCAACAGGTCCTTACTTTTATTAAATATTAAGTCTGCCCAGCACTAGTAACTACTTCCCACTACAATAGAGGGATGACTTAAATCTTCCTTTTAGCACAGTCACAAAATATTAACCTATCTAGGGAAGCCTTGCAAGCTAGAACAGTTTTTTTAAACATACAACAATTATTTTTTCTAGGAAAGGTTTTTATTTGGCCCAGATTTTAAGCATAATATAAGGAGATCTGAAACAATCTACACATAGTGTATGTTTTCCACAACATTATTAACACATTCAGGCAAAACACACATTTCTTGTCTTGCTCTTTTTTTTCTCTGTAAACATTTATTTCTAGAACCGCACAATAAGAGCAAAATTAACAAAAAAAAAATAATAATAACACATTTGGGCAAATCAAGACTAATGTAAACTGTATCAGTGTGGAAGGAAGGCTGCCACGACAAGTACGTTATATTCCTGCATTCATAATAAGGGACTTATTTTAGACTGGTAAAATAAAATACAATAGTTGAAGTATGAACAAATATTAACGTACAACAAATAAAGTCAAAATAGAAATGACGATGGAATGTAATGTATTTTAAACCACTGCATTGGTGCCGGTGATCTGGAGTAAGCAGGATTTAGAAGCAGTGGTAAAAAATCGAATTATTGTCAGTGTCAGACAGATAGCTTAATGGGGAAGTGAGACAAGGATTTCAACATAGTTGATCGGGAAGAAGCCTGACTGGCCATGAAGCATCCCTTCATACCAGTTTTCATCAATCTGATTGGTGAGAGTAATGATATCTCCCTCCTTGAAGCCAAGCTCGCCTTCATTTTCTGGGTCAAAGTCATAGAGGGCCCGACAACACGGCTGATCCATTGGAGCTCCTGCAATTCAGAAGTGAAACCACAGTTACATAGTCATATATTAGCACTACTTGTAACTGCCTGTTACAGTAAATACATTATTTACACATATCATATGCAGACATCCTTTGTACTTTTCTTTTAATCATTCCTACCCTTTACAGTGTTGAGTGCCACAAAAACATAAGGTATGTGGGGACTAGCAGTAACTGCTCAAATAGAAACTGCACCTAATAAATAGATTTTTAATGGTTCTGTTTCTCTCTTGCAGGGCATGATTTGGGATGCCTCACTGTGTGTATTCCCTGGGATGGCCAATAAACCTTTTCCAAATTCCCACAGTGCATGCTTTGCATTTTGCTGCAAGGAAATCTGAATGGGGCGAGCACCGCTGAGCGTATTCCCTCCCTGCCTCTGGCGTGGTGAGCACCAAGCACCAAGCTAGAGGTATACTGAGGATGCTGCGGCATTGTGGGCTCGTGGAACAGATTAGTAGATTAGGCGATCTGGAGGGTTTTACACAGTGAGTGGTAGAACCTATCTCTCTCCCCAAAGTCTTATAGACTTGAGAGGAGTGTTGTTCCTCTTTAATATATTTTTGTAAGGCATTTGCTAGAATTTTTCTTTAATGGTAATGTATGATTGATAATCATATGACTACAACTTGGGATGCCCCATAGTCATAACTGCTTCATAAGCACTGACCCGAGCTGCAGACTCACCTCACTGTGATCCAGGGCTGTAGGCAAAAGTGCACACAATGCTATCTGCTACTTTCTTCACTGTGTGCCCCCCCTCCCCGCTGGCAGGCTACCACATCTGCTGTACAATCACAGAGGGAATGCTGCTGCATGCACTTCCTGTGCTGACTGGGTCTCCAGTGCTGGATCGGAGAGAGGTGAGGTTAGATAGCGATTCTGGCATTTGGGCCAAAAGTCTATTCTGGTTGAGTTAAACCCTTTTTCCCCAGGATAAATGCAAACCCAAAATGGCTCATGGGGGGAAGGTGTATAATCTGTGACATAGGTCTTGACTTTCCTTACAAATATACCATAAAAATGTGGGGCTGTGCCATGTGGCTTAGAATAAAACATGGAATAAAGTAAGGCGTGATTCAAAGAGAGAACATTACAGGAGTTTATAAAGTTTATGTGGGGCAGTCATGGCCTATCGGTTAGTGATGATCTTGTGACTGGAGGGTTGCAGGTTCAATTCCTGGGCTGGGACATGACTGAAGTGTTCTTGAGCAGGGCACCTAACCCCCCAACTTCTCCACGGGTGCAGTAGCTTAGGCAACCCACAGCTATAAGGCATGGGTGCACTCACTGCTTGTTTCACGGCATAGATGGGTTAAATGTGGAGGGAAAATCCCTATGTGCGTGCAAGCTCACAATGGTCATATATGCACATAAAACATAAATGTAAAAACAAAGTGCTCATATGTTGGTTATGAACATCTACAGTAAATCGAGCACTCGATATAAACCATATGTTTGAAATGTTAGGTGCAAATCATGCTCTAACACCGCCCTTTACTTAATTACATCCTATTGTAACCCATAACTTATTTTGAAGTAGTCCTTATTCTCCTGAAACATTTGAAGGCAAGTTCACTGACTCAAGTCCAACGACTCTAATTTACTAAAAATGTCTGAGATATCTGAGATATATTTAAAATCGTTAAAATAAAAAAGTCTATTCTTGCATTATGTTGTGGTGAAGAGCTACCTGAAATTGATTAGCAGCTTACTGGGTGCCATGTCCCACAATGTGCATTTTAATTTACATGGGGTAACAGTATAATAATGTTTATTTGCATAGGCTGAGAAGTGTGCCTTTAATCCCCCTTGTCCCTTCCTGGCTCCCTTAGTCTTGCTCTGATGTGAGTAACTCCTCCCTTCTTCCCCTCTCCTTCTGCCATTTCTAGTCTGGCATCCATGCAGTGCATACCTGCTGCTCCCTTCTGCAGCTACAGTTTACTACCTACTGCTTTTGTATGGGTTACATCACAAGTTTTTCTGCTGCACTGAACGTACATGTCTGCTGTAAGAAGTTTTGCTGCAAGATTTTGTACTGAAAAAAGGCTTTTAAAACGTATCCACGTGATCCTCGAGCAGTTGAGTAAGCTATCTGCCACAGACACACACAAGGAACATGAAGCTGTCTGCAGGATTCTCATTATTGCCATTTGGTGAGTCAGAAATTAGGTGCAGACAGAGCAGCCAGGAGGTAAGTCATGTCCAACAATGAAGGAAGGTCCACCAAAAAAAGCCTGTGTGCTCGAGCAATGCTTACAGGAGGAAACAACTAGGAACCGCAAAACAATGGACAACATGAATTAGAGACATAAATGCTGTGGGTGTTCTATATCTTTTATTTACCAGGAAGCAGCTATCCATGTCTCACGACAGCAAAACAAGGACACATTTATTACACAGGGAATCAATGTTTATAAACCTACCTGATGGTTTTGGAGTAGTTGCAAGGGAGATCCCACCATTATGTTGAGAATTTTCACTGGTCAATGCCAGTTCCAAACTCATTCGTGGCTTGGGCAGATATTCTCGCCTGGGCTGGTTTGAAGCATCTCTGATTCTGCAGAAGAAGACACAGTATTATAGCCAGAGTATGTCATACCATTTTGGTAAATGCTTTTTAGCCAGTTACATCATCAGTATTGTTATTGTCATTGCTAAAGTAGCTGTGACTAGAAATTCATTTAATATACTGTAGAGCAGGGGTCTCAAACACATTTTCTCCAAGGGCCTCATCAGCATTCTGAAAGCCTTCAAAGGGCCAGTTAATAACAAACGCAAAACGAAGTGCAAGCACGACCATTTACTTTTATGGTTAAAATGTAACTCAGGCTTTTTTTGCCCTGAGTGAGCCACAATACTGATGGAGACGCTTAATTATTTTGCCCAGGACAGATGCAGACACTGGATTATTTTGCCCAGGAGATATGCAGAGTTATTAAGGCCCATGAATTTGAGTTTCCAGGATTTTGTTCCATGTCCCCAGGCATCCTAAATTGGGATGTCCTGCTGTATGAACCCCCCAGAACACCCAGTAAAACTCGCCTCTCCTCAGTCCAATGGTGCATGTGCAGGCTCTCGTCCAATCAGAGCCCTTTGCCTTGACTAATCGGCAAAGGGTACCGACTGAGTTCAATGGCGAGTACATGCTGCAGCATCCCATGATAATACATCTGACTGCAACTACACACAGGGCCATTGTATGAAGAAATCTGCAGACTCCACACTGTCAGACACCTCCCTTAGCATGTCCACAGTGTTGATTACTGGTCAGGTTCATCTCTCCTCCCTGGCAACTACAGTATGTTGTGGTCCCGCCCTTCTCTATCACCATTATGCCCAACAGCTAAGAGACACTGGCAGAGCTTTGCACACAAGCTGAGCCTCTACCAATAGGGGTATGCAGGGCAGAAGCATACAACTATTTTCTGTTCCCCATTCAGACAGAGCTCTGCAAAACAAAGGTAAGTACCCTTTAAATGGACACTGAAGTCTAAAGTCAATGTGCCTTCCCTACCCCTAGTGCTTAGTCACTCAAAGAAAAATATTGGTCATCCTCCCCCAAAAAGTTGTCTTCAACCAGCATCCCTTTAAAAATAGTTCAAAATTCATTATTAATAAATTAATAGATTAACCATCAATCAATTATATATCTTTCAACTATGGGGTTTATTCATCAAGGGATAGCGGCAGGTAGTGCCTCGTAGCGACAGGTAGCGTCTGGTGAACGCTGGGTGCTGTACGCAAAACCACATTTATCAAAGCGATTCCGTAATTCCATATGTTTTCGCTTTATAATAGTGGATATGTATTCACAAACAGACTTTAATCACACAGCTTCTGGCGCTCTGGGCTACAGCGACCCAATTTTGCGCCGGCGCTGTGTGAGGCTGTTTTTTTTATGAATATGGTTTGGGTCGCTCATACTGACCAGTCGCTACCATTCGCTCCAATTTAGCGCTGTACTGGTGTTATAGCAACCTCACACATCAAATTCATCAATGCCGGCC
This sequence comes from Gastrophryne carolinensis, assembly GCA_027917425.1. Taxonomy (NCBI): domain Eukaryota; kingdom Metazoa; phylum Chordata; class Amphibia; order Anura; family Microhylidae; genus Gastrophryne; species Gastrophryne carolinensis. The sequence continues at coordinate 359,622,045 of CM051234.1, forward strand.
AGCGACTGAGGCACTCGGTAACAGCGAAGCATGGCCGACTACTAGCGGTCGCTCTGAGCGCTTCGCTACAGACGCTCATCTGCCGGTACCTGCCACTAGTAATGAATCAGCCTGCCCATCTTTTTTGCCTCAGTGAGTTTCTGTTAAAGGTTTTTGGATTTGTCAGCTGTAAAAAGATACATAACATTTTTTTTTGTATTTAACAAATCATAATATTAAATCAAAGCACACAATCACTTTGAAAATAATATAATATGCTTTGTGATGAATTTAAAGTGCACCAAACAAAAAATCATTAAAAAAGTCAAAATAAACCCCCTCTGTACGCAGCAAACCTTGCACATGTGCTGGCCATACTCACATCTCAGGGGGTTTTCCTGGGTAAAGCCTCTCTATCCCCCTCCCCTAGTGTGACATGTAAGTTATGTTGGGGAGATTTCAGAGAGGCCCCACCTCTCTATATAAAAGCTCCACTACCCCCAGCAATTGTCACTACTCGTGAATGTAAGCCAATGTTCTATTAGACACCGCGCTTGCAACATCCGACTGCTTCAGGGCCTTATCCTAACCCTGCCGTCTGCTTAGCCATCCCTAACCATGCTCATCAATCTCCCACGGTGATCTCGCAGCTCAGCAAAGTCTCGTGGGATACTGGCCAAAGGTAAAATTGGAGGACAAAGGTTCCAAAAAGCTCCAAAAAGCTCCAAAAAGGTGAGGTGGATATGACCAAACACAAAAAAGTTTATTTAACTATGAAAATTAACTCACCTGCTCTCGGCATCCAGAGGCATTCCCATTATTGAGGCTGCACAGGTTAGTCACGGAAGTTGGCCTGGCAACTTGAATTACTGCCCATGCTGCACGCACAGCATAAATGCCGAGACCATGTGAGTTACATTTTTATTTGAACCCTTGGTTAAGGTAAAACCATTTATTGGCTAACTCAATAAGATTGAAAATGCAAGCTTTCAAAGCTGTTCAAGCTTCTTCTTCAGGCATAATCTTTGAACCCTTACCACTCACAGTGACTAGGTGTCTGGCGAGGAGGGGTGGGGTATTTACATTTATTCTGGAGTTTAGTGTCTCTTAATTAGAAGGCTTGTTGGCAGCGGGAGGGGTGAGTACCGTAAGTTACTAGGGAGGGTTTAGATCAACATTAGAAAAACTGTACTGTCACTATGAATAAAGAAGACACAACAGTGAGATGCAGGATTTGGATTTCTATAGGAATTAGGCATGATACACACTTGTCCCACTGTGCCATGTCCACCAATCCTGCCTACTGCCTTAATGGTGCTGGGAGAAATACTAGCAACAGGGGAATCAAATAAACAGATTGAAAAGCTTTATATTGAAATTAATTAAAATATTTTTAAACATAACATAATTAAATATACTGTAGCAGGACATATAGTAGGGCTGGCCAGCAGCTGATCTTTAAAGTGGAGCAAAACCCAGGATTTTGACTATCCTGGTTTTTGGTCCTTGCCCCCGATCAGGGGTGCCCCGCTGTGTGAAACCCCCCAGATCGCCTGAAGAAACTCACGGGAATCAATCGGCCAGTGGGTTTTGGTCTACTTTAAAAGTATTATAAGCCACATCAGCAAGATGCAAAGTGAGTGTGTTTTGAGTTGATTATGTTATAATGTTCAAGGCATATAAAAAAAAGAAAAACCTTTTTACCACCACAGCTACAGGTTGAGGAGCCCCAATCTAATGTATAGATTTTTCTTAGCTATTATTAGCATAGTACTTTAGCTGTTTGTTACTGTATGCCACAAATATATAAGTATTATGGAGATTTTTCCAAGATATGGAAGATTTGAGTTGTTTGACCCGTATTCAAATATATAGAACAGATAAACAAAAATATAAAGATTATTATCAGAAACCTGTTAAACTTTCATTTTATAACACAAATTGCGACGCTTTTCTGTTAATGCGGTTATGGCAGAACAGCTGTCTCTCCCCCCTACGCATGCACTCCCACACACATATGTACGGATGACTCTCGGAGAAAAGATGGCTCACAGTCAAAATAGTATGATGATGCTAAAATGAGGAATAAAGTAACAGCAGGATGCACTAAAACATACTAATCAAAATATACAATTATAGGGGTTGCACATGTATGGCATTAATCATCAGCTTGTGTATTGCACTGTAACATACTATATAAATACAGTGAAAACAGAAGTAAGATGCAGCTGAGTAGCTAAATAAGTTCTCCTGTTTTTCTCTCTGATTCCAAGATTGTCCCACAAACAATATAAAAAAACATAAACCTTGTAAACAGGGCGGGCGTCAGCATCCGGCAAGGCGGGGGCAGCTGCTGGGGGCCCCCACGCTCCTGGGCTTTGGGGTGTGCAACGGCGCTTGATGGACGGCGGACTGGGAGGGCACCGCCACAGCTGGTGCTCACATCTCCTCGAATGGCGGGGGTTCCACACGACGGGGCATCTCGATTTAAATTCCAGGGGAGGAAGTGCTGGGTTTTGTTCTACCCACCCCAGCTGCTTTCCTATCTCTGGAGAATCCCAATCTGTGATACCCTACTGTGTGAAACCCCCTGGGATCGCTGGCATACCCACTATGCAAGCAATTCCACCCCTGAGTTTTGTTCCGCTTTGTGAAAGAACCCCCCTGGTTCGGCTGTTGACTCAAACTAGCGATTCCACAGTGCATTCTTGGTTCTTCTCAGGGAATGGTCAGTGGTACTAACCCCTGAGGAAAACTCCCCCCCTCTCACAGTGCATTCACCAGTTCCAGGAAAGTAATGAACAAAGGGGGAGGTCACACACAGGGCCATCCAAAATCAGGAGAATCTAGATTCGTTTGGACACCAAGGTCAGGTTTGAAGGGGTTTGGTGTTCTTCAAAGTGGACCAAAACTAGCATAATCCTCAGGGGGCATCCAGAATTGGGACATCTCTTGGTGATGTGACGTGACTCTTCACCACAAAGCGGCCAACTGACACCATCCCGCCCAAGGGCCCACATAAATCTGAAGCCGGCCCTGCTTGTAAACTCCAACTTTTTTCAAAGTGGACTAGCCCTCCTCAATGCCTCCCAACATGCCAGTCCTTGCACTGATCCTCAAAGATCTTAAAGAGAAGTTTCACTTCTGAAGGCCCTTTTAAAAGTTTCCTTTATAGTGTGCTAAAATGATACGCTGACTGTGCTGAACTTATCTGTGATTTTTTTTCTCTTTTTTTGCAACTTTGAGTTATATAAGAGAACCCTTTTTCTGTAGCAACAATGTTAGCAACGTACACCAAAGTGGTGTTTTCAAGTACATTTCAAAGACTTCCTGACTCGCTAGTCCTCTGATTGGATTGAAGGTACAGATGACATGTTTAACTCCATCTGCTCTAATTCAAACTATGCAGATAAGAGGATCACAATCTTGTGTACCAGCAGCTAAAGGGTTACTGGCAGCGTTCTCACCAGGGGTCATAACTGCTGTGTGATTTAGTCAAAGCTGCCGATAAGCTCACCTGTTATAGTGGAAGGATTCTGGGACATGTAGTCAGTAGTTTTTACTCAATGACAAGAAAATCCCGCCCACTTTAGGATCACAGACACATGGGAATATAGCAAACTTGGAAGCATCATGCTGATAAGTAAATCATAGATATGGGGGCACATTCCTAACACAAATTATTATTTTACATTCCAGAAGTGGAAAACAATAAGGCAGAAAACCAAATACCTGACGAAAAAGGATTTTACCTTTAAAGTGGACCAACACCCACCGCTGATCGGCCCGGGAATCTATAAGATTCCCGGGCCGATCAGCTCCCTCCCCGAGGGGCATCCGAAATCGGGATGCCCCGCTGTGTGAAACCCCCCCGGACGCCCACAAACCTTACAAAACGTACCTTCTCCCTTTCCAACGGCGCATGCGCGGGCCGCCGCGCGTCCCTCTAGCCCCTCTCCATTTGTGAATGGCCGGCACGGGCGCGCTCCCTGTAAGAGGGACGCGCGAGAGGCGGCGGCCTCAGCTTGTCCGTCGCTTGTCCGTCAGTGGTGAGGTAAGTTTTTTGGGGCTATCTGGGGGGTTTCACACAGAAGTGGACCAACACCCAGGATAGTGAAAATCCTGGGTGTTGGTCCACTTTAAAGAGGAACTTCAGGGGCTGTGGAGTCTAAAAGACTTGGGGCATCTCAGGGATGCCCTGCTGTGTAAACTCCCCCAAAAGCCTGATACACTCACCTTCTCCAAGAGCCCTCACGGCGTTGCTGAGCTGCAGCTGCATCCCCGTTGGCCTCTAGCCATGCACGTGCCCGCGCTCGGCCTTTCTGAATGGATGGTGCGGACACGCCATGGCTAGAATGTGAGCAGAGGATACGTCTGGTAGCGCACTCAGAGTGTAGTTGAGTGCTCAGCCAATCAGTCGTGGGAGCAAAAGGAAGGTGTGGGGTGACATGGGGGGATACACACAGCAGGGCATCCCAATTCGGGATCCCCCCCAGGAGGAACAACACAAGGGAAAGTGAAATTCCTGTGTGTTGTTTCTCTTTAAAGGAGCACTAGCATGAAATTGTGTAATATTAAAAATCCATATAATCATGTTGGCTGAGTAAAACTCCTGGCAAGCTTTATTCTGTCATGGTAGGATTAAAATCCAGGGGTGACAGGTTTAGTCTATCAGGGTTGACAGAGCCTGTCATCCTGAATATTCTTTTCCTTCCATTAAAAGAAAAAAAACAAGCCTGGCCGGATATTTCTTGATGCTGGTTGTACAAGGTCCTTAATGTTCTTGCAGGCACACATTAGGACAGAGTAGATGGACCAAATGGCCTCCTTCTGCCATCAAACGTATATGTTTCTATGTTTCTCTTGCACATGTGGAGCACTAGGTAGGGCGACTTAGATGAGGCTGCCAGTACCAATACCTGACACAATTGCAAAAGTAACCCTACAGAGCTTACAGGGTAAATTCAACAGTCTGCATGGCATTTCACATATTGAGGGAAAGCCAAGTACTGACAGAGAAGACAGAGAAGAATGTTTAACTGTACAGACCTGTCTGAAGAACACAAAGAAACCTCACCAGCAATAATGTTGAAAATATTGGCAAGCCAGGCCTTTCTTGGTCTATCTTAAATCCTAAATCTTGAGTCCTAACCAAAGGGCGAGAGAAGAGTTTAAGCTGTCAACACTAAGGAAAGGCAAACCCACTCCCCCCTAATAAATGTGAGATTAGGACAGTCATGGCCTACAAGTAAGGAAGTGATTCTTGAGCAAATTCTGAAGTGCTCTTGAGCAATGCATGTAACCCCGAACTGGCCCTCGGGCCTGTTTGCTTGTCTCACTGCATGGTTGGTTTAAATGCAGGGGAAAGATTCCTGCATTCAAGAATACAATGGCCATATATGCCTCCCCCCAAAAAAATGAATTGTATTAGTACAGGGGGTCCCAAACGGTAAGAAAGGCTAGCCAGGTGCTAGAAGATGCTCCAGGACCTAAAGGGAAGGGGAATCTTCACTGGTAGCTGAAGGGAGCCTCAAACTTTAAGTTGCAATTTGTTTATGCTTTATTAAAAATCATTAAACCTGAAAGGCAGATATCAGATTGCTTACCTCTGTTCCAGTTTTGAAGATACTTGCTGTAAGATTTGTACTGCTTGCTTGTGGTATTCAAGTTGTGCTTGTACAAGAGCAGATAACTGGCTAACCTGTTCAATCTGTGACAATACAAACAACAAAACAGTTACCTGCTAACCAAGCTAAAGAGACCTATATTAAATCATACTGCTTGGTTACTTGACTACTTAACTTTCATTAGTCTACCCTCACCAAAAAAGTTGGATGATTAAAGGAACAATCCAGACATGGGCAATATTAAGGCAGCAAAAAAGCCCAGCTGAAGCCTATCCTTGTGCCTCTTCTCCATTTCCTGTAGCACGCTGTAGATGCTGTAACATGTGTCCATTGTTTGCTCACTTTTTTCTAACATTTCTCTGCAATCGTGTTCCATATTGTGGTTGCACAGCCAGCCATGTCCCTGAACACCCCTAACGTTAGCAAACCCAGCAAGCACCAGTGGTTGCACTTGCTGGGCTGGCTTAGGCTCCTAAGGGACAGGAGCAGCCGAGCGACCACACTATGAGCGTGATCATAGAGAAAGAGAATAGAAAAGAGAGGAAAACTTTGGAAAGCATCTTCTGCGCACTGCAAACAATGGAGGCGAAGCACCTGAGAGACAGGCTTCATGATGAGCGCCTTGCTGCTTTATTATTGCCACTGTCTAGACTGTCTGTTTAAAGCATAACAAAATTTGATTTTCCCGGGTTTTTTTCTGTTCCCCTGGGGCATCTAGATTTGGGATTTTCCGCTGTGTGAACCCCCCAGATCACCACTATTCACTCACCCCTTCCTTGTTCCTTTGGCACATGGACAGGCTCTCTCCCAATGAGAGCCGTCTGCCATGACTACGTCATTCAGCAAATGGCTCTGATTGACTTGAATGGGAAGCATGCGCTGTTGCACCCCCGGCGGCATGCACTCTCACACCACAGTCTGCCTGAATGAGAGCCGTTTGCCAAATCATATTAGAATCTATGTGCTTGCTTTTTCTACCATTAAGTGCCAAGCACATAGATAGATAAATAGAAAAAATAGAGGCATTTCTTTTTGTGTGTGTGTGTCTGTGCTTTTTGAATTGGTAAGGGGTCACTATACCAGTTTACAGGGCAGGAGGGGCTGGCAAGTCACCTGTGGCAAGTGGGTGACTTGGCATAACCCCCCCACCCCATTACCTGCACCCCCAAAGCCCATGGAAGTACAAAAGAGCCCTCGGCCATATGCGGGCTGGTAGCCTTCAGTGCTGGTCAGAGTCTGCTCCCTGGTCTGCCAGCCCCCATAGCTGGTCTTGTTGGATAGGGGGGACTCAATGGCATTTAAAAAAAATGTAAGGGTTTAATCTTACATACTTTTAAAAATTTAAAAAGTATCCCCCCCCCCCCCAGTGTCCCAAAACAGCCTGTGGTTTTTTTTCCTAAAGCCTTTGCCCAATACGCGGAGTTGGATGCAGTCAGCCATATTGCTCCCTGGCCAAGCAACGCCACCCTCTGATGCTTTCCACTGATGATACAATACATTCAGTTACAGTACATACATCTCAGCATTGGGGAGTACTTCAACCTAACTGCCATTAGTCGTAACAAAATTAATCAGCATGCTACTCGGATATCACACTGCATCTGGTTTATATTTTTTATGAATATTGGGCAAAGGCTTTAGTGAAAAAAGAAACACAGGATGGATTAGAGCACTGGGCTGGGGATAGAAGGTGAGGACACCAACATCCTTTCTAGGTATAGGATCACCAGCAACAGAATCAACCACAGGCGATTTTGTGCTTCCTCCTAATTTTTGCATAGCGTGGTATCCCAATTCAGGATGCCCCTGGGGTGTTAGGGTGAGCGGAAAAATGAATGGAGATCTGCTTTAAATAATTTTTAGAAAATTGTCCAAAACATAACTATTATATTAGAAAAGTGTTAGGTAAAATACATTACATTATTACTTACATCCATCTCCAAAAGATTAAACATGCTTGATTCTGCAATTTCCTTTGACTCATCAAATTTTTCTAGAGCCTGGCGAATCTCGTCATCTGTGATTTTGCCTTGTCTTTTCTTCTTGTAATCGAAATCCAGACGCCTTCCTTCTAGTTTCTTTAAATGGTGCTAAAAAAATGTAGTATATTGAAAAATGTGAAATATACCAGTATATTTTATTCTCTTAAAATCCATCTTATGACATGTCTTCCTACCGCAGCCCAAACATATTTAGTTATGAATAGAATAGATCAAAGGGACAGTCAGGGGACAACACCTGAACATAGAAAAATTATGGCGATACACCAAACAGGGAAAGCTTGGCTAGGCAAACAACTCAGTAATACAAGCATATCATATTTATTAAATAACAGTTGCAAAAACGCTCCCACAATAAGAATAACTAGTGTAACCAGAGCCATGCATCAATAGCATTCTATTAAAGGGCTAAGCATATTTAACAATAGATCCTGATCCATGATTAAACCTAACTCTAAACAAGACCCCTTAGGAGTAAACACACAAAAATACAGATTTGTGAAGTACTCACCTTTAAAACGGGTATTATGAGTGTGCCATACACTCCACTTCGAACATCATGACATCTGGGTTATATCCTCTAGAGGGCGTACTTTCGCAGAGATGAAATGCAAAAAAGGCAGCCCCTCCTGGCCCATATAACCTAGGAACCTCCCACCAATTCCCCAGTGTATAAAAGCAGTAAGGACCAGGAAAAACCAATTATAACAATAACAACACCCAATGGTTCACCATAGAAAAACTCCGGAATACCTGAAAAAAAGGGGTGGGGCGAAGTGGAGTGTATGGCACACTCATAATACCCGTTTTAAAGGTGAGTACTTCACAAAACGGTATTATTCTAAGTGTGCCATACACTCCACTTTGAACATCATGACATGTGGGACATCCAATAGCAGTGTCCGTCATGGGTGGGAACCATAAACAGTAAAGAATGTACCAACTTAAACCACTGCAGCTTGCAGAACCTTGCGGCCAACAACAGCATCCGCTGAAGCCCGCACATCAACCTTGTAAAACTTGGTAAAAGTATGAACGGAAGACCAAGTAGCAGCCTTACAAACTTGTTCAACAGAAGCCTGGTGCTGAAAAGCCCAGGATGCACCAACAGCACGAGTAGAGTGCGCAGTGACCCTAAAAGGAGGAGTCCTCCCCTTAGCAGAGTAGGCCCCAACAATGGCCTGCCGAATCCATTTGCTAATGGTAGACTTGGCGGGCGCCAAACCTTTCCTGGGCCCGCAGGGCACCACAAAAAAGGCGTCCGTCTTGCGGAAAGAAGAAGTAGTCACCAAGTAGTACTTAACACAGCGAACAACATTCAAATTGTGCAGAACCCTCTCCTTGTCATTGCTAGGCTTAGGACACAAGGAAGGGAGAACAATATCCTGATTGATATGAAAGACAGATACCACCTTAGGAAGAAAATCTGGCTTAAAGCGAAAAACCACCTTATCCTGAAGTCTCTCAAAATAAGGGGCCTGAATCGACAGAGCCACCAACTCAGAGACACGCCGAACAGAGGTAATGGCCACCAAAAAGGCAACCGTCTGAGTTGGAAAAAGGTCTTAACCAGCGGGTGCAAGGCAAAAGACTTCTGGAAAAAAAATGACAAAGCCGAAACCTGTCCTTTCAAGGTACTAAGCTAGAAACCAACATCCAGATTATGCTGAAGAAACTCCAGGATCCTAGGAATAGAAAACACCCTACAAGGCAAGGCCCTAGCCTCACAGCAATCAATGTAGGACCTCCAAGTTCTATAGTAAATGCCAGAAGAGGACCGTTTCCTTAGCTCTAATCAAGGTCTGGACAACGGCCTCAGACAAACCTTCCTCCTTCAGAATGAAGGTTTCAGCAGCCAAGCCGTCAAAGCCAGCGTTTGTAAATTGGGGTAAAGAAGTTGACCCTGAGACCATAGATCCGGCAACACGGGAAGCCGGTACTGATCTACCGCCAGCCTTACCACGTCTGCATACCAAACCCTTCTTGGCCACCTTGGAGCCACCAGAATTGCTGATGCCCCTTCCAGAATCAGTTTGCGAACTACCTTGCCCAGCATGGCGAAGGGCGGAAACAGGTACAGAAAACCCAACTCCTTCCAAGCAAGTGACAAGGCATCCACTGCCAGAGACAGAGGATCCTGAGAAAGAGACACAAAGGCCGGAAGTTTGTGATTGTGCCCTGAGACAAAGAGATCCACCTCTGGAGTCCCCCACCTGCGGCAAAGATCCAGAAAAACCTCGGGTGGAGAGACCACTCTCCTTGGCGAGAAGATCCCCTGCTCAGGGAATTCACCTCCGTGTTTTCCACTCCCGGAATGTAAACTGCCGAAATGCAAGGAACAAAGTTCTCCGCCCAGTGCAGAATCAGGGAGACTTCCTTGAGGGCACCCCTGCTGCGAGTCCCTCCTTGGTGATTGATGTAGGCCACCGCCGTTCGATTGTCTGACCGAACCTGAACTGGCAGACCCCGTAACTGCGACGTCAACCGTTGCAGAACAAGCCGGATGGCCCCGAGCTCCAAGACATTGATGGGGTTGTGAGCCTCCTGAGGGCTCCACCCCCCACTGAACTGATGACTTTTCCAAAAACCTCCCCAGCCCGACAGGCTGGCATCCGTGGTAACCGTCTCCCAACAAGGGACCAGAAATGACCTGCCCTTCAACAGGTTGCTCGACTCCAGCCACCACCGAAGTGACTGCCGAACCCTGGGAGACATCCTGAAAGATTGATCCAAAGACTGGGGACACCTGTCCCAATACATCAATAGGTGAAGTTGAAGCGATCTCATGTGAAACTGTGCAAACGGTACCGCCTCGAAGGAGGACACCATCAAGCCCACCAGTTTCATCCCCTGTCGGATAGAGGGACAAGGATTGGCCAGAAGAAGACGGATCAGACCCCGAATCCCCTGCACCTTGGTCTGGGGCAGAAAACACTCTGGCCTGAATGGTATCCAGATTCATGCCCAGAAAGGAAATCACGCGTGATGGAGAAAGAGAGGACTTGGGGCGGTTGATCACCCACCCGAACCTCTCCAGAGTCGCCACCACCTGGTGGGTGTCCAGCTCCGCCTGACTGAGGGAAGAAGCTGAGATCAACAGGTCGTCCAGATAAGGCACAATGCGAATGCTCTGAGCAGGGCCATTATCCCCGCCAAGACCTTGGTGAAAACCCGCGGTGCCGAGGTCAGCCCGAAGGGAAGAGCTACAAACTGAAAATGTTGATCCTCCACCATAAACCGGAGGAATCTCTGATTCGCTGGAAAAATAGGAATATGCAAATACGCATCCTTGATGTCTATGGACGTCATGAAATCCCCCTGGTGAAGGGAATTGATAGCGGAGCGCATAGTCTCCATGCAGAACTTTTTGGCTCTGATAAACCTGTTCAGAACCTTGAGATCTAGAATGGGTCTCACCGAACCCTCCTTTTTGGATACCGTGAAAAGGTTGGAGTAGTAACCCCTGCCCCTCTGCGGCAGAGGCACCGGGCAAATAACTCCCATGTCCAGAAGATTTCTGTGACAGACTCTCTGCCCTTTGGACTTTACACAGGTTCATTACTTTCCTTTTCTTAAGCATGTTACAGACTGCCATTGTGTTGATTGATTACATTATTCATTGTTCTGATTGATTGTGTTACAGACGTCTATTGTGTTGCTGATTGCGTCACCGGCAGAGTTGAGGGATTGTGTGCCCTGCTCCCATAGGTCTGTGTATTTGTCATGCAGTCCTCCATCAGGTCCATGGGGGAGGTCCCCTTGCATGGAGGCTTGAATATAAGGCCCAGTGTGGCACTAATAAAGTCTACTTCACCTTCACCCTCAATACTGAAGTTCTGTCTCTTATTGGGGGAAACGCTATATTACAATTCACTAGCCCTTGTAAGGGCTGTTCCTGTTTCCTCACGGACGACTCTGGAATTCCAGCAGCACCTCTTACGATTGGGAAAAGGACGTCTCGGGCGGTGAAGCCCCCCGGCGATAAGGGTTATCGCTACAATTGGTGGCAGCGGTGGGATGGTCCTTTCTACCCAGAGAGAGTGCTACCCTGATGGAGAGTCAGTATGACAAGTTGAAAAGGCTGACCCTGAAGGATCTACTCGAGAGCCAGGGAAGGTCAGCTAGCAACCGCCCACGTCAGGAACTGATAGCCGAGCTGATCGAAATGGATCGTGCAGCAGTGAGGACCGAAACCAATATAGAGATCGATGAAGACGCTGCTCTTGTTCAAGCGGTTCGGAACAGATTGTCGGTCTATGGCCCGAATCCATCACAGGAACTGATCGACCGAGTCTTTGCCGCAGCGGAGGCAGAGGCCAGTAAGCGAAGGGAAGATCGGCGACTTTCAACCCAGCAGCACCTCTTACGATTGAGAAAAGGACGTCTCGGGCGGTGAAGCCCTCCGGCGATAAGGGTTATCGCTACAATTTCTTACTGCTAACAGGAGCCCCTGAGCAGTGTGAGGGTCTGAGGGCACCCGCGACCTCAAGAACCTTGGAGGCGGCCAGTACTCGAACTCCAGTTTGTACGCGGACGACACCACCTCCAGGATCCAATTGTCTGTGACCTCCCTGGCCCAGACCTGGAAGAAGAGCCGCAGCCGTCCCCCCACCGGTGCGGGTGAGGGCGCCCCTTCATTGCTGAGCCGGCTTACCGGCGGGCTTAGGCTTGGAACCCGAGGCAGCCGGCGGGCTTCCAGGACGAGCCCCTGATACCAGAGATGGGCAGACCCCTAGTTGCTCTGGCTCCACGAAAGGACGGAGTGAAAGAACCGCCCCCCCCCCCCCGAAAGAGATGGCGCTGTCTCCTCCGCTGAGGTAACTTACCTCCCTTAGCAACAGCATCCAATTTATCACCAAACAGCCGCGTACCCAAGAAGGGAAGAGCTGTAAGGGACTTCTTAGCCCCAAAATCCCCTGTCCACTGACGCAGCCAGACCAACCTGCGCATGGCCACCAATAGGGCCGAAGTCCTGCTACACATGACAATAGAATCCTCCGTAGCAGACAACACAAAACCCATGAATAATTCACACCTCTTAAGAGTAGCGAACTCAGCGCTAGCCGGATCAAACAGACCGCCATTAAGCCAGTCCCTGATAAGAGACCTGGTAGCAAGCGACACTAGAGCCGATGAACAAGCCGGCCGCAGGGCCGATCCCACACAAGCAAACGCATGACCGGCCATCTGATCCAGGCGCCTATCCTCGCCATCCTTAAGGAAGGTAGCGTCCGGGGTGTTCAATACGGAAGAATTGGTCAAGCCCAAGACAGGCACATTGACCTCAGGGGGAGAAGACCATCGCTTGACCGCCTCCCCCGGGAAGGGATACTTCTTGTCCCATCCCTGGGGAGCACCCGGCAGCCGACAGGGCCTCTCCCATTCCTTCTGGATCAGTGCATCAAAATGATCTTGTGTACGAAACTCTAGACGGGGCTTGCGGACCCCAAAAAATTCCCCCTTCTTCAAGGGAGGCGCCTCAGGGGGAACAATATCCAACACCTCCAACATATGCGTCAACACAGCCGCCGTATCTGGGGCATCCCCCGGCGCCTGCCCACCAAAAGTCTCACCAGACTGCACAAAATCAGATTCTGTCTCCTCATACACTTCCCCCTCCTCTATAGGGGAATAATCTGACAAATCCATATAATCGTCATCTGTGTCCCACACAGGCTGGGGCGATGACAAATGCCTCTTTTTAGCTTGGGCCTTCTTGCCCACCGTGCTAACAATAAACTTTTCAATGCTCGCCAACCTGGCACATACATCTGATTGCGACTCCCCGCTGGCAGAAACGTCACTCGGGGTACGTAACAAATGGGGAGGGGAAGGCGATGAAGCAGGAAGAGCCGACCCAGAAGGCTGGGACCCAGACTTCCGCGTTATGGCCTTATGAGCGCATGGAGTACAGATTGGTACATCCTCTCCCGTAAGGAATGCCCCACACCCCACGCATGAGCGGACTGGGCCCAATGAGGACCCGAGTCCAGTATCCTGCGGAGCCTCCATATGGTGATTTTTTATTGGTCAGTCGCAAGACCGAAGGGAATTACGCTAAAGCTACCCGGGATGCCCCTTAAAAGTCCCAGTGGGATGATTTTAGAGGAGACCAACATTAAACTAGGGACCCCAGGACCAGGAGGAACCCCTTAATATGCACAATCTGAAGCAATCTGCAACACACAAAAGCATACAATTACAATGAGGCATCTGCATTAATAAAAATACAAGCAACCCCATATATACATCTATATACAGTATATAGTCCTAAACTCACATACATGCACCACCAGGGGCCCACTCCACCAGAGAGTGACCCCTAAACAATAAAAAACAAAAGGCCATCAGGACCCTACCTGACCCCTGCAAGCAGCACAGCAGCGCAGATAACTTCCAAGATGGCCCCTGAAGCATGAGGAGCCAGGACCAGGAAGAAGAAGGGGGGCGAGCCAGTGCCGAAGGCGCCTTTTTTAGGCCACGCCCCTCTCCCTGCAGTGCGGAGCAAGGCAAGCTAGGGCCCTCCAATCGCGCCGACGAGGGGCGGGCTAACGAGCGCCGCCCCGCCCCCTTTTACACACACCACAGCCTGAGTGATTCACTCAGGCTGACAGAAAAAGAGCCCAATGCAACAGGGATTACTTCCAAATGACCACAGCAACTAAAGTGTGAAGCACCTGACAGAGACATCCACACACACATCCACACACATAACACAAAAAATAAAGGGAAAAAAGCCAGCCTGAGACACGCCAGCCCCCCCCCACTCCCCCCCCCGGGAGTAAGGGACCCGGAGGGGGAACCCAGAAAGGCCCCGGACGAAATAAGGCCGCATAAGGCAGGGACTAAGGGCATCCCACACCAGGATCACCGTAACCTGGTGACACCGCCTGCCCCAATTGAGGACTCACGGTGTATTAAGACTCCCAAAGCACCCACAGGGTGCTCCTACCCTTGCCAGGGCCCGCAGCCAAAGCTGGGAGGCTCACTAGGGACAATTTGGTAAAAATCCTGGCAGCAATAGGGACAAAAAACGGGGCGCCGGGCGTCAGCCCGGCATACTTGCAAGAAAGAAGTCTTCATCTTCTGTCTCGTCCACTCGCAGAGAAGTAACTGGGGAATTGGTGGGAGGTTCCTAGGTTATATGGGCCAGGAGGGGCTGCCTTTTTTGCATTTCATCTCTGTGAAAGTACGCCCTCTAGAGGATATAACCCAGATGTCATGATGTTCGAAGTGGAGTGTATGGCACACTTAGAATAGTTAAGTAAAAAGTCTTTGATAATGATATAAAATCGAAACAACCCAACCAAAAACTGGTATAATGCATGTATAATGCATGTAATTACCTAATCCAATACATTAATCCAATATCTTTCCAAACAATTAAACCGGACAAACACCCATTTTTCACAAAATGTGTTTTGTCCCTAGAACAAGGGGGCATTCCTGGTTGCTGGTGCACCCTGCACATTAACCCTGAGTAATCTTACACTTTTCTCCTCTGCCCCCTGGCGAACCTGAGCACTGTCATTGGTCACTGCAACCACGGCGGCCAATGACATAGACTGATTTTGCCAGGGGACTCAGGAGAAAGTATATATAAATAAAAAAATATATATACAAAATGCGCATGTAAAAATCAAATTAGAGAGAGAGAGTCCACATTTGTCTAAAAAGAGAACACCCCACAGCCCCCCTGCAATGTACAGCTGTGTAATTTTATTCAATGCTGAGATTGGTTCCCACATGCCACATGCCCCAGGTATTGGGTAGTGTCTGCCATTTAAAAGTGGGAAAGACAACATGTCGTCCTTACTATATGTCACCCACTCTATTAACTGCAATGGAAAGAGCATGTTAGGCTCTGTCTAGGCACATTTGTATGAGGCATGTGTGGACACGGGGGACACAATCTCAGCATCAGATGCCAAATATTGCCGGCGCAGTTTGTGGGGGGGGGGGGCTCTCTCTTTTAATCCAGGGTCCAGGGTCAGTTTAACTTAAATACTAAGATTACAACCAGACAGAGTATTATTAAAAAAATGTAATGTAACTAGCAGTGAATGGTACCCAGGGACTGGGGGATAAGTGTTTAACAGAACCTACTTTCTCAAAATCCTTGTTTGCTGAGTCAGCTGATGTAATCAGTATAGCAACAGGGCCTGTGCTACAATTGAGGTGCAAAATTGTTACAATGAAGTAGAGATTTTATTTTTAAATAATAAATTAATAAGCCCAACCCCTTCCACCCAGTCCTCAGTATTAGGCAAGAAAAAATACCATTTTGTGATTACTCACCTGTAAAATGGGTATTATAAGTATGTCATACACCCCGCTTCCAATATTCATGACATGTGGGTTATGGCCAGTAGAGGGCAAACTTTGCAGAGATGAAAGGAAAAAAAGGAGCCCCTCCCAGTCCATAAATATCTGGGACCTCCCACACATTCCCCAGTATAGGACAGCAGTTAGGGGACCAGGAAGAGCCAAATATAAACAATCATAACACTAAAAGGTTCATCATATAAAGGATCCAAAAAACCAATAAGGGCGGGGTGTGTGACATACTTATAATACTCATTTTACAGGTGAGTAATCACAAAATGATATTATTCCAAGTATGTCACACACCCCGCTTCCAATATTCATGACATGTGGGACATCCAATAGCAGTGTCCATCATGGGTGGGGATCCCAATACGGCAAAAAATGC
Organism: Gastrophryne carolinensis; assembly: GCA_027917425.1. Lineage (NCBI taxonomy): Eukaryota > Metazoa > Chordata > Amphibia > Anura > Microhylidae > Gastrophryne > Gastrophryne carolinensis. Next base: position 359,638,364 of record CM051234.1, read on the forward strand.
ACAAATTTTAAACCACTGCAGCTTGCAGAAACTTGCGGCCAAAAACAGCATCCGCTGAGGCCCGCACATCAACCTTATCAAACTTGGAAAAAGTATGAACGGCGGACCAAGTAGCAGCCTTACAAACTTGTTCAACAGAAGCCTGGTGCTGAAAAGCCCAAGAAGCCCCAACAGCACGAGTCGATTGAGAAATTATCTGAAAAGGGGGAACCTTCCCCTTGGCAGTATAGGCCCCAACAATGGCCTGACGTATCCATTTACTAATTGTAGACTTGGCGGGCGGCAAACCTTTCCTGGGCCGGAGGGCACCACGAACGAGAAGTAGCCAAATAGTACTTCACACAAAGAACCACATCCAAAGAGTGCAAAACCCTCTCCTTGTCATTGCTAGGCTTAGGACACAAGGAAGGGAGAACTACATCCTGATTGAGGTGGAAGGCAGAAACCACCTTAGGAAGGAAATCAGGCTTAAAGCGAAAGACCACCTTATCCAGGTGTCTTTCAAGTAAGGGGCCTGAATGGACAGAGCCGCCAACTCAGAGACACGGCGAACAGAGGTAATAGCCACCAAAAAGGCAACTTTTTGAGTGAGCATAGAAAGTGCAACATCCTGCACCGGCTCACAAGGAGGCCCCTGGAGGGCCGACAGAACCAAATTCAAATCCCAAACGGCAACAAAGGCTTTCTAGGGGGCCGCACATGAGTAACCCCCTGGAAAAAAATCTTAACCAGAGGATGCAGAGCAAAAGACCTTTGAAAGAAGACAGTCAGAACAGAGACCTGCCCTTTCAAGGTACTAAGCTGGAACCCCAGGTCCAGACCGTGTTGAAGAAACACCAAAATCCTAGAATTAGAAAACACCCTGCAAGGCAAGGCCCTAGCCTCACACCAGCCAAAAAAGGACCTCCAAGTCCTGTAGTATATGTTAGAGGAAGATCTCTTCCTAGCTCTAACAAGAGTCTGAATCACAGCCTCAGACAAACCTTCCTCCCTTAAGATGGAGGTTTCAGCAGCCACGCCGTCAAAGCCAGCGTAAATTGGGGTAACGTAGTGGACCTTGAGAGATCAGATCCGGAAACAGGGGCAGCCAGTACTGATCTACCGCCAGCCTTACGACGTCTGCGAACCAAACCTGTCTTAGCCACCTTGGGGCCACCAGAATTGCTGGCGCACCCTCTAGAGCCAGCTTGCGCACCATCGTGCCTACCATGGAGAAGGGTGAACACAGGTACAGGAACCCCAGATCCCTCCAGGCAAGAGACATGGCATCCACTGCCAGGGCCAGAGGATCCTGAGACAGAGACACAAACTTTGGGAGCTTGTGATTGTGACGTGAGGCAAAGAGATCCACCTCCGGAAACCCCCACTTGTGACAGAGGGACCGGAATACCTTGTGGTTGAGAGACCATTCCCCTCGGCGAGAGGATCCCCTGCTCAGGGAGTCCGCCTCCGTGTTTTCCACTCCCGGAATGTACACTGCTGAGATGCATGGAACATTGCTCTCCGCCCATGCAAGAATCAGAGAAACTTCCCTGAGGGCACTCCTGCTGCAAGTCCCTCCTTGGTGATTGATGTAAGCTACCGCAGTTCGATTGTCTGATCGAATCTGAACCGGTAAACCGCGTAGGTGATGCGTCAAGCATGACAGAACCAACCGAATAGCTCTCAGCTCCAAGACATTGATGGGGGTGTGAGCCTCCTGAGGACCCCAAAGCCCCATGAACTGATGCGTCTTCCAAAAACCTCCCCAGCCCGACAGGCTGGCATCCATGGTAACCGTCTCCCAACAAGGGGTCAGAAAGGATCTGCCCCTCATCAGATTGCTTGGTTCCAGCCACCACTGAAGGGACTGCCGAACCTGGGGAGACATCATGAATGACTGATCCAATGACTGCGGACATCTGTCTCAGGCCAACAATAGATGAAGCTGGAGCGACCTCATGTGGAACTGAGCAAAGGGAACTGCCTCGAAGGAAGCCACCATCAATCCCACCAGTCTCATCCCTAGCCGGATAGAAGGACGAGGTTTGGACAGGAGAAGACATATCAGATCCTGAACCATCTGCACCTTGGACTGAGGAAGGAAAACCCTGGTCCGAATGGTATCCAGATTCATGCCCAGAAACAAGATCTCCCTTGAGAGAGAAGACTTGGGATGGTTGATCACCCAGCCGAACCTCTCCAGCGTCGCCACCACCATACCTGGTGTCCAGCTCCGCCTGACTGAGAGAGGATGCCGTAATGAGGAGGTCGTCCAAATACGGCACAATGTGAATGCCCTGGGCTCTGAGAAGGGCCATTATGCCGGCCAGCACCTTGGTGAACACCCTTGGTGTCGAAGTCAACCCGAAGGGGAGGACCACAAACTGAAAGTGCTGATCTCCCACCACAAACCTGAGAAATCTCTGGTGTGCTGGGAAGATTGGTACATGAAGGTAAGCATCCTTGATGTCTATGGATGTCATGAAATCCCCCTGACGAAGGGAATTGTTGGCTGAGCGCAGAGTCTCCATGCGGAACTTCTTGATTCTGATGAACCTGTTGAGAAGCTTCCAATCCAGAATGGGTCTTATGGATCCATCCTTTTCGGGAACCGTGAAGAGGTTGGAATAATAGCCCGGCCTCTCTCTGAGAAAGGCACCGGGCATATGACATCCATGACCAGAAAATTCTTTACAGCCAACAGAAGCCCCTGCGCAGCCCGGGGATCCGAGGGGACCCGAGACCTTAGGAATCTGGGAGAGGCCGGTACCCGAACTCCAGTTTGTACCCGGAAGAGACAACTTCCAAGATTCATTTGTCTGTGACCTCCTGGGCCCAGACCAGGAAGAAGTGCCGCAGCCGTCCCCCCACCCGCAATGGTGAGGGCGTCCCCTCATTGCTGAGCTGTCTTGGCAGCAGGCTTGGGCTTGGAACCCCAGTTAAGGCCTGGACGTGCATGTCCTCTGCCTCAGAGGAATCACCTCTGAAATTAGAGTAGGCAAAGCCTCTGCCTGCTCTGGCACTGCAAAAGGAAGGATTGAAGGAGCCTGCCCCCCGAAAGGGGCGGCGCTGTTTCTTACGCTGAGGTAACTTTCCACCTTTCGCCGCTGAATCCAATTTATCTCCGAACAGCCTCATACCCAGGAAGGGTAGCGCTGTGAGTGATTTCTTAGCCGCAATGTCAGCCGCCCACTGGCGTAACCAGACCGATCGGCGAATAGCCACCAGCAATGCCGAGGTTCTACTACACAGAATAATTGCATCATCCATAGCAGATAAAACAAAGGTCATAAATAATTTACACCGCTTAAGGGCTGTGAATTCATCACTGGCCGGGTCAAGCTGGGAACCACTCAACAGGTCCCTAACCACAGACCTGGTAGCCACAGTCGCGAGCGCCGAGGCACAAACAGGCCGCAAGGCTGAACCCACACTGGCAAAGGCATGGCATGCCATCTGATCAAAGCGTTTGTCCTCACCATCTTTAAGAGTGGTGGCGTCTGGAGAATGTACAACGGAGGTGTTGGACAATCCCAGAACGGGCGCATCAACCTCGGGAGGGGACGACCATCGCTTCACCGCGTCCACCGGGAAGGGATACTTCCTATCCCATCCCTGAGGAACACCAGGGAGCCGGCTAGGCCTCTCCCATTCCTAAAGAATCATGCAATCAAAATGATTCTGATTTGGGAACTCCAAGCGGGGCTTAGAAGTCCCAAAAAATTCCCCCTTCTGCGGGGGTCTCCGCTGGCGGAGAAATATCCAGTACCTCAAATAGATGGGCCAGGATCTTGGGGGTATCCACGGCATCCCCCAGCGCCTGCCCAGTATCAGTATCAAAAAACTGCTGATCCTCAGCATCAGATTCCTCAAACAATTCCCCCTCCTCGAGTGGGGAATAATCAGACCAGTCAAGGGAATCATAGTCATCAAAATCCAGTACCGGCGCGGCCGGCGACAGATGTCTTCTCTTAGCTGGGGCCTTTCTGGCCGCAGAGCGAGAATCAACTTTTCGATGTTGGCCAGCCTAGCACAAACATCAGCTTGCAACTCCCCGCTAATGACATTATCACTTGGGGTACGGATAAAGCGGGGTGGGGTAGATGATGAGGCCGGCAGCACTGACCCAGACGCCTGGGACCCAGACTGCCGTGTAATGGCCTGCTGTGCACATGGAATGCAAATAAGCCCATTATCCTCCGCAAGGGATGCCCCACAAACCACACACTGCCGGGGTTGCCCCGAAGGGAGCCCGAGCCCGGTATCCTGGGAAGCCTCCATATGGTGATTTTTTATGGTAGTCGCAATGACCAGTGGGAATTACGCTAGTAAGCTACCCGGGAGGCCCCTTAACGTCCGTTAGTGGGAGGATTTGTAAAGCCCCAATTTGAGTGAGGGACCTAAAGCCCCAAGCCATTACAGCAATCATACTTCAAAATATCAACGCAGACATAGAATATAAATGCATAGCCTTAATGTATATAGCAGGATAATGCAAGCATAAAATGCACCCTCTTAAAAACAAGAAATAGTAAAAAGACGAGCGCCACAGGGCACTCACAGTGAGAAACAATATGGCGACCCGGGCACAAGAGACAGCAGCAGCATCTAGGAGAGAAGGAGAAGGGGGGGCGGGCCAGCGCCCGAGAGGGCGCCAAAGAGAGGGGGCGGGCCGCCGCAGCGCGCCGAGCTCCCGGCCCCGCCCCCCCTCCAAGCTGAGGAGAAGGAAGAGAACCCCCTTTACAATGGCTGCGCTCCCAGCGTCTGCGGAGCCGGCCCGGCTTCCAGGCCACCTGGCATAACAGCGCGGCCTGGCCAAGTGAAACCAACATGCACACCAACACTCACACCATCAAGCAACTGACAGTAAGATCAAGGTGAAATAAAAAGGAGGGACAGGCTCCCCCCCCCATGATCCAGGGACAGGGACTACACGGACAGGGCATCCCAAACCAGGATCCCGAACCTGGTATCCGCCTACCCCTAGGTGGGGGTCTCACGGAGGAGCATAGCTCCTAATTAGTACACCACTAGGGTGTCACCTACCATCGCCCGGACCTACAGCCGAGGCTGGGAGGCATAGGTAATCAATAAGACAAGGTCCGGGCAGAAATAGAGGAATAAAATGGCCGGGTGTAAACCCGACTTACCTGCAAAGAAGGAGACAGCCATCTTCTGACTTGCTCGCCGTCTGCAGAGACGATTACTGGGGAATGTGTGGGAGGTCCCAGGTATTTATGGACTGGAAGGGGCTCCTTTTTTTCCATCTCTGCAAAGTTCGCCCTCTACTGGCCATAACCCACATGTCATGAATATTGGAAGCGGGGGGTGTGACATAGCTATAGTGGCTTTAGAGGCATATAGTCGCCTATTCCTTTCTGAATAGGAAACAAACAGGTGATCTGTACAGAAAACTTGGGAGTGTGTTCTAAGAAAATAACCTTTTCCCTTAAAACCAAGGACACAGAGGGCAGGATAACTAGCTCTTGTGTGCGAGAAAGAGACTGCTGCTTTAGGAAAAAAGGGTATATGCACTTAAGAAAAAAATAAATTCAGGAGGATTGAATAGTAGGGATCTAGCAAACGTCCTAAAACATGAGGACTGTAATCACAAAATGTCCTAATAATGAGGCAACCCTCAATCGGAAACTAGATTCAAGTGTTTAGATGTTATCTGAAGTTGATAGCCCTTTAGGAGCTAACAATACATCCCTGGAAGGACAATCTACAAGCCACCAGGATCTTGTGGGATCAACAAATCTGATGGGCAACAAATTCAGACCTTTGACTAACAAGACCGATAAGTCTGAAGCCTGAGTCTTTAAAATATTCATATTTAGACCTAATTCGAATCCCTTCATTGCTCGCAATGAGGCTCCTTCACCTTAAGTTATGCCCTTGCCCAGGACCATCAAGATTCATGTGGCGATGGCGAAGTCTTTTGATGTGTGCTGTCTAGGTATAGCTCAGAAGGAACTAAGTTTCTGAGTAAGAGAGATTGATTCTCTTGCAAGATCGCCTCTGTAATGATGACAAGAGGTAATCTAGGTAAGGCATGATCAAAAATCCTCTTGACCTAACCCAGCCCTTAGCCGTGGTCAGAATCTTCTTAAAGATTTAGGGGGGCAGAGGATATCCCAAAAGGTAGTGGCCCCAGGTGGTCTCCCATCCAAGTACCGACCGGGCCCTACCCTGCTTAGCTTCAAAGATCAGATGAGATCAGGCGTATTCAGGGTGGCGTGGCCGTAGGCCACAAAAGGCACGTGTATGTATATGCTCACTCAAACATACAGGGTCTCTAAGATAAATAATCAATCGAAAAGGTTCCCCCGCTTTTAGTGGTGACTGAACTCCTTTGGATAACTGGTGTTGGGTGAGACCTGGCTGTCTCTTACAAATTGTCCGCGATACCCACTGCTTATTTGGTTATCCCTGAGGATCTAGAGTGTGTTAGGGTCTAATTCAGCCTCTAATTCAGGACCAAACATAGGGTTTCAGTTAGAAAAGAAAACCACCTACATTTTTATACATCTCTGCCAGGATTATGAAGAGAAAGGCTCTTCTGGCATGATGTAGCAAAGCCTTTGATATAGCAGTGGCTAACCACCCTGTGGATGCATCCTCTAGAAAAGGAGATGGGCCGAAACATGTATGGTAGCATGCCTCACAGGGAAGGAAGAGATGTTACCATGTGCTGATGTAGCAGCTGATGTAGCAACCCGGTCTTATCAGAGTAGAGCCCCTAATGGCTATAATCTAATGATACAAGGACAAAACAAACAGGAAAAGGCCAGGTTCAAGTACAAGACCTGGTAACACCCCTGGAAGGTTAAGTAGGCTACGAGAGTGACATTGTCCTTGCGCACAAGGACATATCTGTCTTAACAGGGCTTTTCTAGGGATGGATACTTGAAGTAACCCCTAAGATAAAAAATAACTCACTAGGTCCAGACTTGAGTCCCAAGTGACCTCTGGCGGCCAAAAGGTTTTATTGGCTGGGTGAGTGACAACATGCTCAGCCTGAGCACAAGTGCCTATGAACCTGAATGGTTTCTAGTCAAAGAGGATGTGCAAGCTGTTCTATAGTTTAGAAACATAGAAACATGGAAGGTTGACGGCAGAAGGAGACCATACGGTCCATCTAGTCTGCCTTTATGTGTATACTGTATGTACTCTTTATCTTAGGATAGGTGTGTGCTTATCCCAGGCATGTTTAAATTCAGTGACTGTTGATTTTTCAACTACCTCTGCTGGAAGTTTGTTCCAAGCATCTACTACTCTTTCTGTAAAATAATATTTTCTAACATTGCTCCTGATCTTCCCCCCGACTAGTTTCAGGTTGTGCCCCCTTGTTCTATCATTAAGTTTCTTCTTAAAAACACTTCCCTCCTGAACCTTATTCAATCCTTTCACATATTTAAAGGTCTCAATCATGTCCCCCCTCTCCCTTCTTTCCTCCAGACTGTACAAATTAAGTTCTTTAAGTCTCTCCTGATAAGATTTAAGTTTAAGTCCTTCCACCATTTTCGTTGCCGGCCTTTGGACACGTTCTATTTGAATAATGTCTTTTTGCAGGTAAGGTCCCCAGAACTGCACACAGTATTCTAGCTGTGGCCTTACCAGGGCTCTATACAGCGGCATCACAACCTCCCTCTTCCTACTGGTGATGCCTCGAGCTATGCAGCCGAGCATCCTGCTTGCTTTTCCCACTGCCTGGCTACACTGTCCACTCATCTTGCAGCTATCAGTAATCAGCACCCCTAAATCTCTCTCCTCCAAGGTCCTGGCTAACACAGTGCTGCCCATACGGTAATCAGAGCAGGGATTCCTTCTACCCAAGTGCATGATTTTACATTTAGAGACATTAAACTCTAGTTTCCACAGTTTTGACCATCTATCCAGTAAAGCTAAATCATTTTCCATGTTGCAGACACCTCCAGGAATATCCACCCTATTACTAACTTTTGTATCATCAGCAAACAGACAAACTTTTCCTACCAAGCCTTCTCCTATGTCACTTACAAATGTATTAAAAAGAATGGGGCCCAGGACAGAGCCTTGCGGCACACCACTTGCAACTCGCCTTTGTTCAGATTGCACACCATTTACAACAACACTCTGACACCGATCCCTCAGCCAACTGCAAATCCACTGAACTATCCAGGGATTGAGTCCTACCTTCAATAACTTATCTATGAGCTCCTTATGTGGTACAGTGTCAAAGGCTTTGCTAAAATCCAGATAGGCGATATCCACAGCACCACCTTCATCTAACACTTTAGTGACATTGTCAAAGAAATCAATAAGATTGGTCTGACATGATCTGCCCTCAGTAAAGCCGTGCTGTTTTGGGTCCAATAGGTCATTAATTTTAGATGGGAAATTATCTGTTTTTTAAGAGTGTTTCCATTAATTTGACCACTATAGATGTTAAGTTAACTGGCCTGTAATTACTGGCTTCTTCTCTACTCCCCTTTTTATGGATTGGTATGACATTGGCCATTCTCCAATCATCTGGAACCTCACCAGTTAAAAGGGAATGGTTAAGTAAATCAGTCAGAGGGGCTGCAATCACAAACCTAAGTTCCCTTAGAACTCTGGGGTGGATTCCATCTGGACCCATCACCTTACTTACCTTTAGATGTGCCAGCTCGGATAGGACATCAGCCTCCAGAAACTCCGGAGCTGTGCCCTCCCAGCTGGATGCTGTGCTATGGCCATGCCTGCTACTATCTGAAAATACCGAACAAAAGTAGCTATTCAGATGGTCAGCCACAGCCTTATCTCCGTCAATATATTTATTTTCCCTATTTCTAATTTTTGAGACTGCATTGTTTTTCTCTTTCTGTCACCAATATATCGGAAAAAATACAATTCTGTGATTACTCACCTGTAGAATTGGTATTATGAGTATACAGTACGTCCTGCTCCAAATCTAATACTTACAGTTGGGATATACTCCGCCAGATGGCGCTGGACTGCAGAGACATCGAAAATAGGCTCCTCCCGGCCCCTCAAATACCCAGGGACCTCCCACAAGTCCCCAGCATTGAAAAGCAGTTATTGAGAAGCCGGGAGAATTAAACAATCCAAACTATCAACTATAACAATGATAACAATCACCATACAGGGGATCCAAGAAAATGCAAACCAAGGGTGGGTTGGAGCAGGAGGTACTGTATACTCATAATACCAATTCTACAGGTGAGTAATCACAGAATTGTATTATTAGTATACAGTACGTCCTGCTCCAAATCTATTACTTACAGTTGGGACATCCAATAGCAGTGTCCATAAAGTAGGGTGGGATCCCCAAGAAAAACAGCAGCAGGCAGTTTAAACCACTGCCGCCTGCAGAACCTTTCGGCCAAAAACAGAATCAGCTCAGGCCCTAACATCAACCTTGTAAAACTTTGAAAAGGTATGAACAGAAGACCAAGTAGCGGCCTTACAAACTTGTTCAACAGAACCCTGGTGCTGAAAAGCCCAAGAGGCACCAATAGCACGAGTGGAATGAGCAGTAAGGCAGAAGGGAGGATTCTCCCCCTTAGCAGAGTAGGCCTGAATCACAGCCTGACAGATCCACTTACTGATAGTAGACTTGGCAGGAGCCAAACCCTTCCTAGGACCAGAAGGGACCACAAAAAGAGCATCAGTTTTCCTGAAAGGTGCAGTAGCCACCAGATAGTACTTCAGACACCTAACCACATCCAAAGAGTGCAAAACTCTCTCCTTAGCATTGCTAGGATTAGGGCACAAAGAAGGAAGAACAATATCCTGATTCAAATGAAAGGCAGACACTACCTTAGGCAGAAAGTCAGGTTTAAAACAAACCACCACCTTGTCCTGGTGCCTCTCATAGTAGGGGGGCTGAATGGACAGCGCCGCCAACTCAGACACACGCCTGACAGAAGTGATAGCCACCAGAAACACAACCTTGAGCGTAAGAATGGCCAAGGCAGCATCCTGCACAGGTTCAAAGGGAGCACCCTGCAAGGCTGACAGAACCAAGTTCAAATCCCAAACAGGCACCATAGGTTTACGTGGGGGGCGCACATGAGTTACCCCCTGGAAAAAAGTCCTGATCAGAGGATGCTGAGCAAAGGACTTCTGGAAAAAAATAGCCAGGGCAGAAACCTGACCCTTCAGAGTACTGAGTTGGAGCCCTATCTCCAACCCATGCTGCAGGAACTCCAGAATCCTAGGAATAGAGAACACACGACAGGAAAGAGACTTAGACTCACACCAGTCAATGTAGGCACGCCAAACCCTGTAATAAATGGAAGAGGAAGACTTCTTCCTAGCTTTAATCAAAGTATCCACAACTGAGGAAGACAGCCCCTTCTCCATCAAGATGGAGGTTTCAGCAGCCAAGCCGTCAAAGCCAGAGTTTGTAAATTGGGATGGCGTAGTGAGCCCTGAGTGAGCAGATCTGGCACCAAGGGCAGAGCGTACTGATCTACTGCCAGCTGTACCACGTCTGCGAACCACACTCTTCTTGGCCACCAGAATTGCCACCAGAATTGCTGGCACCCCTTCCAGAGCAATCTTGCGCAGAACCCTGCCCAGCAGGGGAATTGGGGGGAAGACATACAGGAACTGAAAGTCCTTCCATGACATTGCTAGCGCATCTGAGGTCAGGGCCAGAGGATCCCTGGACAGAGAGTCCGCCAGGTGATTTTCCACCCCTGGGATGTACACAGCTGAAATGCAGGGGACATTGGCCCCCAAGTGAGGATCAGAGACGCTTCCTGGGGGGCCCCCTTGCTCCGGGTCCCTCCCTGATGATTGATGTAGGCAACTGCCGTCTGGTTGTCCGAGCGCACCTGAACAGGCAGGCCCTGAAGATGAGAAGTCAAGCGAGCCAGAACTAACCTGATCGCTCGCAGCTCCAAGACATTGATAGGTGTGTGGGCCTCCTGAGGGCCCCACCTCCCCTGGAACCGCAGGGACTTCCAGAAACCCCTCCAACCTGACAGACTGGCATCCGTGGTGACCGTCTCCCAGGAAGGGGCAAGAAAGGATCTGCCCCCCAACAGGTTCCTTGAGTCCATCCACCACAAGAGGGACCTCCTGACCAGGGGGGAAAGCACACAGACCCTGTCCAGGGACGCTGGGTCCTTGTCCCATACAGACAATAGATGAAGTTGCAGAGGCCTCAAGTGGAACTGAGCATAAGGGACTGCTTCGAAGCACGCCACCATCAGGCCCACCAGCTGCATCCCCTGCCTGATGGAGGGATGGGGATAAGCTAGGAGGGACTGAGCCTGTGCAATCAGACTGTCCACCTTCTGCTGAGGAAGGAAGATCCTTGCCTGAACTGTATCCAGATTCATTCCTAGGAATGGAGTTACCAAGGAAGGGGACAGTGAGGACTTGGGGTGGTTGATCACCCATCCAAATGACTCCAGAGTGGACACCACCAGCTGAGTATCCAACTCTGCCTGATGTAGAGACTGGGAAGTTATAAGGATGTCGTCCAGATAGGGAAGCACGCGAACGCCCTGACATCTGAGCAGAGACATCACACCAGCCAGCACCTTGGTGAACACCCTGGGAGCTGAAGTGAGGCAGAAGGGCAAGGCCACAAATTGGTATTGTTGATCCATCAGAGCGAACCTGAGGAATCTTTGATGACCTGGGAACACAGGAATATGAAGGTAAGCATCTTTGATGTCCACAGAAGTCATGAAATCACCTTGGCGCAGGGGACTGATGGCAGAGCGCAGAGTCTCCATGCGAAAGCGCCTGCCCCTGACAAACTTGTTGAGAATCTTTAAGTCCAGGATGGGCCTGACAGAACCATCCTTTTTGGGTACTGTGAATAGGTTAGAATAAAAGCCCTTGCCTTTTTCTCTTAAAGGAACCTGGCAGATGACCCCCAGCTCCAGGAGGCCTAGCACGCTGAAACTTGAAGGTGGATCAGCAGCAAACTCCAACTTGTAACCGGAGGACATTACCTCCTGAATCCACCGGTCTGAGACATGAAGACTCCAGATGTGAGCGAAGTGCTGCAGCCGTCCCCCCACCCGGATGGGTGAGGGCGCCCCATCATGCCTGAGGGGGCTTGGGAGAGGATCTAGCTTTAGGACCCCAGGAGGAGCCAGGACGTCCACATCCTCTGCCTCTACCCCAGAAATCTCCCCGGGCCCCAGGGAAAGAAACCCCCCCTTCCCTGTCTTGCACCACGGAAAGGGGAGGAGAAGGAACCCTGACCCCGAAAGGGCCAAAATTGCCGCCTGCGCTGGGGTAACCTGCCTTCCTTAGCAAAAAGGTCCAGGCGGTCCCCAAACAGACGCAGTCCTTTAACGGGAAAACCAGTGTGGGCCTTCTTGACAGCGTTGTCAGCAGCCCACTGGCGCAGCCAAACCGAGCGGCGTATAGCCACCACAAGGGCAGAAGTTCTGGCACACATTCTGATGGTGTCATCCAATGCTGATAGGACAAAATTTACAAAAACATCACAACTGGAGAGTGCATTAAACACCTCACAAGGCAAATCATCAGGGGCACTATCAAGCATATTTCTGATAAGGGTTCTAGTGGCCACAGTAGTAATGGCAGAGGCACAGACCGGGCGCAGCGCCGTCCCCGCACATGCAAAGCCGTGGGATGCCAGCTGATCAATACGCCGGTCTTCGGCATCCCGCAGGGTAGTAGAATCAGGGGAATGCATGACAGAGGTGTTAGATAGCCCTAGGATCGGGGCATCCACCTCGGAGGGGGATGACCAACATTTTACCACCTCAGCGGGAAAGGGATACCTCCTATCCCAACTCTTTGGAACCCCGGGAAGTTTACTGGGGCGCTCCCATTCCTTGAGCACAAGGTTATGGAAATGTGCCTGCTCTGGAAATTCCAAACGTGATTTTGCTGTATGGAAAAGCTCCCCTCTTTGCCTGGGAGCCTCAACAGGGAGAGAGATAGACAGAACCTCAAAAATCTGGGTCAATAATCTGTCAGTGTCATCCGGGGCCCAGGGGTCAGAGCCAGAATCGTCATGACCCCTTGGTCTCTCATCAGATGAGCCTGAATCAGAAAAGAGCTCCCCTTCATCAGACGGGGTATAGCCACACAGATTAAAAAACTCCTCAGTTCCCATAGGGAAAACAGTAACATTAGGCGTTAAATGCCACTTCTTAGCAGGGGCCTCACGCGCTAAGGACTTCGCAATAATCTGTTCAACAGTAGCCAGTCTAGAAGACACATCAGGCCGAGAATCCCCACTAGTATGCAACTCAGCAGGAGTGAGATTTAAGCTTGGGGGAGTAGGTGAAGTGAAACGATGTGCAGCCACTGGCAGGCCAGATTGCAATGCAAGCACCTGCTCAGCACAGGGTACACAGACCCGCGCCTTGTCAGCGTCAGCATGAGGCTGTCCACACGCTACACACAGCCGGTCTTGTCCCAAAGGGACCCCGGTAACATTATCCTGGGATGCCTCCATATGGTGATTATAGCGGCGCAATACTCTCATAGGGAATAACGCTATATAGCAATCCTGGATGCCCCAATAACCCGCTAGGGAAGTGGGAGTATAATTTTTACAAGGCCTACAAGTAATATACAAAAACAGGGCCGGGAGAAGCCAAGAAGGGTTCGTCCCGCCTGAAAGACATAAGCAGACAAGACCTTAAGTTACATCGTAACAAAAGTGAAGGAGATAAAGCCCCCCGCGAGGGCACTTACGGATCGCGGTAGGTAGGAGTCGGTCGCGCATAGGCCAACCAAGCAGAAAAAATGGCGTCGGTATACCTCGAGGGGCGGGCCAGTAAAAGCGATGACGCGGAACGCGCCAAAGAGCGTGAAGCCAGAAAGGCCAACAGCCAATGGTGTGCCTGAGTCAGCGTGCGGCGGCGGTAAATTTAGAAAGTAAAGACAAGTCAGCGCGGTGGCTGACACAAGAATAAAGGCATGTGAAAAGAGAAAGCACAGACTGCATAACATACATGTCACGCTCGGGGTAACTCCAGCCCTTTTGATAAGCCCACAACCCCCAATCTCCGCAGCCAGCTTCACCTGTAGGAGCCCCCGCTTGCCGGGACGCAGAATACACCTACCCGGGATCGGTTGCCCCCAGGACTTAATGGCGCAAAGGATGTGAGCTTATATATAGGAGGTCTGGAGAACCAATAGCTAGAGCGTTGGCAGAGGAAGTCCAGAGACAGGCCAAAGGTCGACAGCGGGAAGACAGAGATCGTAGCGGCACCAGGGATCAGGCAACTCGTAGTCTGGATACAGGCAGGGGTCGGCAACAGGGGTTCAGATCGAGAGTGGTCGGTACAATCAAGGTCGGCAACAGGAGTTCAGATCGAGAGTGGTCGGTACAATCAAGGTCGGCAACAGGAGTTCAGATCGGCTACAATTCACAAGAATGGTTCAGGATGGAGAGTGGTCGGTACAATCAAAGGTCGGCAACAGGAGTTCAGATCGAGAGTGGTCGGTACAATCAAGGTCGGCAACAGGAGTTCAGATCGAGAGTGGTCGGTACAATCAAGGTCGGCAACAGGAGTTCAGATCGGCTACAATTCACAAGAGAGACTAGGTTCTAGGCGCTATCACAGGCACTGAGTGAATGATGGGACAAGGCTTTATAGGAACCAAACATGATTGGAGAGCGTGATTGGTGCAAACTAAAACCTTAAAGAGATTGGGCCAGAACAGAGGGGCGTATAGCCCAGAATCTCCCTACCCAGGCTCATTTTTAATAGTGACCACTGGGCACTCACTTCTGCTACTCTGTTCCACTCACCTAATTTTCTTTCTACATACGCCACCATTTCCTTGAAGTTTGTCTTCCTAAAGTCTAGCACTTTGGTTCTGGTGTGTGATTGCACAATGTCTGTTTTTATTCTGAACCATAAGCATTGATGGTCACTGGAACCCAGATTTTCTTCAACCCTGACCTCGGACACCAGATCCCCATTGATCCCCATCAGAACTAAGTCCGAATGTTATCTCCTCTAGTTGGCACAAGTTGTTTTAGAGACACTCCATTAAGTGCCTCTAATATAGTCCTGCTCTTGCATATCGATGCACTTGGGATATTCCAGTCCACATCAGGCATGTTGAAGTCACCTGTAATTACAATGTCCCCCTTCTCTGCCATTCCACTGATTTCATCTATTAACAGGTTATCTAGATCCTCAGATTGTCCAGGGGGCCTATATATCACACCAATTCTGACCACAGCTCCCTCCTTAGTCTGCATGGTAACCCAGAGAGTTTCTAGTTCATTATGTGTATGCTGAATTATTGTTGATTGAAGGGTAGTCTTGACATAAATGGCTACTCCACCGCCCTTTCTATCCAGTCTGTCTTTTCTGTACAATGTGTAACCGGGTATGGCTATCTGCCAGTCATTGTGATCCTTGAACCAAGTCTCTGTTGCCCTTTCTCATTTAAGTTTTTCATAATCTGTGATAAGATAAGAAAAACATTTTCTGTAGCAACTTAAACCAAAGTGGTGGTGTTTTGAAGGTATATATCAAAGTGGTGTTTTGAAGGTATATATCAGAGACTTCCTGACTCTGGCTTGCTAATACTCTGGCTAAGACAGGTTTAACCCCTTCTGCATTAATTCAACTCTGCAGATAAGGGGATTGCAATCTTGTCTACCCAAAGCTAAGGGGTTACTGCAGCATTCTCACCTGGAGATATAATGACTGCTGAGTTATTTAGCAAAGCTACTGATGAGTTCACCTGTTACGGTGGAAGGCCTGGAAAGCCACGCTCACCTTAAAGGAGCACTATCGCGAAATTTGTAATGTTAAAAATCTATATAAACACATTGGTTAATGAGAGGAGTTGTCACATATACCCCCTAACTGACATGGTAGGAACAAAATACAGGGATGACAGGTTTAGTCTATGAGGGGTGACAGAGCCTGTCACCCCGGCTGTCCTTTTCCTTCCAATAAAATAAAAGAAACAAGCCTGGCTTGATATTTCATGATGTCGTGTGTATAAGTGACCTGTCCTCTCGCCATCGTGCATATTTATATGGATTTTTATCATTGGTCTGTTTTTTCACGATAGTGCTCCTTTAAGATCACAGACACACAGAAATGTAAGAAACTTGGACACAGCATGCTGATATGTAATTAACAGGTATGGTCTGGTACTCTTCCAGATCTCCCCCCCCTTTAAAATCCTTTACTTCAGTGGAGCGGGGGGCTGGGATGCTCTGGCCCTGAAAATTTCCAGTGAAGAGACTATATCATCATAGTAATGCAGCTTCCTTTTTAACTGGCAGCTTCACTCATTTTGTTCAGGATTTCGACAAACAAAATGGTGGAATAGTGCAGGCAGAGTCTAACCTTTCAGTCTCTTGAGGCATAGCCCTAGGGGGTCTCCTTGGCCTTCACATTATATATAGCAACCAAGTATAAGGCATGGAAGTATAAAGGGACAGGGTAGACTCTAAGGTGACATGTATGGGAACACCAAATACATGTGAACCCCCAAATAACAGCTGATGTTTACGTTGCACCAACTTTTCTGGCATCCTCATGGTTTGGTTCTTCCCTGTATATGCCGCGGGATCCGCACTGCCGCAGCCTGGATTTGTTTGTTGCAGATAAAGCCAGCCGGCCGCACATGTTCCAGTCTGCTGGAAAGCATGAGTGTCGAGGCTATTCGCCGGAAGCAATCCTGGGTGCATGCAACCGCGTCTATTCCAGTCCTGTCCTCCGTCCGCAAGCGCTGTTTAGGGTGTCGTTAGAGTCTACCCACCCGTCCACTCCCCCCAAAAAAATTAAGAGGGGAGACTTGGGAACACAAACCAAGTACACTGAGGGAGGACAACACCGACTGGACAGCAAAGCCCACTAGCGTCTGAATCTCCCGGGATTACCACATGCCTGGCCAGCATCGCCGCTTCATCCCCAAACTGCAAACGTCTGGGCCGTACCCAAGCCCGTGCACCCTTCTACCCCTGAAACTGGAGGGGAGACCTGGGGACACCAACCATTGCTGCCGCCGAGAGGGAGGCTCACGCCGACCGGACCGCAAGCATGCTAGCTACTGCAGAAGTACAGGAGCCAGCCAGGGTAGGTGATGCTCCAGCAGACCCCCTGGCCACAGGTACCCTGCCCTGCGGAAGTATAGCCAGTGGGCAGGCGCCTCCTGGGCTTGAAAAAAATAAATTGATGAAAAAAAGGCCCAGAGTTTTCCTGGAGAGGAAACACATTACTAAAGACTGGGGGAAGGGGTGGGACTTTTAAACCTATACCAGATTGTGTTTCCTCTTTAGGGGGGAGGAGCCTCTCTCCGTGGCCATCCTGAAGGACGATGGGAGAGATCAATGATCAATGATTATCAGTAGCAAAAACTGAATGGAAAAAAAAAAAAGAAAATACTAAACAGAATACTAATCCCAAAATCAAATATGCGGTAAATCATTAATGCAAATTTATAACAGAATAGTTTTTATATCCTTGTTTTTTGTTTACCTGTATTTCTCTTAAATCTTTATCATGTAGATTTTGTAGTGGATCTATGAAGTTTTGCTTCACATCAATATCAAGGGAGTCTTTGATATCAGAAAGCTCCCTCATAGCTTCTCCAACATCAGCAAGCGCTGGTCCTGTAAGTCAAAAACACATTAGTTTCTGTTACAGGATGTTTCAATTGTGAAGCAAAGGATTAAACAGTTATTATGTGCATAATATACACAGGGGTATACATCTGGAGACCAAAATGATCCCTTTACAGTAAATTTTCTGATGAGATGAGGAAGCAATTTTATTCCCTTAGGTGTTAGAAACATTCTGTTGTTACTCGCATTGGTAGCATTCACAATTAATATTTACATTGGTATACACTGTATGTAAAATAACAATGCTGCTCCATTACCCCAGTTGTGCGTGGACCCACTGACCTTGGATCTGGTGTGCAAATAAGTAGCTCAGACAAATGCAAAGTACATGATTGTTATAGAGACCCAAGCTATGTTTCTACTTCACAATTAATCTGCAGTGACGCAAAAGAAAGTGCACTTAGACGCCAGCATATAAAGTCTTACCTACATCTTGGCACCAACCAATCGGTACCAATGAAGGCAATAGATTTGGGCTATCTCTTCCGATGGGGGGGGGGGGTCGCAAAAAGCAAAAAACATTTTAAAAAGGCAAGCTGTTTAAGTTAGCAGCTGTGAAATGTGGTGCCTCAGATGGCCTTGGGACAGCAAATCTAGACACAGGGGTACCTGCCATGGACTTGTGGCCACAGGGTTACCTTGTTTGCTTACCATGCTCTTCTTGACCAGTTTTGGGGAACCCAAATGGTCAGCACTGTCTACAATCTGATCCGGCACACTTGCTGAACACCACTAGGGCAAACACTAAATCCCCTGTGACACCTGATGCCTGCTTAATAAATCCACTGCTATGTTGTCCAACCTTGTAATGTGAAGTAACAACATGAGTGGGACATATCTTTTTGCTAAAAGCAAGTTTAGACGGCTCTCTGCCATAGCAACCTGCTTCTTATGCCGTCCAAGGGTTGATGTATGCACCCACCATGTGTAGCTCAGATGGCCAACATCTCCAGCATGTTCAAGAGCTGGATCCTTTTCCTTCCCGATTAACCTGGGTCATCATATGCTCTAGTTCTCAACACAGTCTGACATGAAGCCATGGTCAGGATTCACCACTAAATTAGGAAGAAGGAACAACTCAGTGACAATTAGGAAAACCAGGAAAGTCCTTGCTAAAATGCTTTCCCCCACTTCTCAGTTGCTTTACATGCCAATGCTAGGCACGGCTTGGTATGGGGACTGCCTCAGGTGTTTTCAGCTAGACCCCAAGATGCCTGTCTTCTGGCTCCTCAATGGTCACAGGGGATGACAATGGGTCCACCTTAGACACCTCTCCACTTATTTAAGAAAATCCGCTGCACGTGTGATGGGGCAGTTCTACAGGTGAGGTGCAGCATTTTTTCAAAGTAAGAGATTTTTGTTTTACTAATTAATAAATAACAGCAGGTGGTAAGTCTGGGTCACCTAAAACCATATGAAAATAGAAAATGTAACCATTCCCTCTACTGAATGTGTCAGCCCCAGCATATCTGAGATGTTGAAGGAGGTGTTCTTGTTCCACCAAATTGAAAAAAGTTTGAGAAAAGGCTTACATAGTTCATGGCATTATTTCCTATCTGCCAAACATTACCCCCACTTTCTACTGTTAACAGAATAGGCAGCTTCCTTCCATGACACATTCAAAGACTGCGACAATTTATGCCGGCCTAGCAACAGAAGGTAACCTTTGTTGTGCATTAAAGTCAGCTAAAAAAGCCAAACATACGTAAAGGGTTAATTTTGATGGAATTTTTGAACGTATATGTATATGTGGTTCTCACTACATCCAAGGAGTGGAGGGTCCTCTCCTTATGGCTGACGAAGATTCTGCTTATTAGCTGCAGGATCCATTAGCTGATCCAGGTAAGCAGATACAGTAATAGTCTCGATTTACTTCTGTCTTTCAATGTAAGAGAAAATACAGCACCTGTAATACTCATAATACTTTATTAAAATGTACCTTACAAAATCTTACCAAAATTAGATTCATCTCCAATTTCCCTCCCATACTTTAACATGGCTTCTGCCAGCAAAGCTTCGGCTTGAGGATACCCAGGTCCTTTTTCCTGTCCACGAATCTTCGACATTGTGTTGAGCATGCTAAGCTTTGCTCTAGAAGCTGAACATACAAGAGAAAAAATATAAACAGTTAAACATGGACAAACTCTGTTCATCACTTTCCAGGGAAGTTCTTACTCCTTCTGCAATGAGTAGAAGTTTGAATAGCATTACCTGGATTAGGCTGAAGATATTCTATTGACTTTGTCATTATTTCTAGGATGGCTCGGCTGGTGATATCGACTTTCTAGATAAAAAGACAGCAGAACACTTTTATTTTACTGGATTATCTAATATCTATTAATACACAATTAACTTAGTTTTAAATAACAACTTTATACAAAAGAAGTATTAGAGCAAGTCTACACCTGTTAGATGCCAAAGAAATGGCTGCCTCAGACCCATTAAAATAGAGGAGGTAATGCCCATCAGTTGTTGACCCCTGTCAGATAGATTTAGATAGAAGTAGAAAAAGAGATAGAAGTTAAGCAGGCGGGGATGGGGCAATATTTGCTGGGGAGGGGGGGGGTGTTCAGGCAAGGGAAAAACTATACTCACCACTTGTCCCCTGTGGTTCTTTTGTCCAGAATATAAAATAAGTAACATCCACTGAACATTCTGCAAGATCATTTTCAGGATCTAATACGACCCAAATATTAGGGGACTTGAACCTTATTCTCTCTTCATGACTTCCTTAACTTCTTCTCAATAAAATGATGAAGAATCTTCATTCATGTTCAGGTGAATAAATTGTTTAGCGTGGCACCAAAAATGCCTCCATAGTCCAAATCCCACACACAAACTGGCTGTGAAAGATATCCGTGGACCCCCGAGGCACAGTGACCCCTGGCACTTGCCTAGCTTTTCCAGGTTCAGATGCCAGCCATGTATATATTTTAAAACACTTAACTCCCAACCCCAGGTAAAAAATAGTATAACTTTAATGTTAGACTTAAAGTGGACTAAAACCCACGACCCAGTGGCCCTGGAGTCTATAAGATTCCAGGGCCACTTTATTCCCTTCCCCTGGGGCATACAGAATCACGCCAGGCATTTGTGAATGTTAGAGGGCAGCAGCGGTTGCAGCTGCCAGCGCACTTGGAAAAGAGGTCACACAAGCGCCGTAGGACTGGGGAGAGGTGAGCTCATTTGGACGACCTGCAGGGTTTCACACAGTGGGGAACCCCAGATCAGGGTTCCCAGGGGGCAAGGACCAAAACCTAGGATAGTCAAAATCCTGGGTTTTGGTTCCACTTCAAATGAAAAGTAATGCCCTAATAATTAAGTAAATAATTGGCTGCCCACTCCTTTTTTTCCACACTTCTGGTCCCACAATATGGCTGGGTGAATGGGACAAGAATATTTTTTTTCCTAATAAGAGATATTATTACAGGGGATCCAAGAATAATGAAAACCAAGGGTTTACAGTACGTCCTGCTCCAGATAAGATTCTTTACGCCTGGGACATCCAATAGCAGTGTCCTTAAAGTAGGGTGGGATCCCCAAAAGACAACAATGGGCAATTCAGAGCACTGCCGCCTGCAGAACCTTGCGGCCAAAAACAGCATCAGCCGAGGCCCGAACATCAACCTTGTAAAACTTGGAAAAGGTATGAACAGAAGACCAAGTAGCGGCCTTGGAAACTTGTTCAACAGAAGCCTGGTGCTGAAAGGCCCAAGAGGCACCAATAGCACGAGTAGAATGAGCAGTAAGGCGGAAGGGAGGATTCTTCCCCTTAGCAGAGTAGGCCTGAATCACAGCCTGACGGATCCATTTGCTGATAATCGATTTAGCAGGAGCCAAACCCTTCCTAGGGCCAGAAGGGACCACAAAAAGAGCATCAGTTTTCCTAAAAGGTGCAGTAGCCACCAGATAGAACTTCAGATTCCTGACCACATCCATGGAATGCAAAACCCTCTCCTTAGTGTTACTAGGATTAGGGCACAAGGAAGGTAGAACAATGTCCTGATTAAGATGAAAGACAGACACAACCTTAGGCAGAAAATCTGGCTTAAAGCAAAACACCACCTTGTCCTGGTGTCTTTCAAAGTAGGGGGGCTGGATGAAAGCGCCGCCAACTCAGAAACAAGCCTAACAGAAGTGATAGCCACCAAAAAGACAACCTTGAGAGTAAGAATGGCCAAGGAAGCCTCCTGCACAGGTTCAAAGGGAGCACCCTGCAAGGCAGAAAGGACCAAGTTCAAGTCCCAGACAGGCAACATAGGCTTACGTGGAGGACGCACATGGTTAACCCCCTGGAAAAAGGTCTTAACCAGAGAATGCTGAGCTAAAGATCTTTGGAAGAAAACAGCCAGGGCAGAAACATGACCCTTCAGAGTACTGAGTTGAAGCCCCAGATCCAAACCATGTTGAAGGAACTCCAGAATCCTGGGGATAGAGAACACACGACAGGGAAGAGACCTAGACTCACACTAGTCAATGTAGGCACGCCAAACCATATAGTAAATGGAAGAAGAAGACTTCTTCCTAGCCCTAATCATGGTGTTAACAACAGAGGCAGACAGCCCCTTTTCCATCAAGATGGAGGTTTCAGCAGCCAGGCCGTCAAAGCCAGCGTTTGTAAATTGGGATGGCGTAAATGTCCCTGAGTGAGTAGGTCTGGAACCCTGGGCAGAGCGTACTGATCTACTGCCAGCTGCACTATGTCTGCGAACCACACTCTTCTTGGCCAACAGGGAGCCACCAGGATTGCTGGCACCCCTTCCTGAGCTATCTTGCGCAGAACCCTGCCCAACAGGGGGAATGGGGGAAAGACATACAGAAGCTGAAAGTCCTGCCATGACATTGCTAGAGCATCTGTGGCCAAGGCCAGAGGATCCTGGGACAGGGAGACAAAGGCTGGGAGCTTGTGATTGTGACGGGACGCAAACAGATCCACATCTGGCTGACCCCAACGGTGACACAGGGAGTGAAACACCCTGTTGCAGAGGGACCATTCTCCCAGGCGAGAGGTCCCCCTGCTCCGAGAGTCTGCCTGCATATTCTCCACCCCCGGAATGTACACAGCTGAGATGCAGGGAACATTGTCCTCCGCCCAGGACAGGATCAGAGACACTTCCTTGAGGGCCCCCTTGCTCCGGGTCCCTCCCTGATGATTGATGTAGGCAACCGCCGTCTGGTTGTCCGAGCGTACCTGAACAGGCCGGCCCCGAAGGTGTTGGGTCAAGTGAGCCAGAACCAACCTGATCGCCCTCAGTTCCAGAATGTTGATAGAGGTGTGGGCCTCCTGAGGGCCCCACCCCCTTGGAATTGTAGGGACTTCCAGAAGCCCCCCCAACCTGTCAGACTGGTATCCGTGGTGACCGTCTCCCAGCAGGGGGCCAGAAAGGATCTGCCCGCCAACAGGTTCCTGGAGTCCAGCCACCACGAGAGGGACCACCTGGCTAGGGGGGACAGAACAAGGACCTGGTGCAGGAACGCAGGATCCTTGTCCCATACTGACAAGAGGTGGAGTTGCAGAGGCCTCATGTGAAACTGGGCATAAGGAACCGCCTCGAAGCACGACACCATCAGGCCCACCAGCTGCATTCCCTGCCTGATGGAGGGATGAGGGCAAGATAGAAGGAACTGAACCTGTGCTAGCAGACTGTCCACCTTCTGCTGAGGAAGAAAGATCCTTGCCTGAACTGTATCCAGATTCATTCCCAGAAATGGCGTCACCAAGGAGGGAGACAGGGAAGATTTGGGATGGTTGATCACCCAGCCGAACGACTCCAGAGTGGACACTACTCGCTGAGTATCCAGCTCTGCCTGTTGGAGGGACTGAAAAGTAATGAGAATGTCGTCCAAATAGGGCAGAACGCGAATGCCCTGAGACCTGAGCAGAGCCATCACTCCTGCCAGCACCTTGGTGAACACTCTGGGAGCTGAAGTGAGACCGAAGGGAAATGCCACAAATTGGTAGTGCTGATCCTCCAGAGCAAACCTGAGGAATCTTTGATGACCTGGAAAGATGGGAATATGAAGGTAAGCATCCTTGATGTCCACAAAGGTCATGAAGCCCCCTGGATGCAGGGAACTGATAGCAGAGCGCAGAGTTTCCATGCGAAAGCGCCTGCATCTGACAAACTTGTTGAGGATCTTCAAGTCCAGGATGGGCCTGACTGACCCATCTCTTTTGGGCACGATGAAAAGGTTGGAATAAAAACCCTTGCCTCTTTCTCGCAAGGGGACCTGATAGATGACCCCCAGCTCCAGAAGGCTTTGCACCGCCAGAATCAGAGCCTGAGCTGACATGGGGTCCTGAGACATCCGGGATCTGATGAATCTTGGGGGCGGCCAGGCAGCAAATTCTATTTTGTAACCGGAGGACACTACCTCCTGAATCCACCGGCTCGAGACATGATGCCTCCAGACGTGAGCAAAAAGCTGAAGCCGTCCCCCCACCCGGATGTGTGAGGGCGCCTCTTCATGCCTGAGGGGGCTTGGGGGAAGGCTTAGGTTTGGAGCCCCAGGATGGGCCAGGGCGTCCACGTCCTCTGTCCAGGAGGTCCCCAAATAGGCGTAGTCCTTTAAAGGGAAAACCAGTGAGAGCCTTCTTGGCAGCGTTGTCAGCTGCCCACTGGCGCAGCCAAACCAAGCGGCGTATAGCCACCACCAAGGCAGAGGCTCTGCCACACATCCTAATGGTATCATCCAAGGCAGAGAGGACATAAGCAACAAATACCTCACAACGCGAGAGTGCATTATACGCTTCACTAGAAACATCAGGAGCTCCATCTAGAACACTTTTAAGCAGAGTCCTAATAGCCACAGCTGTAATGGCAGAGGCACAAACCGGGCGCAGTGCCGTCCCCACACAGGCAAAGGCATGGGAAGCCAGCTGATCAATACGCCGGTCCTCACTATCCTTCAGGGAAGTAGAGTCAGGGGAATGCATGACAGAGGTGTTAGACAAACCCAGAATTGGGGCATCCACCTCGGGAGGGGATGATCAACGTTTAACCACATCAGCAGGAAAGGGATATCTCTTATCCCAACTCTTAGGGACTCCGGGGAGCCTGCTAGGACGCTCCCATTCTTTGAGTACGAGATTAGTAAAATAAAATTGTTCAGGGAACTCTAAACGTGGCTTAGCAATATGAAACAATTCCCCCTGCTGCTGAGGAGCCACGGCTGGGGGAGAGATAGAAAGCACTTCAAAGATCTGAGCCAAAAGCCTATCAGTATCATCTGGGGCCCAGGGATCAGAGCCAGAATCAGCATAACCCTTGGGCCATTCATCAGATGATCCTAAGTCAGAGAACAATTCCCCTTCTTCCAGGGGGGTATAACCAGAGAGATCAAAGAACTCTTCAGCCTCCATAGGGAAAAGAGTGACATCAGGCGCCAAATGCCGCCTTTTAGCAGAGGCCTTACGCGCCATAGTATTAGCAAGCAACTTTTCAACACTAGCCAGTCTAGTAGACACATCAGGCTGAGACTCCCCACTGGTATGCGCCTCACTGGGAGTCAGATGTAAGCTTAGGGGAGTAGGCGAAGCCATACGTGGCGCAGGCCCAGCTGCTGGTAAACCAGGCTGCAGCACAAGCACCTGCTGGGCACAAACCAATTGAGTTTGACCCGCCTGTAAGACATAAGCGAAAAAACCCCGTAAGCGACATGCATACATAACATTAAAAATATGAACAAAAACCCCGCGAGAGCACTTACGGACCGCGGTAGGTAGGCGCCAGCCCGAGGAAGCAAAATGGCGCCGAGTATACCTCGAGGGTCGGGCAGCGGAGACAGTGATGCGGAACGCGCCATCCGCAGGGCCCGCCCCCCCGAAGAGCACGAGGCCGCACACGTGACAAAAACAACCAATGATGGCGGAGCAGCGCCTGAGGTAATGTCGCCGCCGACCGCGGAACGCCGTACAAGCGCGCGTGGCGGCGGTGGCATATTCAAAAAACAACCAGTGCAACCAAAGCTGTGAGGTGACAGGATTAAAGGCAAACCAAGCACACCATACAAAAGTGAATGTACAGAAACACACACTCACACCCCCCCCCCCCCCGAGAACTATAAGGGAGAGCGAGAGAGGGCAGCGGCCACCTAACGTAGGGCCCACCGGTAGAGAGGGGCAAGGGGCAATAGTGCGGGAGGGGCATCCCATAAAGGCTCACCAAGTGCCTATACTGCCTACCATTTGGTGGGGGATTGCGGTGGAGCAGCGCTTCTAAGCACCTGACAGCGGTGCTGTCTACCTTCACCCGAACCAGCGCAGCCAAGGCTGGGAGGGAAATTAACAATGGAACGGGTGGGAATAGTCCTACAGGGCCGCAGGCTAATAGCCCCGCTCACCTGTGAGAAGAGAGAGCCATCTTCTTGTCCTTCGCAGTCCAGACTGCAGAGAAGATCTGGGAATTTGTGGGAGGTCCCGGGTATTTGAGGGGCCGGGAGGAGCCAATTTCGCTGTCTCTGCAGTCCAGCGCCATCTGGCGGAGTAATACCCAGACGTAAAGAATCTTATCTGGAGCAGGGCGTACTGTATACTAAGAATAAACATTTTAGTGGTAACTAAATGCAGATTATGAATCCTGTAAACATCTGTTCATGTAAAGGAGGGCTATCACAAAAATATAGCCCAGTAGCAAATTAAAATGACACCATATAAATCTTATATAACCCGTGGCAAAAGAAATGTACAAAATTCTGTACCTCATACATTTTGACTGCAAGGCAGGATCCGTTTCCTGCCTGGCTCAGTCTAATCTTAAAAAGGGGGAATCTGCTACAGCTGTAAATAGCGACATGTGGTAGGACAGCTGCAGCATTTGGGGGACACCTCAGCTCCCCAACCCTCCCCCACAGCAGCAGCACAATCCTCAGGGGAAACATCTTACACTTGGTTTGTGCAAAGGTTAGTATCGAGCCAATACTGCATTATGCATGAAAAGCAGGTGAATATGCAAAATAGTAATGAGTTGCTGTAGAAACAGTAGCAACCTGAAATCAATGGAAAACTATTAGAGTAAAAGTCTATCACTTCATTAGCTATCTGAATGACGCAGAGAGCATTAGTCTTTTAACCTAGGGGCCTAGGTTTTTAGTTCAGGCTTGGATGATATAAATTATTTTTATCCCCCCACATATTTCTTATTTGTTCCATGAATTTTTTTATCTTTTCATTTTTTTATTCTTACCTCTTCTTTCCATTCAGCCATGGGCGTACATAGCGCTGATGGGGCCCCATAGCAGGACCCTCATCAGCCAACCCAGGACAATCACTGTCCGTGTCCCAGACAAATTGTGCAGCGTTCCTCTGCTGGAGGTGCGAGGAAATCATGTACGGAGGGTGGGGGAGGCGCACATGGGGACAGGACGGGCATGCACGGAGTGAGGGTTGGATTTTCCCTATCCTGGGTTGTGGTCCTTGTCCCTGTAGCATCCCGATTTGGGATACCCCACAGTATAAAACCCCCTGGATCACCCCAAAAACCTCTCCCTTTTTCCAAGGTGCAAGCATGAATTCTGGTCCAATCAGCATGCATATTAATGTTTCAGTCAGAGCTCTGCCATATGGAGCATGGAGCTACTGCATCCCCAGTCTCCCAGTGATCTGTGAGGCTCTCCCTCCTCCAGCCTATATGAATGGCCCCCGCGCCTCAGCCATGAAGATGATAGGGATGGAGCTGCGGGGTGTGGACCGTGGAAAAATACAATTCTGTGATTACTCACCTGTAGAATTGGTATTATGAGTATACAGTACGTCCTGCTCCAAATCTAATACTTACAGTTGGGATATACTCCGCCAGATGGCGCTGGACTGCAGAGACCTCGAAAATAGGCTCCTCCCGGCCCCTCAAATACCCAGGGACCTCCCACAAATCCCCAGCATTGAAAAGCAGTTAAGGAGAAGCTGGGAGCATTAAACAATTCAAATTATCAACTATAACAATGATAACAATCACCATACAGGGGATCCAGGAAAATGCAAACCAAGGGTGGGTTGGAGCAGGACGTACTGTATACTCATAATACCAATTCTACAGGTGAGTAATCACAGAATTGTATTATTCTTAGTATACAGTACGTCCTGCTCCAAATCTAATACTTACAGTTGGGACATCCAATAGCAGTGTCCATAAAGTAGGGTGGGATCCCCAAGAAAATCAGCAGCAGGCAGTTTAAACCACTGCCACCTGCAGAACCTTTCGGCCAAAAACAGCATCAGCTGAGGCCCTAACATCAACCTTGTAAAAATTTGAAAAGGTATGAACAGAAGACCAAGTAGCGGCCTTGCAAACTTGTTCAACAGAAGCCTGGTGCTGAAAAGCCCAAGAGGCACCAATAGCACGAGTGGAATGAGCAGTAAGGCGGAAGGGAGGATTCTTCCCCTTAGCAGAGTAGGCCTGAATCCCAGCCTGACGAATCCACTAGCTGATAGTAGACTTGGCAGGAGCCAAACCCTTCCTAGGACCAGAAGGGACCACAAAAAGAGCATCAGTTTTCCTGAAAGGTGCAGTAGCCACCAGATAGTACTTCAGACACCTAACCACATCCAAAGAGTGCAAAACCATCTCCTTAGCATTGCTAGGATTAGGGCACAAAGAAGGAAGAACAATATCCTGATTCAAATGAAAGGCAGACTGTCTTGCTTGGGCGCAATTTATCTAAAATTTACAAAATATACTACCTTAGGCAGAAAGTCAGGTTTGAAACGAAACACCACCTTGTCCTGGTGCCTCTCATAGTAGGGGGGCTGAATGGACAGCGCCACCAACTCAGACACACGCCTGACAGAAGTGATAGCCACCAGAAACACAACCTTGAGTGTAAGAATGGCCAAGGCAGCATCCTGCACAGGTTCAAAGGGAGCACCCTGCAAGGCTGACAGAACCAAGTTCAAATCCCAAACAGGCACCATAGGTTTACGTGGGGGACACACATGAGTGACCCCCTGGAAAAAAGTTCTGATCAGAGGGTGCTGAGCAAAGAACTTCTGGAAAAAAATAGCCAGGGCAGAAACCTGACCCTTCAGAGTACTGAGTTGGAGCCCCATCTCCAACCCATGCTGCAGGAACTCCAGAATCCTGGGAATAGAGACGACACAACAGGGAAGAGACTTAGACTCACACCAGTCAATGTAGGCACGCCAAACCCTGTAATAAATGGAAGAGGAAGACTTCTTCCTAGCTTTAATCAAAGTATCCACAACTGAGGAAGACAGCCCCTTCTCCATCAAGATGGAGGTTTCAGCAGCCAGGCCATCAAAGCCAGAGATTGTAAATTGGGATGGCGTAGTGAGCCCTGAGTGATCAGATCTGGCACCAAGGGCAGAGCGTACTGATCTACTGCCAGCTGTACCACGTCTGCGAACCACACTCTTCTTGGCCACCTGGGGGCCACCAGAATTGCTGGCACCCCTTCCAGAGCAATCTTGCGCACAACCCTGCCCAGAAGGGGAATTGGAGGGAAGACATACAGGAACTGAAAGTCCCTCCATGACAATGCTAGCGCATCCGAGGTCAGGGCCAGAGGATCCCTGGACAGAGAGACAAAAGCTGGAAGCTTGTGATTGTGGCGGGACACAAACAGATCCACATCTGGTTGACCCCAACGGTGACACAGAGATTGAAACACCCTGCTGCATAGGGACCATTCTCCCTGGCGAGAGGTCCCCCTGCTCAGAGAGTCCGCCAGGCGATTTTCCACCCCCGGGATGTACAAAGCTGAAGTGCAGGGGACATTGGCCTCCGCCCAAGTCAGGATCAGAGGCGCTTCCTGGAGGGCCCCCTTGCTCCAGGTCCCTCCCTGATGATTGATGTAGGCAACTGCCGTCTGGTTGTCCGAGCGCACCTGAACAGGCAGGCCCTGAAGATGAGTAGTCAAGCGAGCCAGAACTAACCTGATCGCTCGCAGCTCCAAGACATTGATAGGAGTGTGGGCCTCCTGAGGGTCCCACCTCCCCTGGAACTGCAGGGACTTCCAGAAACCCCCCCAACCTAACAGACTGGCATCCATGGTGACCGTCTCCCAGGAAGGGGCAAGAAATGATCTGCCCCCCAACAGGTTCCTGGAGTCCATCCACCACAAGAGGGACCTCCTGACCAGGGGGGAGAGCACACAGACCCAGTCCAGGGACGCTGGGTCCTTGTCCCATACAGACAATAGGTGAAGTTGCAGAGGCCTCAAGTGGAACTGAGCATAAGGGACCGCTTCGAAGCACGCCACCATCAGGCCAACCAGCTGCATCCCCTGCCTGATGGAGGGATGGGGACAAGCTAGGAGGGACTGAGCCTGTGCAATCAGACTGTCCACCTTCTGCTGAGGAAGGAAGATCCTTGCCTGAACTGTATCCAGATTCATTCCTAGGATGGAGTTACCAAGGAAGGGGACAGTGAGGACTTGGGGTGGTTGATCACCCAACCAAATGACTCCACCAGCTGAGTATCCAACTCTGCCTGATGTAGAGACTGGGAAGTGATGAGGATGTCGTCCAGATAGGGAAGCATGCGGACGCCCTGACATCTGAGTAGAGACATCACGCCAGCCAGCACCTTGGTGAACACCCTGGGAGCTGAAGTGAGGCCGAAGGGCAAGGCCACAAATTGGTAATGTTGATCCATCAGAGCGAACCTGAGGAATCTTTGATGACCTGGGAACACAGGAATATGAAGGTAAGCATCTTTGATGTCCACAGAAGTCATGAAATCCCCTTGGCGCAGGGAACTGATGTCAGAGAGCAGAGTCTCCATGCGAATGCGCCTGCCCCTGACAAACTTGTTGAGAATCTTTAAGTCCAGGATGGGCCTGACAGAACCATCCTTTTTGGGTACTGTGAATAGGTTGGAATAAAAGCCCTTGCCTTTTTCTCTTAAATGGACCTGGCAGATGACCCACATTCTGATGGTGCCATCCAATGCTGATAGGACAAAATTTACAAAAACATCACAACTGGAGAGTGCATTAAACACCTCACAAGGCAAATCATCAGGGGCACTATCAAGCATATTTCTGATAAGGGTTCTAGCGGCCACAGCAGTAATGGCAGAGGCACAGACCGGGCACAGCGCCGTCCCCGCACATGCAAAGGCGTGGGATGCCAGCTGGTCAATGCGCCGGTCCTCAGCATCTCGCAGCGTAGTAGAGTCAGGGGAATGCATGACAGAGGTGTTAGATAGCCCTAGGATAAGGGCATCCACCTCGGGGGGGGGGGGATGACCAACATTTAACCACCTCAGCAGGAAAGGGATACTTCCTATCCCAACTCTTTGGAACCCCGGGAAGTTTACTGAGTGCTCCCATTCCTTGAGCACAAGGTTATGGAAATGTGCCTGCTCTGGAAATTCCAAACGTGATTTTGCTGTATGGAAAAGCTCCCCTCTTTGCCTGGGAGCCTCAACAGGGAGAGAGATAGACAGTGTAAGGAACTTACCTCTGCCAGGGGGCCGGCGGCGAGCATCCGCAGGGCGACGCAGCACTCCTGCTGCTGGGAGCGCGACGCGTCACTCTGGCAGCCTCCCTCGTCCCTCTCTAGCTGTGCAGGCGCGTGTCCCACAGTCTGTACATTTTGCCACTAGGAGGCGCTGTGCTGTGAGTGGCAGGCAGCGCAGAGTGCTCCACACCTGTTGGGAATCAGGGGCTGATCAGCCCTGCAGCCAAGACTGACCAGCCCCTGGATAGTGCCTCCAATCACTCACAGTGTTGTAAGTTACACCAATCAGCACATACACTCCCCCCCAGGGTGGCCATTGGTCGATTCCCAAATAAATATGGAGTCAGCCCAGCACTCAGTGCCCGTGATAGTCTCTTGTGATTAGGGTGTGATTCTGCTAGTTGTTATCTGATCCTGACCCGGCTTGATCGACCATCCCTGTCTGCTGCCTGTACCGACCTCTGCCTTGTCTGACTACGAACCTGCCTGCCCCTCTGGATACCCCGTGATCTCTGACCTCCCGGCTTGACCCATTGGCTACCCCTGACTACGCACCTGTCTCATCCCTGTACTCTGACGCACCCTCCGAATTGACTACCTGTGAACGACCTCGGCTTCGGGATACCCTCGTGGTTCATCGGCCTTCACCGTAAGCAGCCATCCTCTGCGCCTATTAAGACCTGGGGGCAACCGTGTTCGGCGAGGCGTACCTAGCGTCCCGGCAAACGGGGGCTTGACTATAGGCAGAAGCGGCGGTGGAGATTGGGGGTTGCCTGCTTACAGAAGGCTGGTGTCCCGCTGGGCATCACAGACAGAACCTCAAAAATCTGGGTCAATAATCTGTCAGTGTCATCCGGGGCCCAGGGGTCAGAGCCAGAATCGTCATGACCCCTTGGTCTCTCATCAGATGAGCCTGAATCAGAAAAGAGCTCCCCTTCATCAGACGGGGTATAGCCACACAGATTCATAAACTCCTCAGTTCCCATAGGGAAAACAGTGACATTAGGCGTCAAGTGCCGCTTCTTAGCAGGGGCCTTACGCGCTAAGGACTTAGCAATAATCTGTTCAACAGTAGCCAGTCTAGAAGACACATCAGGCTGAGAATCCCCACTAGTATGCAACTCAGTAGGAGTGAGATTTAAGCTTGGGGGAGTAGGTGAAGTGAAACGAGGTGCAGCCACTGGCAGGCCAGATTGCAATGCAAGCACCTGCTCAGCACAGGGTACACAGACCGTGCTTTGTCAGCGTCAGCATGAGGCTGCCCACACGCTACACATAGCCGGTCTTGTCCTAAAGGGACCCCGGTAACATTATCCTGAGATGCCTCCATATGGTGATTATAGCGGCGCTATACGCCGATAGGGAATAACGCTATATAGCAACCCTGGATGCCCCAATAACCCGCTAGGGACGTGGGAGTATAATTTTTACAAGGCCTACAAGTAATATACTAAAAGCAGGTGCGGGAGAAGCCAAGAAGGGTTCGTCCCGCCTGAAAGACATAAGCAGACAAGACCTTAAGTACATCGTAACAAAAGTGAAGCAGATAAAGCCGCCCGCGTGGGCACTTACGGACCGCGGTAGGTAGGGGGTCCGTCGCGCATAGGCCAACCAAGTCAGAAAAGATGGCGTCGGAATGCCTCGAGGGGGGGGCCAGTAACAGCGATGACGCGGAGGGCGCCAAAGACGTGCCCCGCCCCCCCCCTAAGAGCGCGAAGCCAGAAGGCCAACAGCCAATGATGGCACACCAGCGCCTGAGGTAATGCCGCCGCCAAGCGCAGAACCAAGTCAGCGCGCGGCGGCGGTAAATTTAAAAGCAATAAAGACAAGTCAGCGCTGCGGCTGACACAAGAATAAAGACATGTGAAAGGTGAAAGCACAGACTGCATAACATACATATCTATACACATACACACACCCCCCCCCTCTTTTCCCCCGAAGACTATAAGGAGAATGAGGGAGGACGGCAGCCACTTAAATAGGGTCCACCGATAGACAGGGGCAATAGTGCGGGAGGGGCATCCATAGAGGCTCACCATAAGCCTGAACCGCCTACCCTTTGGTGGGGGATTGCGGTGGAGCAGCGCTCCTAAGCACCTGACAGCGGTGCTGCCTACCTTCACCCGACCAGCGCAGCCAAGGCTGGGAGGCATATTACTAGTGGAACGGGTGGGGATAGTCCTACAGGGCCGCAGGTTAATAACCCCGCTCTCCTGCGAATAGAGAGCCAATTTCTCGTCCTTCGCAGCCAGACTGCAGAGAAATTTGTGGGATGTCCCTGGGTATTTGAGGGGCCGGGAGGAGCCTATTTATGTCTCTGCAGTCCAGCGCCATCTGGCGGAGTATATCCCAACTGTAAGTATTAGATTTGGAGCAGGACGTACTGTATACTAAGAATAGGTGAGTTTTTGTGGGATAATCCAAGGGGTTCTACTCAGCAGGGTATTCCTATTATAAACTGGCTGATCCACTTTAATACTTTATATATCCAGCCTGCAACATGTATAACTAACTTATGGCTAATTTCAATAGGGATTGTATTGTAATATGTGTGCG
Source organism: Gastrophryne carolinensis (assembly GCA_027917425.1). Classification (NCBI taxonomy): domain Eukaryota; kingdom Metazoa; phylum Chordata; class Amphibia; order Anura; family Microhylidae; genus Gastrophryne; species Gastrophryne carolinensis. Next base: position 359,671,921 of record CM051234.1, read on the forward strand.
TGTGTATATATATATATATATATATACACACACACACACACACACACACACACACACACACACACACACACACACTAATTCAAAGTAGAAAATAATTCTGCTATTGCTAGGAGACCAAACTGGATTCCCCTATTCAGTGAATAGACTGAGCCACTCACAGCGTCAATTTTTATTTTTAAATATAAGTAAGGAATACATTATTTTTATATACAATTGCTGTATTATTTGTATACATGTATTCACTTTTGTGTGGCTATAAACTTATGTATCTATTTTTTTTATAAAGAAATGGTCCCACGCAGCCGATGCCAGTATTTAGAAACCTACCGGCATAGATGAATACATCCCCGCCATCCCAGAGGTCCAGAGCCAAACAGCCCTCCCCTCATGTCAGTCATGGTGATCCACCCCGTCCACTCCATTTACTATAACAGAGGAGTCCAGCCAGCCCTCTGCACATCCCTTCTATTGAAATAAATAGAGCAGGTGTGACCAGTTGCCTTGACTGATGCGACTGGGCCGGCGAGGAGGGGGATGCAGGTGATGCAGCGTGCTGCCCTTTGTAAACAATGAGAACCGTCTGCCGAATGATGTCATAGCAGGCGGCTCTCATTGGATCACAGCCTGCACATGTGTCCTTGGAGATTGGCGAGGTAAGTATTTTTGGGCTTCCTGGGAGGGTTCACACATCGGGGCATCCTGATCGGGGAAACGGAACAAAACCCAGGAACGTTAAAGTCACAGATTTTGCCACGCTTTAACTGCCCTTGTTAACTAGTGGTGGAAGCCCACAAGTGGCCAGAGCAGGAACCTTTCTGACTCTATAAGCAGCCAGCTCCTCCACTGATGATGACGTATCAGGGCCAATCCCAATAGTTAGCACCTGTCACCCACAACGCTGCCGACACATAAGCTCTATGGCTGCTACACATGAGGAAGGGGCTATTTTCAGCTGGCTGAAAGAAAAATAGAAGGGGAACAGTGAGTCTACAAAACTTTCATATTACTATATGGCTGTGGTAGGTCATTCAAGAAAGTCCTGTCTCTTGTGGTGATATGTGTAGAATTCAGGCGACAATATTACTTTTTTTTAATTAGTATGCACAAATTGTGATTATCTAATATGTAGGTATGGAGCAGGGAATGCAGGAGGTACTACTTAGGAGGAGAGGGCAGGTTTATGCAGGAGTTTATGTTTGAGTTTGGGGCTGCTTTAAATGCTTCTAAAATGACACATACAAAGAAAGATAAACTGTCCAGTCTTTAACATTAAAGTTTAAAATGCAACAGTTTTTTCAACAGGGAGCGGAATGTGAGGCTGGCCCCAAACATTTTACTCACACAAGAGATAGAGAAAGGAAGGGGTGATAATGATATGGTGCTGGGCAGGATTACAATGGTTTTCACTAACTATCGCATATGACATAGTGAGTAACACATCACTGCGATGCACCTGCACTGACGCAGCAATGGAGGAACACAGGTCTGTTGCAAAAACGCTACATGATCAATGACTGCAACCCCCTCTTGTTGGAATTGGTAATTATATCTGCCCTATAAAATAAGGAATTGCGTATTGCTCTAAGACTTTCAAAGCAAGCGGCTAAATCACGATTTTATCTCTGCTGGCTGTTTGCTATTCCCTTTGTACTCCATAATTGAGCCACATATTATATCACTAACTTGATCCTTTGAGGTTTCATTATTCTTTTTTCAAATTCTAAAAGCTGCAATTTTCTTTTATATCTTTCTTACAGAGAAACAGAATGAGAGCCGTTCTCATCATTACACTTACACAGTCTGCACTAACATTTTTAGGAGAGGTCCAGGAAAATCCTCAACATTAGTTTGGCTTTCCCCCACTAACATTTTTCAATGCATTTAGAAAAAGTCCCACATAAGGAATCTACAGTAACACAGTGCAGTACACCACATTTTGCTGAGCATTTCTTTTTTGGAGGGATCGGCAAGCATTATGCCTAATAATATTTCTTGGAGGGGGGCTATGGGCATCTACATACACCCTGAACTATAAAGTTTGGTCGATTAAAGTTAAACCGGACCTTCAGTGTGATTTAATGAAAAGCCCAAACTCTTAAAAAACGGTTCCCCAGCATCTAAAATTAATATATTTTACGTTTTTAGTCACTAACTTATTATTCTTTCCCCCACTGGGCTGCAACTCTGTTCAGGAATTTAGGATATGGGAGCCGCCATCTTGACTCAGAAGCATTGCACTTACTGAGGAGAGGAGAGTGGGATAAGGTACAGGGGGGCGGGTTATAGCTGTGCTTTGCTCAGACAGAGCAGAGCTGGGGTCAGGGAAAGGTCAGCAGTCCCAGAATGCAGAGCAGCACAGTCAGGAGGCACTTCCTGTTTGCAGGCTGCCTGATAAGATGGCGGCTTCCATAAGCCGCCATCTTGGATGTTTAAAGGCTGATAACATGCAGTAGATGCAGGTAAGATGATTTTTAATGTGGACAATCTGTATGTACAGTGTGGGGAAAACATAAAACATAGACTCTTATTCAGAGTGAAGGTCCGCTTTAAGTTTCATGTTGCTTTCAGTCTGCAAAAATCTGCAGAACAATCTTTATCTGCTTTCCCGTCTTTTAACTGTACCTTCACCCTAAATAAAAGCAGATCTTTTATGTTCCCTCACCCTGTACATACAGATTGGCATCACTCTACCTCCACCTAGTGCATTTTCTGAACCTTGGAACATCCAAGATTGCGGCCCATGGAGTATCTGGCTGTCTGCAGACAGGAAGTGTCGTCTGGCACTTGCATTCTGGGATGGCTGCCATTTTCCTGACCCCAGCTCTGCTCTGTCTGTGCAAAGCACAGCTATAACCCGCCCCCCTGCACTCCCCCCCCCCCTTTCCTCTCCCCAGTATGTGATGTTTCTAAGGCAAGATGGCGGCACCCATATCCTAGAGTCCTGAACAGAGTTGCAGCCAAGTGGGGGAAAGAATAATAGGTAACTAAAAAAGTTAAATATATTAATTTTAGCTGCTGGGGAATAGTTTTTTTTAAGGGTTTGGGCTTTTTAATAAATGATGCTGAAGCTCCAGATTAACTCTATGGCTGCTAGAAAAAGCAAAAGCTGTGTTTCTCACAACATTACCATCCTAGATTGCTCCAGGCCCCTGCTTTTATCGTCTCTTGCCTCCATTCATTAAAGGGATTGGGAATCTCCAGGCATAAAAACAAGACATCCCCTTCATTATGCGTGGCCGTGTCACTGATGTCCAAGGGATAGGTGTCCGACATGGAGGCAGGGGTTGAGATCCAACGGTGGTGGACTGGATCAAGCGATCAGGTGAGTTTGCAAGCAACAGAGTGATCAGCATCGGGGGAAAAAAGGTGAGTATATGGTAGCTTTTTAGTGTTTATGCCAAGACAAATTTAATCATGAAAAGGAAAAAAAAAGGAAAAGGGACTGTCTGAGCAGGATGCTACATTCACTACATTCACTAACAGAATGGGCGTGTCAGACACTGCCTGCGTGTGTTTCCTCAGTACAGTATGAGGCAGGGGGCATGTTAGGACCATGTGGGATCCAAATTATTAGAATTCAGAACACTGGAGGACATAGCAAATATTTGTTATCGTCTAGTGTAGGATTGATTGGCAGGCCTCAGAAAACTTCCATCTTGGGGGCTGATAACAATTTGTGGCACAGGCTCTTGAAATGAACAGAATATTCTAGATTGTAAGCCCACAAGGGCAGGGCCCTCTCTCCTAATGTATTCCTGCATATTTGTGTTTTTACTTGCAGTGGTGGACTGGGGCCAAAAATCAGGCCTGGATTTTACCAGCCCCTGGCATCCCTGCTGAGGTGACCCCAATTACGATGCCGGGCTATAGCATTGGGGACTGGGGTTCCTTGGCTTGTGGGTACAAGGGACTGAGAGGGAGACTAAGGGGGCATGAATTGAATGTGGGTAATAAAAGCAGCAGCCCAACTGGCCCCAAAGCAGTGCAGCCCACTGGGCATTGTCCCGAATCTCCCTATGGCCAGTCCGCCCCTGCTTGTCTGTTACAGTTGATTCATAACATTGTGTGTTTTATATGTATTGTTGTTTAATACATATCTACTTGTCTTACCTCTGTACTTGTGCAGCACCACGGAATACGATGGTGCTTTATAAATAATAACACAATTCACATTGGAGCATGCTAGGACACTGCAATCTATGAAACGATTACTGTATTTCTGTCCTATGAGAAGCAACTTATTTCTCCCCAAAAGTGGGCGGAAAAGGTCTGTGTGTCTTATCAGGCGATTGCAACAAAAAAACCTTACATTCCCTGGCTCCCCTGCTGCCCGCCACCTCTGTAGCCGCCGCAAGTCCAGAGCAAGCCGGCCCCGACCCCCAGGTTGGGTGTGGCCCATGACTTGTTCCAGCATCCAATGATGGAAGCCAGGACCGGCTCGCTCTGAACCCGCGGCTGCTGACCGCCACTTCCGTAGGCGCCACTCCTGCCACCTCCATAGCTGCCGCAATCTTAGATGAGTTGGCTCTGGCCCCTGGGTGGGCGCGTCCAATGATGCTGGCACAAGTCACAGGCCACGCCCCACCTGGCGGCCAGAACAGGCTCACTCTGATTTCGCAGCGGCCACAGAGGCAGCGGGCAGTGACAGGAGTGGCGGGGACAGAAGCAGCGGTCAGCAGCCGCAACTGAGCGAGCCGGCCCCGGACCCCTGGGTGGGGGCAGCCCATGACTTACGCCAGTGTCATGGGACACTGGCATGAGTCACAGGCCAAGCCCCACCCAAGGGCCAGAACCAGCTTGCTCCGAACCTGCGGCGGGCATCAGCAGGAACGATGGCTATGGAGGCGGCAAGCAGAGGCAGGAACATCAGGAAATGTAAGTTTTCTTTGCTTGTTTTTGGGGCATGCTGCACACTGCCAGTATTTGGGATGCCAGCACACTGCCAGTATTTGGGATGCCCTCACACTGCCTGCAATTGGGATGCCCACACACTGGCTGTAATGTGGGGTAATGTGGTCTTAAAATGGAATGCCATGCACACTGCCTGTATTTGGGATGCCATGCACACTGCCTGTATTTGGGATGCCTGAACACTGTCTGTATTTGGGATGCCTGAACACTGTCTGTATTGGGGATGCCTGAACACTGTCTGTATTTGGGATGCCTGCACACTATCTGTATTTGGGATGCCTGCAAACTGCCTGTATTTGGAATGCCTGCACACTGTCTGTATTTGGGATGCCTGCACACTGCCTGCATTTGGGATGCCCGCACACTGCCTGTATTTGGGATGCCTGCACACTATCTGTATTTGGGATGCCTGCACACTGCCTGCATTTGGGATGCCTGAACACTGTCTGTATTGGGGATGCCTGCACACTGTCTGTATTTGGGATGCCTGCACACTGTCTGTATTTGGGATGCCCGCACACTGCCTGTATTTGGGATGCCTGCACACTATCTGTATTTGGGATGCCTGTACACTGTCTGTATTGGGGATGCCTGCACACTGCCTGTATTTGGGATGCCAGCACACTGTCTGTATTTGGGATGCCATGCACACTGCCTGTATTTGGGATGCCTGAACACTGTCTGTATTGGGGATGCCTGCACACTGCCTGTATTTGGGATGCCCGCACACTGCCTGTATTTGGGATGCCTGCACACTATCTGTATTTGGGATGCCTGCAAACTGCCTGTATTTGGAATGCCTGCACACTGTCTGTATTTGGGATGCCTGCACACTGCCTGTATTTGGGATGCCTGCACACTGTCTGTATTTGGGATGCCTGCACACTATCTGCATTTGGGATGCCCGCACACTGCCTGTATTTGGGATGCCTGCACACTATCTGTATTTGGGATGCCTGCACACTGCCTGCATTTGGGATGCCCGCACACTGACTGTATTTGGGATGCCTGCACACTGTCTGTATTGGGGATGCTGCACACTGCCTGTATTTGGGATGCCTGCACACTGCCTGTATTTGGGATGCCTGCACACTGTCTGTATTTGGGATGCCTGCACACTGCCTGCATTTGGGATGCCCGCACACTGCCTGTATTTGGGATGCCTGCACACTGTCTGTATTTGGGATGCCTGCACACTGTCTGTATTTGGGATGCCTGCACACTGTCTGTATTTGGGATGCCTGCACACTATCTGTATTTGGGATGCCTGCACACTATCTGCATTTGGGATGCCTGCACACTATCTGTATTTGGGATGCCTGCACACTATCTGCATTTGGGATGCCCGCACACTGCCTGTATTTGGGATGCCTGCACACTATCTGTATTTGGGATGCCTGCACACTGCCTGCATTTGGGATGCCCGCACACTGCCTGTATTTGGGATGCCTGCACACTGCCTGTATTTGGGATGCCTGCAAACTGCCTGTATTTGGAATGCCTGCACACTATCTGTATTTGGGATGCCTGCACACTGCCTGCATTTGGGATGCCCGCACACTGCCTGTATTTGGGATGCCTGCACACTGCCTGTATTTGGGATGCCTGCAAACTGCCTGTATTTGGAATGCCTGCACACTGTCTGTATTGGGGATGCCCGCACACTGCCTGCATTTGGGATGCCCGCACACTGCCTGTATTTGGGATGCCTGCACACTATCTGTATTTGGGATGCCTGCACACTGCCTGCATTTGGGATGCCCGCACACTGCCTGTATTTGGGATGCCTGCACACTGCCTGTATTTGGGATGCCTGCAAACTGCCTGTATTTGGAATGCCTGCACACTATCTGTATTTGGGATGCCTGCACACTGCCTGCATTTGGGATGCCCGCACACTGCCTGTATTTGGGATGCCTGCACACTGCCTGTATTTGGGATGCCCGCACACTGCCTGTATTGGGGATGCCCGCACACTGTCTGTATTTGGGATGCCTGCACACTGCCTGTATTGGGGATGCCTGCACACTGTCTGTATTTGGGATGCCTGCACACTGTCTGTATTTGGGATGCCTGCACACTGTCTGTATTGGGGATGCCTGCACACGGTCTGTATTTGGGATGCCTGCACACTGCCTGTATTGGGGATGCCTGCACACTGCCTGTATTGGGGATGCCTGCACACTGTCTGTATTTGGGATGCCTGCACACGGTCTGTATTTGGGATGCCTGCACACTGCCTGTATTGGGGATGCCTGCACACTGCCTGTATTTGGGATGCCAGCACACTGCCTGTATTTGGGATGCCTGCACACTGCCTGTATTGGGGATGCCTGCATACTGTCTGTATTTGGGATGCCTGCACACTGCCTGTATTGGGGATGCCCGCACACTGTCTGTATTTGGGATGCCTGCACACTGCCTGTATTTGGGATGCCTGCACACTGCCTGTATTTGGGATGCCTGCACACTGCCTGTATTTGGGATGCCTGCACACTGCCTGTATTGGGGATGCCTGCACACTGCCTGTATTGGGGATGCCTGCACACTGCCTGTATTGGGGATGCCTGCACACTGTCTGTATTTGGGATGCCTGCACACTGCCTGTATTGGGGATGCCCGCACACTGTCTGTATTTGGGATGCCTGCACACTGCCTGTATTTGGGATGCCTGCACACTGCCTGTATTTGGGATGCCTGCACACTGCCTGTATTTGGGATGCCTGCACACTGCCTGTATTGGGGATGCCTGCACACTGCCTGTATTTGGGATGCCTGCACACTGTCTGTATTTGGGATGCCTGCACACTGCCTGTATTTGGGATGCCTGCACACTGTCTGTATTTGGGATGCCTGCACACTGTCTGTATTTGGGATGCCTGTACACTGCCTGTATTTGGGATGCCTGCACACTGTCTGTATTTGGGATGCCTGCACACTGCCTGTATTTGGGATGCCAGCACACTGTCTGTATTTGGGATGCCTGCACACTGTCTGTATTTGGGATGCCTGTACACTGCCTGTATTTGGGATGCCTGCACACTGTCTGTATTTGGGATGCCAGCACACTGTCTGTATTTGGGATGCCTGCACACTGCCTGTATTTGGGATGCCTGCACACTGTCTGTATTTGGGATGCCTGCACACTGTCTGTATTTGGGATGCCTGCACACTGTCTGTATTTGGGATGCCTGTACACTGCCTGTATTTGGGATGCCTGCACACTGCCTGTATTTGGGATGCCTGCACACTGCCTGTATTTGGGATGCCAGCACACTGTCTGTATTTGGGATGCCTGCACACTGTCTGTATTTGGGATGCCTGTACACTGCCTGTATTTGGGATGCCTGCACACTGCCTGTATTTGGGATGCCTGCACACTGCCTGTATTGGGGATGCCTGCACACTGCCTGTATTGGGGATGCCTGCACACTGCCTGTATTTGGGATGCCTGCACACTGTCTGTATTTGGGATGCCTGCACACTGCCTGTATTTGGGATGCCAGCACACTGCCTGTATTGGGGATGCCTGCACACTGCCTGTATTGGGGATGCCTGCACGCTGCCTGTATTGGGGATGCCTGCACACTGCCTGTATTGGGGATGCCTGCACACTGCCCGTATTTGCGATGCCCGCACACTGCCTGTATTCGGGATGCCAGCACACTGCCTGTATGTGGGATGCCTGCAAACTGCCTGTATTTGGGATGCCTGCACACTGCCTGTATTTGGAATGCCCTCACACTGCCTGCAATTGGGATGCCCACACACTGGCTGTAATGTGGGGTCTGTAATGGGGTGATGGGGAGGATTCTGCACACTGTCTGTAATAGGGTGACTCGGAGGGGAGTATTTAAGCACACCATTTGGTTCCGAATATTTTTTTTCTTATTTTTCTCCTCCAAATCCTGATTGTGTCTTATAGGCAGGCCCATTTTAAAGGCGACCAATGCAGTATATTCATAATCACAAGAAAACACTTCTGTCCAAGCAACCCCATGTAACAAAACAGTAAGTTGTGATTAGCTGAGCTAAAAAAACTTCCATTTTGGGAGCTGATAACATTTCTGTGAATCTGCACAAGGTGTGAAAAATTCTCCAGTTGTGGCACAGGCTCTCGAAATGAACACATATGACTAATGCAGATAATCTAGTTATTTTTATTTTAGGGAAATAAATGGAGATGGTTTTTAAACACAAATCCTTACTCTTTCCATTTCTTTGAAGTCTTCATCAAGCTTGGTGCCTTCGGCTCCTCCAACCTTCTCGCTCACTCTCTGTAATAAAATTAGACAGACGGACGATCAATACGGTAAATTTGTTACTTTGAAGAGCTGCACTTAATAAAGAGACTCCTTATGAAAAATGAGCTAATAACAGTTGTGAACAGAGAGCAATCGCTCTACCACTGCGCTCATACCCTCTCATTTCCCTTGTCTGGCCACTAACAATGAAGTAATAACCAGCATGGACAGGGACAGAGATGTAATAATGGCAAAGGCTACAGAGCCAGATAAAGCTAATTATTAACCGTTATTGGCTAAATTATTTGGCCCTGTCATTTTTTTATTGATTTTCTAATATGGCTGGTGTCAACAACTTGCACAGTTGGGTATATTAAAGTACATATTCAACAATTGGTGCCAAGAAAGGAGTTATATATACAGTGTCATAAAAAACTATTCATACTCATTGAACTTTTCCACATTCCAAATTTTACACCCACAAACATAAAACGGAACAAAACCCAACTGAGCCAACCCTGGAATGTAAAAGATTCTTGGGCCGGCTGCTGGCCTTGCCCTGGGGCATCCCAAATTGGCCGAACATTACATATGCACGGCAAATGGCTATGATTGGACGAGAGCCCTTGCATATGTCGTAAGACTGGATGAAGGTAATTATGGGCCATCTGTGGAGTTTCACACAGAGATATTCCCATGGCATGGAACACCTGCCAAAATCCAGGGTTTGTTCCACTTTAAATGGATTTCATTGGGGTCATTGCTTTGTAGGACCACCTTATGTTGGGATATTTCTCTACCAGCTTTTTACTAGAGACATAACTTTTTGCCCATTATTTTTGCAGGATGGAGAGTGTTTGGGAACAGCAATTTTGGTTTGACTGGGCCATTCCAACACAAGAATAGGACTTCGTTAAATGAAAAGCTCAAACCCTTAAAAAACTATCCCCCAGCATCTAAAATTAATATAGTTTTTAGTCCCTTACTTATTATTCTCCAGGCTCCAGGATATGGCCTGAGCCATATTGCCTCAGAAGCATCGCGTGCTGAGGAGTGGAGAGGGGGCAAGTTCTGTTGGATGGAACAGCACTGGGGTCAGGAAAAGGATATAAATCCCAGAATGCAAAGCAGCGCAGTCAGAAGACACTTTCTGTCTGCAGGCATACTGAGACTCCACAGGCCACCATCATAGACATTTAAAGGCTCATAACATGCAGCAAAAATGTTTCTGTTCCCCAAATTTCTATATATGAGCCCAAATCACCTGATTGCTATACCCAGTAAACTAAGGCCCTTATTTAACAAGGGATAGCGCCAGGTAGCGAATGGTGCGCGAACGGTAATGACGCTCACCGCCAAGAGAACGCCGGCTCCCCTCCGCAATCACACATTTATCAAGCCGATCCTGCTTAGCGACTGACAGAGCGCCAGATAGCGAATCATTCATCATTATTCCAGCCTCACCCCACAGCGCCAGCGAGCGACCTCTCGCTACCTGGCGCTCTCCAATGCATTTCAATGGAGCAATCTTTAAATATTCATAATTAATTGCTATTAATTTTTTTTTTTTTTTTTTTTTTAAATGTCAAAAATTCTGTGACCACTTCTGCAATGTTAGATATTTTTTTTAAGGTAAAAAAAAAAAAAAAAAATTTTGTGCAGAATTGATATTACAGGTCTGATATTAATGTATTCATATTACAAAATGTTTTGAAAAACATGTTTCTTTTTTTTTCTAAAAATATGGTTGTTTGGGGGTTAAAAAACTACTTTTAACCCATCGCCGCCAGCGCTCTGGGGTTTAAACAAGCATTTCACTGCGCGAGAATTTTTGGAGCGTGATTTGTTAATGAATATGCTGGGAGCCGTTCGCTATGGCCGTTCGCTGTCATGCGCTCCCATACAGCGCAGAACCTGTCAAACAGCGACTCCTAACCCCGTATTCAACATTGCCACACACCGACTGAGTCGCTGTCAACAGCCGAACAACGGCCAAGCACAGCGAATACTAGCGGGCGCTGTGAAAATAACGCTACTGTCGCTACCTGGCGCTATTAATGAATCGGCCTCCCCGTGTATAAGAGAAATGCTGGGGAAATTTATCAGAAACATGACATCTCCTGAAAAATCTAAATATAACCCAGAATGCATGGAGGATGGGATGCACCTGATTTGGAATTATATCAAAATACAAATCAAATGAAAAGGGTACTGCTGTGGAGGCAAATGATTCAACTCGCTCCTTGGGGCACCATATCCAGATGGGCTGTTGTCGATAAAGCTGAAAAAAGAAGGACTTGACGGGCTAGAGGATGACGTAGACAAATCAAGAGGGTACATAAGAACAATAGATATCTGGCAGCCAGAAATAGGGAGCCCGGATTTAAGGGTGGGGGGATTTAAAGTGCACCTAAACTCAGAAAGGAAGTTTATGTGGTCACCTTCCATCCCCAGCCCAGTGCCCCAAAACAGGCTGTGTTTCTTCTACCTCAGCCTTTGCCTAACATCCAACACCGGGCCCCAATAGATTTTCAGAATATGCAGGTAAGATGATTTTTAATGTGAGCAATCTGTATGTACAGGGTGTGGGAAACATATATAAGATATGCTCTTATTCAGGGTGACGGTCCAGTTTAAACAATTCCATTGCAGCTTTGGCTGTATGTTTACGGTCAGTGTCGTGCTGGAAGATGAACCTATACCCCAGTCTTGAAGGGACATTCCAGGCAAAGGGTTAGCTAAGGGTGCTAACTTGTTACCCCATGTGTTTGTCAGAGGCTGATCAATAATTGTCTGCCGTTTCCTTTTTTAAGGTCAGCAAAGCTCCTGCCAGCACTGCTCAGTGTCATTTACTGTCTTTGCTTTCAGGAGTCTCAGGGAGGGATGTTCAGCTTCCCCCAAACAGTGCAGTCAGGAGCTGGGATAAAGATATTTCTGAATAAAAGGAAACTTCAAGCAATAATTGCTTAGAAACACAGCCCCTGATCAAACACAAGATAACATGTAAGCACACTTAGTTAACGCTTTGCCTGGACAGTTCCTTTAAACTGGAATAACACCTTCCCAAATAAGTTTGCTGAATCTGGATTGCACACTTGTGCTATCCAGATTGCAGCCAAAATAAAACCTCTGGCTGTTTTCATTTTGTGTAAAACCCATTTGTTTTGTCCATAATGGCAGCCCCTGGGTGAGCTTGAGCCAGCAAAGCGGAAGCCGCTTTGACCGGCTCCTCAGCGAGCAATGGCTGCGATAGCGCTGCCTGTGCATGCCCAGTTGGACGGGGTCAGGCCTGACACGTGACACGTGAGCAAGGAGCGTTTTGAGAGCCGAGGGAGCATGCTGCTTGCTAAGGAGTATTGCTGGCCAAAGCAGCTTCTGCTTTGCCAGTTGAAGATCACCCAGGTGCTGCCATTATCGACATGAAATGGGTTTTACACAAAACAAATGTTCATCTGCCCCCTTATTTGGGGGGAGATGTTTTTCCAGTTTAAGTTTTTTGCAGCCCCCAGCGGTTTGCTCTATAGTTAGCTCCATCCATCATCCCATTAACTCTGACCAGCTTCAAAGTACCTGATAAAGAAAAGCACCCCACAACATGGTGCTACCACCACCACGTTTCATGGTGGGTATGGTGTGTTTAGGATAATGTACAGTGCTGTCCTCCACACACAAAATACCAGAAGTATGAAATAGGCATGCGCACCCACCAGGTGTGCAAATGGCATCCGGGGATGCAGGCTGCCGGTCTCTCTGTCTACAGCAGCACCTGACAGTTCACCAAAGCTGGAGGTCCAGGCACTATCCTGCTGTGATCAATGAGCTACAAGTGGTTTAAGCCCTCAGAGTCTAGAAGGGTAAAAAGTATGAGCCCCTCGGGTTACATCTCCTTGGCCCACTAGGCCTTTAACAGTTAACACAGCCACCTTCTGACCATTCACCTTTGGCCTCTGTCTTTGCATCATCAGTTAGTATCCGTTGTGGTAATTAAGACCTAGGGGCAACCACGCCCATCAGCATCCCAGCACATAGGAGCTTGTTTACAGGCAGAAACAGTGGTGAAGATTGGGGGTTTCTATCGGACAAGAAGGCAGGAGTCTGACCGGGTATTACAACTGTTCTTCTACAATGTTTTCTTATATTCTATATACAAAATTAATAAACCACTGGCACTTTATATGTGTAGGGTTTATAATCAGAAAGTGCTGTGCTCCGAGACTCTCAGACAGGGCTGAAATAGCAGGGATTAAAACACGTAAGGGCGGTTGATGGATAATGTATAATAAATGGCAGTTCATAAACATTATCAAGTGTCACACGGCGGCTCAAATATTCACTTAAAAAATACATATAAATGCTGCCTCTCTCTTAGAAAAGCACCCGAAGGATACAAAGCACAGTTTCTACAGCTGCCAACGTGTTGCCATAGTGATTCTAAGGGCTCTGAAGGCGGACCTGGCTACATAGGGGACACAAGCTCTTCTTTAACATGGCCAAATGATATCTTCTACATTAGTCTGAGTTAAAAAGAGAAGTCTAGCATGACAGTCTGTAGTTTCTAAATAGACAACTATGAAAAGAAAAAAAGTGACATCTGTGACATCACTGAGAAGAATAGTGCATCTGTACTGTATTTCTTTACTGTTTGATAGCCTTCAGCACTAAGAGCCATAGCTGTAGCTGGGACGACTGCTCTATTAAATACCTGGGAGTTATGTAAGCTATCCAAAGATCAGAGCCTTTTGTATACCTTAAATTTTGAACCATTACTAAAGACGAATAGGGGCAGCAAAAATGTTTCTGTTCCCCAAATTTCTATATATGAGCCAAAATCACCTGATTGCTATACCCAGTAAACTAAGGGCCTTATTTATCACGGGCTAGCGCCAGGTAGTGTCTGACGAGCGCCAGGTACCGCCAGCTATCGGCGGCTACCGACTCAAGTACGCCCGGCGGCGGTCACAATGACGCATTTATCAAGCTAAATGAGGCTAGCGCCGGCGAGAGCGACGGCTGGCGCGGGATTCATCATGAAGCCGCCTGGAACGAACAGCGCCGCTGCAAATTCCTTCACAGCGCCAGGTATGACCTGTCGCTCCCTGGCATTGTCCAATGCATTTCAATGGAGCAATGTTTAATTAATCATAATTAATTGGTATTTTTTTTTTTTTTATGTCAAAAATTCTGAGACCACTTCTGCAAAAAAAAAAATTTGTGCAGAAATGATCTTACAGGTCTGATATTAATATATTCATATAACAAAATGATTCCAAAAACATGTATAACGTTACAATCAAAAAATATGGTTGTTTAGGGGTTAAAAACTAGTTAACACCCATCGCCGCCAGCGCACTGGGGTTTAAACAAGGAATGGACAGCAAATTCGGAGCGTCATTTTTTAATGAATATGAAGCAAGCCGTTCGCTCTGGCCATTCGTTGTCAGGCATACAACGCTGAACCTGTGAGACAGCGACCCCTAAGCCCGTATTCAACATTACCGCACACCGACTGAGTCGCTGTCATCAAGCAAACGCCGGCCAAGCACAGCGAATACTGGCTGGCGCTGTAAAAATCACTCTACAGTCGCTCATCTGTCGCTACCTGGCGCTATTAATGAATCGGCCTCCCCGTGTATAAGAGAAACGCTGGGGAAATTTATATGGGGGAATCAGAAACATGACATCTCCTGAAAAATCTAAATATGACCCAGAATGCATGGAGGATGGGATGCACCTGATTTGGAATTATATCAAAATACAAATCAAATGAAAAGGGTACTGCTGTGGAGGCAAATGATTCAACTCGCTCCTTGGGGCACCATATCCTGATGGGCTGTTGTTGATAAAGCTGAAAAAAGAAGGACTTGACGGGCTAGAGGATGACGTAGACAAATCAAGAGGGTACATAAGAATAATATATATCTGGCAGACAGAAATAGGGAGCCCGGATTTAAGGGTGGGGGGATTTAAAGTGCACCTAAACTCAGAAAGGAAGTTTATGTGGTCACCTTCCATCCCCAGTGCCCCAAAACAGGCTGTGTTTCTTCTACCTCAGCTGTGTTTCTTCTACCTCAGCCTTTGCCTAGCCCCAATAGAAGATTTGAGCTGATTACTTTCAAAGTTGACAGGGGGAACATTCCCATCAACATTAATACCCATTGTGCCCTTCCAAGCCTGAACAAATGCAGAGAAGGTATGTTGTAAAGGTGAATTAGGCTCTTTCTAAGACCCTGTAAACCCCTTTCCATCAAAGGAAGAGAATCCGCCCTCCACCTCCTCCTCCAACCTCCCAAATAACAGCAGAAGAATTTTCGACATTCTTCAAAGGAAAAATTGACAACATTCGACTTGACTTTGCCCCTCAGAATCCCTCACCACTTCAAACTATCCCCCCGCCTCACTCTCTTACTTTCTTTACTCCAATAACTGAGCCTGGACTAACCTCTCTCATATCTAGGGCCCACCTGACTACCTGCTCCCTCGATCCTATTCCATCCCACCTTATTCCTCAACTGTCTCCATCCCTCACTCCAGCCTTAACCTACATATTCAACCTTTCTCTCTCCACTGGCACCTTTCCTTCTTCCTACAAACATGCTGTTATTACTCCGATACTCAAGAAACCCTCTCTCGACCCCTCTGCCCTCTCCAGCTACCGCCCTATCTCACTACTCCCTTTCTCCTCCAAACTTCTTGAACAACATGTCCACTCAGAACTGTCACAATACTTATCCACCAACAATTTATTTGACCCCTTACAATCAGGATTCCGCCGTAACCACTCCACTGAAACTGCCCTCACCAAAGTCACCAATGATCTGCTCACTGCCAAAAGCAAAGGTCACTACTCCATCCTTATCCTTCTTGACCTCTCCTCAGCCTTTGATACTGTCGACCACTCTCTGCTTATTGATATTCTCTCCTCTCTCGGGGTTCAAGGGCTTGCACTCTCTTGGCTCAACTCTTACCTCTCTGATAGATCATTCAGTGTATTCTATTCTAACACAGTCTCATCCTCACGTTCCCTTTCTGTTGGTGTGCCACAAGGTTCTGTCCTAGGCCCCCTACTTTTCTCAGTCTACACCCATGGCCTTGGCAAACCTATAATTTCACTAGGCTTTCAATACCACTTCTATGCGGATGACACTCAAATATATCTCTCAGGCCCCAATCTCTCCTCTCTACTATCTCGTCTCCCCAACTGCCTCTCAGCTATTTCTTCATTCATGTCATCTCGCTACCTCAAGCTAAACATGGACAAGACAGAACTGGTCATTTTCCCACCATCTAACTCCCCTCCCCTCTCTAACACGTCTATTTCTGTCAACAATTACACAATAACAGCAACTCCCCAAGCTCGGTGCCTGGGAGTCATTCTGGACTCTGCCCTCTCTTTCAAACCACATATTCACTTCCTGGCCACCTCCTGTCGCCTCCAACTTAAAAACATCTCCCGCATCCGTCCTTTCCTCTCACCTGACACCACTAAAATGCTAATGCATGCCCTGGTCATATCACGTCTGGATTACTGCAACATC
Organism: Gastrophryne carolinensis; assembly: GCA_027917425.1. Taxonomy (NCBI): domain Eukaryota; kingdom Metazoa; phylum Chordata; class Amphibia; order Anura; family Microhylidae; genus Gastrophryne; species Gastrophryne carolinensis. The sequence goes on from CM051234.1 coordinate 359,688,611, forward strand.
CTTCTTTGTGGCCTACCAACTAACAGACTGGCACCCCTCCAATCTATCCTGAACTCTGCTGCTCGCCTCATCCATCTCTCCTCTCGCTACTCTAGTTCTGCGCCTCTCTGCCAATCCCTACACTGGCTGCCAGTCCCACAGCGAATCCTGTTCAAAACTCTAACTCTCGCCTACAAAGCTCTCTCCAACCAGGCCCCTCCCTATATCTCATCTCTAATCCAACAGTATCAACCTAGACGCAGCCTCCGCTCTTCTGCCGACCTTCTCCTGTCCTCCACCCTGGTCACCTCCTCTCACGCCCGCCTCCAGGACTTCTCACGTGCAACTTCAATCTTCTGGAATGCCCTCCCGCACCCAATCCGCCACTCCACAACCCTCAAAACCTTCAAAGGCGCCCTTAAATGCGCTTATTCAGACAAGCATATAATCTGGCCTAACCAATCTTCTAAAGAGCACATGCCACAAAGCTCAATACTGACTGTTTGTGATCCTTCCCCCTCGTCTTCACCCCTCTTCCTTTAGACTGTAAGCTCGCAAAGGGCAGGGCTCTCTCCCCTATTGTATCTTGTACTCAGAATATCCATCGTCATCTCTGTAAAACTGCATTTGAAATAGTATATGTATCGTATGTTTCTACCCTGTCTGTAATTACTACTTTGTAAAGCGCTACGGAAGATGATGACGCTATATAAATAAACAATAATAATAATAATAATAATAATTGGATGACACACCTCATCTGAACATTCCCTAGCAGAGAAATTGGGTTATCACCAGAAAAACCTTGGATAGAACGGCAGAGTCAACTGTGATTTGAGCTGAATCAGCTCACCAATGAGGCATAGGACACTAAAGTGACAGAAGCAACTGAAGATATTGACTGGACATTTTATCAGAACAATCATTGTGCTTTTGATGCCCTACCAATGTGATTTAATTGCGCTTGTGCCCCTTAAAAGAAAAATATTTTTTGCATAATAAGCAAATGGTAAAGACCAACACAAATGCAACACAGGCACACAGCGTTGTACATGCGCTGCATACACACCGCCACAGACCCCCTGGCCTGCGCTGTTTCAACGTTGCACTAAAAAAGGTCTCTGCAGCACTTTTTTGATGCGCTGCACAATGCAGTGCAGATGTGTGAACCATCCTATCTAGAATAATGTGCAGCTTTCCTCTGCGTCGTAACTGCACTGCAGCACAGCAAAGGTATGAACAGAGCCCAAATCAACCAAAATATTTCAAAGCTATATAAACATATATACGTATAAACAGCTAAATGTTTTCAATCCCCTAATGATGCCTCTTCTGAAAAAAAGTGATGCTGGGCTAACAGCTATGTGATGACTCTGGAGGAGGAGGAAGAGGGAGAGACCAACAATCCTGTCCCGCTCTGCTGAGATGATTGGGGGACGGGATGAAAAAGAGAATGTAATTGGCTGAACCTGTAAACCCCAACATTTTGGCCATTTCTGCTTCAATTTAAAAATGGAAAACAGTTTAGGACATTGCCAAATGTAGCCCGACACAATAGTGTGACAGTTACCTTTGCCTGCAGTATCACCTTAAGTACTTATATTAACATTAATAATACCAAAGCATTCATGTAACTTTTACTAGGAGTATGTTTTTCTCTTCTCCTCATAATCCTCCTATTAGGATCAAAGTGATAAAGGACATCAACCTAGATAGTTTCAACATCAACCTAGATGTTGAAACTAATTGTTGAGAAAGCAAGTAAAGAGTGATAGAATCTACTTCTGGAATGCTTATGAGATCTTTCTCTGGAATGCTTATGAGCTCTCCCAAATTTGTTCTCCTTCCATAAAGTAAAAGGAGGTCAAAGTTTAGCCTCACTTCTAAAAGATTCCCCCAGGCTAGATGATATTATGCCAAGATCAAGCAGTAAATCTTCCCCCTCAAGTTGCAAAGGAATGATTCTTGCTTTTCAAAGAAAAGCTCAAATGAAAGAGGAAAGCCCACCTGTATTTGATGTTCTTGTGAATAAACTTAGGCAAAGGCGGTTACATTTTATTCTTTTTTTAGATTGTTAATGGAGCAAGATTATCAAAAATGTGGATTAGATTATAATTTTGTATAAGTGTGTCCTCTTACAGCTGCCATAAATTGCTCCTTAATTTGATAGTAATGTGGTTTTACTATTATATCTCTCGGTGCTCTGCCTTGTCTAGGTGCTGTGAGTGCTCTATGAACCTATCAAGGAGTAATTGACCTTCATCAGCATGAGGTAAAATAGCTCCTATCAGTTTTTTTTATGGCTGATTCTAGGTCTGTGATGGATACAGGCCTTGCACCTTAAAAATACCATTTTGTGATTACTCACCTGTAAAATGGGTATTATAAGTATGTCTCACACCCTGCTTCGGAAGTATTCATTACACGTGGGTTATGGTCCAGTAGAGGGCGAACTTCTGCAGAGATGACTAGAAAAAGAAGCCCCTCTCGGTCCATAAATACCTGGGACCTCCCACACATTCCCCAGTATAAGAAAGCAGTAAGGGGACCAGGAAGAGCCAATAAAAACTATGAGAAAAAAAGTTTCACCATATAGAGGGTCCAAGATACAACTCAGGGTGGGACGAAGCAGGGTGTGAGATATATTTATAATACCCATTTTACAGGTGAGTAATCACAAAATGGTATTATTCCAAGTATGTCTCACACCCTGCTTCAGAAGTATTCATTACACGTGGGACATCCAATAGCAGTGTCCAAAAAAGGGTGGGGATCCCAACAGGCAATAGTGCACAAATTAAACCACTGCAGCCTGCAGAACTTTGCGGCCAAAAACAGCATCCGCTGAGGCCCGCACATCAACCTTATAAAACTTGGAAAAAGTATGAACAGAAGACCAAGTAGCAGCCTTACAAACTTGTTCAACAGAGGCCTGGTGCTGAAACGCCCAGGAAGCCCCAACAGCACGAGTAGAATGAGCAGTGATCTGGAAAGGGGGATCCCTCCCCTTGGCAGAGTAGGCCCTAATAAAGGCCTGACGAATCCATTTACTAATGGTAGACTTGACGGCGCCAAACCCTTTTTGGGCCTGGAGGGCACCACAAAAAAGGTGTCCATCTTTCGGAATGGTGAAGTAGCCACCAGATAGTACTTTACACATCTAACGACATCCAGAGAGTGCAAAGCCCTCTCCTTGTCATTGCTAGGTTTAGGACACAATGAAGGAAGCACAATGTCCTGATTGAGGTGAAAAGCAGAAACAACCTTTGGCAGGAAGTCTGGTTTAAAGTGGAAAACCACCTTGTCCTGATGTCTCTCAAAGTAGGGGGCCTGAATAGACAGAGCCGCCAACTCAGAATCACGTCGAACAGAGGTGATAGCCACCAAAAAGGCAACTTTTAAGGTGAAAATGGATAGTGCAGAATCCTGCACTGGTTCAAAAGGAGGACCCTTAAGGGCAGACAACACCAAATTTAAATCCCAAACAGGTAACATGGGTTTGCGAGGAGGGCGCACGTGAGTGACCCCCTGAAAAAAGGTCTTAACCAAAGGATGAAGGACCGCCAGAGAGGACACATGCCCCTTAAGAGTGCTAAGCTGAAACCCCATGTCCAGACTATGCTGAAGAAACTCCAAAATCCGAGGAATGGAAAACACCCGACAAGGAAAGGCCCTAGCCTCACACCAATCAATGTAGGTCCGCCAGGTCCTGTAATAGATATTAAAGGAAGATTTCTTCCTAGCCCTGACAAGAGTCTGGACAATGGCTTCAGACAAACCCTTTTCCTTTAAGATGAAGGTTTCAGCAGCCACGCCGTCAAAGCCAGCGTTTGTAAATTGGGGTAACAAAGCTGACCTTGTGTGATCAGATCCGGAACCAGAGGCAGCCTGAATTGATCGACCGCCAGCCGGACGACGTCTGCGAACCACACCTGTCTTTGCCACCTTGGGGCCACCAGGATTGCTGGCACACCCTCTTGAGCCAGCTTGCGTACCACCTTGCCCACCATGGGAAAGGGAGGAAACAGATACAGGAGACCGAGCTCCCGCCAGGACAGAGACATGGTATCCACTGCCAGAGCCAGAGGGTGCTGGGACAGAGACACAAATGCCGGAAGCTTGTGATTGTGACGAGAGGCAAACAGATCCACCTCCGGACTCCCCCACCTGCGACAGAGGGATAGAAGCACCTTGTTGCTGAGGGACCATTCCCCACGACGAGAGATCCCTCTGCTCAGAGCGTCCGCTTCCAGGTTCTCCACCTCTGGAATGTAGACTGCCGAGATGCACGGAACATTGCTCTCGGGCCAAGCAAGAATCATAGACACCTCCCGGAGGGCACTCCGGCTGCGAGTCCCTCCTTGGTGATTGATGTAAGCGACCGCTGTCCGATTGTTGGAGCGAACCTGAACAGGTAAGCCCTGAAGATGATGTGTCAGGTGCGACATCACTAACCGAACCGTCCTCAGCTCCAGAATGTTGATGGGGATATGGGCCTCCTGAGGACCCCACAGCCCCTGGAACTGATGTTCCCTCCAGAAACCTCCCCAGCCTGACAGGCTAGCATTCGTGGTGACCGTCTCCCAACAGGGCACAAGAAAGGACCTGCCCCCAGGAGATTCCTCTGGTCCATCCACCACTGGAAGGACCGCCGGACAAGAGGGGACAGAACACAAGTCTGATCCAGAGAGGACATTTGTCCCAAACCGATAGCAGATGGAGCTGAAGGGGTCTCATGTGAAACTGAGCAAACGGCACTGCTGCGAAGCAAGCCACCATCAAACCTACCAGCCTCATGCATTGCCTGATGGATGGATGAGGGCTGGAAAGAAGAAAACGAATATGAACCTGAAGAACATCCACCTTCGGCTGGGGTAGGAACACCCTGGTCTGAATGGTATCCAGAGTCATGCCCAGGAACGAAGCCACCCTTGACAGGGATAGAGAGGACTTGGGGTAATTGATTACCCACCCGAACCTCTCCAGCGTCGTCACCACCGTTCTGGTGTCCAGCTCCGCCTGGTGGAGAGAGGATGACGTGATGAGAAGGTCGTCCAGGTAAGGCAAGATACGAATGTCCCGGACTCTGAGAAGGGCCATCACAACCGCCAACACCTTGGTAAACACCCTGGGCGCCGAAGTCAGCCCGAAGGGAAGAGCCACAAACTGGAAGTGCTGGTTGTCTACCACGAACCTGAGAAACCCTTGGTGTCCCGGGAAGACCAGCACATGAAGATAAGCGTCCGTGATATCTATTGAGGTCATAAAGTCCCCCCGGACGCAGCGATTTGACAGCAGAGCGCAGAGTCTCCATCCGTAATTTTTAGGTTCTGATGAACCGGTTGAGATTTTTCAAGTCCAAAATGGGTCTTATGGAACCATCTTTTTTGGGGACCGTAAAGAGGTTGGAATAGTAACCCAGACCTCTCTCTGTAGGGGGAACCGGACAAACCACCCCCATATCCCAAAGGTTGTGCACCGCCCAAAAAAGGCCCTGTGCCGCCCGTGGATCCGACGGAAGCCGGGACCTGAGGAATCTGGGAGGAGGCCGGCATGCAAACTCCAGCTTGTACCCGGAGGAAATTACCTCCTGGATCCAGACATCTGTGACCTCTAGGTTCCAGACCTGAGCAAAGAGCCGCAGCCGTCCCCCCACGTGAGGGTGCCCCTTCATTGCTGAGCGGGCTTGGCAACGGATTTCAGTTTAGTACCCCAGGAAGTCCCGGGTCGGGCATGTCCTCTGCCCCTACCCCAGGCATCTCCACGGAATGCAGTGAAATATGTTTCCCTGCTTGACCGAGAAACACGAAAGGGAGGGTTGAATGAGCCCGAACCCCGAAAGAGCCGGCGCTGCTTCTTGCATTGAGGTAACTTACCCACTCTGATCAAACGATCACCAAACAGGCACAGACTCACGAAGGGAAGACCTGTGAGCGCCCTCTTAGCAGTGTTATCGGCCGCCCACTGGCGCAACCAGACCGACCGGCGTATAGCAACCTGCAATGCCGAGGTCCTGCTACACATACGTATAGTATCATCCAAGGCTGATAAGACAAAAGCAATGAACATCTCACAATGAGTCAAGGCTGCAAACTCCTCACTGCAAGGATCCAATTGGGAACCGTCCAAAAGGCCCCTAATTAGAGCTCTAGTAGCCACGGCCGTGAGCGCAGAAGCACAAACCGGGCGCAAGGCTGAACCCACACAAGCGAAGGCATGCAAAGCCAATTGATCGAGACGTCGGTCCTCACCATCCTTCAAGGTAGAGGAATCCAGGGTATGCATGACTGAAGTATTGGACAATCCCAGGATGGGCGCGTCGACCTCTGGGGGTGTCGACCAAAGTTTAACCACCTCAACAGGAAAGGTATACTTCCTATCCCACCCCTGAGGGATACCAGGGAGCCGACTAGGCTTTTCCCATTCCTTAAGGATCAGATTGTTAAAGTGCTTCTGATCCGGAAACTCCAAACGAGGTTTGGCGGTCCCAAAAAATTCCACCCGTTGCGGAGGGGCCTCCGCAGGAGGGGAAACGGCAAGTACCTCAAAAATTTGAGTAAGGAGCCTATGGGTGTCAACAGTATCCCCGCGCTCTGAGCCGGCATCAGCGCCAGGGTACTGCCGATCCTCAGATGAGTCAGAGTCTGGGAACAGTTCCCCTTCCTCGAGCGGGGAACAATCAGACCAATCAAATGGCTCAATATCAGCATAATCCAAGGCCGGCGCTGCGGGCACCAAGTGCCGTCTCTTAGCTGGTGCCTTCCTGGCCGCAGAGCTAGCAATCAATCTCTCAATGTTGGCCAGCCTAGCGCATACATCAGCTTGGGACTCCCCGCTGGTGACAACGTCACTTGGGGTCATAACCAGGCGCGGGGGTGTAGGTGATGAGGCCAGCGGGGCTGAACCGTCAGCACGGGGCCTAGCTTGCCGCACAATCGCCTGTTGTGCACATGGCAAGCCAAAAGCATGAAGGAGGAGGGAGGCGGGCCAACGCGGATCGCGCCCCGCGTATGGCACCGCCCCCTCCCGAAGCGGGAAGCCTCCACAGCCGCGCTCCCAGCCAATAGGGCTGGGAGCCGGCCGAAGCGCCAACAGCAGCGAGCCGCGCTCCCCAGCCAAGGCTGAGGAGCTGGCCATAGGGGCAAAAAGACCGTCCCGCCGCCGCCAGGGTGCGAGCGTGCGGTCCGGGACAGTAAAATAAATAAGGAGTAAGACAAAAACACACACACGCGCGCTGGCAGTAGTCAGCGCATAAAAAATAGGTACTGCAAAGCACACTGACACACAATACAGGAGATTAAAACAATGGAGCCCCCCCCCCCCCCCACTAACTGGGAACGGGGAGTAATGGAGGGGGAAGCCGATAGTTACATATGGATACGTAGCAAGGGCTTCAGGACGGACAGGGCATCCCATGTCAGGATCACCGTAACCTGACAACCGCCTATCCCTTGGTGGGGGATTTGCGGTGGAGCATAGCTCCTAGTCAAAACACCTCTAAAGGTGTGCCCTACCCTCACCCGGACCCTGCAGCCATAGCTGGGAGGCATAGTGACATTAATAAAAGGAGTCCGGGTGGAAATAGGAAAAAGGTGCACCTGGCTTACCTGAAAAGGAAAGAGGTAGCCATCATCTTGACTGTCTTCGCCGTCTGCAGAGACTAATCTGGGGAATGTGTGGGAGGTCCCAGATATTTATGGACCGGGAGGGGCTTCTTTTTGTAGTCATCTCTGCAGAAGTTCGCCCTCTACTGGACCATAACCCACGTGTAATGAATACTTCCGAAGCAGAGTGTGAGACATACTTGGAATATTAAATTTTCTTGACGTATTTTCTTAGTCTTCCAGTTTAGATTGAGATTGGTCTATCTGATGCTGCACTGATCCCATAATCCGCTCATGTTGTTTCTAGTTACAGTTTCCTCCACCTATCTTTCTATAATATCAATTCTTTGCCCTATATTCTCAAAATCTTTTTTTCAAATCAGCAGTCAGTTTATCATGAGCCAATTTAAGCTTTGTCCAGCAGTAGTGTTATATGTGATATAAGGGCTTCATCTTCCTTTCCAATTCTCTGCTTTACTGGAGTGTTAAGAATCATCTCCTGTGACTGACTGAGTTAAAAAAAACAGCCGCAACTCTGTCACTAGATGAAGCTCTGGAAACTGCTGACATTGAAGCTTCCAAGTCAGAAGATTTCTTCTCTGGTAAAATATTCCTCGTTTTTTGTTTCTCAGCTGTGGGCTGTTGTCTTTGCTGAGCAACTGAGCTGCGGCTTTCTCTCACGGGTGGTGCCTCCACCATTACAGTCTTTACTATGGGACCTGCCCCACACGTTGTCAGCGTTGCTGCTGGGAGATTTTTTACATGGGCACTTCGTTTACCTCAGAAAAGAAGGCTAAATGTAATTCTACTGCTGTGCAAGGCGTTATCACTATGTCTCGGATCGCAGAATTATGCTATTATGCTCGTGGGCTGCAGAGCTCCTGAATCATGTGACCCCTATGGCTGGTGCATGCACCTCCACTTTTTACTTTTTTAACCCCCCTCCTGCCTCAGCACCAGGAGGAGGGGGTTACTGATAGAACTCCACACCCCATCCAGACCCTCCCATTTAAAGAGGAGCAAAAAGGATGGTCTCCCTCTCTGTGGGGCATCCAGATTTGGGATGCATTGCAGGCATGTTGTGCTGCAATTAGAACAGACTAAATCTATGGCCTTCACTGTTAATCTGCCATACAGTAAGCTGTCATTAGAGGGTGTCTGCAGGTACATACAACTGCAGGGTGTAGAACACAATTGTTATTTAGAAGCACTCACATCATTATGCCTTACTGATGTGAGTGTTTGTGCATACATATGCATGTGCATTTGCCTTCATGGAATCAGTGTATTTTACACATTTCAATTAAACATACACAAACTGAAGGGAAAATAAAAAATGCCTAGCTCCACAAAGGTTATGTAACATGACAAGTCCTAATTCAACAAGGCCAAAGCATACTATAGACCAATCCATTAATATCAAAATGATACTCTAATGGCTTGGACAGTTCTATTATATAACACTATAGTATTTCAAATAAGACATGAAATATAGATCATAAAGCCTAAAATAAAACTATTTTCCTAGCAAACACAGTACCACAATCTCCCGATTTATAAAACTGAATAGCCTCAAGCAGAAACACAGCTCAGAGGTTCTGCATAGATGTTTGCATGCTCCAATGGACAAGCTTCAGTCACAGTGGCACAAGGCAACGTGACAATTGATTTAGGCGCTAGTATTTACATTGTGATGACTGACTGTGTGAGAATATGTATACAAAGTCACAAGTTTAGACAAGCGACACCCTGATCCAGTGCCCCTGAACGAATGTGTGCAGCAGTCATTCATACTTTTAACCATACAGTACACAACATTTTTAAGGGCAATAAAAGAGTAATGCATTTACACGTTTTTGTTGTAAAAAAAAAAAATCACTTTTTTTCTCTTGTTACTATTTTCAGGATTCAGCAAAGCCTTTTTTCCCATTTTTGCACCTGAAACTGTGTATAAAGTTCATGGGCTATAGCTGTGTGTTGTAGCTTTTTCTATTGTACTGTTTACAACCGCCATAGCACATTGCCGCATTTATTTTTTCTTTATCTTTTACTTTACTACAAAATGCAAAAAGAAAAAACAGCATGTCCCCCTTTCTAGAGCCAACAAGCCAGGCATAGGGGCCGGCAACACAAGGCTCAGAGGCCTAAAGGCTTGCCCCTGGCACAGGTCCAGTGCTCTTCCAGGGGTGTCCAGGAAAAACATTAGGCCCATGCCAATGTGTAACTGAAGAGGAGGAACATGGATGAGAATTCCTGGGGAACCCCCCCTCTATGTCTCTCCCCTCCAGTAGCATAGGTAGTCACAGGGGGATATTTCTTACAATCCTAGCAGTGCAGAGCCAGTGACAGGCTCAGCACTGTAAAGACATTTCATTCTTTCATTTATTTGATGCTGGTGTAAATAAAAAGCTTGCATACCTTGGAAAAACTGCACTGGCTAATCCACATTCGTACAATGTACAGACAATTTGCTGGATCGCCCGAACACTGTGAGCATGTGATCCATTGCATATATTTTGTGCTATATTTCCACTTTGCATGGAGGCTATAGTGTGCATAGATTCCTTAAAGGACCGGTCCACCACTCAGAACCCTTATGGTTTTCAAGAGCGGTGCTCCCGATGCCTCAAGCAATATTCTGCCCCTTACATCAATCACGCAATATCCCGCCCCTCACATCAATCAAACAACACTGTGCATTCATTTCAATGGAGTGGCGAGCCAGACATTAGTTGTGTCCAAATCACTCAAGGGGGGCGCTCCTAGGCTGGATTTCCTGAGCGGTGGATCAGGTGCTGCCCGGAAAATACGATGTTTTCTTTTTTTTTTTAGTTTAGTTTAGTAACCCTTTAAAGAAAGCATCTCTTACTCTGTCCTGCAACCCATAGACAGGATGGAAGACAGGATAGGGTTTTAAGTAGAGAAAAATGTATACTAACCCAGTCTATAATGCCTAACAATGCCCACTTTTTCATGGAGCCTTTTGCTTTGTTGGGACTGCTGAAGGCCTGTAAATATACTTTACAATATATTGACTTTACTTCAAAGTATAACTTTTTGATGTTTATGTCCCCTTGATTGTCTGGCTGTTTTTCTCTGTAAGAATTATGGAGGTTCTAAAGGCTCTACAGAAAGGTTAACAGCCCCGTTCCTGCTAAGGTTCCTCTACATTGCTGGAGAACAAAGAAACTCCATTAATATGACTTGCAATCATGCTGCCTGCAGCATTCTTGGGTAGCGTTTACAACAGCTGATCTGAACAGGCCCAAAGGCAGGTATGGGAAATGTTAAAGCGCCACTTGCGGGAAAATTGTGTGTGTACTGTTCCTCCCCACAATCACTCAAGTGTGAGCAATGCCTAAATCAAACGTAACGGTTCTGCCTATCAAGCAACCTGTTCAAGCTCTTCCTGTGGCAAAAAGACCACAATGTACTGAACTGCCCTCACCCAAAAGGAATGCATCAGCCATGTCATTGGACAGCCAGTGTGTCTTATTGGTACAAAAGGATTTTAGTATCTGGTCAGCTAGGAGGTAGCAAACAGGTAGGAACCTGTAATACAGCAGGCTTTTAAAAGGTATTTCTTATTAATACTTCACTCAAGTGTAGTATTTTGTTGGTAAACTGTGATATGCTATTCCTATTTTGCAAGGAGCTTCCATGCCAAACGCCGCTTAAATACAACGCAATGCTGTAAGTTCAACTAGCCATGAATATATTATTAAGTCGCCATTCTTCATTTAGGTCAGTGACCTTGATAATGTCTTCCACAGGAGCTGCCAAACCGGCACATATACAAAAGATGCATTTATTCTGAGGACAACCAGTCTCATAATAAGTCTCAATTCCTTGCCAGTCTGATACTGGGAATATAAAAAGCTAGACAGATCTGACAACTGAATGAATTTCCCTTGCTAAAAATCAACATACTGTATGCATTTAGCAGACGTTTGATAATACAAAGAATGAATACACTCTTTTTTAGTTGCAGTGATTTTCCTTTTTTTTTTTTTCTTTTTTTTTTGTTGCTGTCCGTGACTCAGAATAAATAGATCTTGACCACTTCCTTTAACAAAAAGTATCATAAAGACCAAGGGTGGTTACCAGCCCACAAAATGAGAAAAATAACTCCTAATCGCTACTCTTTCCAAAACTATAAAAGGACCAGGGGTGAACTTGTAATGATATCACGTGAGATAGTCACCTTAGATGGCACGGCAAGCGGGGTGGGGGAAGGGAATTTGCTGGACGCCTTTTCTCATCAGTGGTTTAGCAGGTATCAGGGGTCACAATGCCATTGGTGGCCCAAAGGATGGGCCCTTCTTTTCCCCGAAGTGCATCAACACTGCTCCCACCATAGGTAGGAACCAGGCGTAATGGTGCACTGCTCTATTATGGAGTCCTGGGGGCACCTTTCTATAGTTCGCCTCAGGCAGCAGAGAGGCAGGGTTGACCCCTAGGTGGGACCTCCCAATCGACCCTTCACAATCCCAAAGTATGCTGTACAACCAGTAAACTATATATGGTATATTTATTATTTATTGTTTGCACCAAAAAGAAATGAAAAAAACACCTATGCACGTGAGACATGAGAATGGTTACACAATATCTTGGCACTCTGCTGCTACTCCAACATCACAAAATACAGACCCTCTATGCATCCCCAAAAATCTAGTGCAGGTAAGCCAAAAATTCTAATATCTAAACTGGGCAATAAATTGGCATCAACCTGTTGAAATATATACTATACTGTATAAATAGTTAAGTGTTGAGTGCTATAAGTGCCCATATAACAAATAACGTGAGGAAGAGAAGGGAGCGAAGGAGATCAGCCAAGGTCCAAGCACAGAGACCTACGCATTTCATGACAATGACCCTAGTTCCTCAGGCAAAAGATTTAGCCGCTTTAAAAGAACATATGATATTAAATCAGACCATCAGCTGAATCCTTATACCTTAGGGGTAGGAATTCTTACACATATCCCATCACCAGCACCATATGATCAATGAGATTGGTGGTAAGGTGTAGGTGGTTTCTAGAAGACTGACATACGTAATCTGAATTTCTGGGGGTGGGGAAAAATGGCCCTATGCTCTGCTTTAAAACAATGACTAGCAGAATGCCAATGCATTGTAAAAAGGCAATACGACATCCCTACCCCATGACAATATCTTGCTGGCCTTGGAAGCAGCTACTTGACATTGCATACTGTTATTTTAGCCTGTGGTCTACCAGTACCTCCAGATCCTTCTCAAGTGACTCTGCCAGCTTTTCTCCCCTGAGAAAATGTGTATATTCAATAAAAATTGGAGAGTTTTTTTATGTCTATCTGAATAATTGTCGTAATGGAATTGCTTGCTGTGTAATTTACATTCTAAAGACTACCTTTGGATCAGCATTGTTCAATCCAGTCATATTATTTCAAAATGGCTAGTTTGCTCATAACTTGCTTACCTGCCCATCTAGTTACAAAAATAAATGTATATATTTTTTGCGATAAATATTTTTGTGAACCTTCAGAAACAGTAACATGAAAAAGTAATACATTAACAATTTGAGCTTGGCATAAAAGGATTAGAAAAAGCAAATAGTATTGCCAGTTGAGATAAATGAGCCATCTTGGTGACCCTAGGAAGCAGGAACAAACACCGCTGGGCATATGAAAACACTTGTTATACCACAGGGAAATGTTTTGGCTTTTAGAAAATTCTCTCTGTAAAGAAAGCTGAAACCATATTTCTGTCGAGAAAAGAGAGGAAATAAAATACAGAGAGCACATCGCTGTCATTGTCAGGCAGGCTTGAGGCAGATACCAGCAGGGCTTTGATGTGTTGATGAGCAGATCCCTTTCAGATTTTTCAGGGGCATTTTCCAGTCTCAAACTGGCCTTACAGTTCTATTAAGAATACAAGGATTAATACATGTATTAAAGATTATTCTAGGTTAGTTTAATTTTGTATATTGCGTATTCTTGAGGTACACTATTTTATGCATTTGTTTTTATCCATTTTGTTTTTAAAGTATTCAGGTAAACCGAGGTGTTTTTTCTGGTGTTCCAAGGAATTAACCACTATTTCTTTTATCCTTTTTGGATGGTTGTGGCTTGAACTTCCTGTCAAGACTTTCTTACCACAGTGGCTCCTGGGGGACATGCACTGGTAAGGAACCTCAGTCAGCAGCTCAGAGGGCTGAGTCAGCCTACATTTTCACAGTTCCTCACAGAAAAATGGTTATGTGACATACTCCAATATGTGTGTGTGGAGAGGGGGGCAATTTTTATTGGCGACCATTCTTTATTTGCCTATGGCTGTAATCACTAATCATAGCAGGTGGCTGGGTTCCCCTTGAGCCTGGGCCCAATAACATCAGGTCTCACCAACCAGCACTTCCCCTCCTCCTTCCAATTTTTGGTATTTTGTTGGTCAATATGCTGTTGTCTTATGCTGCAGACATGAGCAACTAACTTTAGAGTATAATGGCACCTCTTGTCTACACAGTAGTCTATAGTGGTTTAGTGCCTGTTACATGCAAGTGAGGGTATGGTGCACATTTATGATTGGATCTTGCAAATGAGTGTGTGTGCACTTACACATTTGGATACCAAGGAGCTCTTCCTAAGTTTTATGTGGGCACATTTTAATGAGATGACATTATATATATTGCCCTAGAGCAGCTCTCCACTGAGGAATCAACCATGTCTGAGATACCCCTCTATTCCTCTCCATCACAGACTCTTGATGTCCAGTCAAGACTCTGAATCTGATAACTCTGTGAGTCAAACCCACATAATGAGGGAGGGTCCTTGAATCACAAGGAAGCAGTATGAGATATTCTTAAAGTGAAGAATTAAAAACACAAAAGGGCAGTCACCGTTTGTCCCACGCAGATGATTGGTCCTAGTCCTGCGATCAGCAATTCGCCTGATTACTGATGGCTTCCATCTTGCACCTCCGACCACCAGTCACAGGGGCGCGGTCACACCCTCTCCAAAACAAAGAGCGTCTTCCCCCATTCTTTGTGGCCCAGCCCCCCCCCCCCAATTCCTTTAATGGGTAGATGGGAGCATGCACATAATAGCGGATGTTGCTTTCTGTGCGGCAGCTGCATGGACCCGGTAGAATGGTGTTGGACCACAGGCAAGGTAATGGAACCCCTCCCCACCCTGCTTCAGAGCCACTTTTATACTGCCTGGTTGGTTTTAGGTAGGAAACTGGATGATCATCAGTGCATTTGGAAAAGGGCGGTCATCAGAAGCTGGTTTGCAATTGCAGCCCCTGTTTTTTTCTTATCACCGACCTATTTTAACCACAGTATAGTCACACACTGTTTCAAGGTTGTATAGCAGTGCAGCCTTCCTGTGTTCAGTTCAGCCATGCCCAGATTACTTAATTAACTCAAATGTTAAACCTATCTAGACCCTCCAACCCACTATACTCAGCTTCCCTAAAAGTGCCTGCTCACACACTACTTGCCCCCTTTCGAGCAGCCATACATGCAATTCAATGTACTAAAGATGAGGCATGCTAATCTAGATGATACTCTAGATAGGGGCAGCTGCAGGTTTATACACTAGTGGGGTCATGCTAATTAATTGGTGAAGCATGGTGCACCAGCGGTGTGTTTTGTGGTACAAATTGCAATCTGGATCTTGGTGAGCCTTTTACTCCTAACACAAAGAAAGTGCAATAAAAATGTTTGTTCCAGTTTTTCCCCAAAAATCACCTGCAATGAAACATTTTTCCAAAATAAATTATTATGTTTTTTTTTTAGGAAACCCCCTATGAGGTATGCAGAAAAGTACATGTGCAGGTCATATTTTGGGAAAAAATATAACAAAAACATTTTATTGCACTTTAGTGTGCTAAAATGTAAAAGCTCACAGAGATGCAAGGACAAAAGAGTATATGTGGCTCCAGAAACCACAAGGGGACAACCCAAGCCGGCACTACCAACCTAAAAGATCACAAATCAACTATTTACATGATAATCATACATTTATTTTGATTAAAAAGAGGTCACAACAAATATCTAAAAACATTAATCTCTACAGGGAACTCACAGGCCAAAAGTGTAATTTTACATCTAATAATGAAATCCAGAAATATATATATAATGTGCAAATAAGCTTATATACAACTAATCTACAATGTGCACAAAAAGTGCCAATGCATATCTAAAGTGCCTTTAAAGAAAGTGCCAGTGCTGAATAAAAAAAAAAAGAGAAAACTTCTAAAGTGCTCAAATTGATTCAACATGTAATTGTATCACCATATATATTTGGTCAGTTAGGTCCCTGCTGATTTCTGGCGTCCCTTTTGCCTAACAGAGATGCAGGTAGCAGTTTACTCCAAAAGGCAAACCGCTAGTACCCCATGCTTTTTCCAAATATTTAGCATAACCCTCCTTTATAAGCTATGAACTTAGCAGTGTCATTGGGGGTCATGCTAATTATTTGGTGAAGCCAGTGTGACTTGCAGTGTGCTTTGCAACATGCATGTCCATGATCTTTTCCTCCTTTTTTCTCCAACAATGACCTTCATCTGTTATGGGGTATTTTGTCAGGTGAGGGGCATAATTTTTCCTATGAGATAAGGATTTTTTTTTTCTTTTAAGTTTGGAAACAACAGCACCCCATGGGCTATGCAGAAAAAGTTGCTGAATTCCTTAGCATAACGCATAGGGTGCTGTTATTTCCAAACTTTAAAACAAATACCCTTACCACATAGAAAAAATTATGGACCTCATCTGTAAAAATGTCACATTACAGCTACAGTCATTTTGGGGGAAAAGATGTGAAAAAAATCTTCTTTATGTGCACTTTTAGAGCTTGATTTAACAAACAGAAAACAAATCATTTTGATTGGAAAATTGGATCGCAAGTGAAAAACTTGAACCAGACCAACAGCCTGGCACAGTTGGAAAAGAAAGGTAACGGCCATTTTGGAGCTTCCTCTCCCAACTGACATAACTGACAAAGCACAGTAACAGGAAGCCCAGCATGACTTCCTGTTTGCAGGTGGCCTGCAAGCTCATGAGCGGCCATCTTGTTTTAAAGATTTATCTCAGTAGTCGTCGTTAGAAGAAGGTAAATTATTTTTTACGTGCAGCAATATAAATTGCCCTGGAGAGGGATGCATGAGCACTGTTTGTTGAGTGAGTCCGCTTTAAGTAACTTCGAGTGATTCAACAAAGCTAACTAATTAAATGTATCCACATGGGCTCCAAAATGCCATGTTTCCATGCAAAAATAGCATTAGTAAGCGAAAATTTCTGGAAAATCGGCTCAGATTTTCCAGCTGAAAATGCAAAATCTCTGAAAGCCCCCCCATGGCTGAGAAGCCTTTACCCCAAATGGTGCATTTATTTTCTACATTTCATATGGCTTCAGAATGATCAGGTGATGTCCCCATGTAATATATCATTGTGAATTTGTGACAAATCATTTTAATGCACTTACAACTAGTCACTTTGTTATAAATGATCACAGCCATGGAATGTAATGCTCAATATGCATTTAGTAATAGATCAAGGCTTGCTGTTTTCTTTTGCTTCAGATGTTTTGGTATTCATCCCACTATTGGGAAAGGCAGCAGGGTGACTTGTTGAAGTATATAAAAGTTGCCTAAATTTACTCCTACAGAACTACAGATACACAGGAGTTAAATTTATTAGTTTTTTTAACTGTTTCCAATAAAATGTTAAAAAATCATGGCCCTTCCTTTAGATTACTAGACTGGTGCACCAGGCATAAACAGCCCAGGGTCAAAAAGCAAAACAGCCTGCCCCTGGCCCTGGAAACTTACCAGCCCCATGGCCTTTGGGCGCGTTGGCTTAATTTTTTTTTATTAAAACAGTAAAAAAAAAATACAATTCTGTGATTACTCACCTTGTAGAATTGGTATTATAAGTATGCAGCATGTCCTGCTCCAGATAGTATTCATAACAGCTGGGATATACCTCCACAAGAGGGCACTTTACGGCAGAGATGGCAAAAAGAGGCCCCTCCCGGTCCATATATACCCGGGACCTCCCACTAATTCCCCAGTATAGAAAAGCAGTAAGGGAACCAGGAGAAGCCAATAACAAATTCAACAACGTTAACAAGGAAAACAATCGCCATATAGAGGACCCAAGAATAAGGCAATCAGGGTGGGATGGAGCAGGACGTGCTGGATACTTATAATACCAATTCTACAAGGTGAGTAATCACAGAATTGTATTATTCTAAGTATGCAGCACATCCTGCTCCAGATAGTATTCTTAACAGCTGGGACATCCAATGGCAGTGTCCGTAAACAGGGTGGGATCCCAAAAAGGCAACAACGCGCAGTTCAAACCACTGCTGCCTGCAGAACCTTACGGCCAAAAACAGCATCCGCTGAGGCCCGAACATCAACCTTGTAAAACTTGGAAAAGGTACAGAAGACCACGTAGCAGCCTTACAAACTTGTTCAACAGAAGCTTGGTGCTGGAAGGCCCAGGACGCCCCAACAGCACGGGTAGAATGAGCAGTAACACGCAAAGGAGGATTCTTCCCCCTAGTAGAATAGACCCTAACAATAGCCTGACGAATCCATTTGCTAATAGTAGACCTAGCAGGAGCCAACCCCTTCTTGGGATCCGAGGGAACCACAAACAAGGCGTCCGTCTTTCTGAAAGGCACTGTAGCCACCAGGTAGTATTTCAAATTCCTGACAACATCCAGAGAATGCAAGGCCCTCTCCTTGGGATTACCAGGATTAGGGCACAAAGAAGGAAGCACAATGTCCTGATTGAGATGGAAGGCAGAGACAACCTTAGGCAAGAAGTCAGGTTTAAAATGGAAAACCACCTTGTCCCGGTGTCTCTCAAAGTAGGGGGCCTGAATAGACAGAGCCGCCAACTCAGAAACAGAAGTGATAGCCACCAGAAAGTCAACCTTCAGGGTAAGGATAGACAAGGCAGCCTCATGCACAGGCTCAAATGGAGGACCCTGAAGGACAGACAACACCAAATTCAAATCCCAGACCGGTAACATGGGTTTGCGGGGAGGGCGCACATGAGCGACCCCCTGGAAGAAAGTCTAGGCCAGAGGATGTAGAGCGAAGGACCTCTGGAAGAAAATAGCCAAGGCGGACACGTGACCCTTCAAGGTGCTGAGCTGAAAACCCAAATCCAAACCATGTTGAAGGAACTCCAGTATCATAGGAATAGAGAACGCACGACAGGGAAAGGCCCTAGACTCACACCAGTCAATGTAGGTCCACCAGGTCCTATAGTAGATAGTAGAAGAGGATTTCTTCCTAGCCCTTACAAGAGTATGGACAACCGAATCAGACAGTCCTTTCTCCTTTAGGATGGAGGTTTCAGCAGCCAGGCCGTCAAAGCCAGCGTTTGTAAATTGGGATAACAGAGCCGTCCTTGAGTGAGAAGGTCCGGAACCAAGGGTAGAGTGTACTGATCCACTGCCAGCAGCACGACGTCTGCGAACCACACCTGTCTTGGCCACCTGGGAGCCACCAGAATGTCTGGCACCCTCTCCTGCACCAACTTGCGCAGAACCCTGCTCAGAAGAGGAAACGGAGGAAAAAGGTACAGGAGACCGAGTCCCTGCCAGGGTAGCGACAGAGCATCCACCGCCAGAGGCAGAGGATCCTGGGACAGGGAGACAAATGCTGGCAGCTTGTAATTGTGGCGAGAAGCAAACAGATCCACATCCAGCATCCCCCAAAGGTGACAAAGGGATAGGAAGACCTCACTGTTGAGAGACCATTCCCCCAGCGAGAGGCCCCCCTGCTCAGGGAATCCGCCTCCAGATTCTCCGCTCCCGGAATATAAACTGCTGAGATGCATGGGACATTGTCCTTGGCCCAGGACAGAATCAACGACACCTCCTTGAGGGCACTCTTGCTCCGAGTCCCTCCCTGATGATTGATATAGGCGACCGCCGTCTGGTTGTCGGAGCGAACCTGTACTGGCAGACCCTGAAGGTGAGGAGTCAACTGTGCCAGCACCAACTGAGCCGCCCTCAGCTCCAGGACGTTGATAGGAGCGTGAGCCTCCTGAGGGCCCCACAGCCCCTGGAATTGGAGGGCTCTCCAGTAGCCCCCCCAACCTGACAGACTGGCATCCGTAGTGACCGTCTCCCAACACGGAGTCAGAAAAGATCTGCCCCCCAGAAGATTCCTCGAGTCCAGCTACCACAGGAGGGACCACCGGACCAGAGGAGAGAGAACAAAAGCCTGATCCAAAGACAGGGGTCTCTTGTCCCAGACTGAAAGGAGATGGAGCTGAAGGGGTCTCATGTGAAATTGAGCGTAAGGGACTGCCTCGAAGCAGGCCACCATCTGTCCCACCAATTGCATCCCTTGCCTGATGGAAGGACGAGGGCTGGACAGCATGAAATGAACCAGAGCTTGAAGAGAATCCACCTTCTGCTGAGGAAGAAAAATCCTGGCCTGAATGGTATCCAGATTCATGCCCAGGAAGGGGGGTCACCCGGGACGGGGAGAGTGAGGACTTGGGATAATCACCCATCCGAACGTGTCCAGGGTAGTTACCACCATCTGGGTATCCAATTCTGCCTGCTGGAGAGAATGAGATGTAATGAGAAGGTCGTCCAAATAAGGGAGAATGCGAATGCCCCTGGCTCTAAGGAGGGCCATCACCCCCCGCCAGCACCTTGGTGAACACCCTGGGGGCTGAGGTGAGACCGAAGGGAAGTGCCACAAATTGGTAGTGCTGGTCCTCCAGGGCGAACCTGAGGAACCGCTGATGCCCTGGGAAGATTGGCACATGAAGGTAAGCATCCTTGATGTCTATGGAGGTCATGAAGTCCCCCGGGCACAAAGAGCTGACCGTGGAGCGCAGGGTCTCCATGCGAAAGTGTCTGGTTTTGATGAACTTGTTGAGAAGCTTTAAGTCCAGGATGGGCCTGATGGAACCATCCCTTTTGGGTACTGTGAAGAGATTGGAATAATAACCCTGATCTCTTTCCCCCGGAGGGACTGGACAGATGACCCCCATATCCAATAGGTTCTGTACAGCCAGAAACAGACCCTGAGCTGCCAGGGAGTCTAGAGGAATCCGAGACCTGAGGATTCTTGGAGGGGGCCGCGCAGCGAACTCTAGCTTGTAGCCAGAGGACACATCCTTCAGAATCCACCTGTCTAAGACCTGTAGCCCCCAGACATGAGCGAAGAGCCGCAGCCGTCCCCCCACCCATAAGGGTGAGGGCGCCCCTTCATGGCTGAGCCGGCTTGATGACAGATTTTGGCTTGGATCCCCAGGAGGATCCGGGACGGGCACGGCCTCTGCCCTTGCCACAGAAGTCTCCCCTGTGCCCCGCAAAGGATACCCCCCTCCCCGACCTGGATCCCCGAAAGGAGGGAGTAAAGGACCCTGAACCCTGAAAGGGCCGCGGCTGTCTTTTGCGCTGGGGCAACTTACCTCCCTTTGCAAAAAGGTCCAAACGGTCACCAAAAAGGCACAGCCCCTTAAAGGGTAGCCCTGTGAGAGCCTTCTTAGCAGCATTGTCAGCTGCCCACTGGCGCAGCCAGACCGAGTGGCGAATAGAAACAACCAGAGCCGAAGTCCTGCTACACATCCTAATGGTGTCATCTAAGGCAGAAAGAATATAAGCGATTAAACATCTCACATTGTGATAAGGCTCTAAATTTGGCACTAAAAGACTCATCGGGAGAGCCTTCCAAAAGGCCCTTGACCAGAGTCCTAATAGCCACAGCAGTAATAGCAGAAGCACGGACAGGGCGCAAGGCAGATCCCGCAAAGGCATGGGAAGCCAGCTGGTCAATACGCCGGTCCTCACTATCCTTCAAGGTAGTGGAATCAGGGGAATGCACCACAGAAGTGTTGGACAACCCCAAAACAGGGGCATCCACCTCTGGGGGAGTTGACCAACATTTAACCACATCAGAGGGGAAGGGATACCTCTTATCCCATCCCGTAGGTATACCGGGAAGCCAGCTAGGTCGCTCCCATTCCTAGAGAACCAAATTATTGAAATGTGCCTGTTCTGGAAATTCCAAACGTGGCTTTGCGGTACCGAACAATTCCCCCTGCTGCTTAGGCAACGCAGCAGGAAGGGAAATGGAAAGTACCTCAAAGATTTGAGTCAAAAGTCTATGGGTGTCATCAGCATCCCAATGCTCTGAGCCGGCATCAGCGCCAAGGCAATGCTGATCATCAGAAAATTCTGAATCTGAAAATAATTCCCTTTCCTCAAGTGGGGTATAGTCGGATAAATCAAGGAAATCCTCAGTCTCCATAGGGAAGGCTGACGCAGCAGGCACCACATGCTGCCTTTTAGCTGGGGCCTCACGGGCCGCGGAGCTAGCAATCAATCTCTCAATGTTGGCTAGCCTGGAAGACACATCAGGCTGAGAGTCCCCACTCGTATTAATTTCACTGGGAATCCAAATCAAACAAGGGGGTGTGGGAGAAGACATGGTGGGCACAGACCCCGACACAGGCAGCCCAGAATGCCGCGTAACCACCTGCTGGGCGCAGGGTATGCAGACCCGCACATCGTCGCTCACAGGGGATGCCCCACACACCACACACAGCCGGGCCTGTCCCGATGGGACCCCGAGCACTATATCCTGTAAAGCCTCCATATGGTGATTTTTTGTGGCACAACTGGCCAATGGGAATTACGCTGTGCGGCTACCCGGGATGCCCCAAATGTCCGCTAGGAAGGTGGGAGGATTTAAATATTTAGGCCTCTAATAAAGTTACAAGAAACTAATAGAGGGCACAGGACCGGGAGAAACCTCTAAACCAGTTTTCCCGCCTGTAAGACATAAGAAATTACACCCCATTAGTTATACAGAAAAATCAATGGAAAATCAAATCAAATCAAACCCGCAGGGGCACTCACGGGCCGCAGAAGAGCTAGCAATCATCGATGCAGCAGAGCAAGATGGCGCTGGAGGGCTCAGAAGGGGCGGGTAGCGTGAGGAGAGATGCGGAACGCTCTAAGCCACGCCCCCTCCAGGAAGCACGGGGAAAGGCCGACAGCAAGCCACCCCGCAGCCAATCAGGGCCCAGCAGACCCGGGTTGACTTCACCGCTTTTGACCGCGGACTTCGCAGGGCGCGTGTGTCAGTGGCGGGAACTTCAAATATGGCCAGGGGAGAGGTGAAGCGCTGAGCATAGTGCCAGCGTGAGTCAGTAAAAAACACACAGCACAGCTTTGCACAGTGAAGAGGCGTAAAGCACAACACGCACAGACAATCACCCCCCCCCCCCGACGAACCAGGACAGAGGGAGAAGGGGGAAGATGAATGCCCATAAATACATTAAAGTAAAGGAGGGCATAAGCGGACGGGGCATCCCAATTCAGGCTCACTATACCTAGACCGCCTACCCTTTGGTGGGGGATTTGCGGTGGAGCGAACTCCTAATAAGCACCTCTAATAGATGCTGCCTACCATCACCCGACCACGCAGCCAAGGCTGGGAGGCAGAATAAAGGTGGAACGGGTGGGAATAGTCCTACAGGGCCATGGGCTGTGAAGCCCGGCTCACCTGCGAGAAGAGAAGCCATCATCTTGTCCTTCGCAGCCCACTGCAGAGAAGAAACTGGGCAATTAGTGGGAGGTCCCGGATATATATGGACCGGGAGGGGCCTCTTTTTGCCATCTCTGCAGTAAAGCGCCCTCTTGTGGAGGTATATCCCAGCTGTTATGAATACTATCTGGAGCAGGACGTGCTGCATACTTAGAATATATATACTTTTCACCCTATAAGACGCACTTAGGATTTGGAAGAGGAAAATAAGAAAAAAATATTTTAAACCAAAAACACACCATTACAGACAGTGTGGCATTCCCCCTATTCCATTCCTCATGGGCAGTGTGGCATTCTCCCCTCCCATTCCCCATATAGGCAGTGTGGGATGCCCCCATCCCATTCCCTATATAGGCAGTGTGGCATTTCCCCCTCCCATTCCCTATATAGGCAGTGTGGCATTCCCCCTCCTATCCCCATAGGCCGTGTGGGATACCCCAAAGGCATAGGCAGCGTGGCATCCCCCCCATCCCATTCCCCATATAGGCAGTGTGGCATTTTCCTCCATTCACCCCTCCCATTCCCCATATAAGCAGTGTGGCATTCCCCATATAGGCAGTGTGCCCCCCCATTATCATAGGTAGTGTGGCATTCCCCATATAGGCAGTGTGTCCCCCATTCCCATAGGCAGTGTGGCATCCCCTAGAAGTAAAAAGAAAAAAAAAGTAAAACTCAGTGGCAGGGACAGAGACAGCGCCAGCCGCTGCTCCATCTGCTGCCTCTTCCTGGGCACGGCCGAACACCCGAGTCAGGGCAGCGAGTGGGTGTGGCCTGCCCCAAGTTGGTGCAGGCCACTCCCACCTGCTGCACTGACCCGGGTGCTCGCGTGTGCTCCAGCCAGAAGAGGCAGCAGATGGAGGAGAGGTGCTTTCTGTCACTTGGCTCCCTTCAGACTCCAGGGCCTCTGATGCGTCTCTTAAAATATAACAAGTCAAATGAATCAGATTTACGTAAATCAATTACATAATCCGTTACATCAATCTCATCTAGCTCTGCAGGGGATCCTTAATACAGCATTCCCAAGAGTCTAATGCTTGTAACCTGACCTCTAGCCATCAATCTATAGTGCATCGCTATTTTAATATATAAAGAAAGATTGGCTATTTCACATAGCGGTTGCTAAATGTCCTTTCCCTTGTTAAATCAACAGCGAAAATTCAGTCAATAAATCCATGAAAATTGAGTAAGCCCGGAACGCAGATGGATGTTTGTGTTACAATATATGGCTAATACCAGATGAACAAAGGCAGCCGTTTAGAAGGTGCTTGTTTTTCTGAACTTTAAAGTGAAGCATTGTAAAACTGCTCAGAAAATCTGGCATTCTTGTGACATCCCCTGGTACCATAAAGCAGTATGTGGCCACAGCTCAGTGCGATCATGTGACCGGGAATCTGCATTTCCCTACACTGCAGAAAGCCTCAGAGAAATTCAATTCACCAGGAGAAATGCCATCTTCCAACATGCTCCATCTAGGCTGAATTTGGTTATCACCTGATGGTTTGCAGGAAAATTCTGGCCAGATAGAACTGTTTTTTACTGTACTTGGAGTTTGTCATGAATTACAGCAGAACTATGTCCTGGTCCACAAGGACCCTAACCTACCTTCTCAGGCAAAGGGTTAATTAACGTACCTTCTGCTTGTAACATGGATGGATGCATGGATGCATCATACTCTGCTGCTGAGGAGACCCAGCAGAAAGGAAAGAGTTCACTAGCGCTTATTAAGAAACAATACAATTCTGTGAGTACTCACCTGTAGAATTGTTTTTACTATACACAGCACGGCCTGTTTCATTTAATCCTTACTTCGGGTATTCCGCCACAAGGTGGCGCAGTGGACTGAAGAAGATTTGTGGCTCCTCCCGGCCCCATATAAAACCTGGAATCACCCAATAGACCCCCAGTGTTGAAAAGCAGTTATACAAGAAGCCGGGGGCTAATCAAGATAAAAAAGATAAAAGCCTCACACAACTAAACTTTGGGACAAATCACCATACAAAGGCAACCAAAGATAACGATAACAGGGGAGGGATGAAACAGGCTGTGCTGTGCATAGTAAAAACAATTCTACAGGTGAGTACTCACAGAATTGTATTTTTCCTAATGCACAGCACGGCCTGTTTCATTTAATCCTTACTTCTGGGACATCCAATAGCAGTGTCCGTAAAAGTAGGGTGGGATCCCCAAAAAGTAACAACAGGCAGTTCAAACCACTACCAGCTGAGGCCTTAACATCAACCTTGTAAAACTTTGAAAAGGTATGAACAGAAGACCAAGTAGCGGCCTTACAAACTTGTTCAACAGAAGCCTGGTGCTGCAAAGCCCAAGAAGCACCAATAGCACGAGTGGAATGAGCAGTAGGGAAGCTACCTTCCCTTTAGCAGAATAGGCTTGCACCAGCGCCTGACGGATCCACTTGCTAATAGTAGATTTGGCCGGAGGCAAACCCTTCCTAGGTCCAGCAGGAAGAACAAAAAGAGCATCAGAATTCCTAAAGGACTCAGTAGCAACCAAATAAAACTTCATTGCCCTGACAACATCCAGAAAATGAAGGGTCCGTTCCTTAGAATTAGCAGGGTTAGGACACAATGAGGGTAAGACAATGTCCTGATAGAGATGGAAAGCAGACACAACTTCTGGCAGGAAATCCAGTTTCAGTCGGAACACTACCTTATCCTGATGCCTCTCAAAATAAGGAGGTTTAATGGAGAGCGCCGCCAGCTCCAAAACACGCCTGACCGAAGTAATAGCTACCTTAAAGTCCACCTTTAAAGTCAGAATGGGCAATGCAGCCTCACGTATAGGTTCAAAAGAAGAACCCTGTAGAGCAGACAACACCAAATTTAGGTCCCAAACCGGTAGCATAGGCTTACGCGGCGGACGCACATGAGTAACTCCCTGGAAGAAAGTCTTAAAACGCCTGTGATTGGCAAAAGATCTTTGAAAAAAAAAAAAAATTGCCAGAGCTGACACCTGCCCTTTGAGAGTACTAAGCTGAAGGCCCGAATCCAATCCATGTTGTAAAAACTCCAGAAGCCTGGGAATAGAAAACACCCGACAAGGAAGAGACTTGGACTCGCACCAGGCAATATAAGTATGCCAGATCCTGTAGTAGATGAAAGACGAGGATTTCTTCTGAGCCCGAATCATGGTGTCAACAACAGAGGCCGGCACCCCTTGCCCATCAAGATGGAGGTTTCAGCAGCCAAGCCGTTAAAGCCAGCATTTGTAAATTGGGATGGTGCAGCTGTCCCTGAGTGAGAAGATCTGGATCCTTGGACAAGACGTACCGATCTACTGCCAACTGCACGACGTCTTCGAACCACACCCTCCTCGCCCAACAGGGGGCCACCAGAATGGCCGGTACCCCCTCCTGGGCTATCTTGCACAGCACCCGACCCAGCAGAGGAAAGGGAGGGAAAACATAGAGGAGTCAAAACTGAGTCCAAGAAATTGCTAGTGTATCCGTGACGAAGGCCAGAGGATCCTGTGACAGGGAGGCAAATCTGTGAAGCTTGTGATTGTGACGGGACGCAAAGAGGTCCACATCCGGATGACCCCAGCGGCGACACAAGGCGTGAAAGACCTTGTTGCTGAGAGACCATTCCCCCAGCCCAGACGTCCACCTGCTCAGGGAGTCCGCCTCCTGGTTCTCCACCCCCGGAATGTAGACCGCCGAGATGCAGGGAACATTCTCTTCCGTCCAAGACAGTATCAGGGACACTTCTTTGAGGCGCATAGCCACCAACAGGGCCAAAGCCCTACCACCCAGCCGGACGGCATCATCCATGGCAGCCAGCACAAAGGCAACAAAATCAGAGCAAAGCAAGAGGGCCCTATAATCCTCCTTTCTCCTACCAGCCATGGCACCATCAGCGAGACGCTTGAGCTTCCTCTTAAGGGCAATGGCCGTAATGGCTGCGGCACACACCGGACGCAGGCCTGCCCCTACAAAGGTGAAAGCATGACAAGCCAGCTGATCCATATGCCGGTCCACGCTATCACGCAGTGTAGTGTTGTCAGGGGACAGCATGACCGAAGTGTTGGACAATCCTAGAACAGGAGCGTTCACCTAAGGGGACACGACCAGCACTTGACCAGATCAGCCGAAAAGGGATACCTTCTGTCCAATCCCTTGGGCACCGTGGGCAATCTGTTAGGACGGTCCCACTCCTTGAGCACCATATTGGAGAAATGGCCCTGCTCCGGGAAATCCAAGCGTTGCTTGTCCGGGCGAAAGAGCTCACCCTGCTTCCTCTTCGCCGCCTTAGGGGGGGCGATGTGCAATGTCTCAAATATGGCTGACAACAGTCTATCAATGTCATCAGGGAGCCAGGTATCCTCATCAGAGGCGGATCCAAGGTCACTGTCGTAACCTTCCTGATGGTCCCCAGCAGAGTCTGAATCATGGAAAAGTTCCCCCTCCTCTAGGGAGTCACGGCTACCAAACACATCAAGGCCCTCATCCTCCTCGGCAAAGAGGGAAGGTGCGGCGTCAAGATGCCGCTTCTTGCCAGAGGCCTTGCCCGTCACAGGTCAGGCCAGCTGCCTTTCAATACTGGCCACGCGTAGTACCAGATCAGATCGGGACCCCCCTGCTAGTATCCCCCTCACTGGGGGCTAAATGCAGGCACAGGGGAGTAGGAGATGCCGGAGGGAGCGCAGAACTGGCAAGAGAAACACCCATCCCAGCCTGGTCCGCAATAATACCTTGGGTGCACGGCACACAAACCGCGCCACCACCACTCAAAGGGGATGCCCGCACATGACACATAGCCGAGGTTGCCCCGAAGGACCCCCGAGCACGCTATCCCCAGAAGCCTCCATATGGTGATTATCACAGGCACAATAGGCCAGTATAGGGTAAAGGCTAATAAAAGCCACCCGGGATGCCCCCAAGGGATGCCCACAGAAAGGACCCAGAGGGAAAAAGGGGGGGAGGGATAGGACCGGGAGAAACCACAATACACTGTTATCCCGCCTGAAAGATATAATCAAAAAGATACATAAGCATCCCGCAGCACATGCCCCAACAAGAAAAAAAAACATATGGGACTCACGGACCAAGAGCGCAGCACGCGCAGCACACACAGGCGACCGGAATACAGTCAAGGGATCCGCGGAGGGTAGATCAGGAAGAGCAGAGTCACTGCCGCAGCCTGAGCTGACAAGGAGCAACCGGAAGTCGGTTCATCATCAAACAGCATGCAGGCAAGATGGCGCCGCAACGAGCACCTCGAGGGGCGGGCCGCGGGAGCATGACGCGATACTCGTCATCCCCTCGGCGCCGCCTCCATGAAGAGCGCGAAAACCACACTCATGTGACCCGGCGCCAGCGTCATGACAGCTGGTGCTCCCCTACCATCACCCGATCTGACAGCCGAGGCTGGGAGGCAAATAGGGTCCGGAAACGAGTGGAAATAGACTTGCAGGGCCGCAGGCTTGGTTGCCCCGCTCGCCTGTGAAACATAGAGAGCCATCTTCTATCTTCGCAGTATAACTGCAGAGGAAAAACTGGAGGTCTATTGGGTGATTCCTGGTTTTATATGGGTCCAGGAGGAGCCACAACTCTTCTGCAGTCCACTGCGCCACCTTGTGGCGGAATACCCAGAAGTAAGGATTAAATGAAACAGGCCGTGCTGTGCATTAGGAAAATAAAGCCAAGCTGAATGAGATATGCAGCCAGCATGAGTTAAAGCGGACCTTCACCCTGAATAAGAGCTTATCTTATATGTTTCCCACACCCTGTACATACAGATTGCTCACATTAAAAATCATCCTACCTGCATCTACTGCATGTTATGAGCCTTTAAACATCCAAGATGGTGGCTCATGGAGTCTCAGGCTGCCTGCAAACAGGAAGTGTCTTCTGACTGTGTTGCTCTGCATTCTGGGATTTCTGTCTTTTCCTGACCCCAGCTCTGCTCTGTCTGTGCATAGCACAGCTATAACCCACCCCCTGTACCTTATCCCACTCTCCTCAGTATGTGAGGCTTCTGAGGCAAGATGGCGGCGCCCGTATCCTAGAGTCCTGTACAGAGTTGCAGCCTGGTGGGGGAAAAAATAATAAGTGACTAAAAACGTTAAATATATTAATTTTAGATGCCGGGGAATAGCTTTTTAAGAGTTTGGACTTTTCATTAAATCATGCTTTAAAAAAGCAGACCAATGTAACCTTTTGCTTGGAATGTCCCTTCTATTATAGTAATTTTTAACTTTGCTTCCATTGATATACTGTAGAGAGAAATATATATATATATATATATATATATATATATATATAGTTTGTTTGCAGCTAGGAGAGGCCATGCTATTTAACCACAACTGAATGAAACACTATTAAAATGTATGGGAGAGCGACACTGAGCAACAGGTAATACATGGCGCTGCTGAACCTAGAGCGCCGTACACTGAGCCACCGCTAGTAATACGAATTACTAGATGCTACATGGCGCTGTTAGAGGTGCTTACCAGATTTGCTTTCTTAAAGCAGAACTTCACCCTGAATAAGAGCTTATCTTAAATGTTTCCCCTACCCTGTACATACAGATTGCTCACATTAAAAATCATCCTACCTGCATCTACTGCATGTGAGGAGCCTTTAAACATCCAAGATGGCAGCCCATGGAGCATCAGGCGGCCTGCAAACAGGAAGTGCCTTCTGACTGTGTCGCTCTGCATTCTGGGATTGCTGTCCTTTTCCTGATGGCGGCGCCCGTATCCTAGGCCCTTATTTAACAAGGGATAGTGCCAGGTAGCGAATGGTGAGCGAACGGTAATGACGGTCACCGCCATGAGAACGCCGGCTCCCCTCCGCAATCACACATTTATCAAGCCAATCCTGCTTAGCGACTGACAGAGCGCCAGATAGCGAATCATTCGTCATTATTCCAGCCTCACCCCACAGCGCCAGCGAGCGACCTTGAACAGCGACAGGTATGACCTCTCGCTACCTGGCGCTCTCCAATGCATTTCAATGGAGCAATCTTTAAATATTCTTAATTAATTGCTTTTAATGTTTTTTTTTTTTTTTTTTTTTTTAATGTCAAAAATTCTGTGATCACTTCTGCAATGTTAGATATTTTTTTTTAAGGTAAAAAAAAAAAAGAAATTTGTGCAGAATTGATATTACAGGTCTGATATTAATGTATTCATATTACAAAATGTTTTGAAAAATATGTTTTTTTTTTTCCAAAAATATGGTTGTTTGGGGGTTAAAAAACGACTTTTAACCCATCGCCGCCAGCGCTCTGGGGTTTAAACAAGCATTTCACAGCGCGAGAATTTTTGGAGCGTGATTTGTTAATGAATATGCTGGGAGCCGTTCGCTATGGCCATTCGCTGTCATGCGCTCCCATACAGCGCGGAACCTGTCAAACAGCGACTCCTAACCCCATATTCAACATTACCGCACACCGACTGAGTCGCTATCAACAGCCGAACAACGGCCAAGCACAGCGAATACTAGCGGGCGCTGTGAAAATACCGCTACTGTCGCTCATCTGTCGCTACCTGGCGCTATTAATGAATCGGCCTCCCCGAGTCCTGAACAGAGTTGCAGCCCGGTGGGGGAGAGAATAATAAGCAAGTGACTAGAAATTTAAAATATATTCATTTTAGAGGCTGGGGAATAGTTTTTTAAGGGTTTGGGCTTTTCATTAAATCATGGTGAAGGTAAATGTGGCTTTGTGTACAGTGCCCAGGGTTCACCCGACGCTACCTGACGCTATGTAGCATTACCTGGCGCTAGCCGTTCTTAAATAACCCCCATTGTGGGGTGGGATACATTAATGCTGAAGGGACATGGATTTCCATGACTGGATTGTGTAAAGGATGTTTAGGGCTCCAACACTGGGGGGGATGTGATAGGTCTGGTATATTATTATAATAATTTAGTATATTATTACAAGGCCAGCGACCTACCCATGGTACTATTTAGAATTGATCCCCTCCTTGGTGGAACATTTTCTGTCTCTAGGGGTTACTTTGTGTAAAAAAAAAAAAAGTTGGGAAGCACTGCTCTAAAGGATATGAAACACATATGAAACAGCAACTACTCTTTAACACTAAACTATGAACTACTATGAACTAAACTATACAGTAAATAATAGACATTGTACATGCGTTTAAACTACTGACTTTCTTATAAAAAATCCATCAAATGTGTACTGTACTTTCAGTGAATAAATGATGTATTCTGCACAGTGTCCCATAATACGCAGTCTTGGCTCAGACACAAAATGTACATGAAGGAAATGGACCTAGTGTCATTATAAAAATGACACTTTATGAATAAAATTAGAAAATGGATGCCGGAAAATAAATTCACAGTCAGCAAGCTCTCGCTATGAACTAAGAATATTAAGCGTGAACAGGACTACAGCAGAAAACACTAATTAGAATTGGCCCAAAAGTTCTCTGAGGAACACTGTTCCTGTACAAATAAAAGCTTAAGGAATATTTTATTTATAGCATGGAGCCTGGGTGATGAGTAATACAGGGCATGGTGATTAGGCTTTGCCGGACTAGATAATAAAGTGCACCATAAATAATTCACCCACTCACCCTGCTGCTACAGGTCTACAGATTTTATTGACAAATTTAGCATTGAGTGTTTCTTTTTGTTTAATATAAGAAAAGAATATACCACCGCCACCAAATTTGACTCCATTTCTAAGAATCTTCTATAGAAAGGCAACCAATACAAGACAAAGATAACACCAAAAAACTTTAACTCTACTGTATGTCCAGTGTATCATTAAATGTAACTTTGCATGTATGGCCATAATGTACCATCATACCACAGAAGAAAGTGAAGAAATAAAGCGGAACTTCACTCTGAATAAGAGTCTATCTTATGTTTCCCACACCCTGTTCATACAGATTGCTCACATTAAAAATCATCCTCCCTGCACCTACTGCATGTTATGAACCTTTAAACATCCAAGATGGCGATACATGGTGTCTCAGGCTGCCTGACTGTGTTACTCTGTATTCTGGGATCGCTGTCCTTTTCCTGACCCCAGCTCTGCTCTATCTGTGCAAAGCACAGCTGTATCCCCGCCCCATGTACTTTTGACCCCTCTCCTCAGTATGAGATGAGACTGAGCCAAGGCGGCGGCGCCCGTATCCTAGAGTCCTGAACAGAGTTCCCTGGTGTGGGAAAGAATAAAAAGTGACTAGAACCTAAATTATATTAATTTTAGATCCTGGGGAATATAGTTTTTTAAAGGTTTGGGCTTTTCATTAAATCATGCTGAACGTCCGGTTTAAGGCAACACATTCAAAGCAGAACAAAATCTTTTTGACTCGGCCCTGGAGTCTAATATACCAGAGGGCTTCCCATCTCCCTCTCCCCAGGGCATCCCAATTTGAAATATCACCTTTTTGATCATCCCATGGCACAAGAGCAGGCCGTGACAGTATCCCCAGCATTCCTCTGGCTGATGCATATTCCAGCAACATGGCCCATCTGAATGGCCAGTACAGCCATGCACAGCCATGAATTTCGGAATAGATGGCTGGGTATTAACATTCATGGCAATTTATTTTGTTTGGCTGAAGGCCTGTTCATGCACTGTGCGAGTGTGGAGAGAGGTAGAAAATCAGTCCTTGGAATTTCACATGCAGTGGTATCCCAAATTGGCGAGTCCATCATAAAAGAACAAAACCCAGAATTTTACCCCCCCCCCCCACCCCATTTTGTATTTGGGATGCCCAGCTGTGTGTAAAAATAAAGCAAGTTGAGAATTCTTACCCTGACAATCCCACATCGCATATGCAGGCTTCTCCTTCAATCAGCTTTCTATGCCATTAATATATTATGAGTGGCATAGAAAGCTGAATAGAGGGGGGACTGCCAGACATTCCATCCAGCTGTGGATGCCTGCACCGGTCATTCAGACAAGCACACATCAGCCAGAGAGATTCACACATCAGGGAATCCCAGACCTAGATGCCCCATAAAATACAATTCTGTGAAATACTCACCTGTAGAATTGGTATTATACATATACAGTACGTCCTGCTCCAAACATAAAACTTACACTTGGGTTATCCTCCGCCAGAGGGCGCTGTGCATTGCAGACATGCAAAAACAGGCTCCTCCCGGCCCTTCATATACCCAGGGACCACCCACAAATCCCCAGCATTGAAAAGCAGTGAACCAGAAGCCGGGAGAAACCAACCACCATAACAACTGGTAATGATAACAATAACAACAATCACCATACAGGGGATCCAGAATAATGCAAAAACCAGGGTGGGGTGGAGCAGGACGTACTGTATACGTATAATACCAATTCTACAGGTGAGTATTTCACAGAATTGTATTATTCTAAGTATACAGTACGTCCTGCTCCAAACATAATACTTACACTTGGGTTATCCTCCGCCAGAGGGCGCTGTGGCACTGCAGACATGCAAAAACAGGCTCCTCCCGGCCCTTCATATACCCAGGGACCTCCCACAAATCCCCAGCATTGAAAAGCAGTGAACCAGAAGCCGGGAGAAACCAACCACCAAAACAACTGGTAATGATAACAATAACAACAATCACCAAACAGGGGATCCAGAATAATGCAAACCAGGGTGGGGTGGAGCAGGACGTACTGTATATGTATAATACCAAATACAGGTGAGTATTTCACAGAATTGTATTATTCTAAGTATACAGTTCGTCCTGCTCCAGATATAATACTTACAATTGGGAGATCCAATAGCAGTGTCATAGAACAGGGTGGGATCCCCAACAAAGAAGGCAACAGCAGACAGTTGAAAGCACTGTCACCTGCAATACCTCGCTACCAGAGCGACACGAGCGAAGGCTCTAACTTCAACATCAAAAACAACCCTTGAAAGGGTACGAACAAGAAAACAAGTAGCGATCAAGCAAACCTGTTGAACAAGACCTGGTGCTGAAAGGCCCAAAGATACCAAGGCACCCGCGTAATCAGAATAGAGTGAGAAGAACTCGTCCCCCCTAAGGAATAGGCTTGAGTAAAAGCCTAACAAGAGCCAAGACCAAGTAGCCCAGGAAGAAGCCAAGCCTTCCCCAGGACCAGAAGGGACATCTTATACAGGTAAAGGCCAGGCCCAATGGCCGCCTAACCTCTAGAGGCAGACGAGATCAGGCACATCCAGATGTAAGTGCCCACAACCCCGAGGAACATCAGTCCCCTAAGGCAGTGGTCCTCAACCCTGTCCTCAAGGCCCACCAACATGTCATGTTTTTTGGATCTCCAAATAGCCAGCTCTATTGCTCTGCAGCTGCACTAATTACTCCACCTGTGCATCCTTGTGGAGATCTGCAAAACCTGGCCTGTTGGTGGGCCTTGAGGACAGGGTTGGGGACCACTGCCCTAAGGGACAGGAGACAATCCGGGAAAAAAAATATTTGCACCTGTTGAGGGAAAATAGATTCTCGTGCCTCAGCATTACAAGGAATAATCCCAGAAGAAGGATAATGTCTTAATACCTGAGCCTGAGACACCACCTTAGGCAGAATAACCGGCGTAAGGCGGGACGCCACCACATCACGGTGAAGATACAGTAAGAAAAACGAGGGCTAGCTAAACAGATCCGCCCGCTCAGGCGCACGGTCGACTGAGGTAACAGTCCCAGAAGGGCAACCTCATGGATAAGAACCGTCAGACAGCATCCGGAATAGAGCCAGGGGGAACACCCCGCAAGGCAAATCGAATAGAAAGCAATCCCAACAGGGACGCTAGAACTACGTGGGGAATGTCACTGAGCAATCCCTGAAAGAAAGTCAACCCAGGCAAGGAACTGAGTAAGACTTTGCAGAGAAAGGAGAGAGGCTGAACCACCAGGGCACCAAGTAGGAGAGCCAACTCCAACCCATGCTGTAATAACTATATAACCCTGGGAATAGAGCTCGCCCACAGGGGAGAGACCAAAAACTCAACCCAATCAATGGGTAAGAATATCCCACAATAGACGGAAAAAGAGGCAGAAGAAGCCAACTCCTAGGCTTCCAGAAGTCACAGACACCCACGAAGGTGCACCCACTTCCATCAAGGTGGATAAACCAACCGTCAGACCATCCAGACCGGAGTCTGTAGATAGGGGTGAAATAGAAAAAGGGGGGGGGCCTGAGAGAGCAGGCCAGCACTCCTGACAGGACGTACAGGTCCGCTGTCCACATAACCACATCTGCAACCACACTCCACTAGGCCACCCAGTCAGTATCACTGGTTCCCCCTTCCAGCAGCAAACTTGCACAGAACCCTCTTTCCAGCAGGGTGAATGAGGAGAAAAACATATAGAAACAGAATGTCCAGCATAAAGTCACGAAGCTTCATGACCAAGGACAGGACAATCTGAGCCAGGGAAACAAGGGCCCAGAACCCATGAAGGTGGCGGGCCCAGCAAGATCCACACTAGACGGATCACATGGAGACACAAGAATTAGCACACCCTGTCACAGAAGGACATCCACTGGAGCGAACATCGCAGATATGCAGGGAACTCTGCCCTTCACCCAGATCAGGATCAGAAACCTTCCCGAGGGATCATCCTGCTTCCAAGTCCACGCAGGTAATTAATACAGGCCACTGTCGTCAGACAGATCAAGGGGCCCCCAAATAGACCAATCCCGCAAGGGAGAAGTCCAGCGATATAGAGCCAACCTGAAGGCCTACCTCTTCCAAAATAGACAGGTGGAGGCTCCACCTCCCCCGGAATCACAGGGGAATTTAGGAGAAAAAAGTCCCCCCTCCATCGACCTGATAGATTTGGAATCCAACCGCAGGAAGACGCAAGGAAGGGGGCGCCCCCTGATTGGTACCCCTAGTACCTCAGTCTCAAGGATAACCACCGTACCAAGGTGGAAGGGTACACAGACCCAGCTCCAGGGAAGCTGGAACCTCAGTCCAGCATTTACAATATGAGTAGCAGAGGAGCCCAGGGGCCCTGAGCATAGGGGACAACCTTTGAACAGCCCCCAACAGGTCCGCCAGCTGCAATCCAGCCTGGTGAAGAGACGGGAACAGCAAGAGGGACCGAGCCCCTGTAAACAGAATGTCCATTTAAAGTCAAGGAAGCAGGTTCCCGTATGAACCGAATCCAAGTATCATCCCTAGGAGAGGAGATACCACTAAGGGAAAAAGGAGGAATTGAGGTGATTGAACACCCATCCAAAGACTCCCAAAGGACACCACCAACCGAGTAACAAGCTCGGCCTGACGCAGGGATTGGGAAGCAAGGAGGGACGGCCAAGCAGTTCCTCGTGCGGACGCCTCCTTGGTCTCAGTGGAGAATTCACCCCCGTCATCGCCTAGGCGATCACTCAGGGAGCAGAACCAAGGCCAGATAATAAGGCCTCAATCAACAGTGTTGGAGCGCCAACACTAACCTGCAAGGTCCTTGGTGCCCGGAAGGCACAATGGCAATGAAATAAGCGTCCTAGGTCCCTACCGATGGCAAGAGGTCTCTGGACACAGGGCACTGGCGGCCCAACTCAGAGAAACTATGCAGTAAAACCGCCTGTGAATGTAAATTGCCTCACCTATGGAAGGCCTTAATGGACAGAGTGTCTCATCCGTTTGGAGGAAAGTGGAAAGGTTAGTGTAGAGGTCCCTGCCTCTGTCTGTTAAGGGCAACCGGCAGGTGACCCCAGACCTTGCAGATCGCGCGTGGCCTGCGCCGACACAAGAAGAGAGGCAGGGACCAGAAGCATCCTGAATATCTCGGAAAGGGGCCGCCCAGCAGACACTATCCTGCATCCAGAGGAAAGTTCCTCCTGACTCCATCAGAACGAGGCATGCAGCCTCCTGATAGAGGCAAGGTGCTGCGGCCATCCCCTCATGCTTGGGGGGTTTTGGTAATAGGCTTGGACTTAGTCCTGCCGGAGGAACCAGGGCGTTGTCTGCCACTCCTGGGGCAGGGATCTATACCAAAAAGCTGGAAGGATACCACTGGTTCGGATTTGACGCTAACATAGGGGGGAGGAGGGGTGCCCCTGCCTCGAGAAGGCCGAGACCGCCTGATGGTGTCATCCAGCGCCAAAAGGATAAATCTTACAAATACATGACAACTGGAGAGTGCATTAAACACCTCCCAGGGGAGATCCCCAGGTTGATGATCAATCAGCTTTCTGATGAGGGTCTTGGCGGCCACTGCAGCGATGGCCACGGCACAGACCGGGCGCAGAGTCGTCCCTGCACAAGAAAAGGCGTGGGAATCCAGCCTATCAATGCGCCGGTCCTCAGCATCCCGAAGGGTACCATAAGAAGGGGCCGCAATAAAGGGGGGGTTAAGAACCCCAATGATCGGTGCATCCACCACGGGAGGTGATGACCAGCAGTTAACCACATCAGGGGGAAAGGGGTATCTCCAATCCCAGTCCCCTGGGACCCCTGGAAGTTTACTAGGGCATTGCCATTCTTTGAGTATAAGAGCCTGGAAGTGATCCTGCTCCAGAAATTCCAAACGCGGCGGCGCAGTATGGAAACTCTCCCTTCTGGGCCTGGAAGCCTCACCAGGGAGAGAGATAGACAAGACCTCGAAGATCTTTATCAATAATTCGTCGGTGTCACACAGGCCCCAAGAACCGGGGCCCGAATCATCATGACTCCTCTGCCCTTCGTCCGACGAGCCCGAGTCAGAGAATAGCTGACCTTCATCATAAAGAGCAAAACCCTGCTCAGCGGTGAACTCTTCAGATTCAGAAGGAATGGGCGAAACCGGAGTCGTCAGGGACCGCTTCTTACCAGGGGCCAAGCGTTCAGCCAACCTGTTCGGCCGTAGGCAGTCTGCGCGGCACGACTTGCTGTTCATTCCGGCTCGAGTGCGACTCGTCAGGAGTGAGATTTAAGCACGGGGAGAGAGGTGTATTGAAACGAGGCACAGCCACTGGCAACCCTGATTGCAGGGCCAGTGCTTGTTCAGCACATGGTCCGCAGACCCGTGCTCTGTCCGCATCAGCGTGGGGCAGTCCACACGCTGTACACAGCCGGTCTTGTCCCGGAGGGACCCCGGTCACATAATTCTGAGATGCCTCCATATGGTGATTGTTAATGTAATATACCGGTAGGGATTTACGCAATAGGCAACCCTGGATGTCCCAAGACCCGCTAGGAATGTGGGAGAATTTGTAAGCCCGCTACAATATATGTTAGGCCGGGAGAAGCCACCGGACTCTTCAAGGTCTGAAAGACAGAAGGGGAATAAGGGGTGTCAGGGCCATGCGCAACAGAAAGAATACTAATGATGAAAACGCCCGCGAGGGCACTCACCGACCTGGGGAGGAGAAGGACCGCCAACACGCGCGCGGGGATAAACAAAATGGCGCCGACCGAATCTCGGAGGGCGGGTCTAAATTGGGCGTGACGCGGAGCGCGCCACGCCGGGTCTCCGCCTCCCCCAAAGAGCGCGAAGCTCTGAAGCAGCCGTTAAAAGCTCGGCAAGCCAAGCATAGAGTGTGCCAGTAAAGGCATCTGCTAGTGGGTACTCGTGAAGTCTAAATACACCGCCACCATTCTGACGCCCGTAGGCATGCACAAAATTAGTTTCCTGCCCAAGATGTAGTATAATAACGCAGGACGTGCAGTACACCATCGCATGTTAAATTGAGAGGGCCAAACTAGAAAGGCAGCGCGGCTCTGACACCCAGTTGCCGGTCAGGGGCAAAAGCACGGCCATAAGCGTGACAATACTGTACACTGAGACCGCCAACGGACACACACAACACCCCCCCCTTCTTTTCCTCCGAATACGGGGGGAAACGAGGGAGGACGGCGACCCTTTAAACAGGGTCCACCTCTACACGGGGCATGGGACAAGAATGCGGGAGGGACATCCACTATGAGGCTCACCATCAGCCTAAACCGCCTACCCTATGGTGGGGGACTGCAGTGGAGCATGGCTCCGTTAAGCACACATGGTGCTGCCTACCTTCACCCGACCAGCGCAGCCCAGGCTGGGAGGCACATCACAGGGAGGACGGGTGGGAATAGTCCCACAGGGCTGCGGGCTGTAATAGCCCTGCTCACCTGCGAGAGAGTGATACTTCATGTCTTCGCAGTCAGCACTGCAGAGAAATCTGGGGATTTGTGGGAGGTCCCTGGGTATATGAAGGGCTGGGAGGAGCCTGTTTTTGCATGTCTGCCGTGCACAGCGCCCTCTGGCGGAGGATAACCCAATTGTAAGTATTATATCTGGAGCAGGACGTACTGTATACTTAGAATAGAGGGATATTGGTGGTTGCTCATCTTTAAGGCTAACTTGGTATATTTAAACCGGACCTTCAGCATGATTTAATGAAAAGCCCAAACCCTTAAAAAGCTATTCCCAAGCATCTAAAATTCATATATTTTAAGTTTTTAGTCACTTA
The DNA here is from genome assembly GCA_027917425.1 of Gastrophryne carolinensis. Lineage (NCBI taxonomy): Eukaryota > Metazoa > Chordata > Amphibia > Anura > Microhylidae > Gastrophryne > Gastrophryne carolinensis. The sequence goes on from CM051234.1 coordinate 359,728,118, forward strand.
TATTTTCCCCCAACGGGCTGCAACTCTGTTCAGGACTCTAGGATACGGATGGGGTTATAGCTGGGCTTTGCACAGACAGAGCAGAGCTGGGGTTAGGGAAAGGACAGCAATCCCAGAATGCAGAGCGACACAGTTAGAAGACACTTCCTGTTTGCAGGCAGCCTGATGCTTCATGAGTAGCCATCTTGGAAGTTTAAAGGCTCATAACATGCAGTAGATGCAGGTAAGATGATTTTTAATGTGAGCAATCTGTATGTACAGGGTGTGGGAAACATATAAGATAGACTCTTATTCAGGGTGAAGGTTCGCTTTAAGGTTAACTGTGTATATTTAATGTAAGCTTTCGAGAAAGCGTCCGATAGTTTTCTTCATATGACATGACATAATCCCAAAAAACACCATGTCTGACGAAGAGAGCTACGTTTTCCCAAAAAGATGATCCTTTTCACATGATTTTCCACAAGAGGCTGGCTGATGCAAAAGCAACTGAAATGCAGCATGAGTAATACACAGCGAGGTTAAAATGGAATCTCTCCCAAACGCCCGGTGCCGTGTGATGGGGTTTCTATAGCAACCCGAGACACCGGAGGTTCAAACGCAATATTGATTGTGTTTAACAATTAAAATATTGAAATGCAGACAGCAGGAAAGCATCGGATGAAAAAAAATTACAAATATACAGCAACCACTTAAAAGGGGCAAAACCCCAATTTGATATAGATAGGCACCTAAAAAGCTATTAACCTAGCTGATACTATATATCTTGGTCATACATATTTTGAGTGATTCTATTATCTAACTTAAACAGTTTTACCAGGAAATAAAGTGAAAGCAGCATTTTAGTCACGTCTCTGGTGGAGTGTGGAGCTGCTGATAATCAATGATGTACAGCAGGAAGCATCTATTGATAGATGCCATTCATCCAGGCTGCCGCATTCTATAGATGGACAGCAGACTTTGCTGGGCGGCAATTTCCAAGCAGGCTCCATTTTTCACCCTTTCTTCTGCTAAATGATAATGAATGAATGCATTTGGAATGGGGCAATCCATGTAGAAATACTGCTTATCATTTGAAGCTTATACAAATCTGTGTATTGCTTAGAACTGTGCCATGCTGTACACATACTGCAATACACAATGGGCCGATCCAAAAGGTTGGTCAAAGTTTGGGAGTGCCTGATCATTTTTATAGAGGGACACTTAAAGGGGACCGTCACCCTGAATAAGAGCATATCTTTCCCACACCCTGTACATACAGATTGCTCACATTAAAAATCATCCTACCTGCATCTATTGCATGTTATGAGCCTTTAAACATCAAAGATGGCAGCTCATGGAGCATCAGGCAGCCTGCAAACAGGAAGTGTCTTCTGACTATGTCACTGTGGAATTGCTGTACTTTCCCTGACCCCAGCTCTGATCTGTCTGTGCAAAGCAAAACTATAACCCCATCCCCTGCACTTTATCCCGTTCTCCTCTCCTAGTATGTGATGCATCTGAGTTAAAGTGGTCCTTCACTCTGAATAAGAGCCTATCTTATGTTTCCCACACCCTGTACATACAGATTGCTCACATTAAAAATCATCTACTGCATGTTATGAGCCTTTAAACATCCAAGATGACGGCTCATGGAACATCAGGCAGCCTGCAAACAGGAAGTGCCTTTTGACTGTGCTGCTCTGCATTCTGGGATTGCTGACCTTTTCCTGACCCCAGCTCTGCTCTGTCTGAGCAAAGCACAGCTATAACCCACCCCTTGCACTTTCCTCTCCTCAGTAAGGCCCTTATTTAACAAGGGATAGCGCCAGGTAGTGAATGGTGAGCGAACGGTAATGACGCTCACCGCCACGAGAACGCCGGCTCCCCTCCGCAATCACACATTTATCAAGCCGATCCTGCTTAGCGACTGACAGAGCGCCAGATAGCGAATCATTCATCATTATTCCAGCCTCACCCCACAGCGCCAGCGAGCGACCTTGAACAGCGACAGGTATGACCTCTCGCTACCTGGCGCTCTCCAATGCATTTCAATGGAGCAATCTTTAAATATTCTTAATTAATTGCTATTAATGTTTTTTTTTTTTTTTTTTTTTTTTTTTAAATGTCAAAAATTCTGTGACCACTTCTGCAATGTTAGATATTTTTTTAAGGTTAAAAAAAAAAAAAATTGTGCAGAATTGATATTACAGGTCTGATATTAATGTATTCATATTACAAAATGTTTTGAAAAACATGTTTTTTTTTTTTCAAAAAATATGGTTGTTTGGGGGTTAAAAAACTACTTTTAACCCATCACCGCCAGCGCTCTGGGGTTTAAACAAGCATTTCACAGCGTGAGAAGTGTGAGTGTGATTTGTTAATGAATATGCTGGGAGCCGTTCGCTATGGCCAGTCGCTGTCATGCGCTCCCATACAGTGCGGAACCTGTCAAACAGCGACTCCTAACCCCGTATTCAACATTACCGCACACCGACTGAGTCGCTGTCAACAGCCGAACAACGGCCAAGCACAGCGAATACTAGCGTGCGCTGTGAAAATAACGCTACTGGCGCTCATCTGTCGCTACCTGGCGCTATTAATGAATCAGCCTCTAGTGTGATGCTTCTGAGTAAAGATGGTGGCGCCCGTATCCTAAAGTCCTGAACAGTACTATGTAAACATAGTAATAGAAAAAATTTGTGGAGCCCCCTGGCTGTGTGCAACACCCCCAGCCTGACAGGTCTGCTTACCTCTGCCACAATCCCACAGTTCATGTGCAGACTCTCCTTCATTCAGAGCTTTTTGCGTGGCATAATAATGAGCGTCATAGAACGCTGAATAAATGAGAGCAGCACTCACCTCCAGCTGTGTGTACCCGCACCTCCCATTAAGATAGGCCTGGTGCAGGTGTGCACAGCAGTTGGAAAGATTGAGGGTATGATGCCACCATGGCCTGCACAAGCTCCATGTGGTCATACCTGGTGACCCGGGGGTTTCTAACAGCAAGGCATCTCAAATCAGGGATGCCCTCCAGAGAGCCTTGCGGAGACCATTGGTCCTAAAGTATTATAGACTCTAGACCAGTGGTTGCTTTCTTTAAACTACATTTTACATCCTGTCATGGGGCAAACTTACCTCCTATAACACCGGTTGATCACATGCTCCCCTCTTACAGCACCAGATACCCATGTGCTGGAGGACCTAAATTACAGCACACTGCCAACAAAGGCTATAGTGCTGGAACAGGCGAGATGGGTGGGGTAATTTTGGGACCTCTGATTAAGAGGCCGATTCATTAATAGCGCCAGGTAGCGACAGATGAGCGCCAGTAGCGTGATTTTCACAGCGCCAGCTAGTATTCGCTGTGCTTGGCCGGGGTTTGCTTGTTGACAGCGACTCAGTCGGTGTGCGGTAATGTTGAATACGGGCTTAGGGGTCGCTGTTTCACAGGTTCAGCGTTGTATGGGTGCGCCTGACAGCGAATGGCCAGAGCGAACGGCTTGCTGCAGATTCATTAACAAATCACGCTACGAATTTTTTTGCGCTGTGAATTCCTTGTTTAAACCCCAGAGCGCTGGCGGCGATGGGTGTAAAATAGTTTTTAACCCCCAAACAACCATATTTTTTGATTGTAAAATTATACAAGTTTTTCCAACCATTTTGTAATATGAATACATTAATATCAGACCTGTAATATCAATTCTGCACAAAATCAAATTTTTTTTTTTTTTACCTTAAAAAAAATCCTAACATTGCAGAAGTGGTCACAGAATTTTTGACATAAAAAAAAAAAAAAAACCATTAATAGCAATTAATTATGATTATTTAAAGATTGCTCCATTGAAATGCATTGGACATCGCCAGGGAGCGCCAGGTCATACCTGTCGCTGTGATGGGATTAGCAGCGGCGCTGTTCGTTGCAGTCGGCTACATGATGAATCCCGCGGTAGCCGTCGCTCTCGCCGGCGCTAGCTTCATTTAGCGTGATAAATGCGTCATTGTGGCCGACGCCGGGCGTACTTGAGTCGGTAGCCGCCGTTAGCTGGCGGGACCTGGTGCTCGTCAGACACTACCTGGCGCTATCGCTTGATGAATAAGGGCTAAAGTATGCATCTGATTTTAAAGTACAATGCATGGACATTAATTAAATGCACCATTAAATGCTTAAAGAAGAAATATCGGGAAAAATGGCCCAATAATAAAAAAACATATAAATATGCTGGATGGTGAGAGGAGGGGTCACTTATACACCCAGCATCAGGTAATATCCAGCCAGGTTTGTTCTTTTCATTTTAATGGAAGAAAGAGGAAATCACGGGTGACATTCACCCCTCATAGACTAAACCTGTCACCCCTGGATTTTATTCCTACCAGGAGAAGAACACCACAAGCTTGCTGGGCATTTTATTCAGTTCCGGTGTATAAGTGCCCAATGCTCTCATTAGCCAAGGTGTTTATATGGATTTTTAATATTACACAATTTCGCGATAGTTTTAGCTGTTGCTGCCGGACTTTTAACTACCTTTCAGACACTGTGCAGTCAGCTATCCCAACATAGAGGTAAGACGGCAATTTTCTTTTTACACTTTTGACTTAAACTGGACTAAAAGCCTTGCACAGTTGAAAAACAACCTCCCCAAAACTCTGCATGCATGATACTGAATGGTTGTCAACAAGGCCATCTTGGAGCACCCAGGAGGATTCCTTTCCCAGCATCCCAGTCATGCTGCTGCCTTGATTTAACAGAAATAACCAACAATGTACAGTGGTAAGAAACCCAGCAGCACTTCCTCTTTGCAGGCCGCCGGCAGATTGGTAGGGCACCACTGAAGGAGAGGGGAATCAACCACGGCAGGTGTTATAAAAAGGTACATTTCTATGAGCAGTAATTTGAATTGCCCTGGGAGGGCTGCATATTAGCACCGTTTCTGTTAAAGGCCCTTTAGGTCAGTTTAAGATCTGGTTCAAATGTATGAAGGCCTGAGGAGGGGCAGAGGCATACCCCCTTCATACAGTGACATGGAGCTTACATGCATCATTGATGTAAGCAGGACATAGTGATTCAGCCATGGTTCTACTCTTAGCAGACCACGGATGGCTTCTAGCAGTCAGGAGGCATGCACCTGAAAACTAGGGTCCTCCCAACAAAAAACTATTTACAATCGGTTATTCTTTCTTAATTTAACTTCTAATGTCCTAAATTGCTATACCGTAGGTCCTAATATTATTAAACCACTCACTCATTCTGCAGACACCCATGAAATTATTTTTTGCAAACTGCTGTATCCTACAGAATTTTACTGGCATGGACACCAGAAGAAGCGGCATTACATGAGCTGACAGTGATGTAACAGTCATTGAGTTACAAGGAAATTATGGAGGGGGCTGGCAGTCACATGACAATGTTTATGCATTGCAATGTTGCCTGAGGCAGCAGTTTTAAGACTGATAAATGTATGAGCCTACTGACACAGAGAAAGGAAAAACATTACTGATTGGAGCGGCCATCTTAACACCACTGACTCAGCTCTTTGTTTTGGCACAGCAACAATATAGATTACAGCTTACTACAGTTATTGGAGTCAATACATTATGGTTATAACACTACCTGGTAAATTCATTGGCTAATTAGGATAGATAAATAATTAGTATATTAAAGGTTGGAGTTCTATTTTATGTCCTAGCAAGCAATAAATGTAGAAAATATAAGTTGACCAACACCCAGGATATTCACTATCCTGGGTGTTGGTCCACTTCAGCGGGGCATCCGAGATCAGGATGCCCCGCTATGTGAAACCCCCCCAAAAACGTACCTTTTTTGGCGACGGACAAGCCGCCGCCGCCTCCCGCGCGTCCCTCTTACAGGGCGCGCGCCGGCCATTCACAAACGGCACTGCTAGAGGGGCGCGCGGGAGGCAGCGGCGGCTGATCCGTCGCAGATAAGGTAAGGTTTTTTGGGGCTTTTGGGGGGGGGGTTTCACCCCGCGGGACATCCCGATCTCGGATGCCCCGTGGTGAGGGGGATGATCGGCCCGGGAATCTTATAGATTCCCGGGCCGATCACCCCTGGGTGTTGGTCCACTTTAAAGCGGTCCTTCACAGAATAAGAGTTTATCTAATATGTTCCCCACACCCTGTACACAAAGATTGCTCACATTAAAAATCATCCTACCTGCATCTGCTGCATGTTATGATCCTTTAAACATCAAAGATGGCGGCTTATGGAACATTAGGCAGCCTGCAAACCGGAAGTGCCTCCTGACTCTGCTGCTCTGCATTCTGGGACTGCTGACCTTTTCCTGACCCCAGCTCTGCTCTGTCTGAGCAAAGCACAGCTATATCCCGCCTCCCTGTACTTTATCCCACTCTCCTCTCCTCAGTAAGTGTGATGCTTCTGAGTCAAGATGGCAGCGCCTGTATCCTAAAGTCCTGAACAGAGTTGCAGCCCAGTGGGGGAAAGAATAATAAGTAAGTGACTAAAAGCTTAAAATATATTAATTTCAGATGCTGGGGAATAGTTTTTTAAGGGTTTGGGCTTTTCAATAAATCACGGCGAAGGTCCGGTTTAAAGGAAAATTACTAACCCGTCTTATATTTTTCAGCTCTTATTCTATATTGTAAAGCAATAAAAAAAATACAGAAAAGTGTACGTGGATCTATCTAGAGATATGTTTTTTCATTTCTATTATGATAGTGAAATCATAGTGATTCTTCAATGGAACTAAGGGCCTAGGCCATCCTCTACAACCCTATAACAATATCCCTTCTCTATCACATTTTACAGGTGGCACAATGCAATATGGCAGGTTATATATTCCTGGCATTTGCCTAACCCAGACTTGTTCCCAGCATTGTACTTAAACCTCTTCGAGTATTGGTGTTGGGGATGTACAGTATGGCTTAGCTAATGTTAATTCCAGGGCAGATTTTGGAAATGTGCAGTTATTGGTTTATCTGAATATGGTACATTTTAAGCACTATGCATCTCAGAACTCGACCCCCCCCCCCCCCCCCCCCCCGGCAAGTTCACTATGCGAACGTTACATGGTCTGGCATTTCATCGCTGTGGTTCCTAAATGTCTTCACTTTTCAATGATGACACTCAAAGGTTGATCTCGAAATATCGAAGAGAAGGCATTTCAAAAACTGACTAGCTGCAACAGTAGCAGGATTCAATGAGCTCTTTGGATGATCCATTCTATTACATGTGTCTGATTTTCTACTCCTGTGGCAATGGGACTGAATTAAACACCTTAAAGTGGACCGACACCCACCGCTGATCGGCCCGGGAATCTATAAGATCGGGGTGCCCCGCTGTGTGAAACCCCCCAGGATGCCCGCAAATCCTACCTGTTCCTCGTTCCAACGGCGCATGTGTGGGCCGCCGCCGCCGCCTCTCGCGCATCCCTCTAGCAGGGCGCGAACCCGCGCCGGCCGTTTGTGAATGGCTGGCGCGGGCACACTCCCTGTAAGAGGGATGCGCGAGAGGCGGCGGCGGCCGCTCTCACCTTGTCCGTCGAGGGACCTCGCTTGTCCCTCGGCGGTGATTGGTGGAGCGAGTCACGTGGGAGCGGGGTCAGGTGAGTTTTTGGGGCTTTCTGAGGGGTTGCACACAGTGATCGGGGTGCCCCGCGGAAGTGGACCAACACCCAGGATAGTGAAAATCCTGGGTGTTGGTCCACTTTAAATCAATGACTTATGTCAGTCACCTACCTATCTATCTACCTGCCTACTGAACCACCCACCAATTTACCCAACTACCCACACACCCTCCTATCTCCCTGCCTGCTGACCAATTTACCTACCTATCCAACTCCCTACTGACCCACCCACCTACCCACGTACCTGTCCACTTGCCTCCCTACCCACCGACCTGGAGCGGCAGCTGGCAGCCCTGGTGCAAAGGCAGAATTGTCAGACTCTGGAGCTGAGGTGGCAGTTGCACACCTTCCTACCTGCCCTCCCACCTACCTACCCACTCATCTATTTGCAAAACCACCCACCTTTCTACCTACTGGTCTACTTACCCACCTACCCACTGACCTATGTATCCACATGTCTACACACCCACCTGCCTACCTATCCTAAATTTCTATCTATTAGGAATTAATATCTATTCATATCTAAATCAACAGGTGAATCAACAAATACGATTCTGATTGCATATTTTTATCTGAAAGACTAATGCAATTACTTAAAGTGGACTAAAACCCATTGTGAACGGCCTGGGAATCTATAAGATTCTTGGGACGATCGATTCCCCCCCTGGGGCATCCAAAATTGGGATGCCCCTCTGTGTAGAACTCTCCAGGTCGCCCCTTACACTTACCTTGGTTCCCCGCTATCCGTCAGGCAGGGCGCGTGCCCGCGCCAGGCATTTGTGAATGGCCAACGCAGGCACACTCCCTGTTAGAGGAAAGTGGGAGGTGCGGCCGCCAGCACGCTCAGAGCCACTGGCCTTAGGCGAAGCTTAGACGATCAGTGGCTCCGGGTGCGCTACTTGGACGAGCAGCCGCGCATGCGCCGTAGGACCGGGAAGAGGTGTGTTGTTTTCGGTGACCAGGGGGGTTTCACACAGCGGGACACCACCGATCGGGGTGCCCCAGGGGCAAGGACCAAAACCCAGGATAGTCAAAAGCCTGGGTTTTGGTCCGCTTTAAAAAGTCCCAAGAGAAAGATCCAAATAGTAAAAAACTACCATCATCTACAAATCAGTAATTTTCTTTTGCCCATACTAGCTTTGCTCCAGTTTTCTTTTAGGACAATACTTAGATACTATGGATTTGCAGAAAACAATTTTTCTTGCATTCTCTGAAAAAAAATAGTTTTAGATAACTGCTACCTTGGTGTAAATAAAGAGCGTTTTGAGGACATGTCATAGCCAAGGAAATAACATTCATAATTTCATATGCTAATTGCACCATTTAAATATAGTATCTAGCCAAAATGTAGTACATCTATCTACTTTATTGCAGACAGACATGCCTAAAAACACTTGTCATCATATTGCACTGCTTTATTAGCACAAATATAAACCTAATTAGGGCTAGATTATAGGCAGGGCGCAAGGTGCACGCACCCCTGGGCCTCCACCAACTTTGGTGCTATGGTTGGAGTACTAGGAATTTGCTGTGCTGCTGCTTCAGCCCTAATCCAAATGCCCTTGCAGGAGTGTATACCCGAGACTTTCCCCTTTCCAATGCTACCTCCAGTGGGTTGTTAGCCCTCTAGGTCCAGAGATCTGGTGCTCGGAAGTGTACTATCCTGGATGAGGTGCATTGATTCCCAGGATGATTTGGTGCGTCGGTTCTCCGGATCCAAGGAGGCTAGAAACCCACTGGAAGGGGCATGTGGCATGTTGCTCAATAGAGCGGGCGTTTAAAAATCAGTGGATGGGGTTTGTTCTGCAGCTAAAGAGCTCAGATACATTCCCTGTAAGTTTGGGCTTCCTTGCCATGGCCTGAGAAGTGGACATCCCTGGGCGAAGTGCCTCGATTCCCAGGGTGACTCACTTTGGAGTCCTGGATCTATGGCCAAGAACAGTACAGAGAGGTGGTGAGGACTGGAGCCAGTGCTTCTTTAATACTTCTTCTTCTTCTTATTCTAACACTTCAGATCCTTCTTTAATTTTGTAGTTAAACTGTAATAAAGGAGTCGTAACTAACTCAGACAATAGCAGGTGGCGATGCTGCCATAATACACAAATAACAATGCTATAACAGACATTTATGTAACACTTCTGAGATAACCTTAAGTCTGGCAAGAAACACGTAGGAGGTGGAAGTAATGGAATTCTAATAAGGTAATAGAATAAAAAGGAATAGAAGAAACATTTTGAAGGGAATGAATAACATTCATTGTTATATGGTAGCTGTGGGGAATTCTACAATGCAAAACACATTTCCTTGTCTTACTAAGATTCTGCCTTTCACCATAGAGTACAATTAATTATGTGTTAATGGCCCAAGGTGCCAAGTTTATTCAACAAGCATACGGAAAAACAGGTGGCAGAACGTTCAGCCTTCCACAGTCTTACATTCAAATAGATATTTTACACTGAATAAAAAGCATACAAAACGCTTAGTAGTAACCAGGAGTTTCCTTAAGAGTTATCTCTGTACAAAAAGGTCATCTCACTGTATCTCAAACTACAGTACACATATCACAGGGATTTTTGGGATGGCCCAAAAGCAGGGGTCTGCGCGATTCCTTCCTGCTTTAAAAAACACCCTGTGGCGGCCTACTTAAAATGTATAATGAATCCCCTACTTGGGAGTAAGCTCTTGGAACTTCTTGTCTATAGGCAGTACTTGGTGTAAAAAGTTCAAGAACTACTATCTGACCTAGATTTTAGCAGTCTTGTCTCTCTAAGGACACTCTTGGCATGCCAACGTATATTTTTGGTTAGAACAGGATTCGCCTTCTTCTGCTGACAATGAAAGTTGCCTGCCATGGGTACTTTGTTAGGTATTATAATAATTGTTTACTTATAAAGCCCCATCATCTTCCATGGCGCTGTACAATGCGGAATTACAAACAGGGTAAAACATCTAATGCAACAACTCAAGTCAGATGTGATGGAAATGCACAAATACATAGTAAACTAAAATACAGTAGGAGACAGGGCTATGCCCTTACAGGCTTACAATTTAAACAATTAGGGCTGGAGACAAAATGTAAGTCACCAGTAATATCTACTTAGTATGTTGACCGTTGATCTGTGGTTTGGGCTGTCAGTTTAGATCAAATGATAGGTCAGTTTAGAGGGCACTTGTGTAAAGTCCTGAACGCGGGAGTGGGAGGAGGTGGGGGCTGAGCAGAGGAGGAGGTCCTGGGAAAAGCAGATTGCATTGGTATTTGCCAGTCTGTTTGTTGGTAGACCACAAAAGAGAATGTTGCAATAGTCTAGTTGGGATATGATCAGGGCATGTACTAGGATTATGGTGGTCTAGGGTGAGAGGAAGGGATGGATGCGGGAAGTAATTTTGAGTTGGAGAAGACAGGAAGTATCTAGTGACTGAATGTGAGGAGTTCATTATAACAGTATAATCTTGTGCTTGGGGAGTTGCAGTAATTGTGAGGATGTTGAAAGATATAGTTGGTGTGGAGGCAGTTGGAGAGTTTGATGGTGAGAAGACGACAAACGCCATATTGTCCAAGTTTAGTTTGAGGGCGCGAAATGACCGGAATGATGAGATAGCTGTCAAACAGTCAGGAACATGGAACTGGAGGGAAGAGAGACCTGAGTCTAAGAGGTAGATTTGAGTGTCGTCAAAATGGAAGCCAAATTAGTTTATGAGTTGTCCAATACCATAGGTGTAGCCCATGAAGAGAAGAAGTCCAAGAACAGAGCTTTGGGGAAAACCAAGAGACAGAGGGTGGAAAGCGGAAACCATGCTTGAATGGGATACACTAAATGTGCGATCAGAGAGGCCAGAGGAAAGCCATTTCATATCAACAGTTTCTCCAATACCATCACAACATGCTATATCTTAGGACATGGATGTCTTCCTGGTATGGGTCTGGTAGACAAATATTCAAACTTCCATATCATGCATCCAGGTCAGCCAAGCCCCTAAATTTTGCGATCTCATTTCTTTAGTTTTCATGCAAAAAAAAGGGGGGGGCCATCCTTTTCTGTTCTATCTTAAAAAAAACTTTTTTCGCCGATATTCATGTGAACAGTGATCACAGATTTTTTCTGGTAAACCTTTCCTTATAAAAGGCCTGGACGACTGATTTGACCTTACGCCACACACTGAGGCATGGTTTGGTTCACATTATATTGTTAATGGGGACCCCAGTGCAATTTTTTCAGTGTTTATGCACCTGGGGGGGCGCTTTCTTTTATTCTATTTTATATGAAGATTTTTCCCAGTATTGATGTGAACAGCTATCCTAGTAAATGTTCTAATAAATCCCCTCTAGGGGACCCTAGGGCTACCGTTCTTACCATTAAATATTTTTAGGACAATACTTTTACAGAAAAGTATAGTGACATAACTCATTGCTCGATTTAATCAATCCTCCTCAAGAGCGCTAATTTCAATGGTGGAAGCTTAGCCTCTGGACTTACTGAGGTAAAAAAGGGCCTTTTTGGTTTTAATCGCACTGAGCACTAAATATATATTACTGCACTATATGGATAGACCCAGGGATCCACCACAGACTCGTTGACTGGGGCTTTGTGATGCTAGAACAGCTGCGTCACCTCTGTACCCTGCCATATTACGTGGTATTAATAAGTATTGCCTGTCTTCCACTCTATGAGTGTCTTCCAGGCCTTATAATATCATATAGCGTTCATAGAGTCATAGAGCGTATAATATAGTGTATATAGAGCATTTTTTTCACTCACATAGCGTCTTCAATTTACATTATGAAGGTATAATGGAGACAGGAATGCTTGCCCTCCCGACAATCAGCAGTGCCGGGAGGGGGGCGGGACGTGCAGTCAGGAGACACAGTGCAGCCTACTTAATGCGGAGCTTCACCCCCAGGTTGAGGTATGACTAAGGGTTTTCACCCCGATAACCGATGGAGGGGCGGGGGCTGTAACCTTCACTTTTTCAGCATGGGAATCGTATATTTTAATGTTATTAGTAAAAGTTGTGTTTTAGGTGCTTGGCTGAGCTTTTAATTTCAACATCCTAGAATTCTCCTTTAGTGTAGTGTATATTACCCTTTCTGTATTGTTGTCTTACAGGTTCCTCAGTAATGTGAACACATGTGTATATAGGGCAAGCAAGTCACACTGCTTGGAGAAGCTTTTCACACAAAATAACCAATGCACAATCACAAAATGGCAAAGTTGTTCTGTTCTGCACACATGATAATGGAGGGATTTCCACATCACTTGGAACCAACCAGAGTGACAGACATTAATTGTAGAGCTACATTGTTGTGTTCATTCACTGCAAGGCTAGGTAACTATTTTGTTATTGCTCAAGAGGTCAAGTAATTGACAGTGGCAAGTACATAGCTAGTGAATCACAATAGATTCAACCATGTAATGAAATCTTCACAGTGACCAAAAAGCCAGCAGTGTGGAGTAGGAGGCAAATCATCCAGTTTAAGGTTTGTGTAAAAAATATTCTCCTTACCGAAACTCACAGCAGTTAAATGATTATTTACATTAACTATTATTTATGCATTTATAGATGCAATGCATCTGAGTATCAGGCGAACACCATACACCTTCCTCTTTAAACCGGAACAACAGCCTGGCACAGCTGGAAAAGAAAGGTAGTGGCCATTTTGGAGCTTTCTCTCCCAGCATCTTAGCCATGCTGCTGCCTGGATTCAACTGACATAACTGACAATGCTCAGTAACAGGAAGCCCAGTAGCACTTCCTGTTTGCAGGTGGTATGCAAACGCATGAGCCTCCATCTTGTTTTTAAAATTTACCACAGCAAAAGTTAGAAAAATACCGTTTTGTGAGTACTCACCTTTAAAACGGGTATTATGAGTGTGCCATACACTCCACTTCGGTCTTCATGACATCTGGGTAATCTCCAGTAGAGGGCGAACTTCTGCAGAGATGAATGTGCAAAAAAAGAAAGCCCCTCCCAGTCCATATATACCTGGGACCTCCCACCAATTCCCCAGTGTATAAAAGCAGTAAAGGGACCAGGAAGAACCAAATATAACCTTAACAATCAAAACCAATGGTTCACCATATAAAAGCCCCAGAATAGCTGAAAAAAAAGGGGTGGGGCGAAGTGGAGTGTATGGCACACTCATAATACCCGTTTTAAAGGTGAGTACACACAAAACGGTATTATTCTAAGTGTGCCATACACTCCACTTCGGTCTTCATGACATCTGGGACATCCAATAGCAGTGTCCGTCATGGGTGGGAACCAGAAACAGTAAAGAATGTACCAACTCAAACCACTGCAGCTTGCAGAACCTTGCGGCCAAAAACAGCATCCGCTGAAGCCAGCACATCAACCTTGTAAAACTTGGAAAAAGTATGAACGGAAGACCAAGTAGCAGCCTTACAAACTTGTTCAACAGAAGCCTGGTGCTGAAAAGCCCAGGATGCGCCAACAGCACGAGTAGAGTGCACAGTGACCCTAAAAGGGGCAGTCCTCCCCTTAGCAGAATAGGCCCCAACAATGGCATGACGATTTGCTAATCGTAGACTTAGCAGGTGCCAAACCTTTCCTGGGCCCGCAGGGCACCACGAAAAAAGCGTCCGTCTTGCGGAAGGAAGAAGTAGTCACCAAATAGTACTTCACACAGCGAACAACATCCAAATTGTGCAGAACCCTCTCCTTGTCATTGTTAGGCTTAGGACACAAGGAAGGGAGAACAATATGCTGATTGAGGTGGAAAGCAGACACCACCTTAGGAAAGAAATCCGGCTTAAAACGAAAAACCACCTTATCCTGGTGTCTCTCAAAGTAAGGGGCCTGGATCGACAGAGCCGCCAACTCAGAGACACACCGGACAGAGGTAATAGCCACCAAGAAAGCAACCTTCTGAGTGAGAACCGAAAGAGCAATATCCTGTAGCGGCTCAAAAGGAGGACCCTGCAGAGCCGAAAGAACCAAATTCAAATCCCAAACAGGAAGCACACCCTTCCGAGGGGGCCGCACATGCGCGACCCCTTGGAAAAAGGTCTTAACCAGCGGGTGAAAAGCAAAAGACCTCTGGAAGAAAACCGACAGAGCAGAAACCTGTCCTTTCAAAGTACTAAGCTGGAACCCAAGATCCAGATTATGCTGAAGAAACTCCAAAATCCTGGGTATAGAAAAAACCCTGCAAGGCAAGGCCTTAACCTCACACCAATCAATATAGGACTTCCAAGTCCTATAGTAAATGCCAGAAGAGGACCGCTTCCTAGCCCTAATCATTGTCTGAACAACAGCCTCAGACAAACCTTCCTCTTTCAAGATGAAGGTTTCAGCAGCCAAGCCGTCAAAGCCAGCGTTTGTAAATTGGGGTAAAGTAGATGACCCTGAGATAGCAGGTCCGGCAACAAGGGAAGCCGGTACTGGTCTACGTCCATCCTTACGACGTCTGCGTACCAAACCCTTTTTGGCCACCTTGAAGCCACCAGAATCACTGGTGCCCCTTCTAGAACCAGTTTGCGAACTACCTTGCCCAGCATGGAGACGGGTGGAAACAGGTACAGAAACCCCCAACTCCTTCCAAGCCAGTGACAAGGCATCCACTGCCAGAGACAGAGGATCCTGAGAAAGAGACACAAAGGCCGGAAGTTTGTAATTGTGCCTCGAGGCAAAGAGATCCACCTCCGGAGTCCCCCACTTGTGGTAAAGATCCAGAAAAACCTCGGGATTGAGAGACCACTCTCCGTGCCGAGAGGATCCCCTGCTCAGGGAATCCGCCTCCGTGTTCTCCAATCCCGGTATGTAGACTGCCGAAAGGCAAGGAACATTGCTCTCCGCCCAGTGCAGGATCAGAGAGACTTCCCTGAGGGCACTCCTGCTGCGAGTCCCTCCTTGGTGATTTATGTAAGCTACTGCCGTTCGGTTGTCCGAACGGACCTGAACCGGAAGACCCCGTAAATGTGGGGTCAGCCGAGCCAGAACCAGTCGAATGGCTCTGAGCTCCAAGACATTGATGGGGGTGTGAGCCTCCTGGGGACCCCACACCCCGCTGAACTGATGACTCTTCCAATAACCTCCCAAGCCCGACAGGCTGGCATCCGTGGTAACCATCTCCCAACAAGGGATCAGAAAGGATCTGCCCTTCACCAGGTTGCTCGAGTCCAGCCACCACCGAAAGGACTGCCGAACCCTGGGAGACATCCTGAAAGGTTGATACAATGACTGTGGGCACCTGTCCCAATACGTCAATAGGTGAAGTTGAAGAGATCTCATGTGAAACTGTGCAAACGGCACCGCCTTGAAGGAGGATACCATCAAACCCACCAGTTTCATCCCCTGTCGGATAGAGGGACAAGGACTGTCCAGAAGAAGGTGGATCAGGCCCTGAATCCCCTGCACCTTGGTCTGGGGCAGAAACACTCTGGCCCGAATGGTATCCAGATTCATGCCCAGAAATGAAATCACACGAGACAGGGAGAGAGAAGACTTGGGGTGGTTGATCACCCACCCGAACCTCTCCAGAGTCGACACCACCTGGTGGGTGTCCAGCTCCGCCTGATGAAGGGAAGAAGCTGATATCAACAGGTCGTCCAAATAAGGCACAATGGGAATGCCCTGAGATCTGAGCAGAGCCATTATGCCCGCCAAGACCTTGGTGAAGACCCTCTGCGCCGAGGTCAGACCGAAGGGAAGAGCTACAAACTGATAATGTTGATCCTCCACCGCAAACCGGAGGAATCTCTGATGTGCCTGAAAAATCGGAACATGCAGATACGCATCCTTGATGTCTATGGATGTCATAAAATCCCCTTGGTGAAGGGAATTGATAACCGAGCGCAGAGTCTCCATGCGGAACTTTTTGGCTCTGATAAACCTGTTGAGAACCTTGAGATCTAGAATGGGTCCCACCGAACCCTCCTTTTTGGGAACCGTGAAAAGGTTGAAGTAGTAACCCCTGCCTCTCTCCGAAAGAGGCACCGGACATATCACCCCCATGTCCAGAAGTTTTCTGACTGCTAACAGGAGCCCCTGTGCAGCCTGAGGGTCCGAGGGCATCCGAGACCTTAAGAATCTTGGGGGCGGCCAGTACTCGAACTCCAGTTTGTACCCGGAGGAGACCACTTCCAAGATCCAATTGTCTGTGACCTCCCGGGCCCAGACCTGGAAGAAGAGCCGCAGCCGTCCCCCCACACTTGCGGGTGAGGGTGCCCCTTCATTGCTGAGCCGTTTTAACGGACGGCTTGGGCTTGGAACCCCAGGCAGGCGCGGTACGAGCCCGACCTCTGCCTCTGTTCCAGGACGAGCCCCTGACAACCGAGAAGGCCAAACCCCTAACCGCTCTGGCCCCTCGAAAGGAAGGAGTGAACGAGCCCGCCCCCCGAAAGGGGCGGCGCTGTTTCCTCCGCTGAGACAACCTACCTGCTTTAGCAACAGCATCCAATTTATCTCCAAACAGCCGCGAACCCAAGAAGGGAAGAGCTGTGAGCGACTTCTTGGCCCCAACGTCTGCTGTCCACTGGCGGAGCCAGACCAATCTGCGCATAGCCACCAATAAGGCTGAAGCCCTACTACACACGACAATAGAATCTTCCATCGCAGCCATGACAAAATCCATGAACAATTCGCATTTTTTAAGGATAGCAAACTCAGCGCCAGCTGGATCAAACTGAGCGTTATTCAGCCAGTCCCTGATAAGAGACCTAGTAGCAAGCGACACCAGGGCAGATGCACTAACAGGCCGCAAGGCCGAGCCCACATTGGCAAATGCGTGGCACGCCATCTGATCAAGGCGCTTATCCTCGCCATCCTTAAGGGAAGTGGCGTCAGGGGTGTTCAGCACAGAAGAGTTGGTCAAGCCTAAAACTGGCGCGTCAACCTCGGGTGGAGAAGACCAGCGCTTAATCGCCTCCACTGGAAAAGGATACTTCTTATCCCAACCCTGAGGCACACCAGGAAGCCGACTGGGTCTCTCCCATTCTCTAAGGATCAGCGCATCAAAATGACCCTGGGTAGGGAATTCCAGACGGGGCTTGCAGGCCCCAAAAAATTCCCCCTTCTTGAGAGGGGGCGCCTCAGGCGGTTCAATATCCAACACCTCCAATAAATGTGACAAAACGGCATCCCCCAGCGCCTGCTCAAAGATCCAGATTATGCTGAAGAAACTCCAAAATCCTGGGTATAGAAAAAACCCTGCAAGGCAAGGCCTTAACCTCACACCAATCAATATAGGACTTCCAAGTCCTATAGTAAATGCCAGAAGAGGACCGCTTCCTAGCCCTAATCATTGTCTGAACAACAGCCTCAGACAAACCTTCCTCTTTCAAGATGAAGGTTTCAGCAGCCAAGCTGTCAAAGCCAGCGTTTGTAAATTGGGGTAAAGTAGATGACCCTGAGATAGCAGGTCCGGCAACAAGGGAAGCCGGTACTGGTCTACGTCCATCCTTACGACGTCTGCGTACCAAACCCTTCTTGGCCACCTTGGAGCCACCAGAATCACTGGTGCCCCTTCTAGAACCAGTTTGCGAACTACCTTGCCCAGCATGGAGACGGTGGAAACAGGTACAGAAACCCCCAACTCCTTCCAAGCCAGTGACAAGGCATCCACTGCCAGAGACAGAGGATCCTGAGAAAGAGACACAAAGGCCGGAAGTTTGTAATTGTGCCTCGAGGCAAAGAGATCCACCTCCGGAGTCCCCCACTTGTGGTAAAGATCCAGAAAAACCTCGGGATTGAGAGACCACTCTCCGTGCCGAGAGGATCCCCTGCTCAGGGAATCCGCCTCCGTGTTCTCCAATCCCGGTATGTAGACTGCCGAAAGGCAAGGAACATTGCTCTCCGCCCAGTGCAGGATCAGAGAGACTTCCCTGAGGGCACTCCTGCTGCGAGTCCCTCCTTGGTGATTTATGTAAGCTACTGCCGTTCGGTTGTCCGAACGGACCTGAACCGGAAGACCCCGTAAATGTGGGGTCAGCCGAGCCAGAACCAGTCGAATGGCTCTGAGCTCCAAGACATTGATGGGGGTGTGAGCCTCCTGGGGACCCCACACCCCGCTGAACTGATGACTCTTCCAATAACCTCCCAAGCCCGACAGGCTGGCATCCGTGGTAACCATCTCCCAACAAGGGATCAGAAAGGATCTGCCCTTCACCAGGTTGCTCGAGTCCAGCCACCACCGAAAGGACTGCCGAACCCTGGGAGACATCCTGAAAGGTTGATACAATGACTGTGGGCACCTGTCCCAATACGTCAATAGGTGAAGTTGAAGAGATCTCATGTGAAACTGTGCAAACGGCACCGCCTTGAAGGAGGATACCATCAAACCCACCAGTTTCATCCCCTGTCGGATAGAGGGACAAGGACTGTCCAGAAGAAGGTGGATCAGGCCCTGAATCCCCTGCACCTTGGTCTGGGGCAGAAACACTCTGGCCCGAATGGTATCCAGATTCATGCCCAGAAATGAAATCACACGAGACAGGGAGAGAGAAGACTTGGGGTGGTTGATCACCCACCCGAACCTCTCCAGAGTCGACACCACCTGGTGGGTGTCCAGCTCCGCCTGATGAAGGGAAGAAGCTGATATCAACAGGTCGTCCAAATAAGGCACAATGGGAATGCCCTGAGATCTGAGCAGAGCCATTATGCCCGCCAAGACCTTGGTGAAGACCCTCTGCGCCGAGGTCAGACCGAAGGGAAGAGCTACAAACTGATAATGTTGATCCTCCACCGCAAACCGGAGGAATCTCTGATGTGCCTGAAAAATCGGAACATGCAGATACGCATCCTTGATGTCTATGGATGTCATAAAATCCCCTTGGTGAAGGGAATTGATAACCGAGCGCAGAGTCTCCATGCGGAACTTTTTGGCTCTGATAAACCTGTTGAGAACCTTGAGATCTAGAATGGGTCCCACCGAACCCTCCTTTTTGGGAACCGTGAAAAGGTTGAAGTAGTAACCCCTGCCTCTCTCCGAAAGAGGCACCGGACATATCACCCCCATGTCCAGAAGTTTTCTGACTGCTAACAGGAGCCCCTGTGCAGCCTGAGGGTCCGAGGGCATCCGAGACCTTAAGAATCTTGGGGGCGGCCAGTACTCGAACTCCAGTTTGTACCCGGAGGAGACCACTTCCAAGATCCAATTGTCTGTGACCTCCCGGGCCCAGACCTGGAAGAAGAGCCGCAGCCGTCCCCCCACACTTGCGGGTGAGGGTGCCCCTTCATTGCTGAGCCGTTTTAACGGACGGCTTGGGCTTGGAACCCCAGGCAGGCGCGGTACGAGCCCGACCTCTGCCTCTGTTCCAGGACGAGCCCCTGACAACCGAGAAGGCCAAACCCCTAACCGCTCTGGCCCCTCGAAAGGAAGGAGTGAACGAGCCCGCCCCCCGAAAGGGGCGGCGCTGTTTCCTCCGCTGAGACAACCTACCTGCTTTAGCAACAGCATCCAATTTATCTCCAAACAGCCGCGAACCCAAGAAGGGAAGAGCTGTGAGCGACTTCTTGGCCCCAACGTCTGCTGTCCACTGGCGGAGCCAGACCAATCTGCGCATAGCCACCAATAAGGCTGAAGCCCTACTACACACGACAATAGAATCTTCCATCGCAGCCATGACAAAATCCATGAACAATTCGCATTTTTTAAGGATAGCAAACTCAGCGCCAGCTGGATCAAACTGAGCGTTATTCAGCCAGTCCCTGATAAGAGACCTAGTAGCAAGCGACACCAGGGCAGATGCACTAACAGGCCGCAAGGCCGAGCCCACATTGGCAAATGCGTGGCACGCCATCTGATCAAGGCGCTTATCCTCGCCATCCTTAAGGGAAGTGGCGTCAGGGGTGTTCAGCACAGAAGAGTTGGTCAAGCCTAAAACTGGCGCGTCAACCTCGGGTGGAGAAGACCAGCGCTTAATCGCCTCCACTGGAAAAGGATACTTCTTATCCCAACCCTGAGGCACACCAGGAAGCCGACTGGGTCTCTCCCATTCTCTAAGGATCAGCGCATCAAAATGACCCTGGGTAGGGAATTCCAGACGGGGCTTGCAGGCCCCAAAAAATTCCCCCTTCTTGAGAGGGGGCGCCTCAGGCGGTTCAATATCCAACACCTCCAATAAATGTGACAAAACGGCATCCCCCAGCGCCTGCTCAACATTGGCCTTCCCAGGCTGAACATAGTCAGCCTCTGTTTCCTGATACAATTCCCCCTCCTCTAACAGGGAATAATCGGACAAATCAGCGGAATCGTCGTCAACATCCCACACAGGCTCGGCCGACGACAAATGTCTCTTTTTAGCCTGGGCCTTCTTGCCCACAGTGCTAGCAATAAATTTCTTGATGCTGGCCAAATGTCACTTGGGGTACGGATAAGGTGCGGAGGGGAAGGCAATGAAGCGGGAGGAGCTGACCCAGAAAGCTGGGTACCAGACTGCTGCGTTATGGCCTTTTGTGCGCATGGTACACAGATCAGCACATTCTCCCCCGCAAGGGATACCCCACACCCCACACACGGCCTGGATTGTCCCAGAGGGATCCCAAGCCCAGTATCCTGCGGAGCCTCCATATGAATTTTTGTGGTCAGTCGCAAGACAGCAGGGAATTACGCATAAGCAACCCGGGATGCCCCTTAAAAGTCCCGGTGGGAGGATTTTAGGTGGACAATTTTACACTAGGGGCCCCAGGACCAGGAGGGACCCCTTAATATGCACATATACAGGGCAATCTGTAACACACAAAACAGGCAACATAAGGGCAGTGCTGAGTAAAAATGGCCATAAACTAACAGTATAAAAGACCACAGCATTTGATCTTGCAGCCACACTATATATATATATATATATATATATATATACATGTTAACTATATCCCAGCCAGACAGTGTGAATAACACACACACACACCCACACACACATGCTCTAGACCAGTGGGGGCCCCCGCTAGAGAGGAGCCCCCACACACAAGCTAAGGAAGTGGCCATCGGGCCCTTACCACACCGATCTGCTATGCGGCCTGCTTATAGAAGATGGCCCCCACGAAGCCTCATGCCTGAAGAGGGAGAGCAGGGGGAGGGCGGGCCAGCGCAGAACGCGCGTTTGCCGAGGCCACGCCCCCCTCCCAGCAACGCGAACCCCCTAGAAACTAGGAGAGCAATCGCGCAAAAGGGGGCGGGGCTACCGCGGCCGCGCCGAGAGCCTGGCCCAGCCCCCTTCCCGAATGCAGTCTGAGGGGGAGAAGCTCCCCCAGGCTGCCACTAGCCCTGTTATGCCAGTAAAGGCACTCTGTCACTCACACACACACAGTAAAACACACTAACCACACAGGGACATAAGCTGGGAAAACGAAATAACGGCCAGACCAGGCAACCCGCCCCCCCCCCCCCGGAGGGGAATAAAGGACCCGGAAGGGGGGAACCCTGCCAGAAGCCTAGAGGGACGGGGCATCCCACACCAGGATCACCAAGAAACCTGGATAACCGCCTACCCCATAGTGAGGTCTCACGGTGGAGCAGTGCTCCTGATGCACCCATAGGGTGCTCCCACCTTCACCCATAGGGTGCTCCTACCTTCACCAGGACCCGCAGCCTAAGCTGGGAGGCTCAATATAGGGGCAATTTAGAAGGGTCCTGGCAGTAATAGGGACAATAGATGGCCGGCGCGAGCCCGGCTTACCTGTAAGTAAAGAAGTCTTCATCTTCTGTCTTGTCGTCTTCTCTGCAGAGAAGGAACTGGGGAATTGGTGGGAGGTCCCAGGTATATATGGACCAGGAGGGGCTTTCTTTTTTTGCATATTAATCTCTGCAGAAGTTCGCCCTCTACTGGAGATTACCCAGATGTCATGAAGACCGAAGTGGAGTGTATGGCACACTTAGAATAGAGTAAATTATTTTTAATATACAGCAATCTAAATTGCACTGGAGAGGGATGTATATGAGCACTGTTTGTTGTGTTGGTCTGGCTTGAGACATTTTTGACTGTTGGTCCACTTTAAGTTTGTATTCGTTTAGGTAACTCTACCAGCAGACCTGTGAAAGGTGTGAGGATGGGGGTCCTCATGACACTCTGTGGGCAAGTAAATATCAAGACTGCCAGGCATTTACTGTACTAATAAGTCAAGAATGCACTTTCTGTGTTTTCCTAATATTCCTAATATTTACCCATCATCCTGCCATGACTAGTGAAACTTAAAGTGCACCAATACTCAGAAAGGAAGTTTATGTGGCTGCCTTCTTTCCACAGCCCTGTGTCCCAAAACAGTCTGTTTTTCTTTTTTACCTCAGCCTTTGCCCAATATCAATAAAACCCCAGGAAAAAACAACAAGAAGTGTTATTATGGTGAATGGCATGCCATGTCAGTTACAACCAAGCTGTCACATAATGGCAGTTAGGTTAGGTAGTGCTCCCCATTGCTGAGCTGTGTGTACTCTGATTGCATCATCACTGGGGTGGGGCTGCTTAGCCAGGGAGCAATATGGCCGACTGCATCCAGTTCGTCGTGTTATTAATATTGTGCAAATGCTGAGGTAAAAGAAGAAAAAACGGCTGTTTTGGGGCACTGGGCTGGGGATAGAAGGTGACTACATATACTTTAAACTGGACCAACAGCCTGCCACAGTTGGTAAAGAAAACTCCCCAAAACTCACTTGCCCCATCTGCATGCATGATACTGAATCATTGTCAGCACTTACATTTGCTCCTGCAATAACTCAAAGCTGAAACACCACCTCACCAATTTTCTCCTGGTAGCGGCCATTTTGGAGCGTCCTCTCCCAGCATCCTAGCCGTGCTGCTGCCTGGATTCATCAATACACAGAAAAAGGAAACCCAGCAGCACTTCCTGTTTGCAGATGGCCTGCAGATCCATGATCCACCATTTTTTTTAGCAGGAGTTAGGAAAAGGTAAATTCATTTCTATGTGCACAAATTTTAATTGCCCTGGGGAGGGATGTATATGAGCACTGTTTATTGTGTTGGTCCGGTTTAAGTCATTTTTGACTGTTGGTCCGCTTTAAAGGGAGAGCCCAAGTAATGGCAATAATAAGATAGCAAGGAACAAGACCTGTCCCATAGCACTGAGGGACAGGGGCAGTCGTGAAACCACATTTGGAGTGTGGTCGTGGAACATTTTTACCCATCATACAATGTTTTGCACAGATATTAGAGTGGAATGCTGCTGTTCCCCACAGGCTATTGCAGGAGACAAGCAGTTACAGGTGAGCAGTTTCCACCCTGTAAAAGTGTAATGGTACACTTAAAAGCATGTAGATTTTATTACAAACAGTGGAGGGAGACTATTACCTTGGTGTGTTTTTTTTTTTGGGGGGGGGGGGTTAGTAATATCTCCTTACATGAGCATGTTTGTATGGATTTTTTTTATATTGGGCTATTTCACTATGGTCAGGAAACCATGGCTGATGGTTCAACCACCTCGTGATTGCTTTAGCCTTAAAGGGTCACCCTCTGCAATGCCGGAGCCATGGTAGCTAAAAGGTTCTAGCGGGGCACCAGGTGAAATTCAGGGGCAAGACATTTTTTTATTCTCGCTATTTATATCAGGTTAAGTAAAGGGGGGTGAAAGAGCTATTCAAGGTCCAGCAGACTCTGAGATAAGTATACTAGGGCCCTTATTTAAGAAGGGATAGAGTCAGGTAGTGGCTGGTTAATGACAGGTAGCGACTGGTGAACGCCAGACACGGCACGCAATTACACATTTATCAAGCAGAATCTGTTTAGCGACTGGGATGGCGTCATGTAGCGTCTGATTCATCATTTTCACAGCCTCAGCGAACAGCGGCAGCGTTCAGCCTTGCACAGCGCCAGGTATGACCTCTCGCTACCTGGCGCTCTCCCATACATTTCAATGGACGATCCTTTTCTTCTTTTTTTCCAAAAAATCACAAATAATTCTGTGACCTCTTCTGGCATTGATATAGCAGTTTTTTCATAATTTTTTCATTTTTTAAATATTTCCTCAAAAATGACATTACAGGTCTGGCATTAAAGTGTTTAAAGTGTTCATGTTACAATGTTGTTACATATGTTTTTGCTTTGTTACTAGTTGATAGATGCTTGAAAACAGACTTTAAACACACCGCCTCCTGCGCTCTGCGCTTCAAACAACTATTTTTCAGCGCCAGAGATTTGTGAAGCTGTTTTTTTCCTGAATATGGTGTGAGTCGGTTGCTATGAGCAGTCGCTAACATGCGCTCCCATACAGCGCTGTACTGGTCAAATAGAGACTCCTCACAATGTATTCAACATTACTGAACAGCGACTGAGTCACTATAAAGTAGCGACCCACGGCCGAGCACAGCGACTACTAGCGGGCGCTCTGAAAATGCCTGCTACAGACGCTCATCTGTCGCTACCTGCCGCTAATGATGAATCAGCCTGTTAGTGATGCGGGAGATCAACAATTCGTAATTTGTGCAGGTAAAAACATAAATACTCATCTTGAACCTGAACAAAATGTGATGGTTAACAAAGGCGTGATACAAGGTCGTTGCCAAATAGAATTACAGGCAAGCAAGTCGGGGTGCTCGATTATGAGAATCAGTCCTTTTTCTTTCTTTTTTTTAATTGTTCTCGGATGAATTAAAGGTGAGTATTCGGGATTTTTATTTTGTACCTGGACTGTCCCTTTAACTCTGATCAGAATGAAAATCTGACAAATCATCGGATGTCATGGCTTTTAAATATTTAGAAAGAGGCCTCCATATGGCAAAGACTCTTTCTAAAATGATGACAATTAACAGATATTGTCACAGGGATTACAGGCTATTATTCTGGTGCCAGCGCTCTAAAATATGCAGCAAAATTAATCTTCCCTATAGAGTAAACAGGCCGAGCTTCAGCTCCAACTGACATCTTACTGCCTCATGTTCCCAGGCTGATATCATGAAGGACATGTTTGAGAAGAAAAAAAATGCCGGCTTTTCCTCCCAGCACAACAAGGGCCACATAATGGACTGTCTCTACATAGAATACAGCGGAAGGGGAGCTGATCCTATGGCCAAGATAGGAATATACAAGTCACCTTAAAGCGGACCAACAGTCAAAAATGAATTAAAGCGGACCATCACCCTGAATAAGAGCTTATCTTGTATGTTTCCCCCATCCTGTACATACAGATTGCCTACATTAAAAATCATCCTACCTGCACCTATTGCACTTTTTAAACCTTTTAACATCCAATGGGCGGCCCATGGAGTCTCAGGCTGCCTACAGGCAGGAAGTGTCTTCTGACTGTGCCACTCTACATTCTGTGATTTCTGTCCTTTTCCTGACCATAGCTCTGTTCTGTCTGTGCAAAGCACAGCTATAGCACTACCCCCTGCACTATCCCACTTTCTTCTCCTCAGTATCTTAGTATATTTTTAAGGCAAGATGGTGGTGCCCATATACTAGAGTCCTAAACACAGGTGAAGCCCAGGGGGGGAAAGAAAAATAAGGAAGCAACTAAAAACATAAAATATATTAAGTTATTAAAGTGGACCAACACCCAGGATTTTGACTATCCTGGGTATTGGTCCACTTCCCCGGGGCACCCTGATAGGGGGTGCCCCGCTGTGTGAAACCCCCCAGAAAGCCCCCAAAACTCACCTCTCCCCGCTCCCACGTGGGCGCGCCGTCCAATCGGCGCCGACGGACAAGCTGATTGACAGCGACGTACAAGCAGCTTGCCCGTCGGCGCCTCCCACGCGTCACTCTTGACGTGTGCACGCCCGCGCCGGCCATTCAGAGACGGCCGGCGCGGGCGCGCGCACGTCTAGAGGAGCGCGAGTGAGGCGGCGGCGGTGGAAGCAGCGGCTGGAGAGGTAAGGTTTTTCGGGGGTTTTGGGGGGTTTACACCCCGCGGGACATCCCGATCTCGGATGTCCCGCGGTGTGTGAGGTGATCGGCCCGGGAATCTTATAGATTCCCGGGCCGATCACCTCAGGGTGTTGGTCCACTTTAAGTTAAAAATTGTTTGGGCTTTTCATTAAATGATCCTGAAGGTCCGGTTTAAATCAGACCAACACAACAAGTGCTCATAGGCATCCCTCTCCAGGGCAATGTCGATGTACATAAAAAATAATTTACCTTTTTCTAACGCCTACTGGGCCGCTCATGGGCTTGCAAGCCACCTGTAAACAGGAAGTGCTGCTGGGCTTCCTGTTACTGTGCATTTCAGTTATGTCAGTTGGGAGAGGAAGCTCCAAAATGGCCACTACCTTTCTTTTTCAACTGTGCCAAGCTATTGGTCCTTTTTAATTTTAACCAGTTGCAATTTGTGAAAACTGACCGGAGGTCCTCTCACCATCACAGCATGTCACCTGCTGGGAAGACCAAGCCTGGGCAGCCAATATACATGCCCTCGTCTTTTAAATATGTCATTTTTCATATTCAAAATACATGTTACAGAAATATACAAAAACATCTCATGCCAGTGTTACAAACCATTAAAATCTGTTAAAAACTCTTAAAATCTTCAAAACACATTAGAATCAGAATTGAAAGGTATTTTGTTTTCTTTTTCATTCCCCTTGTCGTAATTACTAAGGCTGCATTCAGACTAGGGTGAGGCTATAGGCGATTAGCGATTTCTTATTATAGTGATTGCAAAGTGATCCAAAAGCAATTTACCAGCGGGTGCAGTGCAATAGCGATTTCCTAGTCAACTGACTTATTTTAAATGTGCCATAAACCAATGACACAGGAAATAGAGCATCTGATTGGCTGCTGAATGCAACAGAATCACTATCGCTAAAGCAACAACGAATGAAAAGTGACTGAATAGCGATTGCGAATCGATTCGATTTAAAAGCAATTTGAGGGTGACTGAAATCAGCCTAAATAGGGGCACACGCAGTTTACCTTGCTCTATGTGCTGTAGCAGCACTGGCACAGAGAATTACAGATCCTGTTTAAACTACAGTATATACAGTTTAATACTATTCCATTTTCCTATATCTATATAATAAAATTGAACGTCTATCCGTCTGTCTGTCCTCTATAGACTTCCGAACGCCTGAACTGTTTGACCCCAAATTTGGCAAGCAGGTATATTGAGTGCCCGGGAAGGTTAGAGCACAGATGTACCAGAGAGGAGGGGGATGGGGGGAGAGCGGCCCATATAAATAAATGGGAGAATCTCCACACAAAGTACACAGGTGACATCATTAGGGGTGACATCATTATGTCACAAAATGACAAAATGAATGTCAGTCTGACCTGACCACACCCCTCTCCACACACACTTACCTCATAATATATATATATATATATATATATATATATATATATATATATATATATATACGCAGTGACAGTTGGTATCTAATGTAGATAATGGTAGTCGGGAAGGTATACTGAAGCCTCAGCAGCCAATCTGATTATAGACAGGCTCTGTCATAAAGTTCTATGACATGACATATGAGTTTGGCTATTAGGTATGTAGGAAGTTAAAAGTTTTCTGTTTATTGCTAATGTGCATTTACGTTACAATTTACATAAACAGTGCATAGCTGTCAGGGGATACAGGGCTTCTGCCATTTTCCCTGTTAACAAAAAAAAAATGAGGGCATAGATTGGCCCCTGGTCACCTCGTAACAAATCTAATTACCACACAGACACTTTATACCCAGGCAGTGGCGGGTACATTTTCTAGTATATTATATATAGGAGCACCAATAGTCCACATTGGCCTCGATTCATCAAGAATTGAAAAAAAATTCTCATGGAAGTAAAAAATTAATTTTAAGAAAAAAGCCTGAGAATGTCACTGCTGATGAATCACTAGTTTGGAAGACAATAAAAGTCAATGGAACTTTTTTACACCTGAGGAAAAGAGTGAACTTTAAACTCCTTTTTACACTGTAGTAAAAAGTGCCATTGACTTTCATTGTTTTTCTATCTGGTGATTCATCAACAGTGACATTCTCAGGCTTTTTTCTCATGAAATGAATATTTTACTGCCATGAGAATCTTTTTCAACTCTTGATGAATCGAGGCCATAGTCCTCAAGTCCACACGGTTTGTAAAACAAATATAGGCTAGAGACTAATGAATCAATGATGTAATCCTGTGTTCCAATATTCCATCGTGTAGTTTTAATGTACCCAAATCTCCTATTTGTTTTTTACAATTCATATAGAGAGATTTCACGGTAAGCAGTGAAATAATACTGATGATGATACTAATGATAAGCATAGGCAGAAATGCTTAGTGCCTGCAGCCTGAGAGAGCTGTGACAACAGGACTCTACCAGGCCACGCTTGTAGATCTTGCCTCCGAAGCAGCATGGACTGTTAACAACCCTTCTGTCTCTGAATGTCCTAACAAAAATAACAGCTAACAGGATTTGATCGTATTTACCTGCACTGCAGATGTGCTAAATGAGTGACGACTAGACATTCTTTTACGCTACAACTGCAGTGTATTCTGTCCTGCAGTTTCTAAATTCAACCACCATTCTGGTCTCTAGTTTTATCGGTGTGGGGGTGGGCGCTGTGTACCACCTCTACACATTGCAGTGCACATGTGCCATTATGCGGATGGCAGGTCAGGACCCGTCTCCTCCAGCAGCTGCCTCATGGGGCAGTGCCACGTGGCAATGCCAACCCCTTTGACACCACGCTGCTGGCAGAAGCTCCTGACGAGTTGACCGATTTAGACCTTTCAGCACCACTTTGGACTTGTCTAACTTTTCTCCTGAGGAAAGGCTGTTGAGACAGAAATGTTGGGATTGTGGCACCCTGTTCTTCTGTTGCCATGTAAGCTATTACAAACATTATATCACTTAGGCGCTTATTTAACAAGGGATAGCGCCAGGTAGCGAATGGTGAGCGAACGGTAATGACGGTCACCGCCACGAGTACGCCGGCTCCCCTCCACAATCACACATTTATCAAGCCGATCCTGCTTAGCGACTGACAGAGCGCCAGATAGCGAATCATTCATCATTATTCCAGCCTCACCCCACAGTGCCAGCGAGCGACCTTGAACAGCGACAGGTATGACCTCTCGCTACCTGGCGCTCTCCAATGCATTTCAATGGAGCAATCTTTAAATATCCTTAATTAATTGCTATTAATGTTTTTTTTTTTTTTTTTTTTTTTTAAATGTCAAAAATTCTGTGACCACTTCTGCAATGTTAGATATTTTTTTGAAGGTAAAAAAAAAAAAAAAAAATTGTGCCGAATTGATATTACAGGTCTGATATTAATGTATTCATATTACAAAATGTTTTGAAAAACATGTTTTTTTTTTTTTTCAAAAAATATGGTTGTTTGGGGGTTAAAAAACTACTTTTAACCCATCGCCGCCAGCGCTCTGGGGTTTAAACAAGCATTTTACAGCGCAAGAATTTTTTGAGCGTGATTTGCTAATGAATATGCTGGGAGCCGTTCGCTATGGCCATTCGCTGTCATGTGCTCCCATACAGCGCGGAACCTGTCAAATAGCGACTCCTCACTCCGTATTCAACATTACCGCACACCGACTGAGTCGCTATCAACTACCGAACAACGGCCAAGCACAGCGAATACTAGCGGGCGCTCTGAAAATGCCGCTACTGTCACTCATCTGTCGCTACCTGGCGCTATTAATGAATCGGCCTCCCCGTGTTTCTGCTACAGAATATCTGCTGATCAGCCTTCAAACCTTAATCAGGGCTTTTTTTTTTTCAAATAGCCCTGATTATGCTGATGCTCAGCGCAGTTTTTTTTTCTTTCTGTAAAACAAGGCTGTCAGCCTCCGCAACACGCGTACTATGAATGGACTGTGCCCGATCGATCACAGTCACTGGAAGGAAGGCAGAATGGGATGGCAGGAGGGATGAAGAGCAGGGTAGCGGGGGGGGGGGAGGGAGGGAGAGTGGGATGGCGGGGGAAGGGGCGGCACTAAGGAGACACAGTGAGAATATAAAGGGGCAGTTCATCGGCCAAGATGATAGACACTATTCATTGTTGATGGCAAGAAGAAGGGAGAGAAGGGTAAAAAAAAAAAGAATTGAATAAAAAATGGAAGAAACTTGGGAGTCGATGTGGCTGGTAAGTGTGCTATTCACAGTTGAGTTTATAGTGATGGGTGTACAATGTCTTCAAGAAAAAAAAATATAGAAACAGAGCCTTCTGTTCAAATAATCGAACAGTGAACTAGTTCTGTACCATAATGCACGTTTCGTCTTTTTGACATCCTTTAGGTGCACTAAGTTTTCTTGCCCTGAGTGTTATTTAGCCTAGAAAGTACCCTAGAACAACTAATTTCTTATGTTGCTTTTCCCACTTTTGAAACATAAACAGTGCATGTACACAAAGCAGCTCTTTTGCAGACTTTTACTATCCTTACTTTTTCTTCCCCACAGTAGACTCATCGGGGGTTGTTTTTTTAAATATGCAATTTTAAAATTTGAGGCACGCACTATGTTAAAAACTTTTAGGCAGGGCCTGGCACACTCCCTCAGTTACAGGGCCTGGCATGCTTTTTAGGGTACAGGGCCTGACACTCCACTTCAATTACAGGGCCTAACACCCCCCTTAAGTTACAGGGCCTGACACTCCCCTTCAGTTAGAGGCCTGACATACTCTCTCAGTTAAAGGGCTTGGAACACTTCCTCAATTATAGGGCCTGGCACTCTCCTTTAGATATAGGGCCTGGCATTCTCCCTCAGTTACAGGGCCTGGCACTCTCCCTCAGTTACAGGGCCTGGCACTCTCCCTCAGTTACAGGGCCTGGCACTCTCCCTCAGTTACAGGGCCTGGCACTCTCCCTCAGTTACAGGGCCTGGCACTCTCCCTCAGTTACAGGGCCTGGCACTCTCCCTCAGATACAGGGCCTGGCACTCTCCCTCAGTTACAGGGCCTGGCACTCTCCCTTAGTTATAGGGCCTGGCACTCTCCCTCAGTTACAGGGCCTGGCACTCTCCCTCAGTTACAGGGCCTGGCACTCTCCCTCAGTTACAGGGCCTGGCACTCTCCCTCAGTTACAGGGCCTGGCACTCTCCCTCAGTTACAGGGCCTGGCACTCTCCCTCAGTTACAGGGCCTGGCACTCTCCCTCAGTTACAGGGCCTGGCACTCTCCCTCAGTTACAGGGCCTGGCACTCTCTCTTAGTTATAGGGCCTGGCACTCTCCCTCAGTTACAGGGCCTGGCACTCTCCCTCAGTTACAGGGCCTGGCACTCTCCCTCAGTTACAGGGCCTGGCACTCTTCCTTAGTTACAGGGCCTGGAACTCTCCCTTAGTTACAGGGCCTGGCACTCTCCCTCAGTTACAGGGCCTGGCACTCTCCCTCAGTTACAGGGCCTGGCACTCTCCCTCAGTTACAGGGCCTGGCACTCTCCCTCAGTTACAGGGCCTGGCACTCTCCCTCAGTTACAGGGCCTGGCACTCTCCCTCAGTTACAGGGCCTGGCACTCTCCCTCAGTTACAGGGCCTGGCACTCTCCCTCAGTTACAGGGCCTGGCACTCTCCCTCAGTTACAGGGCCTGGCACTCTCCCTCAGTTACAGGGCCTGGCACTCTTCCTCAGTTACAGGGCCTGGCACTCTCTCTTAGTTATAGGGCCTGGCTCTTCTCTTAGTTATAGGGCCTGGCTCTTCTCTTAGTTACAGGGCCTGGCACTCTCCCTCAGTTACAGGGCCTGGCACTCTCCCTCAGTTACAGGGCCTGGCACTCTCCCTCAGTTACAGGGCCTGGCACTCTCCCTCAGTTACAGGGCCTGGCACTCTCCCTCAGTTACAGGGCCTGGCACTCTCTCTTAGTTATAGGGCCTGGCATTCTCCCTCAGTTACAGGGCCTGGCACTCTCCCTCAGTTACAGGGCCTGGCACTCTCCCTCAGTTACAGGGCCTGGCACTCTCCCTCAGTTACAGGGCCTGGCACTCTCCCTCAGTTACAGGGCCTGGCACTCTCTCTTAGTTATAGGGCCTGGCTCTTCTCTTAGTTATAGGGCCTGGCTCTTCTCTTAGTTACAGGGCCTGGCACTCTCCCTCAGTTACAGGGCCTGGCACTCTCCCTCAGTTACAGGGCCTGGCACTCTCCCTCAGTTACAGGGCCTGGCACTCTCTCTCAGTTACAGGGCCTGGCACTCTCCCTCAGTTACAGGGCCTGGCACTCTCCCTCAGTTACAGGGCCTGGCACTCTCCCTCAGTTACAGGGCCTGGCACTCTCCCTTAGTTACAGGGCCTGGCACTCTCCCTCAGTTATAGGGCCTGGCACTCTCCCTCAGTTAAAGGGCCTGGCACTCTCCCTCAGTTAAAGGGCCTGGCACTCTCCCTCAGTTACAGGGCCTGGCACTCTCCCTCAGTTACAGGGCCTGGCACTCTCCCTCAGTTACAGGGCCTGGCACTCTCCCTCAGTTACAGGGCCTGGCACTCTCTCTTAGTTATAGGGCCTGGCACTCTCTCTTAGTTATAGGGCCTGGCACTCTCCCTCAGTTACAGGGCCTGGCACTCTCCCTCAGTTACAGGGCCTGGCACTCTTCCTTAGTTACAGGGCCTGGCACTCTTCCTTAGTTACAGGGCCTGGAACTCTCCCTCAGTTACAGGGCCTGGCACTCTCCCTCAGTTACAGGGCCTGGCACTCTCTCTTAGTTATAGGGCCTGGCTCTTCTCTTAGTTATAGGGCCTGGCACTCTCCCTCAGTTACAGGGCCTGGCACTCTCCCTCAGTTACAGGGCCTGGCACTCTCCCTCAGTTACAGGGCCTGGCACTCTCCCTCAGATACAGGGCCTGGCACTCTCCCTCAGTTACAGGGCCTGGCACTCTCCCTCAGTTTAAGGGCCTGGCACTCTCCCTCAGTTTAAGGGCCTGGCACTCTCCCTTAGTTACAGGGCCTGGCACTCTCCCTCAGTTTAAGGGCCTGGCACTCTCCCTCAGTTTAAGGGCCTGGCACTCTCCCTCAGTTACAGGGCCTGGCACTCTCCCTCAGTTACAGGGCTGGCACTCTCCCTCAGTTACAGGGCCTAGCACACTCCTTCAGTTAAAGGGTCTGACATGCTCCCTCAGTTACAGGGCCTGGCACACTCCTTCAGTTACAGGGCCTGGCACTCTCCTTCAGTTAAAGGGTCTGACATGCTCCCTCAGTTACAGGGCCTAGCACACTCCTTCAGTTAAAGGGTCTGACATGCTCCCTCAGTTACAGGGCCTGGCACACTCCTTCAGTTACAGGGCCTAGCACACTCCTTCAGTTAAAGGGTCTGACATGCTCCCTCAGTTACAGGGCCTGGCACACTCCTTCAGTTACAGGGCCTAGCACACTCCTTCAGTTAAAGGGTCTGACATGCTCCCTCAGTTACAGGGCCTAGCACACTCCTTCAGTTACAGGGCCTAGCACGCTCCTTCAGTTAAAGGGTCTGACATGCTCCCTCAGTTACAGGGCCTGGCACACTCCTTCAGTTACAGGGCCTAGCACACTCCTTCAGTTAAAGGGTCTGACATGCTCCCTCAGTTACAGGGCCTGGCACACTCCTTCAGTTACAGGGCCTAGCACACTCCTTCAGTTAAAGGGTCTGACATGCTCCCTCAGTTACAGGGCCTGGCACACTCCTTCAGTTACAGGCCCTAGCACACTCCTTCAGTTAAAGGGTCTGACATGCTCCCTCAGTTTCAGGGCCTGGCACACTCCTTCAGTTACAGGGCCTAGCACACTCCTTCAGTTAAAGGGTCTGACATGCTCCCTCAGTTACAGGGCCTAGCACACTCCTTCAGTTAAAGGGTCTGACATGCTTCCTCAGTTACAGGGCCTGGCACACTCCTTCAGTTACAGGGCCTAGCACACTCCTTCAGTTAAAGGGTCTGACATGCTCCCTCAGTTACAGGGCCTGGCACACCCCTTCAGTTACAGGGCCTGGCACACTCCTTCAGTTAAAGGGTCTGACATGCTCCCTCAGTTACAGGGCCTGGCACACTCCTTCAGTTACAGGGCCTAGCACACTCCTTCAGTTACAGGGCCTAGCACACTCCTTCAGTTAAAGGGTCTGACATGCTCCCTCAGTTAAAGTGCTGGTGAATGAAAGATGCAGTCCCTGACAGCCAGCATGGGACAAGCAGAAAGCAGGCTAGTTTAACCCTTTGCCTGGAAAGTCCCTTGAAATCTAATGAAACAAAATAGCTCCATAAATGATCACTTGAGGTACTTTAGAAAAAAAGCAAAGAAGGAAATGAGCAGACAGGCTTTTCAATTTCTTAGTGAAACAGGGAAGCTTCTTAGAGCTGTTTTTTTCTGGATTAATTTAAAGAGTACCTAAATTAAGCTTTTGCCCCAAAAGTAGAAGGTTTCCTGTTGTCATTCACAGATCACATCCAGAATCCAGAAGTCATAATGTACAAAAACACGAATGTTCATAGAGCAATGAAATGTTTTTGATGGTTAGGCTGTAATATGAAACCACGGTGAAAACCAATGCATATAAACATAAATTCCAGCTGTGTTGAATTAAAAAATATATATTTGGGTCACATGAAAGTTCAGGATATCACCGTGTCTTACCACAGCAAGATCAGCGGGTTTAATGTGTGCCGACTAAGGCAGCTTTGAAACGCCCGCATCAACCATCTGTTACTAATGCGAAAAGAGCTTGCCGTCTTCTTACTTAAAGGAACAGAAGTCCTTCCTTCTAAAAAGACCTCACGCTTTCTATTTCCAAAAACAGTGACACTCTGATAGTAAATGCCATATTCCTAAACAAGAAAAATGACTTTAAATTGCCAGGCCTCTGGTGTTCTTATCAGGGGTGAGGTGCTGCAGCAAGATACTGTGTAATGTACCAGCAGAAGACATATGTAATGTTCTGCCACCCACACCTCTCAGCAAATCAGCACCACCCTCTTCAATAGACCGGTTGCTAGTGTAATATAAAGTATACACAGAAAATACCCGGATATCTGAAGTAGCTGTAGCCAGCTAGTTTAGCATGTGACATCACTTCAATTGGAAAACATCCAAGCACTAAATAAAGCCATACAATGAGAAATATAAAAAGAAAGTTGCTTGTATCACTGCAGGACCAGCTGTGTAATAATGTATGTGTCCAATTTTTTAAGAGAAAATACAGAGTAAAAGATGAAAGAAGAACCATCAACATACATCACAGGTGGCAAACTGAGGATGCGGCCCTCAAAGCCTTTTGTAGGTAGCCCTACTGGGAGGCACCAGCTTTTAGATGACCCAGTGGCACTGGCATGTGTGGCGCTGCTAAGTAATGGGCAAAATGCCTCTGCATCTACACGGGATGAAAAAATTCTGTGGCTGTTCTGGGCAAAATATTTCTGCACCTGTAATCATATATTTCAAAGGCATTATGTTTCAATTTTGTTATGACCTGGCCCTGAGGGAAACCAAAATGCTGATGTGGCCTTCAGTGAAAATGATTGTGACACCCCTGCTTTAAAGTATTAAAAAAGAAGCTTTAAGATCATGGCCTCGATTCACAAAGAGTTGAAAAAAACTCTCATTGTAGTAAAAAATTCAATTCATGAGAAAAAAAAGCCTGAGAATTTCACTGTTAGGGAATCACCAGATAAGATTTCCATGCGAAAACGTTTGGTCCTGATGAACCTGTTGAAAAGTTTTAGGTCCAGAACGGGTCTGATGGAACCATCCTTTCTGGGCACTGTAAAGAGATTGGAATAGTAACATTGACCTCTCTCCCCCGGGGGGACCTGACAAACGACCCCCATGGCCAGAAGGTTTTGTACCGCCAACAACAGGCCCTTAGCTGCCCGAGGGTCCGTAGGAACTCGGGACCTGAGGAATCTGGGAGGAGGCCAGTCCGCAAACTCCAGCTTGTATCCGGGAGAGACAACCTCCAGAATCCAATTGTCCGAGATTTGTTGAGCCCAGACCTGAGCGAAGAGCCGCAGCCGTCCCCCCACCTGCAAGGGTGAGGGCGCCCCCTCGTTGCTGAGCGGGCTTGGCAGTGGATTTGGGCTTGACACCCCAGGAGGATCCAGGTCGGCACGGCCTCTGCCCTTGCCCCAGAAATCTCCCCTTTGTCCCGCAAAGGATACCCTCCTGCCTGACCTAGGGCCAAGAAAGGAGGGAGTGAAGGACCCTGAACCCCCGAAAGGGTCGCGGCTGCCTTTTGCGTTGGGGTAACTTACCTCCCTTAGCAAAAAGGTCCAAACGATCACCAAACAGGCGCAACCCTTTAAAGGGAAGCCCCGTGAGAGCCTTCTTGGCAGCATTGTCAGCTGCTCACTGGCGCAACCAGACCGAGCGGCGGATAGAGACAACCAAGGCTGAGTTCCTGCTACACATCCGAATGGTGTAATCTAAGGCAGAGAGCACATAGGAGATGAACAGCTCACATTGTGATAAGGCTCTAAATTCAGCACTAGAAGAATCCTTATGGGAGCCGTCCAGAAGGCCCCTGACCAAGGTCCTAATAGCCACGGCCGTAATGGCGGAAGCACAAACCGGGCGCAAGGCCGAGCCCACACAAGCAAAGGCCAGGTGGTCAATACGCCGGTCCTCACTATCCTTCAAGGTAGTGGAATCCGGGGAATGCACAACAGAAGTATTAGACAGCCCCAAGATGGGGGCATCTACCTCAGGGGGAGTTGACCAACATTTGACCACATCCGAGGGGAAGGGATACCTCCTATCCCACCCCTTAGGGATACCGGGAAGCTGGCTAGGCCATTCCCATTCCTTGAGAATCAGATTATTAAAATGCGTCTGTTCTGGGAATTCCAAACGTGGTTTTGCGGTACCAAACAATTCCCCCTGCTGCTTAGGTGCAGCTGCAGGAGGGGAAATGGCAAGGACTTCAAAAATTTGAGTCAGAAGTTTATGGGTGTCGTCAGCATCCCAATGCTCTGAGCCGCCATCAGCTCCAAGGCAATGCTGATCGTCAGAGAGATCCGAATATGAAAATAATTCCCCTTCTTCGAGAGGGGTATAGTCAGACAAATCAAGGAAATCATCTTGTTCAAAAGTAAAGGCCGGCGCAGCGGGCGCCAAGTGCCGTCTTTTAGCTGGAGCCTTACAGGCTGCAGAGCTAGCAATCAGTCTCTCAATATTGGCCAGTCTGGCGGAAACATCAGATTGCGACTCCCCGCTAGTGTTAATATCACTAGGGGTCATAACCAGGCGCGGGGGTGTGGGGGATGAGACCGAGGATGCTGACCCAGACACAAGGGTCCCAGATTGCCGCGCAAGCGCTTGCTGGGCGCAGGGTACACAAACCCGCACATCATCGCTCACAAGGGATGCCCCACACACCACACATAGCCGGGCTTGCCCCGAGGGGACCCCGAGCACAATATCCTGAGAAGCCTCCATAAGGTGAATTAGTAGTCGCAATGACCAGTGGGAATTACGCTGTGCAGCTACCCGGGATGCCCCTTAAATGTCCGCTAGTGGGAGGATTTACAATTAAGCCCCCAATTTAGGAAGGGTATAACCTAGGGCCCAGGACCGGGAGAAACCTCTAAATAGGTTGTCCCAGGCTGAAAGACATAAGCAAAAAAAAATTCCCATTCAATATGGCATGTATAATACATTATAAGACAATGTACAATGTTATAAGCATAACAGTGGCAATAATAAAGCCCGCGGAGGGCACTCACAGAACCGCAGCTCACACTCGATAGCAGCCAGCAAGATGACGCTGATAATCTCCAGAGGGGGCGGGCCAGATGCGGAGTGCGCCGGGCGCTAGGCCCCGCCCCCCCGGGAACGCGGGGACCGAGCAGAGAGGCCAGGCAGCCTATCACCCGGCCCCCAGCAACCGATAACGTCACCGGCCCGCCGCCGAGCGCGCAGGCCATTCAAAATTCACTCACACATGCTGGTAATAATGGAGGAGAGGAGGAAGGAGCGATGAGCAGGTGCCAGCGCTGTTACAAGAAAAAACACACACACAGTGAAGAATAACAGGAAAGTCAAAAGCACTTCACTCACTCAACACCGGACCCCCCCCCCCCGACTAACCGGACAAGGGGGAATAAGCCCATAAGTACATTTGGTTAATGTAGTGAGGGCTATGATCGGATGGGGCATCCCATGTCAGGCTCACCAACCTGTGCCGCCTACCCTTTGGTGGGGGATTTGCGGTGGAGCCATGCTCCATTAAAAAGCACCTCTAATAGTTGCTGCCTACCATCACCCGACCATGCAGCCAAGGCTGGGAGGCAGGTAATAGTGGCACGAGTGGGAATAGGACACAGGGCCGGGGGCTGGGCAGCCCGGCTTACCTGCGAGGAGAGATAGCCATCATCTGACCTTCGCAACCGACTGCAGAGACTAAACTGGGGAATGTCATGGGAGGTCCCGGGTATATAAGGACCAGGAGGGGCCTCTTTTTTGCCATCTCTGCAGTAAAGCGCCCTCTTGTGGACTATATCCCAGACGTAATGAATCATTACTGGAGCAGGGCGTGCTGCATACTTGGAATATAATGAAAGTCTATGGCACTTTTTATTACAGGTAAAAAGGGGTAAAACGTTCAATACCTTTTTCAGGAGTAAAAAGTGCCATTGACTTTCATTGTCTTTCTATCTGGTGATTCACAGTGAAATCCTCAGGCTTTTTTCTCATGAATTGAATATTTTACTACCATGAGAATTTTTTTCAACTCTTATTAGTAAATCAATGCCCATATTTGTAACATAGGTAAACTACTAAACGGATTGCAAAAAACATTAAAAACACACATTGCCAACGTATAAAAAAAGAAGCAGGAAGATCTCATTTGTAAAATAAGCAACAAAAGGTCTATTGCATTGATAAAAGAATTTCCAAAACTCACAGTGCCGCGATTGTAGTGATTGTAAATGTATTACTGGCAAAATTAAAGGGAAAGTCCACTTTCAATGGCATTTTTGAAAGTGTCTTTTTGTGTCAACAAGTGCTGAGCTGATCTAGTTTTTTTTTTTAAGCAAATATGTGTTTTATGGAAGCAGTTTCCACTATCTAAAATATGTTGCTACTGGCTGTACACCAAGAGCTACAATAAGAGATACGCGAGTCCTGTATACACAGAACACTGTTGCTATGGCCGCTGTTGGGGTGAGGGAGCTCACTCATGCCCAGCGGCAGTGTTCTGTGTATGCAGGGCTCACTTTTCACTTCTTGTAGATTTTGGTGTACGGAATTGGTGTACAGTTACCAATAGCAACATATCGCAGGTAGTGAAAACTGCTTCTATAAAACACACATGCTAAAGAATAAATCAAAACCTTTTATCCCCCAAAGCTGATCACCCTTACTTAGGTGGTCTGCAACTAACTAGATCAAGTTCAGTGCTATCCAAGCCCAGTCATTGGCACCTCTGTGACAGACACAGGCACCCCTCTCTATAAGTCACAGGGACACTGCCATGCTCTCTATTAACTGCAATGGAAGGACCGGTGACCTGGCATGCCCCCTCCATTGCAGTAAATAGCGAGGAAGAGAATCAATGTGACTGATGAGCATTGGTCGTAGAACAGCTGGTAACTGGAGATCGGGCCTAGACAGCATGGGACTAGATCAGACCCGGGCATTGTACGGCCCGCGGGCCATATACGGCCCTTTGAGAGGCTCTTACCGGCCGGTAAGACGTAGCAGCCGATGGGCCGCTCACCGGCTCGTCGGGTCTGGCACGTTCTCCCTTCCTCAGAGGGACTTTAAATGAAACTAATGGCAGTTTAGTTGCACTGCTAACTGCTACAGTTTGTCATTATAATGATCCAAACCCCTGCAGAGGTTATTCATCTATATTTGGCATAGGACACACACTGGGCCAAATGGTCCCAATACCACAAGGTTACTGGTGTTGTGCTTAGCGCTATTACAGTATACAATATCTAAATATGCACATAGTAGATGTTCATCTTTTTATACACTTAATTAATTACAGAAACCAAAGGGGTTATAACAGACGAGGCTATTTAGGGAATGCAATCATCACTATCTTATCCCCTCTGGAGCAGGGAAGAACCTAGCTAACAGGAATTAGGTCAGTGAATCACATGCCAGATCTACTATACCTTCCTACCAAACATATAACTGCGATCAATATTTCATTATAGCCAACACAGCAACAGGGTCTAATCAATAACACAGTCCTCTTAAAACAATATTTTTGTTTTTTGTTGTTTGCTCACTATCTTGGGGAGAACGTTGGCAACAGATGATTTATTAGGATCAAGTCTCTAGACTTGATTGCCCTTAGGGTGTAATAAAGGAACAGTCCAGTCCACATCATTTCCAGTGTAAAGAGGCACCTATAGATCTCATTGTGAGCACTCTGTAGGTCTTTGGGAAAGTTGATGAAAGTAGACTTTCCCTTTAAATTTGCCTGCTTTCTGCTCAATTAAACCGGCCCTTCACCATGATTTATTGAAAAGCCCAAACCCTTAAAAAACTATTCCCCAGCATCTAAAATTAATATATTTTAAGTTTTTAGTCACTTACTTATTATTCTTTCCCCCACTGGGCTGCAACTCTGTTAAGAACTTTAGGATACGGGCGCCGCCATCTTGACTTAGAAGCATCACATTTACTGAGGAGAGTGGGATAAAGTACAGGGGGGCGGTTTATAGCTGTGCTTTGCTCAGACAGAGCAGAGCTGGGGTCAGGAAAAGGTCAGCAGTCCCAGAATGCAGAGCATGTTTGCAGGCTGCCTGATGTTCCATAAGCCGCCATCTTGGATGTTTAAATGCCCATAAAATGCAGTAGGTGCAGGTAGGATGATTTTTAATGTGAGCAATCTGTATGTACAGGGTGTGGGAAACATATAAGATAGACTCTTATTCAGAGTGAAGGTCCACTTTAAAGTGGTACAAAAACCATTACACTTCTCAGGGACACTTCAGAGAAAAGCACTGATGAGAGAGGTCAGCAGAAAGGAGAGTTGTAATGAAATGTAAAGCAAGACTGAATAAAAGACATGGCCCCTGGCTAAGCTAATCTTAGCTACTTTGGCCACACCAAACCAATGTATTTATTTATTAAGTTACCCTACCAAAACTCCCACAATATGGATTGTTCATGTGTGATTGGGTGACCAAACTGTGATGTGTGTGGGCTTTCCCCAGCACAGATATGCAACTACACCTGGACACACCCATCCACCTTCCATTGTAGTCAATGGGGTGGGCATAGCCGGTCACCGTGACTAATGAGAAGGGACAGCTGCTTGGGGCCAGGCCATGTAAACTATTCAGGTATGCCATTCAGTAAATAAAACTAGCCAATGCACAAAATACATTTATAACCCCTCTCACTCCTCTAAGATTCTAGACCGCCTGTTCAAACGAAAGGATTCATTACAAAACTACATGGCTTTGGAATAAGGAGGGATAGGGAGAGAGCGGGTGTAAAATATTAAATAAAATAGGACACAGAATGTTATACTCCCTAGTGACATAACAGATAGAAACAGAAACTGGAGGATGGGCAAGCATATTTGCTCAGTGACTACAGTAGGTTTTAAAGTGGACCAAAACCCAGCCGTTTTTTAATTTTTTTAATTACTGGCCAACATGCCCCAGGACCCTGTTAAGCTATTTCAGCTAATAAAACTTATCTTCGAACCTCCTGCCCAGAGCTGCATCCGTTTCTTTTCGTCACCGCCATCTTGGATTTCCAGTAGAAGTGAAACTCCGACCTTTCCCCTGCTCCTTCTTCTAGAAATGTCATGTATGCGCAGTAGCTATTGGAAGCACTGCTTACATTGTGAGCGAGCAGCTCTTCCCTGTACCAAACAGCAGTGCTACTGCGCACGAAATCCAGCGCAGGGTGCAGGAGCAGAAGAGAAATGTATATCAAAGGAGCAGCGCTGTCACTCCAACGATCGTCTAAGAGCTGGAGGGAAGGACTCCAGTATCCGAAATTGACGAAAACGGGCGCTGCGAGGGTCATGAAAAGATAAGTCTGTCTGTATGTTGTTTTTAGGAACACTTGTTTTTGAGGATTTTGGTCCGGTTTAAAGTGGAACAAACCCCAGCTCAATCTAAGAAATTCAAGGTCTAGCTGTTGGCCTTCCCCTGCTGTGTGAAACCACCTAGGGGGCCGCAGCACTCACCTCTTCCTGGCGCTCCCTTCACTGATGTAAACTAGGGTGGCCGCATCCCTGCTTCGCGCACTCACACGCCCAGCCATTAGGATAGGCTGGAGACGGGAGTGCGTGTGCTGCAGGGGATGCTCTCACTCCCATTGCCATGCTAATGTGTAAACAGAGAAAGTTTTCCAAGCAATTAATATGCATGGCGAACGGCTCTGAATCGGACGAGAGCCTGCATGCGCTGTTGGACCGGGAAGAGGCGAGTTTGAAAGGACTATCTGCGGGGTTTCAGACAGTGGGGCCTGTCAATTTGGGATGCCCAAAAAGCGGAACAAACCTGATAAACTACCTGGCCCTGTAGCACAGGCTTTTGCATTGCATCAGTTCACACAATGGAGGTGACCGGACAGGAGGCATAATAATGCAGCAAAGAAGCCTTCCCCAGAGGGACACAATATGTCTATAAACAAAAGTCAGACTCTACCTCCCATAAGAAATATGGAATGTTTCAAGTGAAAAGATGATACACCAACGGCTTCTGGGGTACAAAACTTTCATATCAAGGCTTGCTGTGCTACACATTAAAGTGGAAGTCCAATCACTGTGTAACCCCTGTTGCTGAGGCAGGTTGAGGACGGTTACAAAAAAAAATAACCTTACCTCGCCTATGGTCCAGTGCAGTTCTCCTGGTGCCTTGGGTCATGTCCATCTTGAGAGAAAGCACAAATTGGCTTCCCACAGACTCAGTGCAAGTTTCCGTCTACCATTTAAGTTTTCTGTGTAACGGATGCACAGACCCTGGAGAATGGCACTGGACCGCAAGCTAGGTCATTTTTTTTATATATCCCCCCATTCTGCCTCACCTCCAGGGGAGGGTTACCCCATGACTGGACTCACACTTTAACCCTTAAACACAAGGTAACACATGAAGGACAGGAGTTCAAGTGCAAGCCGTACCTTTTTTATGGTGCCAGGTCCTGACTGACAATGTCATCGTGACTGATGCTCAGGGGCAGCGCCCTGTCATAAAAGTGGATATGACTATCTGGCCCAGGTGGCATGATACTGGGATCAAGCAATCAGGTAAGACAGGCCATGCAAGATTAGCAGCGATCTTCTGCGAGGACAAAAGGCAGGTATAGAGTTTTTTATTTTTTAGCTAGGAAATTAAACCGGACCTTCAGCATGATTTAAAGTGGACCAACACCCTGAGGTGATCGGCCCGGGAATCTATAAGATTCCCGGGCCGATCACCTCACACACCGTGGGACATCCGAGATCGGGATGTCCCGCGGGGTGAACCCCCCCTGAACACCCCAAATCCACCTACCTGGTCTTCTTGCCCGTCGGCGCCTCCCTCGCGCCCCTCTAGGCGTGCGCGTGCCCGCGCCGGCCGTCTCTGAATGGCCGGCGCGGGCGCGCAAACGTCAAGATTGACGCGCGGG
The DNA here is from genome assembly GCA_027917425.1 of Gastrophryne carolinensis. Lineage (NCBI taxonomy): Eukaryota > Metazoa > Chordata > Amphibia > Anura > Microhylidae > Gastrophryne > Gastrophryne carolinensis. Next base: position 359,772,078 of record CM051234.1, read on the forward strand.
AGGCGCCGACGGGCAAGCTGCTTGTACGTTGCTGTCAATCAGCTTGTCCGTCGGCGCCGATTGGACGGCGCGGCCACGTGGGAGCGGGGAGAGGTGAGTTTTGGGGGCTTTCTGGGGGGTTTCACACAGCGGGGCACCCCCGGGGAAGTGGACCAATACCCAGGATAGTCAAAATCCTGGGTGTTGGTCCACTTTAATGAAAAGCCCAAACCCTTAAAAAACTATTCTCCAGCATCTAAAATTAATATATTTTAAGTTTTTAGTCACTTACTTATTATTCTTTCCCCCACTGGGCTGCAACTCTGTTCAGGACTCTAGGATACGGGAACCGCCATCTTGACTGGGGTCAGGAAAAGGTCAGCAATCTCAGAATGCAGGCTGCCTGATGCTTCATGAGCCGCAATCTTGGATGTTTAAACCGGACCTTCACCCTAAATAAGAGCATATCTTATATGTTTTCCCCACCCTGTACATACAGATTGCCTACATTAATAATTATCCTACCTGTACCTATTGGATTTTCTGAGACTTTAAGGGTCCAAGATGGTGGCCCATGGAGGTGCAGGCTGTGTATTATGTATTATGTGTATTTTGACTGTGCCGCTCTGCATTGTGGGATTGCTGACCTTTTCCTGACCCCAGCTCTGCTCTGTTTGTGCAAAGCACAGCTCTAACCCACATGCACATTTGACCCCTCTCCTATCCTAAGTATGTGATGCTACTGAGCCAAGATGGGGGCGCCAGTATCCTAGAGTGCTAAACAGAGTTGCAGCCCACGGGGGGAAAGAACAATAAGTAAGTGACTAAAAATGTTAGATATATTAATTTTAGATGCTGGGGAATAGTTTTTTAAGGGTTTGGGCTTTTCATTAAATGATGATGAAGGTCCGCTTTAAAGGCTCATAACATGCAGTAGATGCAGGTAGGGTAACTTTTAATGAGAGCAATCTGTATGCACAGGGTGTGGGAAACATATAAGATAGACTCTTATTCAGGGTGAAGGTCCGCTTTAACTTTAAAACACTAAAAAGGATGCAAATGATCTATGGTGGGTAAGGCAATGAGTTAAACTCATCATTTCCTAAGAATCATGTGAGCTGATGTAGAACACATCTGTAAGTGTTTATGGGAGCCACGGAGGGCCTAGGAGAACATCCTGTGTTCCAAGCAGTGCTGCATACTTTCATTATTTAGTATATTCATGAAAAGTGCAGAGGAAGCACTATGTGTGCTTAGTCAGCATTACATACAAAATACATTCAAAATAGTAGGAAAAAAATAAAGGGCAAACTTGTGCATCTGATCAGAGGTACACACTTCTGTACATTGTCAGATGCATATACAAGCAGCAGGGTTTCCAGGCTGCATGTTTTATCTGCATCTATTCATGCCTTGTAACCACCGGAATGTTCCCAGGCATATGCGAACATGAAACAATACCTCTGTATATAGAGGGGGAGAATATTTTCTACAAATACAGCTATTGTACTTCAATTGAGCTCCTGAAGCATTCCATAGAGAAGAAAATAGACACTAGCACAAAGAACAATGCACCCTGAGGCTAAAGAAGCCATTGTTCATATTTATCTGATCTGACTTTAGGAGACTGAAATTGTTGTGGTGAATTTTGAATCATGTTTTGGTTGATTAGTGGTTCACTTCATTCAAATTTTGGTGGAATTCTCCTAAAAACTTTAGCCAGAGATTGTCAAGGATTTCTCAGCAGAGAAATCCCCTATTATAGAATGACCAGTAATTGAGAGCTGCGAGACAGAGGCGGATGTGTGGCAAATTGTGTTTAATGGTGATAAACAGAAACAAATATACAAAGCACACACCAACCAGGTGCTGTACAAATACGCAAGTGAACATAATAACATACACGTGCTAAAGTAACGGTACAAGAATACAGATGAACACTACGTGCGACGGTTGCTGTGCAGAAATATATAGGGAAGACAATGCAATGCTGATCCACTGGCTGCAGGGGTGGATCAGCTTATAAAGGCCAGGAAATGACACAGGTGCTGGCTGATTACCAGCACCTCTGCAGGAAAGGGCAAGTTGCTTGCGGAGCAGCAGAGGAAAGTCCAGGAAAAGGAGCCAGCCAAAAGCAGAACATAACAGATGCATGCTGCCATGTTGCGGAGGAACTGCAGACCTGACAGCGATAATGGTAAAGGTCCAAATTAGCTCTCCAAGGTGTTAAATATGTAAGGCCCTGGAAACAAAAGGGAGTACAACCCTAAGTGAAAAATGTCCAAATTGTACCCAAAGTGACAATATTATGTGTGGCCACTATTATTCTCCAGCTCTGCCCTAATGCTTCAAAGGTTGCCACTGGAATCCTCGTCTACTTCCCAAGACAACATGGCAGAGCTGGTAGATGTTAGAGACCTCGCGTTCCTCCACATTCCGTTCGAGAATGCTTCACAGGTACTCAATAAGTTTTAGGTATGGAGACATGCTTTGTCAGTCCTGAGCCTTTACCCCCAGTTTTTTAGCAAGGCAGTGGTAGTTTTGGGGGGGTGTTTGGGGTTAATATGTTGCAATACTGCCATGCACCCCAATTTCCAGAAGAAGGGGATTATGCTCTACTGCAATATGTCATAGTACATGTTGCCATTACCTCAATGTTTCCCTCAATGAACTCACTCAAGCAGCCCCAAACCATGGCACTCCCACTTTGACTGTAGGCAAGACACATTTGTCTTTGTACTCCACCCACTTGACACCATATGAACCAAATACATTTATCTTGGTCTCATCAGACCAAAAGTCATGGTTCCAGTAATCCATTCCTTAGTCTGCTTGTCTTCAGCAAACTGTTGGGATTCTTGGTCATCATCTTTAGAGGAGACTCCCTTCCGGGGTGTCAGCCATGTAGAGCGATAGACTCAATAGTCTATTGGTCTATAGACTCATATGTAGAAAAAACAACCTTTGGATATGACACTGAGCATGTACACAGAACTCATGTGGCCTAGGCCTCCAAGGTATTGGTCACCACCATGCTGCAGCTAAGTTTCAGGATGTTGATAATCTTCTTACAGTCTGGGCCATCTTTATGTAGAGCAACAATTGTTTTTTTCAGATCTTCGGAGCGTTTTTTGCCATGAAGTGTCATGTTGCACTTTCAGTGACCAGTATGATAGTGTGAGAGCCATAACAGTCCAGATAGTGTGAGAGCCATAACAAGTCACATGACACTGGAATGGGAACATGCTGAATTGGAGATATTTTGGCCATTTTCACTTGTTGCTAGAGGTGGCTGTGTTGAGTTATGTTGAGGGCACATCACATTTACACTACAAGCTGCACACGGACTACTATTATGTTGTATTAAAGTGTCATATCTTCAGTCTCATGAAAATATATAATAACATATTTACAAAAATGTGAGGGTGTACTGACTTTTGTCAGATAGTGTAGCATGATTTTTTAACATGTTTGAACAGTGAAAAGAAGGTGTATGTGGAGAGAGGCAAAAGGTTAAAGTGATTGTCCAGGCTAAAAAAAAAGACTCTATGCTCATCCTTTGTGACCGGTGGATGATTGCCAGTAGTCCTGTGCTCTGGATCTTACCTAAACTGACCAGATGTCCCACTTTGAGGCATTTTGTCCCACTGTCCCCCTGAAAATTCAGGGGACATCTACATGTCTCACTTTGCTTACCTTATGGGGAATAATGTTCCACCAAATGCAGGATGTCTGGTTGGTTTACAACTGGAATTTATGGACTGGCTGAGCATTGGCTCAATCTCCAACATCTTTTATGGACTGAATATGCCTGGAGCATGTGACTGGAGGCAGGACTACACCACTTTACACACATGAGTAGCATATAATGCTGTGAATATTTGTTCTTTTAAAGCCTGCAAATAGGCCACACCCCAAAACCTCACCGTTTTATCCACAAACCGGTTAAACCTTTCCCACATTGAGGCCTTCCCCAAAAATGGTCAGTTTAATCTTACCCGATAGTCAGAGTTCTGCACCACCTATGGCGGATGAGAGCCAGTCACCGAAGCCTCCAAGACAGCGGGCTGCCTCTGCCATCAGTCACAGTGATGCAAACAAGCGCTGTCCATTGCAATGAATGTCAGCTTCAATGTGACTTATGGCAGGGATCGGTCCACCATCGTATGGGTGTTGGTGACCATCTGTTTTTATAGAACGGACAGTCAATTTAAATAGAGATGTGAGAGACTGAGTGGGGGATGAGGACAATTGGGGCATTAAGTTGGATGGAATTGGGTCAAGAGAGCAGGTAGTAAGGTGGACTTTAAAGCCGAGGGAGCACAGTCTCTAATTAGTTACCAGAATGAGGTTGGCTAGGGAAGTGGGGGAAGACAGGTGTTTGTTCCCTGTACAATTTATACAACCAGAGTAAAACAGAACAGCTGCAGGGGACAAAAGGCGAGGACCACACATCGTATTTTAAAGAAACACACACACACACACAATTTGTGTAATTCAGTTGGGGGGGGGGGCAGGACAAGGAGTTGATATAGCCTTACCAGGCAAAGAGCTGCAAGTCTCCTACATTTACCAACAGAACTGTTTGCTCTCCAACGCTGACTCTTTGCTCTGGTCACAGAACGGAAGATGGAATTCTTCTTGCACTACCCTGGCCACCACCCCCCCTGTTGTGATAGGCTAACCTTATGGAGCTCCAAAAATGCAGCTCCCCACACTGTCAGTCAAGCCCAGCTCATGCTAATGAAATCCGTACAATGTGCTTGTATGACTCAGCCCTGCCACTCTCATCACAAAAGACATGAGGAACATGATTAAAATGAGGAAAAGCTTAAAGTCAAAGCAGTCAAAAAAGTAAAAGAAATTTTAGTAAATTGCTTCCCTTCTTATGGTCAGTGGCATAAGCAGTTTAAGAGGGCTTAACCCTATGCAGATGTTGTGAAATGGTACAAAGATTATTCGCTCTAGAATTACATAGGGCGGCCATCTTGCCACAAACCTGATAGTCCTGCTTACACATGAAAAATGGAGGGGGGCTATGCCAGCAGCAATTCACACCAAATTGTGAGCGATATATGCCTCAGAAACAAGAACAAGGATGAATAAACAGGTAATGTAGCGAAAGACATCTGTGTGAGGGGGAGCTGTTACAATGTATCTCTATGGACGCAAAAACACTCAGTCAGTAGATACAATGTATTTAATTCAAAGATGGGTTATTACAGCTGAAGGCTTACTACCGCTGGCTAGACATAAGAGATGAGCTATGAGGCAATTTTGACTGAGAGACTCATGCCCTTATTCATCAAGCGATAGCGCCAGGTAGTGTCTGACGAGCGCCAGGTAGCGGCAGCTAACGGCGACTACCGACTCAAGTACGCCCGGCGGCGGTCACAATGCCGCATTTATCAAGCAAAATGAGGCTAGCGCCGGCGAGAGCGACGGCTAGCGCGGCATTCATCATGAAGCCGCCTGGACCGAACAGCGCCGCTGCAAATTCCCTCACAGCGCCAGGTATGAGCTGTCGCTCCCTGGCGATGTCCAATGCATTTCAATGGAGCAATCTATAATTATTCCTAATTAATTGGTATTATTTTTTTTTATTATTTTTTTAATGTCAAAAAATCAGAGACCACTTCTGCAATGTTAGGATTTATTTTTAAGTAAAAAAAAAAAAAAAAAAAAAATATGTGCAGAATTGATATTACAGGTCTGAGATTAATGTATTCATATAACAAAATGATTCTAAAAACATGTATGATGTTACATTCCAAAAATATGGTTGTTTAGGGGTTAAAAACTAGTTAATACAGATCGCCGCCAGCGCTCTGGGGTTTAAACAAGGAATGGACAGCGACAGCACATTCAGAGCGTGATTTGTTGATGAATATGAAGCTAGCCGTTCGCTCTGGCCATTCGTTGTCAGGCGCTCACATACAACGCTGGACCTGTGAAACAGCGACCCCCCAGCCCGTATTCAACATTACCGCACACCGACTGAGTCGCTGTCATCAAGCTAACGCCGGCCAAGCACAGCGAATACTGGCTGGCGCTGAAAAAATCACGCTACAGTCGCTCATCTGTCGCTACCTGGCACTATTAATGAATCGGCCTACCCGTTTTCCAGAATCAGAGTGCAGAATCTGCCTGCTATTCCAAACATCTACATGGTTTAAATCCCAATCAATAAGCTTATGTCACTGGTTGCCAGAGAGGGAGCAATTTACTAAGCTTAGATTTTTTGACTGGAGGTCAAATTAAAAGGTATTTTTATTTTTATATTGGTACAGTGGTCTTAAAGTGTTTCTGGACAATGGCCCTTATTCATGAAGGGATAGCGCCAGGTAGTGCCTTGTAAATGAGAGGTAGCGACAGGTGGCGTCAGGTGAACACCGGACACGGCACGCAATTACACATTTATCAAGCGGAATCTGTTGAGCGACTAGGATAACGCCATGTAGCTTCCGATTCATCATAATCCCAGCCTCAGCGTACAGCGCCGGTGTTCAGCCTTGCAGAGCGCCACGTATTACCTCTCGCTCTCCCATACATTTCAATGGAAGTTCTTTTATTTCTTTTTAAACAGGGTTTTTTTATTTTTTTTTTAAATCCCAAATAATGTTGTGACCTCTTCTGGCATAGAAAAAGCCATTATTGCAAATTGTTTCATGTTTTATATATTTATGCAGAATCTACATTACAGGTCTGGCATTAATGTGTCAATGTTACAATGTTATTACAATGTAATTCCATAAGTTTTCGCATTGTTACTGGTGGATACATGCTAAAAAACAGACTTTAATCACACAGCCTCTGGCGCTCTGCCCATCAGAGAAGCATTTTTGAGCGCCGGAGGTGTGTGAGGCTGTTTTTTTAATGAATAAGCTGTGAGTCGGTCGCAATGACCAGTCGCTAACATGCGCTCCCATACAGCGCTGTACTGGTCATTTAGCGACTCCTCACAATGTATTCATCATTGCTGCACAGCCACTGAGTCGCTATGAAATAGCGACCCACGGCCAAGCACAGTAACTACTAGCGGGCGCTATGAAATGCCTGCTACAGACGCTCATCTATCACTACCTGCCGTTAGTGATGAATCAGCCTGCCCGACTTTAAAATACCATATGTCAAGTTACAGCAAAACAAAACATAATAATTATAGCATAGGCCATATTTCTTTACAGAATGTATTGGTAAACATTTTTCAGTAGCACCAAAAATCTCTTGAGTATGTGCCAGTCTATAGTAATATTGTCAAAGAGCTGCAGTCAATCAGGAAGCAAATACCGTAGGTCAGTTTAGAGAACAGCAGTACAGTGATCCTTATATCCAAGCCCGCATGATCAACAATTCTGACTCCCAACTTGCAGAAGTTGCATTTTATCTGGACACATGTCTTGTAGGCGTAGCCAGAGGTTTAACAAGAAGACGACAGGAGGGGGCTGTGGCTTTAAAGTGGACCAAAACCAACGGCGATCCATTCTCTCCCCCCGGGGCATCCAAAATTGGGATACCCCGCTGTGTGAACCCCCCCCCCCAGGTCGCCCATACACCTATCTTCTTTTCCAGTCCAACGAAGCATGCGAGAGCTGCAGCTGCATCCCCACTATCCCTCTAGCTGGCCGCATGTCCGCGCCAGGCATTTGTGAATTAGCGACACAGACACGCTCCCTGTTAGAGGGTAGTGGGGGATGCGTCTGTCAGTGCGCTCAGAGCCGCTCGTCTTAGACTTGCTGATGTGATCGGATCCGAGCGTGCTGATTGGACGAGCGACAGCGCATGAGCCAGGAGGTCCGAGAAGAGGTGAGTATGTTTCGGCGACCTGGAGGGTCTCATGCAATCGGGGTTGCCCGGGGGGCAAGGACCAAAACCCAGGATAGTTAAAATCCTGGTTTTGGTCCACTTTACAGTGCACCTATACTCAGAGGGAAGTTTATGTCATCACCCTCCATCCCCAGCCCAATGCCCAAAACAGCCTGTGTTCCTTTTTTACTAAAGCCTTTGCCCAATATTGATAAAAAACTAACAGGACGTATATTATGGTGAATGGCAACCATGTGCCAATTCATTCAGCTACAACTAAACTGTCACATGATGGCAGTTTGGTTGAAGTGCTCCCTCAATGCTGAGCTGTGCTTACTGTAACTGAATGTATTATCGCTGGGAGCTGGGCTGCTCGGCCAGGGAGCAATATGGCCAACTACATTCAGTTTGTGTTGTTATGAATATTGGGAAAAGGCTTTAGTAAAAAAAAAAAAAGCATGTTTTGGGGCACTGGGCTGAAGATGGAAGGTGACTACATAAACCTCCCTTTGAATATAGGTGCACTTTAAGCTCATATAACTAAATGATGGTGAGCTTTCGGTTGTTGCAGGGTCCAGCCAATCTACAGTATGTGCCCCTGAGTCCATAGCACCCCTTCTATACTAGATGTGCTGTATTTCTCTAGTCCATGTAGAGCTTTCCTAGCTGCAGAGACACAGCACAGACTTCTCTCCCCAGCAGATTGATAGAAATACAATGAAGAACACTGCACAGGGTATTACGCTTTACAATGTCAGCACTAGAATCATCAACAGACTGCTGCAGTGACTGAGAGGCGAGGGAAACATTGCTCTACAGAACACATTGCCAGTACAAATCTGCTCTAAATATGTAGAGATTAACGTCTTCATTAGCCTCAGAATGTCTTATTATACAGCGGGTGGAAATAATGGAGACAACAGTAACTCTGTCTAGAGAAGATAGACGTCTCACCACAGGTTCAGAGATCAGGCTGAACTAGGAGTGTGCTTTATTAAAGCAGACCAAAACGCTGTACAGATTGCACGAGCGGCTGCACATGCACGATCGATTCCTTTCCATTCTGATTTTGGATGCCCAGGGGGGAGGGAATCGATCGGCCCGGGAATCTTATAGATGTGTGAAACCCCCCAGGTTGCCCCGTACACTCACCTTGCTTTCCGGTCCAACGGCGCATGTGCAGCCACTCGTCCAATCAGTGCGCTCTGAGCCGCTGACGTCACACCGTCTAAGCCAGCGTCTAAGGCCAGCGGCTCAGAGAGTCCCGCGTCAGCCATTCCCAAATGAAGTGGTGAGTTGCGCCGGGCGATCTGGGGGGTTTCCTAGGGGGAAAGGACCAAAACCCAGGATAGTCAAAATCCTGGGTTTTGGTCCACTTTAAAGCTGCATGGCTATCAAAAGTTAAAAGTGATCCAGCCAATAAAAAAAAATGGTTGTTGATCACAGCAAGCAATGTCACGTGGTCCATGATCCAGCCAATAAAAAAAATGGTTGTTGATCACAGCAAGCAATGTCACGTGGTCCATGATAAAGCCAATAAAAAAAATGGTTGTTGATCACAGCAAGCAATGTCACTTGGTCCATGATAAAGCCAATAAAAAAAATGGTTGTTGATCACAGCAAGCAATGTCACGTGGTCCATGATAAAGCCAATAAAAAAAATGGTTGTTAATCACAGCAAGCAATGTCATGTGGTCCATGATCCAGCCAATAAAAAAAATGGTTGTTGATCACAGCAAGCAATGTCACGTGGTCCATGATAAAGCCAATAAAAAAAATGGTTGTTGATCACAGCAAGCAATGTCATGTGGTCCATGATAAAGCCAATAAAAAAATGGTTGTTAATCACAGCAAGCAATGTCACGTGGTCCATGATAAAGCCAATAAAAAAAATGGTTGTTGATCACAGCAAGCAATGTCATGTGGTCCATGATAAAGCCAATAAAAAAAATGGTTGTTGATCACAGTAAGCAATGTCACGTGGTCCATGATAAAGCCAATAAAAAAATGGTTGTTGATCACAGCAAGCAATGTCACGTGGTCCATGATCCAGCCAATAAAAAAAATGGTTGTTGATCACAGCAAGCAATGTCACGTGGTCCATGATCCAGCCAATAAAAAAAATGGTTGTTGATCACAGCAAGCAATGTCACGTGGTCCATGATCCAGCCAATAAAAAAAATGGTTGTTGATCACAGCAAGCAATGTCACGTGGTCCATGATAAAGCCAATAAAAAAAATGGTTGTTGATCACAGCAAGCAATGTCATGTGGTCCATGATAAAGCCAATAAAAAAATGGTTGTTAATCACAGCAAGCAATGTCACGTGGTCCATGATAAAGCCAATAAAAAAAATGGTTGTTAATCACAGCAAGCAATGTCACGTGGTCCATGATCCAGCCAATAAAAAAAATGGTTGTTGATCACAGCAAGCAATGTCACGTGGTCCATGATAAAGCCAATAAAAAAAATGGTTGTTGATCACAGCAAGCAATGTCATGTGGTCCATGATAAAGCCAATAAAAAAAATGGTTGTTGATCACAGTAAGCAATGTCACGTGGTCCATGATAAAGCCAATAAAAAAATGGTTGTTGATCACAGCAAGCAATGTCATGTGGTCCATGATAAAGCCAATAAAAAAAATGGTTGTTGATCACAGTAAGCAATGTCACGTGGTCCATGATAAAGCCAATAAAAAAAATGGTTGTTGATCACAGCAAGCAATGTCATGTGGCCCATGATAAAGCCAATAAAAAAAATGGTTGTTGATCACAGCAAGCAATGTCATGTGGTCCATGATAAAGCCAATAAAAAAATGGTTGTTGATCACAGCAAGCAATGTCACGTGGTCCATGATCCAGCCAATAAAAAAAATGGTTGTTGATCACAGCAAGCAATGTCACGTGGTCCATGATCCAGCCAATAAAAAAAATGGTTGTTGATCACAGCAAGCAATGTCACGTGGTCCATGATAAAGCCAATAAAAAAAATGGTTGTTGATCACAGCAAGCAATGTCATGTGGTCCATGATAAAGCCAATAAAAAAATGGTTGTTAATCACAGCAAGCAATGTCACGTGGTCCATGATAAAGCCAATAAAAAAAATGGTTGTTAATCACAGCAAGCAATGTCACGTGGTCCATGATCCAGCCAATAAAAAAAATGGTTGTTGATCACAGCAAGCAATGTCACGTGGTCCATGATAAAGCCAATAAAAAAAATGGTTGTTGATCACAGCAAGCAATGTCATGTGGTCCATGATAAAGCCAATAAAAAAAATGGTTGTTGATCACAGTAAGCAATGTCACGTGGTCCATGATCCAGCCAATAAAAAAATGGTTGTTGATCACAGCAAGCAATGTCACGTGGTCCATGATCCAGCCAATAAAAAAATGGTTGTTGATCACAGCAAGCAATGTCACGTGGTCCATGATCCAGCCAATAAAAAAAATGGTTGTTGATCACAGCAAGCAATGTCACGTGGTCCATGATCCAGCCAATAAAAAAATGGTTGTTGATCACAGCAAGCAATGTCACGTGGTCCATGATAAAGCCAATAAAAAAAATGGTTGTTGATCACAGCAAGCAATGTCACGTGGTCCATGATCCAGCCAATAAAAAAATGGTTGTTGATCACAGCAAGCAATGTCACGTGGTCCATGATCCAGCCAATAAAAAAAATGGTTGTTGATCACAGCAAGCAATGTCACGTGGTCCATGATCCAGCCAATAAAAAAAATGGTTGTTGATCACAGCAAGCAATGTCATGTGGTCCATGATCCAGCCAATAAAAAAAATGGTTGTTGATCACAGCAAGCAATGTCACGTGGTCCATGATAAAGCCAATAAAAAAATGGTTGTTGATCACAGCAAGCAATGTCACGTGGTCCATGATAAAGCCAATAAAAAAAATGGTTGTTAATCACAGCAAGCAATGTCATGTGGTCCATGATCCAGCCAATAAAAAAAATGGTTGTTGATCACAGCAAGCAATGTCATGTGGTCCATGATCCAGCCAATAAAAAAAATGGTTGTTGATCACAGCAAGCAATGTCACGTGGTCCATGATAAAGCCAATAAAAAAATGGTTGTTGATCACAGCAAGCAATGTCACGTGGTCAATGATAAAGCCAATAAAAAAATGGTTGTTAATCACAGCAAGCAATGTCATGTGGTCCATGATAAAGCCAATAAAAAAATGGTTGTTAATCACAGCAAGCAATGTCACGTGGTCCATGATAAAGCCAATAAAAAAATGGTTGTTGATCACAGCAAGCAATGTCATGTGGTCCATAGTTCTCTTCCAGGTTTCTGGTGACTGAATTTAATGCCATATTTTCTTAAACCAGACCTTCATAATGATTTAATGAAAAGCCCAAACCCTTAAAAAACTATTCCCCAGCAAAATCAATATATTTTATGTTTTTAGTCACTTACTTATTATTCTTTCCCCCACTGGGCTGCAACTCTGTTCAGGACTCTAGGATATGGGTGTTGCCATCTTGCCTTAGAAGCATCACATACTGAGGAGAGGAGAGTGGGATAAAGTACAGGGGGTGGGTTATAGCTTTGCACAGACAGAGCAGAGCTGGGGTCAGGGAAAGGTCAGCAATCCCCGAATGCAGAGCAGCACAGTCAGAAGACACTTCCTGTTTGCAAGCTGCCTGATGATCCATGAGCCGCCATCTTGGATGTTTAAAGGCTTATAACATGCAGTAGATGCAGGTAGGATGATTTTTAATGTGAGCAATCTGTATGTACAGGGTGTGGGAAACATATAAGATAGACTCTTATTCGGGGTGAAGGACCGCTTTAAGGTCAGTGTGTCCGTTATTGTGCATTCTTGATTTCCAGGTTTGTATTCTTTACAAACGTATTGGCCTTGATTCATCAAGAGTTGAAAAAAATTCACATGGTAGTAAAAAAATCATTTCATGAGAGAAAAGCCTGAGAATGTCAGTGTTGATAAATCACCAGATAGGAAAGCAATGAAAGTCAATGGCACTTTTTACTACAGTGTGAAAAGGAGTAACAAAGTGCCATTGAGTTTCATTGTCTTCCAAACTAGTGATTCATCAGCAGTGATATTCTCAGGCTTTTATCTCATGGGTTTCACACAGTGGGGCATCCTGATCTCGGCTGCTGGTCCAGTTTAAGTCCTTAAATCGGAACAAAACACAGATAGGCCGACCCATTCCAGCACCATTGGCCGGCCGCTCTAGGTTTTGTTCCGATTTAAGGACTTAAACCGGACAAACACTTGTTTTTTCTTTAACGGGTGTTGGTCCCGCAGACAGCTGCTAAAAACAAGCTCGGGGGCCATTCAGAATGCTGGAGCCCCCACCGCACATAACCCCCAACAGAATTCCCGTTATCCTTCACTACGAGCCAGCACCGGGGAAGGAGGCCAGAGATTGACCGCCAGGCGCTCACGTGGGCCATGGTCGCGGCCTCGGCGTAGCCCACCGGAATGCCCCAGTGGCCAATCACCATTTTTCAGCATCCGACAGCCAGGTAATGCAAGTAGGTAACTGATAAGCATGCAGCGTCTGCATGCTTATCAATGACCTTTTTTATTTTCCATTCTAAAGAGGAACAATGCACCCGATTTTCACTTTTTGGGGTGTTCCTCAATGCGGCGGCATGCCACATAGGGATGCCCTGCTGTGTGTTGCCCCATCCACTCACCTTCCAATGGTGCAGGCTCCAGCTGAAATTGAGGGCACCAATTGGCTGAACTGCTTTCACTCAGCCAATCAGCGCGCTCCCTTTCACTCAGCTCTGCTGATGGCTAAGAAGCCAAGCGGAGCCAGAGGGAGCCAAGTGCACCGCCCGGCTGCATCCCCACTAGCCTCCTAGCCGTGGCGTGCCCATCCCACCCATTCAGAAAGGCGGGCGAGGGCACGCAACCACAGAGCAGAGACGCAGCAAGGGCTCCAGGAGAAGGTGAGTGAAACTGGCGATTGGGGTTTTTTCACACAGCGTGGCATCCCAATTCAGAAAGCCCCAAGGAGTGGAACCTGGAAGGCCCTGGAGTATTTTTACACTTCAGGGCCTCCGATGGCCCTCTTTAAAAAACACCAAAAACCAGACTTTCAGATGGGGACTTTAAAGAGGAACATTGGGGGACATTGTGTGTTTTATGGAAGCAGTTCTCACTATCTTAAATCTATTGCCGTTGGCAACATACACCAAGTCTGTACATCGAGAAAAGTGAGTCCTGTATGCACAGAACACTGCTGCTATGGCCGCTGCTGGGGTGAGGGAACTCACTCAATCTTACACATACTGAGCAGCAGTGTTCTGTGTGTATAGGACTTACTTCTCTCTTCTTGGTGTAAAGACTTGGGCCCTTATTTAAGAAGGGATAGCGTCAGGTAGCGCCTGGTTAATGTGAGGTAGCGACAGATAGCGACTGGTCAACGCAGGACACGGCACGCAATTCCACATTTATCAAGCAGAATCTGTTTAGCGACTGGAATAGCGCCATGTAGCGTCTGATTCATCATTTTCATAGCCTCAGCGAACAGCGCCAGCGTTCAGCCTTGCACAGCTCCAGGTATGACCTCTCGCTACTTACATTTCAATGGACGATCCTTTTCTTCTCTTTAAACAGGGTTTTTTTTTTTTTTTTCAAAAAAATCACAAATAATTCTGTGACCTCTTCTGGCATTGAAAAAGCAGTTTTTTACATTTTTTATATATTTCCTCAGAAATGACATTACAGGTCTGCCATTAAAGTGTTCATGTTACAATGTTGTTACAATGTAATTCCATATGTTTTCGCTTTGTTACTAGTTGATAGATGCTTGAAAACAGACTTTAAACACACCGCCTCCTGCACTCTGGGCTTCAAACAAGTATTTTTCAGCACCAGAGATTTGTGAGGCTGTTTTTTTGCTGAATATGGTGTGAGTCGGTAGCTATGAGCAGTCGCTAACATGCGCTCCCATACAGCGCTGTACTGGTCAAATAGCGACTCCTCACAATGTATTCAACATAACTGAACAGCGACTGAGTCGCTATAAAGTAGCGACCCACGGCTGAGCACAGCGACTACTAGCGGGCGCTCTGAAAATGCCTGCTACAGACGCTCATCTGTCGCTACCTGCCGCTAATGATGAATCAGCCTCTTGGTGTTTGTTAGAGAGCAAGTAAGAATTGCTTCTGTAAGACACACATTTTCATGTTAAATAAAAAAGATCAGCTAAACTGTTAAGAAATACTCTCCGGGGTTTTGTACTTCATCCAAGGGGCTTCCTGATTTGTGATCTCATGGTTCATGTGCATGCTCTCCTCCAATGAGCTTTCTATGCCATGCATATTAATGAGCGGCATAGAAAGCTGAATAGAAGGAAAGCGGTGGCTTTCCCACAGCCACTTCCCTCCGGCTGTGTCTACCCTCATAGGCCATTTAAATGGATGCTTCCATGGTCTGTGCATGCGGCATGGGATCACCAGCACAATCACCTTTCACATGGGCTCCATATGCAGAGAGAGAATGGCACCAGAGGCATGTAGACTGTTGGTCTAATGGTTGTTCCTTTTTAAAGAGTCACCAATGGCATGGCCATGTTTTCCTTTTCTTTTATTTATCCCTTTTCCTAATTTACTCAGTAGTAATCAATCTCAGTTAGCGATCACTGACAACTGATCAGATTTAGTACCATATGATTACAGCCTCCCCACGGGTAAATTCATACATCAGTTTCTGCACGGAAACATGTCAGTACCGTGTACTCCATCTAATAGGAAATTTTACGGCGCAACATTAGCCAGTCACACTGCACCATTATGAATGCTTGTTAGAGGTCGGCACAGACCAGATATGAGCCCAGTGTATTATGTGGCCTCTAACCACATAAGGCCCTGAATTCACACTGAGCATTCAAAGTATGTCCGCAATCTTATATTTTCTTTACAACACAAAAGTTATAGAAACCTGTTTACCTGCTTGGAAATCATCCCGACGCTCATGCAGTGTCAGATATCAGTCAGCATTTCTAAAACGAAAGCGGAAGAGCTTCTGCATACCAGAAGCATTCATTTTAGCCACACTTCACATCACATAAGCATAGTATTGAGGATACGTCTCTGCCAAAAGGAACGATGAGCAACAGGTAACGTGAACGTCCCATATTTCCCAATGGCAGGCCCCTCCTTGATTTATAATGGGAATAGATACAGCATAGTTGATTCATTGGGATCTACATAGATACCAGATAATGATTGATCAGTATGATTTATCTATCTTCATTATTGCCTATCAAAGTGGACCAAAATCTGGCTATGCCCGAGCTTTGGGCCACTATCCTGGGGAATCCTTTGGGATTCTCCATTGTTCGAGCCCCCCCACCGCCCGGATGGTCCTAAAAATGTACCTTTCCAGAGGTCCCACTGCACACCAGCAGCATCCTGTCCAATCAACGCTGCAAGCCATTCATATTAATCTGCGGCAAACAGTTCTGTTTGGTACAGCGCATCGGCATAGAGAAACACTGCATCCCTGCGGCCTGTGCTGCACTTTAGCACCCGGGGGGGGGGGTAGATTATGAGGAGGGCGCAAGGGGCTTGCGCCCCAGGGCATCCACCACTTGCTCAGCAAAGGCAGCCTCCACCAACCTTTTGGGTTATGGTCTGGTCCAGTAGACTTTTCAGTCATTGGTCCGACGGGCCGCAGGGCCGGCACCAAAGCTATTGGCAGGTGTGGGCCCCCACACCCCTGGGTGAGCCTTTTTTTTGTTTTTGCAAACCTGCAGCCAAAACCACCACAGGGCAGTATGGAGAGTCTAGAGCAGCAAAGCCCCCATCAGTAGGTAGCAAAGCAGGAGTTTCTGAGCAGCAAACACCCGCACAAGGGTGGCACAAGGGACTCTATGTACCAGCAAGTAGGTGGATGCCAGACAACCACCAGTTACTTGGCTGGACTATTATTTTAAATGAAAAAAATACTGTATCTGGGGTTTCCACCAGATTTTGTGCCCAGTGGCCTCCACCACACTTAATCCGGCCCTATCTATGCCTGTAGTCAAAATGAGGCCTAGGGCAACATTTAACTGTGGGACTCTATATTCTGAAATACAGAGCCAACAACACTGGCATCCAAATGTTAGCTCTCACTCCTCATCTTCATCCAACTGTAAACCCCCACCTAGAGAAAGCGTAATAGGCATCTTTTGCCTGGGGTCCCCTTCGGTGATGGGGGCCCTAGACGATTGCCCAGTTTGCCACCCCCTAACGCCAGGCCCTGCCTGTAAGATCCTATCTGGTGGTACATAGTGATGATGCAGACTGATTTATACCCCAAATACATTCTGGGGACATAGATACTTTACTTAAGCATGATTTGCTTCATAAATATGAGTATGAAATTGCTCCAAAAGGTGATGAAAACTAGTTATGAGCAGTTTCGTGCACCAGTTTTTTGTATTTTGAATACGGTTTTAGGTGATTGCCAACGCATGTGCACCACCCATGTGGTACCTGAGATAATTAGAAACTGGAAAGTAGTATTTGATGAAAAAATTAAAGGACCCCTGCACTAGAAGATGGGGTGTCATGTCATATCTAGAAAGCGGGTATATAGGGCAAAGAGAGACATGGTGTTCTGACCTTTAGGAAGCATAGGTCCAAATAATTCTAATGACTGTCACAGAAATGATAGACAGCATGACTGCCCGTTCTTTCCATGGAAAGCCTGTGCCTGCACATTGTATATGAAAATGATATCAGATTAATAGATGTTTTTATGTTTCTATGCTAAAACTCCAGCCAGTAAATATAGCTTGGTGTGTTATCACCATATGGCAGGACGCAGGTAGGAAGTCGGATTTTAGCAGGTTTTTTTGTCACTTTCTTAGGTTGCTAGGCGAGACGCAGTTTTCTATTTTTGTCCCCTAAGCTCTCATTAACACGGAGGCAGGCTTTATAAAACGTTCAATGTAATTAGCATGACAAATACAGCGAAGGAAGGCAAAGGTTCAAGAGACCCAGACCCATCCTAGAAGATCTTTCATCTCATATGCGAAATGCAGAGTTTCATCTTTGGTGTGTGGCAGTAAAAATAAAAACGCAACAGCAACATCCTTCTATGCAGTGCAGCCACCCTACCCGGCAAGCTGTTTAATAATGCAGCGGTTATCGGATAGCTCCGCAGGAAGACTTGGCAAGCAGCAAGGAGCGGAGGAGGTCACCTCTGGAGGAGCATCCCCTAGGCAAATACTCAGTGACTGCAGACACGGCTGCTGCGGCCTTTCATTTATATTCAAAATCCCCTAAGAGCTGCAATCCAAAAACTGGTCTTACAGGAATTCCTCAAGGCTATACTGCAATCTCCTAATCTCCATTTACTACCCAATCCAGCATTAAAAACATAAACAAACAGGGACTGCTGCATTACTTGGCTGGTTTTACACATCTTGCTTTATTCTGTTTGACAGCTGGAAAATCTTATTGGACTATTATGGTGAATCCTAAAATCATCTGCCATTGGTAGATATATCTGGGTCTCCCCCCATGTGCCCAGAGACTGCTGATCCAATGGTGCTGATTGTTTTGCAGCACCAAAGGTTCTAGGCATGAATCCTGCCATGGACATGAACTGCATGGGGTAGATTTGTTTTTTTCCCCATGTCCAGAAAAAAGAAAGGTTAAATGAAGTAGATAACTTGGTATGATCTGTAGTGGCTTAGGCCCTTATTCATCAAGCGATAGCGCCAGGTAGTGTCTGACGAGCGCCAGGTAGCGGCAGCTAACGGCGACTACCGACTCAAGTACGCCCGGCGGCGGTCACAATGACGCATTTATCAAGCAAAATGAGGCTAGCGCCGGCGAGAGCGACGGCTAGCGCGGCATTCATCATGAAGCCGCCTGGACCGAACAGCGCCGCTGCAAATTCCCTCACAGCGCCAGGTATGAGCTGTCGCTCCCTGGCGATGTCCAATGCATTTCAATGGAGCAATCTATAATAATTCATGATTAATTGGTAATAATTTTTTTTTTTATTTTTTTAATGTCAAAAAATCGGAGAACACTTCTGCAATGTTAGGATTTATTTTTAAGTAAAAAAAATATTTAAAAAAAATTGTGCAGAATTGATCCAACAGGTCTGAGATTAATGTATTCATATAACAAAATGATTCTAAAAACATGTATAATGTTACATTCAAAAAATATGGTTGTTTAGGGGTTAAAAACTAGTTAATACACATCGCCGCCAGCGCACTGGGGTTTAAACAAGGAATGGACAGCGACAGCACATTCGGAGCGTCATTTTTTGATGAATATGAAGCTAGCCGTTCGCTCTGGCCATTCGTTGTCAGGCGCTCACATACAACGCTGGACCTGTGAAACAGCGACCCCCAGCCCGTATTCAACATTACCGCACACCGACTGAGTCGCTGTCATCAAGCTAATGCCGGCCAAGCACAGCGAATACTGGCTGGCGCTGAAAAAATCACGCTACAGTCGCTCATCTGTCGCTACCTGGCGCTATTGATGAATCGGCCTCCCCGTTTGTTTCCATGTTACTCCTCCCAAAAATATCCAGATAGGTTAGTTGTAGTATGTATCTAGGACTAGGTATAATTCTTCCATGAACATGATCTGTATGGAGTAGCTTTGTTTTTTCCAATGTTTAGTGTTATTCTTCCCAAACATCCAGATAGGTCAATTGTAGTAGGTTTCATTAGTGTATAAGGCTGCAATACATACTCACTAAACAACAAATGCCAGTTGAATCCCAATAAAACTAAATGCAACATTGACAAAGCCAAGGTCAGCATGAAGGGTAAATTCATTTTGGGTCCAAATGAAGTTTTTTGCCCCATCCTGCTGCAGAAGAAGCCTGTCACCTAACTGCAAATGTTTTTTCAGCCTTTTCCTAACCCAATTTAAAGCCAGACTCCAAGTTCAAACCCCTTAAAGAGGAACAAAACCCTTGGTGGCTGGCCTTAGCCTTCCACTAGAGTGTTCCACATCGAGATGCCCCACTGTGTGAAACAGGTCGCCATAAAGCTCAACTTTGCCCTGGCTCTCACAGCTATGTAAAACAATGCTGGCTGCATCCCCAGCATCTCTGGGCTGATTGGTTGGGGGCGGGAGCGCCATTCTCACTCCATATTGCATCTAAGCAGAGCTGTATTGTCAATCATTAATATGCATGGCCTACAGCGCTTATTGGATGAGAGATCGTCCATGTGCTGTGGGACCAGATAAAGATACTTTTCTACTGGTGATTCAGGGGGTTTCACACAACGGGGCATCCCAAATTGGGAACACGGTACAAAACCCAGAATAGTGAAAATCATGGACTTTGTTCTGCTTTAAAATGTATTGTTGCAAATATAAAATATCCCGGAATATGTTTGGCACTGATTCATGTAAATCAGGCATCAAGTCAGCAGTCTTTCTCTGCTGTGATGGAAATTCTAGGTGACCACCTTCCAGGAGATGCCTCAAGGGTGGTCACATCCCTGCCCTTCTTTCCTTATAGGTCAGACTTGGACTGGTTCACAGGGTTAACAAGAAATATTTTAGGACCCCCCCTAAGGCCATATGGTCTGGATGGTGCAAATTGCCCCAGCACACTCTCTATTGGTCAGACATTTTTAGTTTTGGCTTTCAATAAAGTTCTAGTGCTCAGTTCATCTTACATCCTAATAATTATGCTGTGTATTTTTCTATGATAGGACTAGTAGGTAAAGATGGATGTAGCAGTTGTGTTGTCAGGAGAGCACATGTTATCCACCAGCACATGATACAGTTTGGTATAATGTCTGTAGGCATAAGCCCTGAAAATGATCAGATTATTATTTGCATTAAACTCTAGTGTGGGCCCTGAGAATCCATTTTCCTGGAGGGCCCATGACCTCTCAGTCCAACAATGGTGCAGGTATAAGTCACACATAGAGGGGTGTACATACATTTTACAGGGATCTATAACCAAAAGTCATTTTGGGTCCCTACCTCCAAAAAAGTATTAACCGGTACTACGGTCTGCAGGGAAAATCGGGGTGGGGGTGTTATAGGGCTGCACAGGACTGAACTAAGATGGCAGCACCTCTATATACACAGAGCAATGCTGCATACTGTGCAACCACCTCAGGCAAGAAACAACCATGAAGGGTGGCCCTGAAGTGCTATAATATGGGGGAAGGCAGCTTGTAGTGGGCCCCCTTTTGCTAGGGGCCCGGCGGCATCTGCCTGCCCTGCCTCAATGGTACTGCATGTACATCCCAAGCTATGTCATTTGCATTCAGTCCTCACACCAGCATCATTCAGGGATGTTTCAATTAGGCTAAAATAAAAAGAGTTTATGAATCTTTTTTATATTTTTAGCTGTACAGTAAAAGATCAGCTCTCTTTCTGGCTTAATCCCATACAGTAGATGACATGAAACCTGATGAGACTTTTGATAGAACAGCTGCTGCAATGGAGGCATCCAGGTGGCGCATGGCGGCTGCATTTGGGGTGGCAGTCTCCAGCTTAGCGGGTGAAAGATGACCCTGAATGCGCATTCTATGCAGGATGTGTCAGGTAGGATCAGCCACTGCCATCCATTTCCAAATCACAGACCTCCATGTGTACAGACAACAGCTGGTCCCAGAGCTGCCATCTGATTGGTCACATCCATGACCATCAAAGCAATCAGGGAGGACAGACATGCCAGGGCTCAGGGTCAGATAAGGAATGATCAGGGGGCATTGCAGAGGGCATTAACCCCGTGCTCCCCGATCACCGGCAGCAGATGAATGACAAGCCCGCCCCCCATCCGGCACCCAGCACCCCAAAGCCCTGTGTGACGAGCAGCCCTTACCTGGGTGGCTTTGTGGAACTGCTTCTTCAGGCCGGCGACAGACATGGTGGCAGCGGAGCGGGGGGCAGTACGGCTGCTGCTGGGATGGGGCAGATGGCGGCTTGCAGGGGAATCTCTCCTCTCCTCTCTAATCCTCGGATCGTGTTATTATCAGTTGCATCGCCTCAATGCAGGGACACCCTGACGTCACGCCGGGACAAGGCCAGCCTATTGCGAGGCGAGAGGAGGGGGGGCCCCGCTCCTCAGCCAGCCAATCACCGAGCAGGAGGAGGAGGGAGCAGCACCGGGGCCCTCCAGCAGCCCCCATCCCTCTCCTATAGGACATGCAGCTCGTACACATTACACTGGCTGGCCAATCCTATAGCGGGCCGCAAATGACTTCCTGGGTGTTGGTCCACTTCACAGGAGAATGCCAAGGTAAATGCACCTCACCAGAGCCACAGATTTCTTACCTACTACCCTGCATCCATGGCATGAATGGAGGATTGCCATACAGCGAGGTGTATGGCCCTGCGGGGTAACCATCTGCCCCCTGATCACCCTTTGAGGGCTTTCATCACCTAACCTGAAATGTTTTGAATGTATTTGTGGCATCCCAAGTGCACACCCAAAGACAATACAGTATGGAATAATGTTTCTGTGCATGGGCCTTGAATGTAAGCCGGTGATAGTTGCATCTAAATGTTGGTTGGGCCCCCGGAGTCAGTTCTATTAGTGGGCCCCAGGCAGGGCCGGATTATTTGGGGGGCGCGTGCCCGGGGCCTCCACCACTTGCCCTGAAAAGGGGGCCTCCACCAACCTTTGGTTTATCGGTCCAGGAGGCTTTTAAGTCTTTGGTTTGATGGACCACGGGGCCGGCAACAAAGCTATCGGTGGCAGTGGGGCCCCTTCGTGCCTGGGCAATCCTTTTTTTGTTTTTGCAAACCTGCAGCCAAAGCCACCACAGGGCAGGATGGAGAGTCTAGAGCAGCAAAGCCACCAACACTACAGTGATGGGTGGGACAGAGCTGTCAGTCAGTAGCCGTTCACCGCACATAAGCCACCAAGCACAGCCACTGGCAGATCAATGCAGGGAACTATATTCACCCACCCAGAATGGCAAAGCAGGAGTTCCCGAGCAGCATGCACCCGCACAAGGGTGGCACAAAGGACTCTATCCAGTAAGTAGGCGGGTGCCAGACAACCACCAATCACTTACTTGGCTGGACTATTATTTTAAAGGTGGGAAAAATACTGTATCTCGGCCTCCATTTGATTTTGTGCTCAGGGGCCTCCACCACACTTCAGGGAGAGTCCTGGTTCAAAGGCGCACTAAGCTAATCTAATTTACCCGCTCACCCCATCAGTGATCATTAGAGAGATACTCCCCTTTTCCTGTTGGAACTCTATCTGATGGGAAACAGGAAACAGCTGCATACCCATGCACCTCTTTTATTAGGCATGCAGATATTCTTTGTCCCCAATCATACAGTGTTCCATGCCTGATGTTGGCTTCCCAAGGATCTTAAACTGTAGGGGCATCCCTAATTAGAATTAATTGGGGGTGACTGTTAAAAGAGACCTGTCTATGCAGGAAAAAAAAGAAGGGTACTTGGTCATCAGACTGAGTCCGGTAGATTCAGCACTGTTGGCTCATGTGCCAAGAGCATGTTTCTCTCGCTGAGAGTCCCTTCTGCCACTCATCATGTAGGCAGGCTCCCTCATTAATTGGCAGCATGGGCTCATCATGTGACCCCTCACTAGTGTCTGGATCTGATTTGAATTCAATGAGGGATACTCAGGGCCAGGAGAGAAGCACGCTGTTGTCAATGAAGCTGATACTACAGGATAAAAAAAAAGAAATATCAGTCCAACACTGATGCAGGTGCAAGAAGTGACCATCATTATGAATGATTGAGAAATAGGCCCCCTGGAGGAGAGGGGCAAAGTGTTGTTTGAATTGGTCAGCAAGTGATGTGGGCAATGAGGGTGGAAGTGGGTTTAAGTGGGGTGGTGATGAATCAATAGTATACTATTGATATAGTATGGTGAAGCAATAATATACTTCTATCCCAGCCTTGAGCAGTCCCGCAATATGCTCCCCCCATCCTGCAGCAAATCAATAATGGAGGCTGTACTGCTGGCAGCGTGGACATACAATGAGGCTGGGAAGAAGAGGGCTGTAGTCTGTAGCATGATAGGGTCTCTCTGACCATGGGGTTGGTTCTCACCCATTTAGCTGAATTCCTGGACGCCCAGGGCAAATCCTTTAATGAGGTCTCCAAACCTTCAGCCTCTATGGCAACCCATTTTTTCCTGCCTAGTCCCCTATTCCAATCTACAATTCTCTGCAAGTGGGTCGCCTGCCAATACCTCATCAGGTCTGGTACTGCCAGGCCTCCCCTGTTCCTAGGGCACTGCAACAGGGTAAGTCTCAACCTAGGCTTTTTGTTACTCCAGATGAACTGCCTAAAGATCGAGTTCAAGTTCTTGAAGTACTCTTCGGGACGTGACACGGGAGAGTCTGAAGCAGGTATAAAATTCTTGGCAGGACCACCATCTTTATTATATTAATGCGTCCCATCCACGTGAATGTCGGGACATTCTAGTTTGCCAGATCCAGCTTAGTCTTATTTAGCATTGGTACAAAGTTGAATCGGAAGACATCATCAATATTATTCGGTATTTTCACCCCTAGATAAGTTAGTGTAGGGGAGACCCATCTGAACGGGAGCGAGGCCTTGAGGTGTGAGCAGATGTCGTCTGGGAGACCCACGCCGAGTGCCTCAGACTTATCGAGGTTGATCTTGAAGTTGGAAAGTTTACCAAATCCCTCCAGCTCCTTCATGAGGACCGGAAGTCCTATCACTGGGTTTGATACAAAGAACAGGGGCTCATCCGCATATGCGGCAACCTTATGCTCCAGACCACCAGCCCGAATCCCCCTGATGTCTTTATTCTCTCTCATATGTCGTAAGAAGGGTTCCACTATCAATGCGAAAATATGCTGCGACAGTGGACACCCCTGTCTGGTGCCATTCGAGATCGGGAAAGGCAAGGAGAGATCACTGTTACCCTTTACTCTAGCCTGAGGTCTAGAATACAACTCCGTGATGTATCCTAATGCTCTTGTCCCCAATCCTATATGCCTCAACACCTCAAACACGAAATCCCAGTCTATGCGATCAAACGCCTTTTCGCCATCCGTCGATAGCAGCATGATCGGGGTTCTATCCAAGCGAGAGCGATGTATGAGGTTTCGTCCGGATCGTATCATCTCTTGCCTCCCTACCCGGGATAAAGCCACATTGATCTTCCTCTATTAGATCCAGTAGATACCCTGCCAGTCGATTAGCCAAGATCTTAGTGAATAATTTGAGATCGACATTCAGGAGTGATATAGGATGGTAGCTTTTGCAGCACAACGGATCCTTTCCTGCCTTGTGGATCACCGTAACATGGGCTCCAAGTACCTCTCCAGGAAGCCGCTCCGGGTCATCCTCCCTCCCTATAGTATTGTAGGCTCGGAGAAAGCATCTACTTAGGACAGGGAGAAATTCTTTGTAGTATGCGGCAGTCAGGCCATCCGGGCCTGGTGATTTCTCAGAGGGAACCTGCTTGAGCGCCTTTTGCAGCTCAGCTTCTGAAAGCGGCTCCTCCAGTCTACTGATCGCTTCCTTACTCAGCTGGGGCATACCTGATGATGTGATATATCTCCTATTCTAAGCATACAGCACGTCCTGCTCCCGAATAGTCATAAGATGTGGGTAGTCCTCCGCCTCCGGCGCCGTGCACTGCAGACATGTAGAAAACAAGCTCCTCCCGGCCCTACATATACCGCGGGACCTCCCACAAATCCCCAGATTTCTCTGCAGTGCTGGAACTGCGAAGACATGAAGTATCACGCTCTCGCAGGCGAGCGGGCCTTACGGCCCAAGGTCCTGTGGGACTATTTCCACCCGTCCTTTTCAGAAGAAATATGCCTCCCAGCCTAGGCTGCGCGTGTCGGGTGAAGGTAGGTAGCACCCGGTGTGCTGAATGGAGCCATGCTCCACCGCAATCCCCCTCCATAGGGTAGGCGGTCAGGCCGATGGTGAGCCTTTAGAGGATGCCCCTCCCGCAATCTTGCCCGTGCCCCTCACAGACTCAGTCCATGGACACCGTCAGCTTCTCCCCTCACTTCCTCCCGTAACTCGGGGGAAAAGAAAGGGGGGGGGTGTGTGTGTGTGCGTGGCAGCCCTATTGCCCATTCGCCATTAGACCTTGTTCCTTTAATCATGGGGTCGGTGTCGCTCCTCACTGTACAGTGCGAGCTGTCTTTCTTACTATCAGTCTGCCTCGGCAGATTCATTCCAGCGTGTCAGCATTAGACGTTACTTATTCTCCGCTGCGGTACTTGCCGTCGGTTGGAGCTTCGCGCTCTTTGGGGGAGGCGGAGACTCGGCATGACGCGTCACGCGTCACAGCCTGGCCTGGCCCTCCCCTCGAGGTTCACAGGCGCCATTTTCTCTATCTTCGCGTGCGTGGTGTGGCTCGTCTCCTCCCTCGGTCATGTAAGTGCCCTCCGGGGCGGTATGGTTTCTATGCTTGTTCAGACAGCGCATGGCACGGACTCCACTCCCCTTGTCCCATTGTGTCTTTCAGAAGCCAAGACTTCGTTACCGGCCCCGGCCTAACATATATTATAACGGGTCCTCTTTACAAATTCTCCCACATTACTAGCGGGTTTTTGGGGCATCCAGGGTTGCTTACTGCATAATTCCCTGCGGCATACTGCTTAAAAATCACCATATGGAGGCATATCAGGATTATGGAACCGGGGTCCTTCCGGGACGTGACCGGCTGTGTGCAGTGTGTGGCCAGCCCCTAGCTGAGGCTGACAGGGCACAGGTCTGCAGACAGTGTGCAGAACAGGCAGGTTTGCTAACAGAGGAACCTCCCTTCCTCACTCCCGTCTCCCCGCTCCCAAATATCACTCATGGCGAGTCCCACTCCAGCGGGGACGACCTGCAAGAGGTGCCGCGAGCGTTGCTCACGGCGGAGCGGGTGCTTTCTGGATTGGCCGAGCGTATGGGCCCTGGTAAAAAGTGGTCCCTGACACCTCCAGGCTCTCCAGTTCCTGACGATACCGATGGTTCTGTTGATATGCAGGACCCTGACCCTTCTGAGGAAGGTGAGCTATTCTCAGACTCGGGCTCCTCACATGGGATGCCCGCGGGCCGTGATGAATCCGAGCCTGGCTCCTGGGGTCTGTGTGACACGGATGAAATCCTGATCAAGATTTTTGAGGTCTTGTCAATCTCTCCTCCTGGGGAGATCCCCAAGCCTAAAAGGGAGAGTTTCCATACAGCGCCGCCGCGCTTGGAGTTCCTAGAACAGGAACATTTCCAGAATATTATATCCCAGGAATGGGAATCACCTGGTAAGCTTAAAGGGATTCCAGGGGTCTGGGAATGGAAGTACCCTTTTCCCCCTGATGTGGTCAATTTATGGTCAGCTCCCCTGGTGGTGGACGTGCCGGTTATAGGGGTCACAAACCCCCCCTTTATGACTGCCCCCTTTTACCGTAACCCTTCGGGATGCTGAGGACCAGCGCATTGACAGACTGGCCTCACACGCATTCTCGTGTGCCGGGACGGCCCTGCGCCCGGTTTGTGCCACGGCCATCACGGCGGTGGCCGTCAGGACTCTTGTCAGAAAGATACTAGATCACCGCCCTGAGGACCTCCCTTGGGGGGTGTTTAGTGCGCTATCAGACTGCGAAGCCTTTGTTAAGTTTATTCTATCGGCACTGGATGACACCATTAAGATGTGTGCTAGGAGTTCAGCACTTGCGGTAGCCATTCGTCGCCTGGTCTGGCTGCGACAGTGGGGCGCCGATGGAGCTACAAAAAAGGCTCTCACTTGCCCTCCATTCAGAGGACGGCGGTCATTCGGGGCTCGCTTGGACCTTTTTGGCAAAAAGGCTATAGCACCCTTCCGCAGAAGGCCGCTCCGGCCTCCACGAGGCAGGGTCACCCCTCCACCTCCCTACGTTAGTGTCAAACGTGAATCTGAGGTGTGTTTCCAGCTGTTCGGCGTGGATTTCCACATGGCGTGGGCAGGCAGCGCCCTGGGCCTTCTGGCAGGACCAAGTCCAAATCTGCCAAAACCTCGCAAGCATGAAGGGGTGCCCTCGCCCGGCTGGGCGGGGGGACGACTGCACAGCTGTCTCACATCCAGGAATATGCCTTCTCCTTCTGGTGGTTCCGGGATGTAACCCACCTGGGCTCTGGATGGGTTCTCGCTGGACGGTCCCCCCTCAGTTTTTTGTCAGGGTGTTTTTAGTCCCTGCTCTCCCTTCTGAAACTGGCGCAGGCCGGACTGGGCCTGCAGTGTTGGGCGCGCTTGTTAATTGCCTTAACGGTATGGGGCCATGGCCTCTATATATTTTTTCCATCCTCCCCCCTCATCAGTATGAGGTAATCTGGACCCCGTGGGCCTATGGCAGGCCTAGCAATTCTACCTTCACAAGTAGTCCATATATGACAACTCTGTCTTAGGCCACGGGCCCCCTGCGCGGGGGGGGGTTCGGCCTCTTGCGAAGCTCTAGCTCTTCTTAGTTTCTCTGGGGTCTGCTGGACGCCAAAGACTATTTCTAGTCAGTGTCACAGGATCAACCCTGCGTCTTGAGGCACTATTTGGGGCCTTTCTTTCGTGCCCAGGCTACTAGCCTGAGGTGGGGCTTCTGCGTTGGGACCTACCGGGTCATCTTCCTTACTCCCCAGCCTCTGCATCAGACGAAGTGGGTCGGTTGGCCGACAGTGTCCCCTGGAAGCTACTGGATGGTTGCTTAAACACCTCATCCCCTCACGGTCACTTATCCACTATTCCCCGTTCCTGGGAAATCGGTTCAGGCTTGCTGCCTTCTTCTCTGGCATTAGGGGACCCCCGGTTACGGGGCTCTGCCCCCCTTACTGGCGCCTTGCCTTCACCAGGCGGGATGGCAGCTGGTGGGCCTGTTGGTGGCACATCAAGATGATGTCATTTATATACCGAGCCCTCTGGCTCTTCGGCGCAGTAGGTTACTAAACCTACATATGTCCCATCACCCCGGTGCTTGGTCTGTGCTCATGCCTTCTTGGTAAGGTGGTTCCTCTGGAGCTTTCCATATGCAAGGGCCCCGTCAGGGGGGCACTCCCCTTCCTTACCAGCATCTCCTAGAGTATGGTCACCATGGGTACCAAGTCTCGCAGGTTTGGCAGGGGAAAGGTAAATCCCTTCCACAACCCCCGTGGTTCTAGGTTGGGCCCCTTAGAGGGTCCATCTTACCTGCTGGGCTTGTTGAAACGGTGGTCCCCCGTTGACTCTATATGGCGGGCCTTCTCCTCCTTCAGGACCGGTCGGTTTATGGGGGACTCCTGGTCTGTTGAAAGACAATGGCCTGTTTTTTAATGCTGGTCCGAAGATTGTGACAGGTTGCTACCTCTGGAGGGTCCCTGTTCCTGGCCTGGGCGGGGTTCTACTCCCCCTGCTTCTTAGCGGTATTCGCTTCAACGGATGCCCTTAGCAGGTTATGGCAGGCAGGTTATGCTATCCCGGTGTTGCCCGGGGAGCCTAGCGTGGCTCTGAGGGGTCTCCCTCCTGACACAGGGCCTCTGCCCTTGTTCCCACTGTCCCAGGATATTCTGACTCCGGTCAGGGGGCCTGAGTATTTAGGCATAGCCATGTTATTCATATGCCTTCTCTTCATCACCCTACTTTTGGGTTCTGAGCACGGTTGGCCTGATAGAGAGTTCCATGGGATCTATGGCCTAGGCGGCCCTGGGAGTTATGGTTCGCAGACGCCTCTGCTGAAGGCTGCTGAATTGTGATATCTCTGTTAGGGTGCGGTTCTGGCCTTATCAGGTCTCTTCCTGTTTCCAATAAAAGGTCTCCTGTCTGGGGATTGTTCATTCGCCCCTTAGGGACGGGCCTCATCTTCTGGGTGACTTAGTATGAGAGGGGGTTGGGAGCTAGCTCCCCAGCTTCCTCTTACTCCGCCTATAACGGCTTGGTGGTATCCCATATTGACTGGCATGGGCCTTAGTCTCTTCCCTGTGAGACGTTATCGGTTCCCAGGGCCTTTAATGCCATTACAGCGTAAGTTGGGTTTGGCTCCCCATCTGGGGACTCTGAAGGCGTAGGTTTGTCTTGGCCTTCCTGCAGGAGTCTGTTTTGTCACCCTTGTAGAGTATTCTCTTTGGGATTGCTTAGCTGCACCTCCCCAGTAGTTCCTGTGGGGATCATTTTTTCATTCTGTTACCCTGCGGACTTCCTGGGGGCGCCACCTGGATGCGATCTCAGCTGCCCTGTAGGCCAGCCCGCTCCTCTGGGGCCTCCTGACTCCGTCAGACATGTGCCTGAGATGATGGATCTGGTTACTTACTCCCTGACTCGATGTATACACATATATACTTGTACAGATGTATACGGCTACAGGCACCCCATGCCTGGGGGTGTTCCTTTTACGCTGGGCTTCCGGTTCAGGTGGTCTGTTGGACCCTTGATTCAGTCCCTTAGTCTAGCCATGGGCTGATTATTATTAATACTAATATGAGGGCCTACATCCCTCTACAGGTTTTGCACTTCTTCCCATGCCGGCCTTCTTGGCCTTTAGGGGGGACTGCTGTTCTTGGAGTCTACAGGCGCCTCCTTAGGTATGCACCTGATATCTATTCCAGCGCCTTTGCGCCTTTGGACTGATCCTCCTGGATGCTCCCTGATCTTGAGGAAGCCTTGGCTTCCTGATAATTAAGACTCTGTATTCCCGCCTTGGTCGGGTGACCTGTTTCTGTTTCCCTTTGGGGGTGTTACAAGAGTTGCCACAAGGCTTCCTTGCCTGTGAGCTGGTTGGGTCACTACACTGACCTATGTTCCTTCAGGGGAATGATTCTTCCCCTTTACTGTTTACTCCGTTACCATGGGTGCTTGGGTATCACTGGCCCCTCAGCACCAGGGTTTTTTCTCTGTTAGTTCAATTACTAGACTTATGGCCCGTCTCTGTTCATACCTTTATGGTCCTGTTATGAGACTGACGTTAGAGCCCTTGCTCATGTCATGCCTGTTGCAAGTTTTGCAGGTGACAGCGCCTTTACTGTCCGCTGTGCCTTGCTTTTTCTGGGGATCCCACCCTGCTTATGGACACTGCTATTGGATGTCCTACATTTTATGACTATTCGGGAGCAGGACGTGCTGTATGCTTAGAATAATACAACTCTGTGAAGTACTCACCTGTAAAGTTGGTATTATACGCATACAGCACGTCCTGCTTCACCCCACCCTGGTTTCACTAATTCTGGATCCCCTGTATGGTGATTATTATCATTAAGATATTGCTACCAGTTATTCTGGGTGGTTGGTTCCTCCTGGTTTCTCTTCTCACTGCTTTTCAATGCTGGGGATTTGTGGGAGGTCCCGCGGTATATGTAGGGCCGGGAAGAGCTTGTTTTCTACATGTCTGCAGTGCACGGTGCCGGAGGCGGAGGACTACCCACATGTTATGACTATTCGGGAGCAGGACGTGCTGTATGCGTATAATACCAACTCTACAGGTGAGTACTTCACAGAGTTGTATTTTTCCTCTCCAGTCCTCCCTGAGGGTCTCCCACTCCTCGTGGATGTAAGTTATAGAGTGAGTGATAATATTCGCGGAACACCTTATCGATGTCCTGTGTCTTATGCCACTTCTGTTGCTGTCTATCTTTAATTGCCTCAATAAAGTTCAAGGAACGTTGTTTCCTCAAGGCCCACGCAAGGAGCCTACCGCTTTTGTTACCCCACTCATAGTAGAAGCGCTTGCACTTCTTTATTGCAAACGCCGCCTTTTGCATCAAGATGGAGTTCAGTTCCTCTCTACGCACTGTCAACTCTTTCAGGGTTTCCCTTAGTTGGGTCTCCTCATGCTGTTTTTCCAGAGTCTGAATCTGGGTCAGCAAGCGATCCCGTTTGGTAATGCTCGCCCTTTTCAGTCTAGCAGCTTGTTGGATCAGAACTCCTCTGACCACGGCCTTATGAGCCTGCCATAAGGTCATAGGCGTCACCTCCACCGTGTCATTCAGCCGAAAGTATTCAGTGAGGGCTCCCCGTACTGCCCCCTTCGCCACCGGATCCTTCAATAGGGTCTCATTCAGACGCCAAGTACATGCCTTACCCCTTCTTTCCTGCGTTAACAAAGCTACGCCTACTGGGGCATGGTCTGATAGTGACGCAACTCCTATAGAGGCATCATGTGCCCTGGGCAGCAAATTGTGGGACAGGAGCACATAGTCTAGCCTAGCATATGTTGCGTGGGCTGTAGAATAGTGGGAAAAGTCCTTACCGGTAGGATTGGAGATCCTCCAAATGTCACATAACTGCAGACTATGGAGAGCCTGTTTCACCTTCCTCAATCCCTTGTAGGGAATGGAGGACTTCCCCCGAGGAGGAATCCAAGAGGGGCTCCAATGCGAGGTTCAGATCCCCACCCAAAATCACACTCCCCTCCTGGAATTCGGCCAATTTGGCAAAGAACTCCAGGAGGAAGTCCACCTGGCCGGAATTAGGCCCATAGACCGAGGCAAGTGTATATGTCTCCTGTGAGACCTTGCCTTTGATCATAACATATCTGCCTTCTCCATCCGTGCTCACGCTGTGGAGCTGGAAAGGCATGGACCTAGACAGGAGTATCGTCACTCCCTTAGTTTTCGAGCCGGGAGATGAACTCATGAATACCTGGGAGTACAGTCTGGAGGAGATCCTCGGATGGCTATCTTTTTTAAAATGAGTCTCTTGAAGAAACAGCGATTACCGCCGATCGCTTTTCTGGTATATTAAGCCACCTGCAGTTCAAGGAGACCACCTTTATGGAGGCGTCCTGAGAATCCAGAACGCCACCCAGCCATCATCTCCGCTCCTTTCCCACAGGCCCCTCCCCAGGTGTCTGAACCTCAGACGCAAGACAGCAGGAAGCCGAGCGGGACAAAGGGGGGGAGATCCGGTAAAACGTAAGTGGGTTGATGCAAAAGAAAGCAAGAAGATATTGAGATTCAAAACAAAACAAGGAATACAGAACAAAAAACTTTAAAATTGTAAAATCCGGAGAGACCCAAGAATAATTTGGGTAACAATCAAAACAATTATACTAACTCTCCTAATATAGGGGAGTCCTGTGTCTCCCGTGAGAGTCTCCGGCAGCTTCTCTCGGGAAGACACTCGGACCACTGGGGGGAAATGGAGGCCCGGCGAAAAGGAGCCAAGACTCAGTCAGCAATTATAAAGAATTAACTCAGATCAGCACTCAGGCATCCCTCACATCCCCCATAACACATAAACAGTTAAGCAGCAACATGAATTAACTAGTTCTCAAAGAAATCTGAGCATGCAAAGCAACTAATTAAACAGCTAATTGATCAAATGATTGATTGCCCGGTGGTCGAACCGCTCGGGTCCAGGCTCCTCCCTCCCGCCCCAGGAAGGCGCCCCGACCAGCCAATTCCACAGGCCTGTCTGGCGGCTGAGTCCAAGACACCCCCCCAGGCCGGCGGGCAAGAGCCCCCCCACGAGACCCCCGGACGATCTCAAAACTCACCACCGACCCCTCAGCATCTCCCTCGAGCAAGGCTGTCCCCCCCATCTGCCTCCTTCTCAACCAGCTCACCCACGGGGCCACCCCCCCGACCCGGGGCACCCCCCCACCAAACCGGAATCCGTCATCCCCAGGGCTGGACGAGCGGACCGCCCTCTCCATTGATCATGTTTCAGCGGTCAGGGTCCAGCGGCGAGGGCCTCCCGTAAGGAGCCCGCCACCGAGT
Source organism: Gastrophryne carolinensis (assembly GCA_027917425.1). Taxonomy (NCBI): domain Eukaryota; kingdom Metazoa; phylum Chordata; class Amphibia; order Anura; family Microhylidae; genus Gastrophryne; species Gastrophryne carolinensis. The sequence continues at coordinate 359,805,469 of CM051234.1, forward strand.
ACAGGGTACAAGCCACACCGCAGGTGAGCCAGGAACACCTCCGCCCCAGGGGCCACCCGTCCCCCAGGTGATGGACACCCCGATGCCGACGAACTGTTGAGTCATGTCTGGCGGGATCATTCTCAGCACATAGCCCCTGATATCCCGTGAAGGGGACGAGGAGGGCCACATACAGACCGAGAAGACCCCTAGGCGAAGGGGGGGAAAGTCCGTGTCGGGGGGCCAGGCCGCCGCCCACCGGGCAGTTTATTCATTTCAATGGGAAAGACAAAGCCTCCTCCCCTGGTTAGGGGGGGACCTATCCCCCGAGCAGAGAGCATTTAACGTCAAAAAGCCAGTCACCCCCTCTACCCAAAGGGGCCCCACATAAAACGAGTAGGTCATAACTTACCGGGACGGGGAAAGGCACAAATTCCCCTTCCACCAACCGAATCCCGGGTCGCTCCTTCACCCGCTCTGACCCCAGCTCGCGGTATCACCGCAAATGCGGTCCCATCCCCAGGGGAGGTCATAGAGGGCTCGGCCCCTCGGAAACTGTCAGTCCCTCACCCCCAGAGGGGGGGAGAGGAGTGGAGGTGTTGGGTCGGGGGGGCACCCCCCAATCCCGGCGTGGGAGGGGGGGCCCCGCCAATCCAAAATTCCCGAAACCTCCCCTCTGCCAACCTACCAGCAGATCCCAAATTCCTCTAAGAGCCGCAGATATAACCACAGGAACAACATCAACTTTAACCAACAATCAAATTAAACTGTAAAGAGAGGCTATCACACTAGCTTTTCTGGCCATGACTCAACGTCCCCTCCATGTTCAGTTGGGTGCAATTATCGCTACTCGGCTCCTGGGGGGGCAAAGTCAGCCCCTCGGACAGGGCCAGGCGGATCTCCCCGGTGTCTCCCTCGATCGCGGCCTCTTCTTCTCGGGCGCTGAGAAAGCCGGCCCTCTCTGCATTCCAGCTCCAACGCCAACCAATTCGGTATCATGACCGGTGCAGTCCCCAGAAAATCAAACAGCTCCTCCAGCTGAGACAGTGCCTTCAAGATGAATGATCTACGATCCTTTCGTACAATCAATTGGAACGGATGTCCCCAGTGATATGTCGCTCCTTGCTTTTGTATTAGCTCCAAACGGGGTTTCAGCAATCTCCGCATCTGGAGGGTCCGGCGTGATAGGTCCGATAGCAAGGTAATCTGCGCTCCCTCCAACTCAATTGGACCCCGGTTCCAGGCTTTCTGCATTATGGCTTCTTTGACCTGGTAGTAATGCACTCTGCAGAGTACATCTCTTGGACCTCTGAAGTCGGACCGCGCGGGGCCCGGGGCTCGATGTATCCGAACTATCTTGATGTGATCCGAAGGTGGGCGGTCCAGCAAATTATTGAATAGTCCGCTGACTTTTGCTTTTAGCTCTGACGGAGTTATCGATTTGGGAATACCCCGTAACCGGATGTTATTACGGCGATTTCTGTTTTTGTGATCGTCTTGTTGCAGTTGGAACTCGGAGAGCAGCCGTCTGGTGACATCACGCTCGCGTTCTAGAGCCTCGACTCTGGCTTGGACGTCGAGTTGTGCAGAATTATTGGCATCTACTCTGTTTGATAGGTCTGCCATTGAGTTCTGCATGGAAGTTATCTCCTTGCGGAACGTACCCTCCATCCTGGTTATGTAAGTTTCAAAGTCTGAACGGGATGGCAGCGATTTAAGGGCATCCGCAATGTTGGCCCGACCGACTCTGCAATAGCTGAGATCAAGGATCGGGGTAAAGCAGTTTCCGGGTATGCAGCACTCACAAAATCACATTCTGGGGGTCTCTCTTCGTTTTGTTCCCACGGCGGTGTCATAATGCGGTGTCCGTAGGGAGGTGCTGCGGGCTTACGCCCCGCCCCTCCCCCGCAGATCGGGCCACCTCCGCATAGCTGGCAATGCTTGAATCGGGGGGGGGGGGGGGGGGCACGTCCCACTCCCCGGACGTGGCCCACTGGGTCTCCCGCCCGCTGGCCATCATTTTGCGATCAGGAGTCCACGGTCCGGGGTATCCCGAACTCCCATACACGGGCCCCCACTCCATGACATCTAATCCGGCCCCCTGAGCTCTCTGCCCCATCGGGCTGCCATGTATCAGAGCCACAGTCCTCCTCTGCCTCCCCCTCTCCGGTGGCATATCCAGTTGTGGCCTCCCTTCTCCCACTAAGCTCAATCCAGGAGCCGAGGTGCCCGCCACTGGGTCTGGGTTTGGGACTGCTTTGTCTCCCCTCACATGGCTGCTGGCACCCACCTGCTGAATGGCTGTCATTCTTAATATATCAGGATCCACCGTCACACTTGTTAGGCTGTCAGTCTGAGAGGCTGCGGGGCCAGAGCATGATGATGCGGTTGTCACTTGTTGCTGGGCAGGTGGCGGCTGCTCTATAGAAGACGGCTCGCAGCCGCCCGCTCTCTGCAATACATCTTCCCGGCGGTGCGATACATGCTCCACTCTTGCTGAGTGCGAGAGGAGCCCGGTGCCATGCCCCTGCTCTCTCTTCCGCTCGTCCGAACCCATGGATTCGGCGGGTCCATCGCATGGTCCGGCTCCCGACATGGCGGGACTCCGCCCCGTCCCGTCGCGGTCTTCGCCATTCTCCTCTCCTTCTCCAAACACGGGGGCTGATGCGGCGGCAAGGCCCCACGTCCCTCCGGCTGTGCTGATGGGCTGCTTCTCGCCTCCCTCTCCATGGACACACGGGGGTCCGGAGTTTTCAGTGTGTGCTCCAAAATATGTGGTGCGGGGCTGAGGTGTGCTCTTCACTTTCCTACGCTTTGACATCTGGTCTAATTGCTGCCTATGCGTCAAATTGTAGGTATTAAGGGGGTTAAGTGGGGAGCCAAGAATCCTAGCGTCCTATCCCTCCATGCGCAAGCCACTCCCCCCTGCACCAGGCCTTTATATATGGCCAGCACGGGCATGCACCTTGTTAGAGGCTAGCGGGGATGCGGCCGCTAGAGCGCTTGGCTCCTTTCGGCTAGACTCACCGCTTAGTCTCCTGCTGATTGGACGAAAGCCCATGCACGCGTTGTAGGTCAGCGGAAAAGGTTTTACTGGGCAACGAATAAGGGTGCTCCGGGAGCAAAAGACCAAAATCTGGGATAGTCAGAATCCCAGGTTTTGGTCCATTTTAAAGTGGACCAACACCCATGGCTGATCGGCCCGGGAATCTATAAGATTCCCTGGCCGATCAGCTCCCTCCCCGCGGGGCATCCGAAATCGGGATGCCCCGCTGTGTGAAACCCCCCCGGACGCCCACAAACCTTACCTTCTCCCTTTCCAACGGCGCACCCGCGTCGGCCGTTTGTGAATGCCCGGCGCGGGCGCGCTCCCTGTAAGAGGGACGCGCGAGAGGCGGCGGCCTCAGCTTGTCCGTCGGCGATGAGGTAAGTTTTTTGGGGCTTTTTGGGGGGGTTTCACACAGCGGGGCACCCCGATCGGAAGTGGACCAACACCCAGGATAGTGAAAATCCTAGGTGTTGGTCCACTTTAATTCACTTTTGACTTTTTAAAGTGGACCAAAACCCATGGCGATCGGGCCAAGAATCTTATAGTTCGATTCCCTCCTCCCGGTGCACCCTGATTGGGGGTGCCCCACTGTGTGAAACTCCCCAGGTCGCCCATAAACTCGCCTTCTTTTCCGCTATCCCTCTAGCAAGGGGCGTGCTCGCGCCAGGCATTTGTGAATGGCCGGTGGGGGCACGCTCCCTGAGGGTATTGGGGGATGCGGTCGCCAGCGCACTCAGATTCGCTTGTCTTAGATGAATGCTTAGACGAGCTGAAGGGGGTGGATCCGAGCATGCTGATTGAACAAGCGGCCAAGCATGTGCCGTAGGGCCGGAAAGGGGCGAGTTTGTTTTGGCGACCTGGATGGTTTCACACAGCGGGGCACCCTGAGAGGGGGCAAGGACCAAAACCCAGGATAGTCAAAATCCTGGGTTTTGGTCCACTTTAAATTCAATCATATATGTTTATATAATCTGTATTTACACACATTGCAAATGATATGACAAAAAATAGTTTAAATAGCGTTTTTCAGGGCTGGATTAAGGGCGGGGATCGAGGGGCATACGCCCCGGGGCCTCCGCCACTTTCCTGTAAGAGGGGGCTGCCATCAACCTCCGCATCCCACAGGGCGGAACCACAAAAATAATCTATTGCCCGGCCCGGGGGGGACTTGGGAGATGAAATCAAGTGGCCCTGGAATCTTATGGACTCCAAGACTGCATTTGGTCCTTAAACACTGACACATTTTGCCGGTCCTGGAGTCTAATAGTCTCCAGGGCCAGTCTATTTCCTCACCCATGGGCATCTTGATTTGGGATGCCTCACCGTGTGATACCCCCTTGGATAGCCTCATAAACTTACCTAGCCACAATCCAAAGCATGGGTACATGGGCCGCATCCCTGCTATATCTTTATACACATGCCATGCATGTGAGTGGCTGGTGCTGGTGTTCCCAGCTAGAGGTGAACAGGGATGCGGCCTGCTGCATGTCTGCATGAGCTGAATGGAGGCAAAAAGGGAAAGAAAAACTGTATCTGGGGCCTCCACCATATTCTGGGCCCAGGGGCCTCCACCACTCTTAATCCGACCCTGGCCCCAGGTCCGACACTGAGCATGGCAACAATCCATTCATGTCAGAAGGTCTACAGATGTGCCATGGGAGTGCGGGGAGGACTTTCAACCTAGCCTTAGTGTGTTTTAGACTCGGTCGAGTTGATGAGGTTTGGTTAAACAATCACCCAAAAATCGGAAAAAACACAGGAATTTAACTTTCCTGGTTATTGCTCTGTTCCCCGTGGGCATCTCAAATTTGCATGCCCCACTATGTGAAACCCCCCAGAAGTACAACTCACCTCTTACTCATTCCTACTGTGAATGTAGTACAGCCAATCAGACCCGTTTGACATGTTTACATCCTTCGGCAAGCATCTCTCATTGACTTTAATGGGGAGCATGCACTGCCACATCCCCAGAGGCATGCACGCTCTTGCCCCAGCCTATCTGAGCAGCTGGGGTGGGAGCATGCACATGCCACAGGGGAAGCGCCAGCACACAATCACTAATAACGGCTCTCACTGGACAAGAGCCAGCGCATGCGCCTTAGGACCTGGGGACGGTAAGTCATTACCGGTGCCCTGGTGGGTTTCACCCAGATTGAAATACCTACTCTATCTTTTCCTTTGCATTATCTGTTGTGAAAATTTTTTAATATGATTATCTTTAATACACTTTGAATTTGCAATCCAAAATTATTGGTGTGCATCCATCATTGAGTTATTAGGGTCGATTCAAAGAAACATGTAACAGCTTTGATTTGGGTGCCGATCATCCTATTTTTCACGTCCGCTCGTGCGTTCGTATGAACTTGCGAGTGATTCTATAAGCAAATACGTTTCTATCCTAAAATGTATGTCCGTTCGTATGGCAGTTCGGGAATCAGACCTATGTCAGTTTCCATCCTGAATTTTCCGTTTCATTTCTCAGGTTGCAACATTGGTTTTGCCCTTTTTCCTTTTTTGTCTGGACGTAAATCCTTCTGATCTTGCGGCTGCGCACTACAAACTTACCTCATTAAAGTGCATTCTAAATATTTGGTCTTTTATTTTTCTTTATTTCATTCATTTTGTAGTAACCAACCATTAATGAATGCATTTGCATAAGTAAATCTTACTTTGTTTAATTTTTAGTTAACTTGCATTTTTTACTTGTGGATTTAATTTTAATATTTAGGCTTCAAATGGTACAACTTAAAATTTTGTGTGTGGTTACCCACACCCTCTACATACAGATTGCTCTCAAATATAAAAAAACACCCAGCAACTTCTGCATGTTATGAGCCTAGAAACAGCCAAGATGGCGGGTCAGGTATTATCGGGCAGCCTGCAAACAGAAAGGGCCTTGTGACTGTGTTGCTCTGCATTCTTTGATTTCTGACCTTTCCGTGCCCCCAGCTCTGCTGTGTCTGTGCAAAATACAGCAGTAACCCACATCCTGCACTTTATCCCGCTCTCCTCTCCTCAGTAAGTGTGATGCATCTGACCAAAGATGTGCTTAAATAATTAAACAAAGCAAAGGTAAACAACTACACCAATAAATGCAATCTAAAAATATTATTCTAGTACATCAATTTAAAAATAAATACCAAAGGACATAAGTTTCTTTAATTAACGCAAATAGATTGCAAAATAAAGGTTTCCATGCAAAGGACTAATTAAGGTCCACATTAAAATGCTTTTATAAGGCATACATGAATCAGGTATGCATTGCCATACAATTTATGGCCTCGGCCATGCTGATACATGCAGTTCATTGGAGCTCAAGACGCGCAGACTCCTCCACATAGCCAAAAAACCTGTTCAAGAACAGCAATCCGACTGCTAAAAGGTGTCGGCAGTGGCTTTCTTTTAAAACGTATTTAGAGGTTTGAAAACTGTTCTCTGAATCACACCTAAACCCATTCGATTATCCTAAGTTTTACGTTTTGATCCTAAGTTTTAGGATTTGATCCTAAGTTTTACGTTTTGATCCTAAAATTTAGGAACGAACTTGCGATGATCGTAAGAGCATATACGCATTCGAACGTAGGCTCATGCGAGTCGTAAATGGCCAAAAAAACAGGAAAAAATGACTAACACCCACCCAAACTTACGATTCTCGATCCGAAATCAATTAACTTTTGCTCTTTGAATCGAGGGGATTCAGTATGATGGTGGCCAGGAAACAGCTGCAGTACAAGTATTTTCTAATGCTCTACTCACTGTTCTCATGGACTCCTCACACAACAGAAATCATTTGTTTCCTAAGGAAATGACTTTAGGTTATTGTGCCTACTTTGTCAATTCTGCTTCCATATCCTAGGGCTGCCACACAGGCTTCACCTCCAGATCCCTCATTTGTGGGAACTCAGTAATGCTCTGCAGTCTGATCTATTCTCTACTCAGTGAGCAGAACCCAGTATCCCCTTATTAATATATGCTTACAATTCTTGCTTTACATAGAGACACACTGCGCCCCCTTTCCTATTTGCTCTGTCTTTCCAAAAGAGAGCAAAACCTTGAAGATTCTAGTGATGTGTGGAATCCAGCCATGTCTCAGCCACACCAATAATATCAATATTTTTTCCGGTTCCAGAGCCGCAAGCTCCCCCACTTTACTTGCCAGACTTCTGGCATTTGTGAACATACACTTTAAGTCCCTATCTAGTTTGACACATTGAGCTTTAGTATTAGCTTCTGCAGTAATGCATCTGCCTAATTTTTCACTTTTGGTTTGCAACACATGAATCTCCTTATCCATCATAGCAGTCCTCCCCCTTCTAATTCTCTACCCACCATCATATGCTGTCCCCTAAGTAACCTGTCTTCTACTATGTTTTCTCTCTTGTCCCCCCCATCTCTAATTTAAATACCCCTCCATTCCCTCTAGTATCCTCTTACCCAGCACAGCAGCCCCTTCCATTCAGGTGTAAATTATCTGTAGAATACAGTTTGTACTCCAATGAAAAGCCAGCCCAGTGCTCTAGCAACCCAAAACCATTCGGGTGAGGTGGGCTTGGTGACAAATTATTCTATAAGTCCGCATGATAATAGAATCCCCTATTACCACTAACTATCCAGTCCCAACCACCCGCTCACTAGCTGGGTTGTTCTCCTGACTGTTAGGGAGAGCAGTATCCTCTAAGGCTGCCATTTCTGAGACTGACACTCTTGCATCATTACCCAACTTGGCGATTTTGCTAGGGTGCACAGAAACAGGTATGGCATTCCTTTTCTGTGCTCCCTTTCTACTCTATCTACATTTACCCAGCAACTTATCTGCACCTCCTTAACCATTACCTCACCCTCTGTTTATACCCCACTTAATGTCTGCTCAGTGAGCAGGATGCCCTTTTCCATATAGTCAGTCCTCCTCATTGTTCAATTTTGCACCTCCAGATCTCTAACCTGAGCTTCCAAGGTTGAAAGATGCTCAAATTTAACACAGCGGTATTCACCCTGGAAATGCTGCTTCTGAGGTGTATATATGTGACAATTTGTGCACTGAAGTAGACCTCCAATGTTTCCATTATACCAGTTCAAAGAATATCTCTGAAATCACAATTTTAGTGCTTTACAGTTGCAGCAACTTTGGCTTTTAACTTCTTATTTTAAGCTCTATATCACTTAAAGTCCCCCAATATAAAGTCTCTTAATAAAAAGTCCCCTCACAGCCCAACCAGTCAGAGAGAGATTTTATCTGTTTCCACACAAAATGTTAGGAGATAAAATAGTTCCCTTTCTGGCTGCATCGGTGTCGTATTGATACAGCATGGCTGCAGTGTACCAGTGTGAGGTTGTTTCTCCACACAATGCAGGCTGCCTGGAGCTTGGGATTTTGCTATAAGCACCCCACACCAAAAATACAATTCTGTGAAGTACTCACCTGTAGAATTGGTATTATACGTATACAGTACGTCCTGCTCCAGATATAATACTTACACTTGGGTTATCCTCCGCCAGATGGCGCTGTGCACTGCAGACATGCAAAAACGGGCTCCTCCCGGCCCCTCAAATACCCGGGGTCCTCCCACAAATCCCCAGCATTGAAAAGCAGTGAACAAGAAGCCGGGAGAATTTAACTACCGAAACTGGTAACAACAACAATGGCAACAATCACCATACATGGGATCCAGAATAATGCAAAAACCAGGGTGGGGTGGAGCAGGACGTACTGTATACGTATAATACCAATTCTACAGGTGAGTACTTCACAGAATTGTATTATTCTAAGTATACAGTACGTCCTGCTCCAGATATAATACTTACACTTGGGACATCCAATAGCAGTGTCCATAAAAGTAGGGTGGGATCCCCAACAAAAAAAGGCAACAGCACGCAGCTTAAACTACTGCCACCTGCAAAACCTTGCGGCCAAACACAGCATCAGCTGAGGCCCGAACATCAACCTTGTAAAACGTTGAAAAGGTATGAACAGAAGACCAAGTAACGGCCTTGCAAACTCGTTCAACAGAAGCCTGGTGCTGGAAGGCCCAGGAGGCCCCAATAGCACGAGTAGAATGAGCAGTAAGACGGAAAGGAGGACTCTTCCCCTTAGCAGCATAGGCCTGAATCACAGCCTGACGGATCCATTTGCTGATAGTAGACTTGGCAGGAGCCAAACCCCTCCTAGGCCCAGAAGGCACAACAAAGAGAGCATCAGTCTTCCTGAAAACCGCAGTGACAACCAGGTAATACTTCAAGCACCTGCCCACATCCAGGGAATGCAGAACCCTTTCCTTGTCATTACTAGGATTGGGACACAATGAAGGAAGAACAATTGGCTTGATGCAGAGCCTCCCCGTTCAGCTCCCCCGTACATTTCCCCGTTGGTTTTGGCCTTTGATCGGGTCAGGAAAGGGTGCTACGTTGATTTTAGTGTGCGTTTATGCGCTCAGGTGTGCGCTCAGCCGCCTTTCCGATTGTCGGCTCGCACGAGGCTGTTTCCCGGGAAAACGGACGCCTCGTTCATTGGTCCGTTTTTTTCAGTGATGCAGAGCCTTGATTTCCGATTGAAAACACCCTAATGAAACGGGGCCGCCGAGCCTTCACTTACGGCAAGTCTGACCAGCCGTATTGGAGCTACGTGCTATTTGGGAATGCATTCCTCTGTGGGCCAACATCAAAGGCGCCAGCTACGCCGTCTGATAGTTCTGAGTATGGCAGAAACCAGGCTGCAGCGCACGCCTTTGGACATCGATGGCATGAGTGACGTTGACCTATTCTAGCTCACCCGCCTTAACCGTGTTTCTCTCCATGCCTTGTATAGCGAGCTGCGGCCATGGTTAGCCCCCACCACAAGAAAGGGGCATGCAATTGCAGGTATGACCTAATTGGTTTGCTGCCTGCAATTTTTGGCGAACGGCTCGTTCCAGAGACTGGGTGCCTTCTCCCTGGGGATGTCCCAGTCTACGCTGAGCCGCAGCCTAACCAAGTTTTTGGATGGCATGGCTACCCTGGCACAGAATTACATTTTTTTCCCTCAAACAGGGGAAGCCTGGAATGCGGTTAAGTTGGGCTTTTATAACATAGCCGACATGCCCAATGTCCTTGGTGCAATCGATTGCACACATGTCTCGCTCATCCCCCCTGCGGACCAGGAATATCTGTTCAGGTATGTGGTTTGGGTCTGCTTTTTTTCTGGTTATCACACATTTTTTATGGCTCACACTAATTACACTTGTGTTTTGCTTGGTGCAGGAACAGGAAGATGGGCCATTCCATCAATGTTCAGGCAGTGGCGGGCCCTGATCTTCAATTTTTCAGTCTGTTTGCTGGCTTTCCTGGGTCCACGCATGATGCGCACATTTTGAGGAACTCCAGCCTCTATCAACGGTTTCAATCTGGAGATATTTCTGGAGGATGGTTACTGGGTATGTGTATTAAAGTTGTATTTCTTGGCCCCCAGGTTTGAATGTGGATTTGCCACTACCCCACTAATCTGTGAGACCTTTCCTGGAAACTTGAAAAGGTTTTTGGTTTAATTAATGGGTGAAAGTATTCTCCACTATTGGCTTATGTTCTGGCCCTCTTATCTCAGTAGCATTACGCAGACATTTTTAAGGAGTGTACAGGTTGCATGTGTTTGTAGGCTCAGTAAAAATGTCAATTCCTCCCACCATACCTAGCTCACCTATTTGTCCCTGTGTACTAATGTTTCTATGCACACCTAAACCTTTTTTTAGGCATCCACCTTATGTTTGTCTTTTGTATTTTGGCAGGTGACTCAGGCTATCCCTTGTTACCATGGCTGCTCACACCCATCCTGCACCCATCTTCCCAGGCACAGGAGCGCTACAACACAGCCCATAGGAGGTCTCACTCTGTGGTGGAACGTGCCTTTGGGTTGTGGAAGATGCGTTTCCGATGTCTGGATCACAGTGGGGGTTCTCTTCAGTATCAGCCTGGCAAGGTTATCAAAATAATTATTGCTTGTGGGGTCCTGCACAACCTTGCCATTAGAAGCAGGATTGCTCGATATACTGACCTGGGTGCAGAACCTTTCCCTATTTCTGACGAGCAGACCCCTCCTTACACTGGTACACCAAGTGGCCCAGCACACACAATCCGTGCTGACCTTGTGGCCAATGTATTTTCTTGAAACCACCCCCTGTCTGCAGGCTGGGGAAGATTAAATCACACCTAATAAGTGTTACATGCTGGTCACAAAGCGACTCTAAATGCATTTGGGCTTTACCTCTGCTGCCGGCGCATGTCCATTTTTGGCCAACTATATGATTTCAGGTCCACAACTGTCCGCTTGATTTGTTCAGTATCTCGATGGACAGAACACCATAATGTACCCAAACAGCATTGGCAACAGCCATGCTTTGTGCTTAGCAAAAACGGCCTGTTAGGGACCCACGGCGTGGTTATCGCCCACATGGGTGTGTGTTGTCCCCTGCATCACTTGAAATAGATGGTTGGCTATCTGGGGAGTCGTGTGTGGTTTTTGGGCCGGTGGTTGAGAATGGGTTAATGTCTCCTTGCTCCTGCGTTTTGGGGAATGTGCCTGTGTCTGTGGAGTCCCCACCGTTTTAGTTGGTGCATGTTCTACATGTGTCTTGTGCCTGCTTTTGTGTTTTATTTAGGATGAGGCATGTGTGCGGCTGGCTCTTTGTGCTCCCTTTAGGTCTGCCCATATTGATATGGTATCCCACACCAAGCGGAGTGCCTTGAACTTTAAATATTTTTACAACTGCGGTTGCGCGCCTGCGCGCACGCACGCACGTCACCGCGGGGGAACGTCAGAGCTAGAATTTTAAAAAGAAGCCAAGATGTCCCCCGCCGTCTTTACAACGGAGCAGGACGAGCTCATCATGGATGTGAGTATGCGAGCGAGCGAGCGTGCGTTTATGTGCGCACACACATTCCTTGTAATAAAAAAAGAAAAAAAAACGCAAGAATAGTCTGAAACAACTTAGTTTGTCACCTTACAGACCAGCCCACCTTAGTTTAACCCATGTACGCAGCTACAAACTAGCCTACATGCAGATAGCAGAACTAGGGCAATGTGAGGCAGCAAGAGGTTAATAAAGTGACTTGATTTAGGCCAGGAAACTTGTTAATGTATTTTGGGGATTAATGGTGTGTCCTTGTCTCTTTTTCTAACAGATGATGCTGAGGAATCGCTACGACTTCCTGCTGTCTGATTATGCCAAACGGACGTTGGCCCTGGAGGTGGTGGAGGCGATAGAACGCCGAACCCAAACCACCTATACCTTCACCCAAAACGCCCAACACTGGTCAGATTTAAAAAGAAGGCATAAGCCCCGAGTGAGGCGGTACTTCAACCAACATTTTCCATGTAAGTGTAGAAAATGTAAATGCACCTATAACCCTGGCATCGCCTGGGCGTGGTTTAATGATTGTGTTTGTATTTCAGCCCATGAATGGAAACTACGGTTCCGCCCCACCCGGACCAGGACACGCAGCCCAGTGTTGGGCGAAACAGGTGAAGGTGTAGGTGGCCCACCGCCAGGGTCAACGGCCACCCCCTCCTCTGTAAGTGACTCGGAGGAGCCGCTGGACCTCAGCATGCAGGGGAGGGGGCAATCTGACGGCAGGGAGTCGACCATACCAGGGCCTCAACCGGACTCCGGTAAGGGAAATATAGTTAGATATGTGGAAATACATGCATTAAATACAGATACTCATGTGCACTATTGTTGTAGATTCAGACGTCGCTGGAACATCCCAAGAGATGAGTGAGGAAGGGGGCGAGGAGGAAGAGGTTGCTGGGGAAGGTGAGTAGATTGATACCTAGAAGCCTAACTTAATATTCTATTCATGAAAGAACAACAGTCTCTAATATCAGTGTGTTTGTCATCCATACAGATTCACAACAGCAACAGAGGGAGGCTGAAGGGAGACTCCGCCCCCGACGCAATGTGCGGCCCAAACCTTGTAAGTGGTGTTTATTTAAACTAAAGAAAATGAGCAAACAATTACATTTGAAAACTAAAATTCAGAAACATTTCCAAATTATTTTATTAAAAAAAAGCACTTAAAGCGGACCTTAACTCTGAATAAGAGTCTATCTTAAATATTTCCCACACCCTGTACATACAGATTGTCCACCTTACAAATCATCTTACCAACCTTTTCCAGAGCACAGCTCTGCTCTGTGTGAGCAAAGCACAGCTATAACCCACCCCCTGTACCTTATCCCACTCTCCTCTCCTCAGTAAGTGTGATGCTTCAGAGTCAAGATGGCGGCGCACGTATCCTAAATTCCTGAACTGAGTTGCAGCCCAGTGGGGGAAATAATAATAATTAATTGACTAAAAACTTACTATATATTATTTTAAGATGCTGCGGAATCTTTTAAAAATTGTTTGTGCTTTTCATGAAATCACGCAGAAGGTCCGGTTGGATATGGGCCCCAAAAAAACAACGCCCAACCAAACCAAAAAAACAATGCTAAACTAATGTTGTTTTTCATTCACAGATCAAAGAAGACATCCCGAAGACCCCGAGGCATAATTTAAAAAAAAAAAAAAAAATTGTAAATATTGGTTAATGTTTTACCCCCGCCCCCAAAAAAACCCTAAAAAATAACAACAAAACAAAAAAAACCTTGGAATAATAAAAAAAATTAACATATTTTGAGAGTTGGCTTTCCTGCAAAAGTACTATCACACAACATCAGCACACATTTCCATGACACCAAAGGTTTCGATATGGAACAATAATTCAGAAAAACGCACAAACAATTATGGTATGCATTAAGGACAAGGAAGAAGGAACAAGCAAGGAGATTAAGGTATGCATTAAGGACAAGGAAGAAGGAACAAGCAAGGAGATTAAGGTATGCATTAAGGACAAGGAAGAAGGAACAAGCAAGGAGATTAAGGTATGCATTAAGGACAAGGAAGAAGGATCTACTAGATGATTAAGGTATGCATTAAGGACAAGGAAACACCCACAAAAAACAAAACAAAAAAAAAGATGTGTGTCACATTTGCATTTGTGGCCATATGCATATTCCAAGGGAGTTTGAGGGATGTGCGCTTGCGTGTAGCCTGATTGGCAACTGAAGAGCCGTGGAGATGTAAGTATACTTGCTCAAACCACCAAAATGGAAGGTCAAATACGACGGAAACCAAGCAGGTACGTTCAAAAAGCCAGGAAAAATCAGGGAAAAACGGCCCGCCCGTGTGAACGTGAACGGGAGCCCCGATCAAATTGAAGGCACCCGAGAGAGCAAAAAAAGCTTTCCGAGTAAAGTGAAAATGACGGATCAGTTAGGGAGCCATTCCGACGGAGGCTCTGCATCACATTTGAGCCACGATTCAAACGGGAGCCCCGGACAATCGGAGGGTTTTAAGGGCAGTTCAGAGGAGGCTCTGCATCAGGCCCAATGTCCTGATTCAAATGAAAGGCAGACACAACCTTAGGCAGAAAATCCGGCTTGAAGCGGAACACCACCTTGTCCTGGTGCCTCTCATAGTACGGAGGCTGAATAGATAGAGCAGCCAGCTCCGACACATGCCTAACCGAAGTTATGGCCACCAAAAAGACAACCTTGAGAGTAAGCACAGCCAGAGCAGCATCGTGAATAGGCTCAAAGGGAGCACCCTGCAAGGCAGATAAAACCAAGTTTAAATCCCAAACGGGGACCACAAGTTTACGAAGGGGACTCGCATGAGTGACCCCCTGAAAGAAGGTCTTAACCAAATGATGTTGAGCAAAGGACTTCTGAAAGAAGACGGACAGGGCAGAAACCTGACCCTTCAGAGTACTGAGTTTTAGACCTAACTCCAAACCATGCTGTAAGAACTCCAGAACCCTAGGGACAGAGAACTCCCTACAGGGAAGAGACCTAGACTCACACCAGTCAATGTAGGTACGCCATACTCTATAATAGATAGCAGCAGAAGTCTTCTTCCTAGCCTGCACCATAGTACCTACCACAGAGGCAGACAAACCCTTCTCCATCAAGATGGAGGTTTCAGCAGCCAGGCTGTCAAAGCCAGTGTTTGTAAATTGGGATGGCGTAGGGAGCCCTGAGTTAGCAGATCTGGCACCCTGGCAGATCGTACTGGTCTACTGCCATTTGAACCACATCAGCGAACCACACTCTTCTTGGCCACCTGGGGGCCATTAGAATCACAGGCACCCCTTCCAGAGCAATCTTGCGCAGAACCCTGCCCAGAAGGGGGAATGGTGGAAATACATACAGGAGCCGAAACCCCTTCCATGACATGGACAGGGCATCCGTGGCCAAGGCCAGAGGATCCTGAGACAGGGACACGAAGGCCGGGAGCTTGTGGTTGTGACGGGACGCAACAGGTCCACATCCGGTAGACCCCAATGGTAACACAGGGACTGGAATACCCTGTTGCTGCCTGACGGGACGTCCCCCTTCTCAGAGCATCTGCAAGCAGATTCTCCACCCCCGGAATGTAAACAGCCGAAATGCATTGTACCCCCCCCCCCCCCCCCGGGGAAAGCGCGAAGCTCCAAAAACGCGTAGCCAAAAGAGAAAACAGGGCAGTGACGCCTGAAGGAATTGATCGAGTGGATTACTGCAGCAGAGCCACTACAGGCTAAGAAAAGGATGCCGTAGCATCTGTAAAGCTACCGCCCGTGCAGTACAACCATATAGGAAGGGCGCGGCGGCGATCATACAAGTAAAAGGTACACAGCGCGGCTCTGACACCCATTCCCAGTCAAACGCGATACTAAGGCCATAATCATGTAATAGGGTACACTGAGGCCGCCATACTCACAAACCCCTCCCCCCCCTTTCTTTCCCCCCCCCGGGCTAGGGGGGGAACGAGGGAGGATGGCGACCCTTTACACAGGGTCCATCGCTACACGGGGCGTGGGGCAACGATGCGGGAGGGGCATCCCTTAAAGGCTCACCATCAGCCTAAACCGCCTACCCTTTGGTGGGGGACTGCGGTGGAGCAGCGCTCCATAAGCACACATGGTGCTGCCTACCTTCACCCGACCAGCGCAGCCCAGGCTGGGAGGCACATCACAAATAGGACGGGTGGGAGTAGTCCAACAGGGCCGCAGCCTGTAATAGCCCCGCTCACCTGCGAGAGAGTGATACTTCATGTCTTCGCAGTCAGCACTGCAGAGAAATCTGGGGATTTGTGGGAGGTCCCCGGGTATACGAAGGGCCGGGAGGAGCCTGTTTTTGCATGTCTGCAGTGCACAGCACCATCTGGCGGAGGATAACCCAAGTGTAAGTATTATATCTGGAGCAGGACGTACTGTATACTTAGAATAAGAGATTTACCCCAGAAAATGGATCAGAATGTCTGTCATGTTACAGGGGGTGCAGGGGATGTGGCAGCGCACGCTTCCCATTGAAAATAACCTTTCAGCAAATGGCTCTGATTGGACGAGAGCCCACAAATGTATCATTGGACCGGGGAAAGGTGAGTTATTACCATTTCACTGGGGGGTTTCACACAGGGGAGAGCCAGTTGCCGGCTCTGGAATCTTTAAGATTCCAGGCCAGTCGCTGGTGTTTTTTTTCCACTTTAATTAAAAGATTTTTTTTCTTCCCTTTTTCCCTTTAAA
The DNA here is from genome assembly GCA_027917425.1 of Gastrophryne carolinensis. Taxonomy (NCBI): domain Eukaryota; kingdom Metazoa; phylum Chordata; class Amphibia; order Anura; family Microhylidae; genus Gastrophryne; species Gastrophryne carolinensis. The sequence goes on from CM051234.1 coordinate 359,822,069, forward strand.
GTGGACCAACACCCTCCCATGATCGGCCCGGAAATCTATAAGATTCCCGGACCGATCAGCTCCCTGACTGCGGGGCACCCCTGTGTGAAACCCCTAAATCCCTACCTGCTCCTTGATCCAGCGGCGCCTCCCGCGCGTCCCTCTGGCAGGACGCGCACCCGCGCCGGCCGTTTGTGAATGGCCGGCCCGGGCGCGCGCCCTGTAAGAGTGACGCGTGGGATGCGGCGGCGGGCGCGCTCTCTTGTCCGTCACTGCCTCCTGCTTGTCCTCCAGCGGGGATTGGCTGCAGCGGTCACGTGGGAGCGGGGAGAGGTGAGTTTTTGGGGCTTTCTGGGGGGTTTCCACCGAAGTGGACCAAAACCCAGGATAGTCAAAATCCTGGGTGTTGGTCCACTTTAACCTATTGTAGCAGAGGACAGTCAGGACAGTGCAGTCGGTAATGTAGAGATCAAGCATGTCATTATAGGGAAACTTATCCACCCCATTTAATCTATTTTGAAATATTAATGATCCATACACATATATTTTAAGAGCAAATAATAACAGACAGACTTCTATATGAAGGTAAAAGTAAACAGGCTCTTTACTTTACACTCTAGTAACAGCGTATTGTCTGTTCTGCCTTGGGTCACTGTGCACCATACAAATCAGGATGTAGTAACCCCCATAGGCAGAGCAGACATAATACACGTCTGCTGCTACTAAGCATAGGCACTTGTCTACACATTTGCCCTAATCCATACAGAGTTCAGTGAACTCTAATAGTGGCATCATTTTAGCTGCATTTACATCATACTGAATGAAACAAAATGCTAAATGACATGTGTGCACTGCAATTTGCCCATAAACACGTAGACTAAATACTGTCAAACATTACTAAGGTATCCTAGTGTAGTGTTTTCCAATCAAATGGTTAAAAATGCTAACTTAGCCTAAAATCACCACAAGCTAAAACAAAATGCCCAACTCCCTTCCTAGTTTTACCCAAACCAGTTAATCCCATATCCAGCCTGGGGCAGGACTTCACGCAGAAGCTGGCCAGATGCTTTTTAAGACAATCAGCCCTCTCATTGGAAAGTTCTCCCAGAAGCATCTGGCCACACATTTGGCTCTTGGGTGCTGTTATCTTATGTGCTTGATGAACATTCCAGGCAAAACTAAGATGAACATTCCAGGAAAAGAGGTTAAATTAGGCAGCTTTCTGCTTGCTTCATGCTGGCTGTCAGTGGCATCTTCACCAGCATTCCCTCATAAACCCTATAGAATGTGCTCCCTTCTACTGACTGATCATTCTCTGCCCCCAAAATGAATTTACCTCTGAGATATTGAGTCACCATCTCTGACAGACTGGTGACAACAGTTAGCCCCAGGTTTCACCTGCTCCTTGCCAGCCCATGCCCAGCCTGTGACATCCCCAACTGAGCTCCCCTAATGTGACAGAGGTGGGTATGGTCTCCTATAGCCGTAGCACTGGGGGAAGAACATCAGTTTGGGTTTTGGCTGATAGGTTACAGTGAGGCTGGGCACAGAAGGAGAGAATAGTAAGGGAGGGGATGTTAGAAGCGGCAGCCCAGCTGGCCCAAATGCAATATGAATTCTCCTGGGTCTCCCTATGCCCAATGCTCCCCAGGTCACCATCACTGATCATTCTCTGCCCCCAAAATGAATTTACCTCTGAGACATTGAGTCACCATCTCTGACAGACTGGTGACAACAGTTAGCCCCAGGTTTCACCTGCTCCTTGCCAGCCCATGCCCAGCCTGTGACATCCCCAACTGAGCTCCCCTAATGTGACAGAGGTGGGTATGGTCTCCTATAGCCGTAGCACTGGGGGAAGAACATCAGTTTGGGTTTTGGCTGATAGGTTACAGTGAGGCTGGGCACAGAAGGAGAGAATAGTAAGGGAGGGGATGTTAGAAGCGGCAGCCCAGCTGGCCCAAATGCAATATGAATTCTCCTGGGTCTCCCTATGCCCAATGCTCCCCAGGTCACCATCATCTTTTTAGGGGTTACTCTATATCTGCTGAATATACAGTACTTTGGGAACTTAGGGGAAATGGCCTACATCTTGGCTGCATTAGGAAAAAAATGAAAAACTGTTGCTTCACCCTGGAAATGCTGCTTCTGAGGTGTATATATGTGACAAATTGTGCACTGAAGTAGACCTCCAATGTTTCCATTATCCCAGTTCAAAGAATAGCTCTGAAATCACAATTTTAGTGCTTACAGTTGCAGCAACTTTTAACTTCTTATTTTAGCTTTATAACACTTAAAGTCCCCCAATATTAAGGAGATAAAATAGTTCCCTTTCTGGCTGCATCGGTGTCATATTGATACATCATGGCTGCAGTGTACCAGTGTGATGGTAAAAAAGAAGTTAGAAACAAGTTAATCAACTGACTGCATAAGTTAAAAGCATTCTGTAGGCAGTAATAAAAAAACTCTATATTCGCCTTTAATCCCCTGCAGGCAATCACTGATAGTCCAGGGCTCAGACACTTACTGAATTTACCAATGTCAGTCACCTGCCGCTGCTGTCGTTAAGTCGCTCTCATCCATTCAACATCCAATGGACCGCCCTGCATGGCCACAGGAACTATGGCATGCCTCGCTCCATTGCAGTGAATGAGGAGGTACCTGCAGGTGATATTCCAGCCTCCTAACCTGTGAACTGTTATATTGAACACTTTGCCAATTCCCCAACAGTAGTAAAAAAAACACACCAACAAAAAAAAAATGTCATATTCTAAAATAACTTTAGAATAGGTGAAAAGGTGGTGTCCTCGCCTGGGTCGAGATCAGGTCTCTGTGTCCCTTGCCGAGTCCTGATGGGTCTTCTGAAGGCAGCAACAGACCACTATACTGGCCTTGGGAGGGCACTTTTTTAATTTTTTTAATTTAATTTTTTTTTAAATGTTCTCCGATAGATAGAGAAAACCCCTAATATAATATAATAATTGGATGAGCAACCTATACAGTCTCAGTCTACTGTACATCTTATTACATTTCAAAGAAAAAGGGTAAAACCTGTGAGGGGAACATTTATTGTTCTGATTTTTCTCCAACATTTTGTTTCTCCGGACAAAGGTCTGACGTAGAATCCTATTTTTTTTCTTTTTTTTTAAAGAAACGATGAATAAAATTAAGATGGAAGCTTAAGGAGATCTTTAAATATATTACAGTTTTTATTAAATAAATAACCCAAAAGCGTTGCAACAAGATAAGCATAAGGTGAAGTACATTTTCAGCAAAGAGTCATATATACCTGCAGGACATACTGTAGATGTGTGTGTATCTATTAATAATATCAATCCACGTTCCCCTTAAATAATATTTCTGTCTCTCCTTTGAAAGAGCGAGATGTGGCAATGGAGAATGCTGACAAAAAAAGAAAGCCTATAAAATATGGGCGAATAACAACAAACATTGCAGGAATACACACTGGGATTAAAAAAAAACTTCCCCAGTAAAAGAGCCAGGAACTACTGAAATATAACCCCTATAGCCCCTGATTAGTAATACTGTGCCCACTCTGAAGAGATTCCACCCCGAGTGAGGACATTGGGGACAGAAGGACTGCGCATTCAAGTGTCCATCTCCCCTCACAGCCAGTGCAGGAGAGACATCTCCACCATGCTGAGAAGACTGACACTGCAGCAGCGCTTCTATGGCGCTAACACAATTGTCTCCCCTCACAACCAGTGTGGAAAAGCCATCCCTGCTAAGGAGAAAGAGTGACATCTCAGCAGCTTTGAACTGGTGCCAATACACCAAATTTTGGCATACTTCTTAGTAATCTTGTAGTAATGGGGACAGTGATCCCCCCCCCCCCCGTACATCCCAGTATACAAATATATAAGTGCATGTGTGGGGTAGAATTGATAAAGGAATAAAACACACCACACCAGATAAATAAGCCGATTTAGAAATTACTAGTTGAATATTAGGCAGAGTATTGAATACAGTAGTTGGTGGATAATAAATGTAGCCACTGAATTAAAGCAATAAATGTCTGTAGAGGAATCTAGTGGAATCTCTACAACAACAAAAACTTGTGCCCAGGTTACTTTTAAAGTGGACCAACACCCAGGATTTTGACTATCCTGGGTATTGGTCCACTTCCCTGGGGCACCCCGATCGGGGGTGCCCCGCTGCCTAAACCCCCCCCCAAACACCCCGAAAACTCACCTCTCCACGCTCCCACGTGACTGCGCTGTCCAATGCCCGCCGACGGACAAGTGACGTCCGTCGGCGGACAAGGGATCGCGCCCGCCGCCGCCGCCTCCCATACGTCACTCTTGCGCACGTCTGGAGGAGCGCGAGTGAGGCGGCAGCGGCGGAAGCAGCGTCTGGAGAGGTAAGGTTTTTCGGGGGTTTTGGGGGGGTTACACCCCGCGGGACATCCCGATCTCAGATGTCCCGCGGTGTGTGAGGTGATCGGCCCGGGAATCTTATAGATTCCCGGGCCGATCACCCCTGGGTGTTGGCCCACTTTAAAGATGTCCAAATAGCCATATATATTAAACACACTGTAATTCAAACAATCTATCAATACATACACAATCTGTTTAAAATGTAAAATGAACTCTATATAATAAACTTTGGGTAGATGATTATCTAAATCCGTAACTATGCTGTAAATAGTGAGGAGAACTGAGAAAAGTTCACTTATCCTTAGACCTAATGATCTTGGTGGATAATAACAGTCCTGTTATTGCTGAATAACATTGTGCAGTCTCTTTAAATATTTTCTGGATATTTCCTTCTTCAACTGGTCATGGGTCTCAAAAACTCTCCTAAATAAATTTACCAAGGCCGTTCTCCAATCACGCCGAGCCCCTTTCTTTGCGCTCTGCGGGAGACTTCATAGAGCACATAAACACATCCAAAAACAGCCTCTGGTCTCTCAGAGCTGTTCTAGGCCTTTATAGCCTGCTGGAAGGACTGCACCAGCCTCTCTCTCATGGCTGGCCCAGCCCACCCACATACATAAGGATTTTACAGAACTCTCCCAGCCAGCAGGGCCCCCTCCCTCCCACCAAGATGGTGTGTTATTGTGCAAACAGCCACTGCCCCCAGAACGAATATGCAGATGTTTAAACATTATTACAAGTGTGACATACACTCCGCTTCAACTCTTCATGACATTTGGGTTATTCTCCAGTAGAGGGTGAACTTCTGCAGAGATGAATGCAAAAAAGGAGCTCCTCCCAGTCCATAAATACCTGGGACCTCCCACCAATTCCCCAGTTCCTTCTCTGCAGGAAGGCGAGCAAGACAGAAGATGAAGACTTCTATTCCTTGCAGGTAAGCCGGGCCCGCGCCCGGCCCTATTTTATACCTATTTCTACCTTTGTTTCCTAAGTACTATACGAGCCTCCCAGCCTTGGCTGCAGGTCCTGGTGAAGGTAGGCTACACCTCTTTTAGGTGTGATAGGGAGCCATGCTCCCCCGTGAGACCTCATTATGGGGTAGGCGGTTTTCCGGGTTGGTGATCCCGGTTTGGGATGCCCTGTCCCTTCTTTCCCTTGGAACCGTATGGTGCGGGATCTCCCCCCTTCCGGGTCCCTCTATTACCTCTCCGGGGGGGTCGGCCCTTGAATACCTTATTGCATGTATGTTTTTTGTTCCCTGTTGTCTGGGTTTGTGTGTGTGTGATTTACTGTGCACCATATGGAGGCCTCTATCTGTTTTTTTTTTTACTCAGCGCTGCGGGCTTCTGGGGAGCTACTTCCCCTCAGGTATCCGGTGAGGGGGCCGGGCGCTCGCCTTTTGAGGGCCCAGTCTTCTACATGCCCGCATTGACTAACGTCGGAGGGAGAGGGGCGGGGCCTCACACGGCGCGCGGGCCCGCCCCCCTTCTCCTTTCCTCTCGCTGAGCTTCTGCTGTTGCCGTCTGGACGCCATCTTTCGCGCGTGAGTGCCCCACCGGGGGCTCCCTCCCTCTTCCTTGCATTTTTATTGCCTCTATTGCCGCTTCTTTGGCAGCGCTGCCTGCCTTGGTTTTGATTAATGCATACATTGAGATATATATATATATATATATATATATATATATATATATATATTTGTATATTCTTGTTTTATGGTACTGTGGGCATTTATACCTATTACATGTGATGTACTTTTGTATGTGTGTGGGTGCTGATGGGGCCTTTTCACCTATGGCTTTCAGGAGGACTCCCTGTTTTTTGCATATAAAAAGGGGGTTCTCCCGGTCCTAGGGTCCCTAGCCTTAATTTACACTTGACAAATCCTCCCACAGGGACTTTAAAGGGGCATCCCGGGGTTGCTTACTAGCATAATTCCCTAGGTCTTGCGACAAATCACCATATGGAGGCTCCGCAGGATATTGGGCTCGGGCTCCCTTTGGGACAATCCCGGCCATGTGTGGGTTGTGGGATATCCCTTACGAGTGATATTGTGCTGATCTTTATACCATGTGTACAAAAGGCCATAACGCGGCAGTTGGGCCCCCAGGCGTCTGGGTCGGCACCTCCCGCTTCATCTCCTCCCCCTCTCTGCTTTATCCGTACCCCAAGTGACTTGGTCGCTAGCGGGGAGTCGCACTCCGATGTTTGTACTAATTTGGCCAGCATCAAGAGATTTATTGCTAGCGCGGTGGCCAAGATGGCCCAGGCTAAAAAGAGTCATTTGTCGCCGGCCCAGGCGGTTTTGGAATTTGATGATGATTCCCTTGATTGGTCGGATTATTCCCCGTTAGAGAGGGGAATTGTTTGAGGTATCAGATGCTGATGAGGTGCATTTTTTGTGATACTGATGTTGGGCAGGCGCTTGGGGATGCCGTTGACACTTCCAGGGTTTTGGCACATCTCTTGGAGGTTTTGGATATTGCCTCGCCAGAGGCACCCCCTGTCAAAAAAAGGGGAATTTTTAGGGTCCTCCAAGCCATGCTTGGAGTTTCCTACCCAAGGTCATTTTGAGGCATTGATCCTTAGGGAATGGGAGAAACCGAGCCGGCTTCCAGGTGTTCCTCAGGGATGGGATAAGAAGTATCCTTTTCCGGTGGAAGCGGTTAAGCGCTGGTCTTCTCCTCCCGAGGTCGATGCGCCAGTTTTTGGGATTGTCCAACATCTCTGTGGTCCACACCCCAGACGCCACTTCCCTTAAGGATGGCGAGGTTAAGCGCCTTGATTAGATGGCAGGTTATGCTTTTGCCAGTGTTGGTTCAGCCTTGCGACCTGTGTGTGCATCTGCGCTTGCTACGGTGGCTACTAGGTCTGGTTAGGGACTTGTTACTTGACTTGGCCAGCGCCGAGTTCACTAACCTTAAAAGGTGCAAATTATTCATGGAATTTGTATTGACCGCTATGGAGGACACTATTGTCAATGTGTAGGAGAACTTCGGCATTCTTGGTAGCCATGCGCCGATCGGTCTGGCTTCGCCAGGGGGCGGCGGACTTTGCAGCCAATGGGTACGTCGCCTCAGCGTTAGAAGCAGCGTCGCTCCTTTCGGGGGGGGGGGGGGGGGGGCGAGCTCCTTCAACCCTTCCTTTCGTGGTGCCAGAGCGGTCAGAGATGTTGCCTACTCCGGGGGCAGAGGTTCTTCCTGGAACAGAGGCAGAGGTCGGGCCCGTCTCGCTTCTGCCTGGGGTTCCAAGCCCAAGTTCGCTGTTAAACCAGCTCAACAATGAAGGGGCGCCCTCACCCGTACGGGTGGGGGGACGGCTGCGGCTCTTCTTCCAGGTCTGGGCACAGGAGGTCACAGACAGATGGATTCTGGAAGTGGTCTTCTCCGGGTACAAACTGGAATCGAGTACTGGCCTCCTCCAAGATTTTTAAGGTCTCGGGTGCCCTCGGACCCTCAGGCTGCTCGGGGGCTCCTGTTAGCAGTTTAAAAAAAAAAAAAAAAAAAAAATCTTCTGGACATGGGAGTCATATGCCCGGTGCCTCTCTCAGAGAGAGGTAGGGGTTACTATTCCAATCTTTTCACTGTTCCCAAAAAGGATGGTTTCATAAGACCCGTTCTGCTCCTGAAGATCCTCAACGGGTTCATCAGAACCAACATGTTCCGCATGGAGACTCTGCGCTCGGCCATCAATTCCCTTCGTCAAGGGGACTTTATGACATCCATAGACATCGAGGATGCATATCGGCATGTTTCAATTTTTCCAGCGCATCAGAGATTCCTCAGGTTCGCGGTGTACGGTCAACTTTTTCAGTTTTGTAGCCCTTCCCTTCTGGGTTGACCTCAGCGCCGAGGGTCTTCGCCAAGGTTCTGGCGGGCATAATGGCTCTGCTCAGAGCTCAGGGCATTCGCATTGTGCCTTATCTGGATGACCTACTTATTTCAGCTTCTTCCCTTCGTCAGGCGGAGCTGGACACCCACTAGGTGGTGTCGATTCTGGAGAGGTTCGGATGGGTGATCAACCGCCCCAAATTCTCTCTCTCCATCAAGGGAGTTTTAATTCCTGGGCATGAATCTGGATACCATTCTAGCCAGAGTGTTTCTACCTCAGCCCAAGATGCAGGGGGTTCAGGATCTGATCCGCCTTCTTCTGGCTGATCCTTGCCTCTCTATCTGACAGGGGATGAAACTGGTGGGATTGATGGTGGCTTCCTTCGAGGCAGTCCCGTTTGCTCAGTTTCACATGAGATCTCTCCAACTTCACCTATTGACGCATTGGGACAGTTGTCCGTAGTCCTTGGATCAACTTTCCAGGATGTCTCCCAGGGTTCAGCAGTCATTTCGGTGGTGGCTGGAGTCGAGCAACCTGATGAGGGGCAGATCCTTTTTGGCCCCTTGTTGGGAGACGGTTACCACGGATGCCAGCCTGTCGGGCTGGGGAGGTTTCTGGAAAGTCATCAGTTCAGTGGGTTGTGGGATCCTCAGGAGGCTCACACCCCCATCAATGAGCTCAGAGCCATCCGGCTTGTCCTGGCGCGGCTGACGTCGCACCTACAGGGCTTACCGGTTCAGGTTCGATCAGACAATCGGACGGCGGTAGCCTACCTTAAACACCAAGGAGGGACTCGCAGCAGGAGTGCCCTCAGGGAAGTCTCTCTTATCCTGACATGGGCGGAGAGCAATGTTACTTGCGTTTCGGCAGTCTACATTCCGGGAGTGGAGAACACGGAGGCGGATTCCCTGAGCAGGGGGTTCTCTCGCCGAGGGGAGTGGTCTCTCAATCTCGGAGTTTTTTTTGGTCCCTTTGTCACAAGTGGGGGACGCCGGAGGTGGATCTCTTTGCCTCACGGCACAATCACAAACTCCCATCCTTTGTGTCTCTATCTCAGGATCCTCTAGCCCTGGCAGTGGATGCCTTGTCCCTTGCCTGGAAGGACCTGGGGTTCCTGTACCTGTTTCCTCTCTTCTCCAGGGTGGGCAAGGTAGTTCGCGAGCTCATTCTGGAAGGGGCACCAGCAATTCTGGTGGCCCCAAGGTGGCCAGGACGGGTTTGGTACGCTGACGTCGTACGGCTGGCGGTAGTTCAGTACCGGCTGCCCATGTTTCTGGATTTGATATCTCAGGGTCAACTACTTTACCCCAATTTACAAATGCTGGCTTTGACGGCTTGGCTGCTGAAACCTTCATTCTGAAGGAGGAAGGTTTGTCTGAGGCCGTTGTTCAGACCTTGATAAGAGCTAGGAAGCGGTACTCTTCTGGCATTTACTATAGGACTTGGCGGTCCTATATTGACTGGTGTGAGGCTAGGGCTTTGCCTTGCAGGGTGTTTTCGATCCCTAGGATTTTGGAGTTTCTTCAGCACGGTCTGGATCTTGGGTTCCAGCTTAGTACCTTGAAAGGGCAGGTCTCTGCTCTGGCTGTTTTCTTCCAAAGATTTTTTGCTTTACACCCGCTGGTTATGACTTTTTTCCAGGGGGTCGCTTTTGTGCGGCCCCCTAGGAAGGTTCTGGTCCCTGTTTGGGATCTGAATTTGGTTCTTTCGGCTCTCCAGGGTCCTCCTTTTGAACCATTGCAGGATATTGCTCTTTCTGTGTTCACTCAAAAGGTTGCTTTCTTGGTGGCCATTACCTCGGCGTGTCTCTGAGTTGGCGGCTCTGTCGATTCAGGCCCCTTACTTTGAAACACACCAGGACAAGGTGGTCTTTCGCTTTAAGTCGGATTTCCTTCCTAAAGTGGTTTCTACTTTCCATCTCATTCAGGATGTTGTTCTCCCTTCCTTGTGTCCTAAGCCTAGCAATGACAAGGAGAGGGTTTTGCACAATTTGGATGTGGTTCGCTGTGTGAAGTACTGTTTGGTGTCTACTTCTTCTTTCCGCAAAACGGACAACTTTTTTTCGTGGGGCCCTGCGGGCCCAGGAAAGGTTTGGCGCCTGCTAAGTCTACGATTAGCAAATGGATTCATCAAGCCATTGTTGGGGCCTATTCTGCTAAGGGGAGGACTCCCCCTTTTAGGGTCACTGCGCATTCTACTCATGCTGTTGGGGCCTCTTGGGCTTTTCAGCACAAGGCTTCTGTTGTTTGTAAGGCTGCTACTTGGTCTTCTGTTCATACTTTGTCCTAGTTTTACAAGGTTGATGTGCGGGCTTCAGCGGATGCTGTGTTTGGCCGCAAGGTTCTGCAAGATGCAGTGGTTTAAATTGGTACATTATTTTACTGTTTTCGGTTCCCACCCATGACGGAAAATGTCATGAAGAGTTGAAGCGGAGTGTATGTCACACTTGGAATAATACCGTTTTGTGATTACTCACCTTTAAGGCGGATATTATAAGTGTGACATACACTCCGCTTCACCCACCCTGTTTGGTATTCTGGATCCTTTATATGGTGAACCATTGTTTCTTGGTTGTTAGTATTGTTATATTTGGTTCTTCCTGGTCCCCTTACTGCTTTCTTACACTGGGGAATTGGTGGGAGGTCCCAGGTATTTATGGACTGGGAGGAGCTCCTTTTTTCCATTCATCTTTGCAGAAGTTCGCCCTCTACTGGAGAATAACCCAAATGTCATGAAGAGTTGAAGCGGAGTGTATGTCAGACTTATAATATCCGTTTTAAAGGTGAGTAATCACAAAACTGTATTTTTCTCCCCTTATTGCTTTTTTTCCATAATTTCCATTTAGGGAGGAGCACTGCAACCAGGAGATAAAAGAGAACACCAACTTGTCCAGTGGTAAGGCCCTTCCACCTTTCAATGTAATGCCCTGTGTCTTGAAACTATGCCGCTTACTGTACATCCTGGCCCATAGCAAAGGCATTTGTCCTGATGACTAATAGCTCAGACAGCAAAAGATTTACACCATGTTCCAAATTAGAATGTTCTGTTTGCCAATACAATTCATGGAACACCATCATAATAAAGAGGGTTTTTGTCACACAAATTCTTCGGATTAAGAGAGCAGATGCTAAAATGCCATGACAAAGCAGCAAACAGCTATTTGAAGCTTCTGTTGTCTCTGGAGTTCCTCAAACATCAAGATGTAGGATCCTGCAGAAGCTTGCAGTTGTGCATAAACCTACTATTTTGCCACCCACCGCTAACCAGTGCGCACAGCAGTAGTAGTGGGCCCAGACATACATTCCAACCTTTTTTTCATTATTACTTTCCACTTTCTGATTATATACAAGTACCACCTGTACTTGTGCTGTTAGTCAGCAAAACCATTTAAAGTCAATGAACAACACAAAAATGGGGCCTTTTTATATGTTTTATGCACGTCAGGCTCTAATGAAGTCTAAAATAGAAGCTGAAGTTGAGGTACAGGTCAGACTTCAGCCTTGTCAGGTACCACCTGATAGGATTTCAAATACCACCAGTGGTACTAGTACTACCTTTTGGGAAGCCCTGATCTAGATGGATGCAGTAATGGATGGTTGGCTGTTATAGGTATAAAAGGAGAGAAACTCATGGTGTAGACGAGGGTGGGAGGCAGTACACATCAAAACAGCAGCTCTGAAGGCTATTCTAAGAAATATATTCCGTAACATTCAGAATTTGTAAAGGGGAATTCTAAGTATCTTAATTTGTGAAAAAAAAATCTGTTATTATTGGAAGGTTTGTTCAATAAAATGTATTTTTACAGGTGATGAAAATTATACTGACTATATCATTTCCATCAAACATTTAGAAAAATACAATTTGCATAATAACCTGGAATGCGGTGTAAGATGCAAACTCTACAGATATCCTTGCTTTCAAAGGATGCTAGAAAGAACTGATTTAGGCCCCAGAGGCAGACTTAGGTACCCCCAGGTGAAACAGCTTTATGAAGGATCCATTCTTCGGACTAAAAATACAAACGCAATCGACCGTGGAGTAGTTAAAATGTAAAGGATCCTAATAATCTCAATCCATAAAATACGCTCAACGGCCTAAAACAGTATCAAGTGCTGTTTAAACAAAAATAAATAACAAAATCAATGCTTTTTAACCAAAAATATCAAGTGTATCATCCTTCGGTTTGTCGGGTCTGTAACAGCAAAAAAACATGATTCTCACCTTTTCTCTCCCCTATCCCAGCTACTTCCTGCCAGTCCAGCGCTTGAAAATGGGGTTTGAAAATGGGTCTTCCACCATGTAAACTAAAGGCGCTCTACTGGCATCCTTAGGCTGTCATGGTTCTGACACTGCAGCAGTCACAGCCTGGAGCACATCGAGTGACATTTATGGCAATAGAGGGGGCAGGCTGATTGTAGCTGGGTGTACTCATAGCTGTGACATGGGGGCAAGCGGAGCATGCAAGGGACTGGGGGACTTATTTTTCAGTTGCTAAGTGCTGGAAGCAGCTGCAGGAGGGGGGTCCTATGCTTTTAGCTTTAAAGGCCCTTTATTATTATATTATTGTAAGTTTGGTGACTGGTAGAGCCCAATAAGTGAAGCCACTGAAGTGCCCAGACCCACCAGGTCCCTGAATTTAGGAGGTGACTCGATGTTCACCGGAACACCAGGCAAGGGAGGACAGAGTGGGCAAGGTTCCCTATGAAAGTCAGAGCAGAGGGTCAGAGGCGGGCAGCAGATGTTCAAAGTTGATAGTCCACGCCAAGGTCAAACCAAGAAGATATTCCAAAAGGAGATCTAAAAAGCATGATAAAAGTTCAAAGATTTTTACAGGGTTCAAAGAGCTGGAAACAGAAGGCGGGAGAAACCTGAAGGACAAACGAGCATCATCAGGGCACTGGAATGCTCCTTATAAAGAGCAAAGGGTTGGTGTTTAAAGCACATTTCCTGCATGTCCATGTATATGCATGCCTGCTTGTTCCCGCAACATGTGCTGCGTATTGCACATTCTTCCTCTTACTGGGGATGCACAGTTCATGCCCCAGATAATGGAATTGCGCAGGTGTGTTGGGGGTAGATCCTCGTATTTACACACAACTACACGCAAGTGATCTGGAAGCCGGACTGCGAGTCTGAATTGGCCCCTGCGCTCATCCTTACGACCTTTTTTGATTTTCGTTTTGTCATCTATATATTAGATCCTGGAATTGTAAATGTTTGCTCGGTAAGTATAGCTGTGCATGACCAGTTCTATACAGTGAGTAACAGGTAGTGGCTAACAACCCCTATCTGGCTTCAATCTGTGAATGTCACACCATATAGTCAGTACATACATTCACACTCTTTTGTTTATTAAGAAAAAGTTTGAAACAATATATCCTTGTGTTTGGGGGAAATAAAAAGATGTAAAAAACATGCGTCAGGATGTAGGCAATGATCTGTGTCGCTAAACTGCTCAAAATGGTGTAAGTGAACACAAGACTATTTTGACAAATGTTAGGAAAGGAATTTGACATGGTGCTTGTTTGTCTATATGAGCAGTTTCTAAAGGGATTCCTAACATCATTGACATGTTTGTTTAAAACAGCAGTTTTGGTTGAATAAAGGAAACTGCCATGCAAGAGAATTAGTTATAATCTGAACGTCACTCCTCAATTGTAATACAAATACAATTTACCGGTCACGGGAAATTTTGTGCTCCTATTTATAGGTTTCTCTAATTTCACTGCAGGGTGCAGAGCGGTGCAGAAATTGAAAGCTATTCTATGCCAGCATTTGCTGAAAACCCTCCCTGTTTCGGAAAATGAGAAATGAGGATTACAAGAAGAAAGCTCGGATTAATAAACTATTGGCATCCTATTCGCCACACTGTTGTTGGGGCTGTGGTGAAGCGGGTACTTTTATGCATATTTGGTGGTCTTGATCTAAATTTACCAAATTTTGTGTAATATGTACAGCCTGGGTATAAAACTTACCCAGATTCTACTCAAAAAGGTTTCAGTGGATGACCTGTTTGGCAAGAGACCAAAATAGCTAGTAAATGAATAAGTAAACTGACCACTTTTTGAGGTCCTCAAAGTGGGATATTCTAAACCAGTTTGTGGGTGTTGGATGTGGTAGGGGTGTGGTTTAGCGTGTGGCTTTATTACGGGTCACATGCTCTAGTAATATTTGATCCATAAATGATGTTGGTGATTGAGCCAATGCTTAGAAGTCCATGCATTCCACTACGACCATTCAACCAAGGAGTCAGAGCAGTTGTAAACCTCCCATGCCAGCAAAGTGGGACATTTAGGTGTTCCCAGAGTTTTCACAGGGACAGTGGGCCTCAAAGTGGGACATCTGCTGAGTTTATGAAGTGTAATTTTTATGGTCTCAACACAAATGCAGCACACTCGAAATCACCAACTACACCACTTAAAGGGGGTCTATCGTGCAAAAATAACCCAATGATAAAAATGCTGAATAGTGGGAGGAGGAATCACTTATACACTCTGCATCAATAAATATCCAGTCAGGTCTTTTTTATTTAATGGAAGCAGGTTCTGTCCCCCCTGATATATTCAAACCTGTCGCCCCTGTATTTTATTCTTACCAGGAGAAGTAAACCACAAGCTTGGCATTCTAGGGTGAACACTAGTATGATTTTTGAGATGATCTCAGCCTTACTAAATATTAGACTTGAGCAATTTAAAATGGTATAGGGGACCTTGGATCAATGCATTTAAACAAACATAGACAAGAATGATATAATATTTGGTGATGGCCCCATGTAGATGGTGGGAGGGGTAACACATTCTTGAGGTACACTGCTGGAAGACTGGGGTTGCGGCCATGGTGGAGAACCCAGCCTTGGAATGTCGCAAAGGTAAGCGATTGCTCGTGTTCACACAGCAGGACATCCCAAATTGGGACTTGAACAGCTGGCCTTGGACTTTTGTAGACACCAGGGATTTTAACAAAGGTGGTTGGTCCTCTTTAAGGGGTTTCAGGTTCTTCAAATGTATTCCATCTGCATTTCTATTTGTTTCTTAGTTGGGAGGAGTATGTTCAGAGAATACGATAGCAAAGTATATCACATATAATTAGCCTTACTGTAATGTTTTGGTTATTTTGACTGCAGGCTCCCAGAAAGAAGTGTTTCACCTTTTATATCTTTCTGCAGTCCATTTTTGAATGTAACACAGCTTATTTATCTTTTGTTATATAAAGCTTTGTACTTCTTTGACCAAAAGATCTATTGAAAAGAGAATTACAGAAAGGAAAGCTAGAATACTCTCAATTTGGCACAGGAAGGCTTTTTACCTTTTTGACATGATACTGTAGATGCAGCTCACATCTTATTAACACAGAGAAAATAAAGGCAAATACAATTGAATGTTGAAAATCTGGAAAAAATTGTATTATTTTATACCAGACCTCATTGCTCCTTACCTGGTCTATGGTAAAAAAAAAATAAAAAAACAGTAAGAACTAAATTTTCACCATCAGTTGGACTTGGTTAATATAATGAATTCAGCGTTTCTTCTGTGTATTAAAAAGCAATACTTTGTTGATTTAATTAATACTAATATTAAAGGAATAGGTTAAAACTGGAAGTAAATTATTTAAAATCGTTAAACATGGGAGTAAAGATATATCAGATACACTCTAGGAAGAAGCAGCATTAAAGTGGACCAAAACCCTCCACGATTGGCCTGGGAATCTATAAGATTCCCGGGCCGATCAATTCCCCCCCCAGGACATCCAAAATTGGGATGCCCTGCTGTGTAAAACCCCCCAGGTCGCTCCATACGCTTGTGGAGGCTTGTTGTGGGTGATAAGTGCTGGAGATGGTAGGGAGCTGCTGCCACTTATAGGGGGTCACTTCCCCTATTGATGATGCAAGTGCTGGAAATGTACAATTCCTAACAAAGATGGAAGGAGAAGACTATTGTGGCGCGCTGGGTAGAGTTTTACTTTAAGGTGATATATAAGGTAGACTCAATGATGTCCCCTTGGCCTGGAATATTACCAGGTTTAGGGTGTATATTTTATGTGCTGTGTATTTATAAGGCACTGCAATATGAGTGACAGTCCTTATTTTTTGCAGCATAAATCAATTTTCTTATGTTTATATATAGGCTAAATTAGCCGGTATGAGTGATCTATGAAAAGAAAAACTTACCGCCGCGGCCCGGGGGTACTTAACCTGCCCAGGGCCTCTGACGTAAGGAGGTTCTCAACGACGTTAGATTGACATCCGATATGGTGCTGTTAGATAACCTTGGGTCTGCTTCAGCGGGGTCTGGATCCCATCCGATGAATTGGTTGTCTTCAATTGAATAAAGATACCGCAAGAGTGTTTAGTCTAAACACACTTTTATTCGGGAACGGGGATAGCACAAAGGGGAGGGAGGCGGTGGTGGGGAAAAAAGTCACTGTGGGGGGATGGGGTAGAGTTCCAGGCAGCGGTAATCCGTGCTGCTTAGTTGATAAAAATTCCTTAGTCCTTAGAAGTCCTTAGAAGTGAAGTTCATTATCTGTTCCAGGTGTTTCAGGTTTCCATAGTAATAATAATAAAAATAATCCGTTATTTGGTAAAAGTTTGATTGGAGCGGCGTCCTTGCCCGGCTCCAAAAGATCCGACGCGCGTTTCGGTGTTACCACCGTCTTCAGGGATTAAGTTATAAGCTTCTAAAGAATTTGGAGGACCAATAAGAAGCGGGGAAACCTAGCTTCGCCCCACTTCTCTCATTTTTCGGCAATCCGGAATTTACCCCAGGCTTCTCGGAACTGGCATCGTTTGTGTGGTGGAAGAGTCATAAGCTGACCAGAATCCAGAATCTCTTTTCGCATCAAGGCCAGCTCTCCTTTGCTGAATTGAGATCCTCCCACGACGCTCCGGGGAACGAGTTCCTTCGCTTCTCACAAATTAGCCACTATGGCCGGTCTAAGTACAAATTGGGCGCCCCTCTCCCCCCTCTCATGCCATTTGAAAAAACCTGTCTTGAGCAGCCCTTGGGTAAAGGGGTGATCGCATTGACCTACAAATTGCTATCTGAATCGGATGGGATGAGTCCTCCGAAGCATGTGTCAAGCTGGAGCGATTACCTTAATTCTACCCTATCAGATGGGGACTGGAGGGCGATCTGGAGGCACACTTTCTCAGGAATATTATCTTAATGTTGGTGCTCAAGAAATAAACACTAAAGTCCTCCTCCGGTGGTACCTCGTCCCACAAAGGATTCACAAATTCTGCCCCTCCTATCCGCGGGATTGCTTCAGAGGCTCTGGGCTCCCTGGTACTTATTTCCACACTTGATGGGAATGTAGGATAGTGAAACAATTTTGGTCCAGAGTCCTTTATGTTATCAATAAGGCCACCGGTCTAAAGCTGGGTTTATATCCTCAGATCTCCCTCCTTAACCTGAAACCCCCTCACTGCACTAAAACCCAGTTCAACCTCATAAGGCACATTACTACGGCAGCCAAATTGATTATAGCCCGGTCGTGGAAGAAACCAGTCATTCCCAGGGGAAGCCTTATCACCCAGGTGAACGAAGTCATGTTGTTCGAGAAGATGGCGGCCACGATAAAGGGGGATTTTGCCCCCTCCTTATCCACCTGGGAAGGCTGGATTTCTCACTTTCATCCGGGAGGTCTAAACTGTGTTCTCCTTAAAATTTAGAACCTCGCCTAACCTCGCCTTTTCTCTCCTTATGATGCGAGCGGAGGACTGGAACCCACTCTTTACCCTTCTTCCTGTCTCCCCCTTTTTTCCCCCTTTCTCTTTACTTCACTACCCTCATTCTCTCTCTAAGCGTTTCTTTGATGATGCTTGAGAATTGTTCCTTTTATCTTCTTGGATAATTTTTACTTTTTTATGTGTCAGCGTCTGTTTATAATGGCCATATCCTCCTGTACGACTGCTAATTAATGGCGCTTTTGTATGGCCTCATGCGCAGTATGGAAAAAGCCCTGACTGTATTCTTACGCTGTTTTTTTCTGCTTTTATTCAAATAAAAACTATTATGTGAAAAAAAAAATGAAAAACCCAGAAAAATAGTTCACTTACTAAAAAGTTATTTACAGATGTAGCCGCCATTACTGTTTCTCATACATTGAAGTGAAACTAGTGAAGATATGTTATCTAGCTAAAGTGTTGACATTCAATAACCTGCCATGGTGCTATTCAGTGTTGTTGACACCAGGAGGAGTATGAGAGCATGGCCTATTATAACTACAAAAGACACACTGGCCTTTATTCAGTAACAGTTGAAAAAAAAATCACCTGGTATTAAAAAAATGCACTTTAGCTGTGAAAATCACTGCATAACCAGCTAGGAGGAGAATTAAAGTCAAAGGCACTTGTATGGAGGGGCCCAGCCAGGAACTACAGACTGACTGCATGGTTTGCGGCCTCCCCATAACCTTTATGACTAGAATCTGGTGCGGAAAGTGGTGGAGCCCGGTGCATGACATGGGCCGGAAAAGTAAAGGCTAAGCCCCCATAACCTATAAAGGCCTGACATGGGCCCTAAAGTAAAACATGCCAGTTTGCGGCCCTCACCCTAGCAGCGGCCATAGCAGCAGTGTTTTGTGTATAAATAGCTCCTATTTTTCTTGTAGATCTTGGTGTATGGTTACAAATACCATATAGATTATGGTCCCAATACATTTGCTGGTAGTGAAAACTGCTTCCATAAAACACTGCTATTAGCAACAGTGCACCAAGTCTTTATACCAAGGTCTTCAAGAAGAGATAAGTGAGTCCTGTACACACAGAACACTACTGAGGTGGGGAGCTCACTCACACGTACATATGCCCAGCAGTAGTGTTCTGTGTGTACAGGGCTATACATATGCAGCACTGATCGAACGAGAGAGCCTGTGCATGTGCCAGTTTTGGTCCACTTTAAACAATGTGTAGTCCTGGGAAAACTGTGTAGTACAGCTATCAACAACAGTCTCCAGGGCTGGCCATTTCACTATGTTTGGGGCACTAATTGGGGATGACCAGGGGAAAAGGTGGGCAGACCATGCAGGGTTTTGTTCCCCTTTAAAAAACTCCTGGGGGTGTTGGGCTACCTCTTTGTAGGGCATTCTGAATTCTGCCCGTGCATGTGCCGTTGGATTGTGGGTCAGTTAGATTTTACTGGGGTTTTATGGTTTTACACAGTGGGGAATCCTGATTTGGCAGTTGTCTTGGTAATAAAAGCAATCTGGATGGAGAGTGGGGGGGGGGTCACAAAGCAGGGCATCCCAAATTGGAATGTCACCAGGACAATGAACAAGGTCAGAGTCAAAATCTTGGTTATGTTCCGATTAATTTTTTAAAAATGTTTTTTGGAAGCAGTTTTTACTACCTTCTATCTATTGCTATTGGCAGGTGTACAACTAGATATACAGGAAGAAAGAAGTGAGTCCAGTTCACACAGAACACTCTTGGTATGGCCACAGCTGAGGTGAGGGAGCTTACTCAACCTTACACTGGTCCAGCAGCAAAGTTCTGTGTGTACAGGACTAACTTCTCACTTTTTGGTTTACGGTTACCAATAGCAACAGATTGTAGTAGTGAAAACTTTCCATAAAACATACATTTTCTAACATAAGAAGAAAAACACTAATAGGATCAGAACCTTGGGAACACATTTTTTGGCACAAAAGATTTACACTTTCAAGTGCCCTTGGGGCATCCCTAATCAGGGTGCCCAACTGTGTGAGCCTGCACAGACCCACACAATAGCCCCATATTAATTAAACACTGATGCCATGGATGTCATTGGGAGCAGAGAGGTGTCTCATAATGGAGCATTCAAAGAGGGAAACCACTGCTGAGGTGGTTGCTCCTATTTAAAGGAATGGCAAGGGGATTCAGGCAGGGTTTAGGTCTGCTTTAAAAATGATGTTATATTAAAGTGGACCAAAACCCAGGATTTTGACTATACTGGGTTTTGGTCCTTCCCCCCAGATCTCCCACATCAACTCACCGCGGTTCTACGGCGCATGCGCGGCCGCTCGTCCAATCAGCGCGCTCTGAGCCACTGAGCTATGGACATCTAAACCGACAGCTTAGCACAGCGGCTCCAAGCGCGCTGGCAGCTGTATCACACGCTTCCCTCTAACAGGGAGCGGGCACGCGCCCTGCTAGAGGGATAGTGGGGATGCGGGCGCAGCCCGCACATGCGTAGTTGGACCGGGAAGTAGGGTAAGTGTAGCGGGCGACCTGGGGGGTTTCACACAGCGGGGCATCCTGATTTTGGATGCCCTGTGGGGAGGTAGCAGATCGGCCCAGGAATCTTATAGATTCCCGGGCAGATCCAGCTTGGTTTCAGTCCACTTTAAATAATGATTCATTGATTGTAAGTTTTTATTGAGTAAAATCAATCAGTTATATACAATAAATAACCAAACAAAAAGAAACTGACCGAACAATTCGGCATATAATATATCATATTTATAATAAATATTATATACAATCCTATATACAACCTAACACTACACTACACACAATTCAGCAGGAAGACTTAAGTGTCATCTGTGCACACAGTTGTTCTTCAAAAATCTGTCATTGTTCTACAAAAATCTACAGGTGAGAAGAGACGAAAAAGCCCACCCAGAGGGAAGTCATGAGGACTAAGGAGGCCTGATGTTCCTCCACGCCTTTATCCAGGCCCCCTGTTCCCACCTGTCCCTCTCCAGCACCTGAATCTTCCCCACCTCATGCAGGATGTCATGCACCACCACCCAGACAGGGAGGACTTTCTAATGCAGAGCTGGCACCACGCATTCTTCGTGACATAGCGGATCACTAGACTAACTAGATATAAAGTGTCCAAACAAAAATCCCCTCTGTTCTTGAATGCCCCATACACCCACTCAGCATAGGAAAGCTGGAAGAAGAAGGGGACCCCGAGGGCCAACCCTACCTGTTTACCTTCCCTCATGATGGAGCCTGGGCAATCCCTGAGGGACAATGGCTCATGAAAGGCCATACCCAGGACCTGACTCACCAGGAGATCTCATGTTCTCTGCTGTCAATTGCACCCGGCCATTCTCCCAGTTTCGCAGGAAAGGCTTAAATCAGGGCTGGAAAATACCCACCCAGACAGATGGGCTCTCTGATGTTTCATAAACAGGAGAGAGAAAAACACGACCGGGTTGACCATCCCTAGGCCACCATCCTGCCTGGATAGGTAGGTGACATTTCTTTTCACCAGGTTCATGTGGTTTCCCCATAACATCTGGAAACACATGCTGTAGACCCTGGTGTAGATAGACACTGGCAAAACACAGACAAATCTGACATACAAAAAAATCTGAATCAGGTTTTGATAAGGTCAACCCTTTTCCTGAGAGACATTTTCCAGCTCTTCCAGACTGCAATGTTGGCATGGGAAACTTCTAGCCTGTGCTCCCAGTTTTTTTGGCCATAACTGCCTGCGCCGAAATTAATGACAAGAATTTTAATTTCCTGCTCGGGCGCTGGGAAGGCGTCCGGAAGTTCGAGGCCCTCACTCTCCTGACCCATCCAGAAAACTTCACTCTTCTCGTAATTGACCTTGGAGCCCAATGCTTCTGCATACTGTGCTATCAGTGAGGCCTTCTCTGCCTCGTTTGTCCCAAAGATGATCACAAATACATTATCAGTGTAGGCAATTACCTCCAAAGGAGGCTTGCCTGAAACACCCAGAGGAACCCCACATAACATGCTGCTTTTGACCCTCCTTATAAAGGGATTGATCGCAAACACATACAGTAGGGGACACAGAGAGCATCCTTGGTACACACCAGAGCCAACTTCAAAAGGCCTTCCAACCCAACCATTAACAAGAGGGAAGATACCCTTCACAAAGTGTTCGTAGCCAAAAATGAAGCTACTGTACAGGCCATACCTACCAAGATACAGCCATAGGTACTCATGATTGACCCTATCAAATGCCTTTGCCTGGTCTAACGCCAACATGTACTTTTCCCAGCCCACAGACCTGCATTGCTCCAAGGCTTTCCAGACAGTTAAAACTGTGAGAAGGTGCTTCTACCTTGGATCGAGCAGTGTTGATGTTGGTAAAGCAGTTGCTCCACTAATGACAACAAGCACCAGAACAAAATCTTTGCCAGTATCTTTCTATCAACATTGAGAAGGCTGATGGGGTGCCAGTCATTGAAAAGTCCTTACTTTTTGATAGAAGGATCACAGCCAAGCGCCTCATGGAGGGAATGAGGGAACCCTCTGCCAGACAGCAATTAAAGACCTCCACCAAATGTGATGCCAGGATGCATTTCCTAAAGCATTTATAAAATTCTGCTGTCAGACCATCTGACCCGGGGGACTTTTTGATGGCAAGGTGATCAATTGCACTTACCACCTCATCGACTGTGACCGGTTCCGTCAGGCTGGTGATAGAAAGGTCACCATTTCCCAATCCCGAAGTAGAGTCCAGGAAACTTTCCATCCTTGCTCGGTCAAGAACCTTTCTGCCCAAGAGGTCAGCGTAAAAGGACCTAATAATCTCCAGGATCCCTGACTTAGATCTTACCAGGGAACCTGTGCTATCCTTTAGGCCAAGTACAGTCTTGAGAGCTGCAGCCTGTCTGCAATTCTGGTAGGCATCGGGCGAGTGGTATTTCCCATAATTCCTCTCCAGAAGCAGCGAAGCATGCCGGTCATACTGACACTTCCTGAGGAGGAAGCTTGACTTCAGAGATTTGCCCCCGATCTCCACCATTCAAGACAAGGAGGCCCAGTTTCCTCTGCAAGCGCTGTAATTATCTAGCTTTTTTCTAGGCCTCTGAAAAGCCCAGCAGTTCTCATTTTGGTCCGACCACCACTCCGACCTGCTGCTGCAAAAATCCTTATTGGAAACCTGTGCCCGAAAAAAATCCTCGAAGAATTGTCTTTCCCTCTCCTCCTCAAGAAGAGACAAATTCGTCCTCAGATGCCCCTTCCCCTTGGGGGTATATCAGAGGCATTCAAGACCATGGATGATGATTGGAGAACTCAACCGCCTGCAGCTTTGAAGACTGAGAAGCCGAGCCCTCCTTCAAAAAAGACCTTTCTATCCTACTCTGACTGCTAGCTTGCTGAAAAGTGAAGCCTGTGAGGTCCGAGAAGTGCTTAATGTTCACATCCTCCAGGCCTGCCTCTCTAACCATACAATTCAAAAAGAGACTACAGCAGCCCAGCTTGCCTTTGAAGCCTCTTCTGTCCATGGGCTTAGTCACAGTGTTAAAGTCACCTTCAAAGTCAACTGGCCGGGCTGTGAAAAAAATGGCTTGATCTTTGTAAAGAGGCATTATCTTTCCCACTTAGTTTGGGGTTGTTAGATATTTATTAGGCACAGGTCCTGCCTCTTCACAGTGACGTCCAAGACCACACACCTCCCGATCTTCACCTCAATGATTCGCTGGCTAGTTACCATGTCGTTTTTTTTAAGCACCGCTAGTCCGCTGTAAGGCTCGGCTGCAAAAGACGAAAAGAAGGGTCCGTGCCTCCACTCCCGCTTCACAGCGTGAATGTCAGCCAGACTGGCCTGCCTGATCTCATGCAAAAACAAAATATCAGCATCAAACTGGCTGAGAAAAGATAAGGCTATAAAACGGGCACTCACAGATTTAATGCTGGCAACATTAATGGTTGCCACATTTATCGGTGGGGGAACTGCCATCAGAGTCATTCAGGAGAACATCTCTTAGCCTTTCCTCTGGGCCTCACTATCTGAACCCTCATGCTTACTAGATGAGACTGGTGGGTGCTTCCTCCTCCGTATCCTGAAAGCAAGGTAATCCTGATCCTCAGGGGAGAGCTCAGACCACTCAGCCTTGGGGTCTGAACTCCCACCCTGCTCAGAAGGATCAGAATGACCTATGAATGAGATCTTATAGCAGGGATTCCAGAAGGGGCCACCCTTACTGGGACTCCCCTGGTACTTGCAGTGCCAGCCCCCCGAGCCGCCTCAGCTATTACATTGCTTGAAACTTACTTTAAAAGTTACTGACTTGGGGGCAGGCTGGGGATTCACCTTATTGCCACCTGTAGATAGCACAGGCACAGGGGCCTCAGGAACCCTCAGCTGAGTGGGGGTAGTGACTATGGGGGGGGCATGTTCATCCTCATCCAGTCGCAGCATTTCCTGCACCACTTCCTTGTCCAGGTTGTTCCAGGCCTCAGGACAGTGACTGTAATGATGGCTGAGCTTGTTACAAAGGTTGCAGCGGATGGTATTACAGTCCTTAGCCAAAGGTCCTAAGCCCTGGCACAATGAGCACTAGAATTGAGTAGGAGAAGCTGAAGTGACCCTTGGCCCGACATTTACGGCACACCTTAGACTGACCAGAATTAAAGACGGTCAGCTGGTCACGGCCAATATAGGCGGATGATGGCAGGTGGCTGACCTGGTTGCCATTCCTGCGGAGCCTGACCAACCCCCAGTCCATATGTCCTGATCATCCAGGATCTTTTTCAGGTGAGAACATCACCATTTTGCTTTAGCCAGACGGGGGGGAATGGACTCATTTCTTTTTTCTATGAGCTGCTGTCTGGATGGATGGGAGTAAACCCCTTCCAAGCTGGGCTTTGCTTCAGCAGCTCGTACCGCTCCCAAAACAAGTCCATTCCCTCCAGCCTAAAAAAGCTCAGGTTATGCTCTGCACTCCCCACTGGACTGATCAGAGCAAAAATGTCTGCAGCTGTGAATCCCATACCCAGGATGAGGTCCACCACCACCCGCTAGGTGATAACTGGCTCCTCTTCCTCCTCCCACCTAAGGTGAACCAGGTTGCACCTGTTGAAACCGCTGTCAGGGGCAATCGCCTCACTGGGAGACACAGACGCCCTCTCCTAAATTGCCAAACAGACAGCTCAATCCCCCAAGGGAAAACAGTTCTAGGCGCACGGACAGACTGACTGTAAGTCCCTCACCATCCAATACAGCAAAAAGTCCAGCTCAACAAGCAACAACCCCTAAAACATAACTTTTACCAATGTAGTTAAAAACATATGACTCCCGTGCTGCTGAGTGAATCCACCGCCCCTGGAGTTGGTTATGCGTTTGGGGGGAAAGCCTTTAACCATACGGTAAGCACCGCTGGACCAGTGAAAGGTAAGTTATTATCAGATCCCTGGGGGGTTTCACATAGCGGGCATCCTGATTTGGGGTGTCCTGAGTTAAAGCCTGCGGCCAGCCATAGAATCTATTAGATTTCTGACCAGCCAATGTGGGGTTTTGTTCCACTTTAAAGAGTAATCTGGCTACCCCCCCCATACACACAGAGATAATTTTTCCACCATCATTATCAGTTAAATGCTCCTATTGTATTTTAATCAGTTAGAGACCCCGTACCCTGCATTCAGGTACAGTAGAAACATCCCCATTATAACTCCTACTGTATTAGATTCAGATATTTTTGCACCGTGCACATTTTATAATGAAAATAAATAGAAACTAATGGTAAATGAAACCAATGCTGGGTCATTTTAGTCATGTGAATTGGGATGCCCCGCTGTGAGAAACCCTCCTCATTTCACCCCCAAAACGCACCTTTCCATATTCTCACGGGCTCGCCTTTTATATTCCAGGGCAGCTAAAACCAGTGGTTGATCCACTTTAAAGAGGAGCAACATCCCCTCCAGTCTGCTTTACTGAGGCATCCCATGTAAGCCCATCTGCAATTCATTTAAAGTGGACCAAAAACCCAGATTTTCATTATGCTGGGGTTTGGTTCTTGCCCCCGGGGCATCCAGATTTGAATTGCCCCGCTGTGTGAAACCCTGAGTTCACCCCAAAAATCACCTTTTCTCGGTCTTATGCTGCATGTGCGGGCTCTCGTCCAATCAGCGCTGTATTCCGTGCATATTAACAAATTGGGGTGCTCCTCTGAATGCATAGGTTTTCCTCCTATTTAATGCTGTGCATGCATTCAGCTCTGTTTATAATAGAGCCCGGCATAGTGGAGGGGGAGATGGCACTGAAACCCAGAAATTGGGATGCCAATCATGGGTTTTGGTCCACTTTAAAGAGTCCAAAAATGTCACTTTCTTCCTTTATGGTGGGGCATACTGATATGGGATGCTACACCGTGTGTATCGCCTGATAGCCCTAAAAAAAACTATGATAATAAATAAAAACAGAAGATAGTTAGCAGCAATTATGTCACTTTTGTTTGTATTATTAATATTATTTATTAGTACCATCCTTGTGTTTGCAGATTTGATGACATGTCTCTGTCTGAAGAGATTTTACTTTTGTGCATTTCGTTTGGTCCAAATTGTAATAGACAACATAGCAAGACCTTAATATAATCCAAACAAAGTAGTGAATCACAAACTGGGATTGTTTCAGTTGACCAGCGGCCTTAAAAGGAAAAGTCCACTTCTACTGATTTTTTCTAGAAACCCAACATTGGGCAGCCCAAGGGGAAATTAAGAAATCCACTTAAAGTGGACCGCTGTGTGAAACCCCCCAGCTCACCCCATACACTTACCTTGTTTCCTGGTCCAACGGCGCATGCGAGAGGCATGGCTGCATCCCCGCTATCCCTCTAGCAGGGCGTCTGCCCGCACCAGGCATTTGTGAATTCGCTCTTCCACAGTCCTGGTTTGCGAAACCAGAAGCTGCACTTTAATGTTCGGGCCAGTGGGTGAGCATGACCTTTGTACGGGCAGCTTCCACTCTAAACAGTGAGCACCTCCGTGATCCAGGAACTTCCGTGTATGGAGGCGCCTATTGTTTTCAGAGCACAGTGGCCACACCCAACCACCATGCGGAACCCAGAAGCGAGGGTCTCAGCGGGAGACCAATTGTTGGGGTGGGACTGGCAGTTAGGTAAGCGGATCTTCAAGTTACACCTTGGACTGGAATATTGGAAGTGCACTTTTTCTTTAAAGAGAGTAATGCAGAAGTGACAATATTAATTCTCAGCTGCCTCAGCACTTTCTGATGAAGCATTGGGTAGTGCCAGCTTATCATGCCCCTTGTTCATAAGGGCAGCATGCAGAGGTAAGCCAGGGCAGCAGTGGAGAAGGAGGTGGAAATGGTGGAGCAGCAGTGGGTCACGGGCATCAACTTTTGAGCCACCAATCATTTTATCAAAACTATACACCACAAGGGGGTGCAGCATGTCCGCCCCTTGCAACTAGATGACCTAGGCACAGGCCTAGTATTGCCTAACAGTAAATATGGCCCGGCCCTATATATAGTTAAAATACTTAGGAGCACTATAGGACTTTTCAACTGTGACCCACCTATTTTACCTCTAGATAATGCAGCATTGTTTGCTAAGGCTGAGTATAATCTTATAAGAAGTGTAGCAATGCGGGTCAGCACTACCAAATAGACACCACTCTTCTACTTTAAACCTGTATTATTGAAGTGGACCAAATCCCAGGATTTTGACTAAATTTTGATGAACGGGGTTGCCAGAATGGGGGAGCGAAACTCACCTCGTCCCGGTCCTATGGCGCATGTGCATCCGTCCGTCCAAGCCTTTGTCTAAGGCCAGTGGCTCCGAGCATGCTGGTGACAGCATCCATCGCTTCCCTCTAACAGGCAGCGCGCCTGCGCCAGCTATTCACTGTCTGGCGCGGGTATGCGCCCTGCTAGAGGGATAGCGTGGATGCGGCTGTGGCTCGAGCATGCGCTGTGGGACCGGGAAGCAAAGTGAGTGAACGGGGCGACCTGGGGGGTTTCACACAGCAAGGCACCCCCATTTTGGATGCCTGGGGGGGAGGAAATCGATCGGCCCGGGAATCTTATAGATTCCTGGGCCGATCGTACTGGGTTTTGGTCCACTTTAAGTTGATAAGCGCCATTGTGACTATAGCTACTAATTCTACATGGCTTTCTCAAAAGGACTTTCTAAGGTTTCTTTGAACTGTGCAGAATATACACGCTGGGAATGTCAATATTTATCCCTGTGCCATGAGCCATTCTCATAGTTCACAGGAGCATTGTTGCTCCCAAGCATGGCAGAACTGGATTATTTGCCTTTCCGATCATGCAGAGAGTTGAGCGCAGCCTCTGTCTATAGATGAGGTGAGGAAACTGCAATGAAAAGTGTGAGTTTCTGGTTATTTTCCATTTTACTATGTACACAAAAAATAACTTTTATAATGGCTGACGAAAGATGCTCATTGGCCCTTACTTGCTACAAGATGATCATCTTATTTATTAACTATGACTAATTAATTCTCATTGGATATTGAATGTAAACACCATTTAGTACAGGAGTACTCCTTTAGTGGGCCACAGTCTAAATGTGTCTGCCAATTGTTCCGGAAATCTGCGCAGGGCGGCGGCATTAGACAAGGCCACTGCTCTATCTGTTGCCTTCATTAGACAAGCTGTGCAGTGCTGATGGGTGACCATGCTGGTGCACAGGCTTCAGGGCTGACCAGCCCCTGTTAAACCGGACCTTCGGCATCATTTAATGAAAAGCCCAAACTCCTCAAAAACTATTCCCCAGCATCTAAAATAATAGATTTTTTTAGTCACTTTTTCTTTCCTTCATTGGGCTGCAACTCTGTTCAGGACTCTAGGATACATACAACATCTTGCCTAAGAAGCATCACATACTTCTGAGGGGGCAAGTACATGGGGGGAGGTTATAGCTGTGCTTTGCACAGACAGAGCTGGGTCAGGAAAAGGACAGCGATCCAAGAATGCAGAGCAGAATCAGAAGACACTTCCTGTTTGCAGGCAGCCTGAGACTCCATGTGCTGCCATCTTGGATGTTTAAAGGCTCAGAAAATGCAGTAGATGCAGGTAGGATGATTTTTAATGTGTATAATCTGCACGTACAGCATGGGGGGAAACATATAAAAATAGACTTATTCAGGGTGAAGGTGTGGTTTAAGTGCAGGTGTTGGCTAATTACAGCCCCTCTCCGGCAGCAGAGGGCCTCCTGCTGGTGAAGCAGCATAGCACAGGGGAAGTATAGAGAGGCTGAACCACCTGCAGGTGATCCAAAAAAAGTTGCAGGCTCTCAGGTTGTGGTGGACTCTTGGACCTTACATCTACACTATGTTCATTACTCTCCAATCAACTTTTTAAGTATGTTCTTCAGAAAAATAATGCCTGGAATGACTAATTTCCACAGTGAAATGCACTGTAACCAACACATGCAATATTTGCCTCACCTTAAACTAAACTAACAGCCTGGCACAGCTGGAAAGAAAACTCCCCAAAACTTACTTGGCCTATCTGCATGCATGGTACTGAATCCTTGTTAGCGCCACACTGATTTTCTAGTGGTAGCGGCCATTTTGGAGCTTCCTCTCCCAGCATCTCAGCCATGCTGCTGCCTGGATTTAACTGCCATAACTAACAATGCTCAGCAACAGGAAACCCAGCAGCACTTCCTGTTCCCAGGTGGCCTGCAGCTCCAGGAGATGCCATGTTGTTTGTAAAATTGACTAAAGTAGGAGGTAGAAAAAAGTAAATTAATTTTTATGTGCAGCAATCTGAATTGCCCTAAGGAGGGATGCATATGAGCACTATTTGTTGTAAGGGTGTCGGCTCGGTTTAAACTGGACCTTCAGCATCATTTAATGAAAAGCCCAAACCCTTAAAATATATTAATTTTAGATGCTGGGGAGTAGTTTAAAGTG
The DNA here is from genome assembly GCA_027917425.1 of Gastrophryne carolinensis. NCBI lineage: Eukaryota > Metazoa > Chordata > Amphibia > Anura > Microhylidae > Gastrophryne > Gastrophryne carolinensis. Next base: position 359,851,859 of record CM051234.1, read on the forward strand.
GACCAACACCCAGGATTTTGACTATCCTGGGTTTTGGTCCACTTCGGTGGGGCACCCCAATCGGGGGTGCCCCGCTGTGTGAAACCCCCCAGAAAGCCCCAAAAACTCACCTCTCCCCGCTCCCACGTGACCGCTGCAGCCAATCCGGCCAAGCGGGAGGCAGCGACGGACAAGAGAGCGCGCCCGCCGCCGCCTCCCACGCGTCACTCTTACAGAGTCGGGCATTCACAAACGGCCGGCACGGGTGCGCGTCCTGCTAGAGGGACGCGCTGGAGGCGGCGGCGTGCGCCGCTGGATCGAGGAGCAGGTAGGGATTTAGGGGTTTCTGGGGGGTTTCACACAGCGGGGCACCCCCGATCATGGGAGGGTGTTGGTTCACTTTAAGTTTTTAGTCACTTACTTATTATTCTTTCCCCACTGGGCTTCAACTCTGTTCAGGACTCTAGGATACGGGCGCCGCAATCTTGACTCAGAAGCATCACATACTGAGAAGAGGAGGAGGGGGCAAAAGTGCAGGGGTGGGGTTATAGCTGTGCTTTGCCCAGACAGAGCAGAGCTGGGGTCAGGGAAAGGACAGCAATCCCAGAATGCAGAGTGACACAGTCAGAAGACACTTCCTGTTTGCAGGCTGCCTGATGCTCCATGAGCCGCCATCTTGGATGTTTAAAGGCTCATAACATGCAGTAGATGCAGGTAGGATGATTTTTAATGGGAGCAATCTGTATGTACAGGGTGTGGGAAACATATAAGATAGGCTCTTATTCAGGGTGAAGGTCCACTTTAAAGGATAAGTCCACTTTCAATGGAATTTTTTTTGTCCTCAAGATTCTGATCTTGGCTAGGATTTTTTTCTATGTTAGAAAAATAAAATTCTGTGATTACTCACCTGTAGAATTGGTATTATGAGTATACAGTACGCCCTGCTCCAAATCTAATACTTACAGTTGGGATATACTCCGCCAGATGGCGCAGGACTGCAGAGACATAGACGAAAATAGGCTCCTCCCGGACCCTCAAATACCCAGGGACCTCCCACAAATCCCCAGCATTGAAAAGCAGTTAAGGAGAAGCCAGGAGAATTAAACAATCCAAACTATCAACTATAACAATGATAACAATCACCATACAGGGGATCCAAGATAATGCAAAACAAGGGTGGGTTGGAGCAGGACGTACAGTATACTCATAATACCAATTCTACAGGTGAGTAATCACAGAATTGTATTATTCTTAGTATACAGTACGTCCTGCTCCAAATCTAATACTTACAGTTGGGACATCCAATAGCAGTGTCCATAAAGTAGGGTGGGATCCCCAAGAAGAATCAGCAGCAGGCAGTTTAAACCACTGCCGCCTGCAGAACCTTTCGGCCAAAAACAGCATCAGCTGAGGCCCTAACATCAACCTTGTAAAACTTTGAAAAGGTATGAACAGAAGACCAAGTAGCGGCCTTGCAACTTGTTCAACAGAAGCCTGGTGCTGAAAGGCCCAAGAGGCACCAATAGCACGAGTAGAATGAGCAGTAAGGCGGAAGGGAGGATTCTTCCCCTTAGCAGAGTAGGCCTGAATCACAGCCTGATGTATCCATTTGCTGATAGTAGACTTGGCAGGAGCCAAACCCTTCCTAGGACCAGAAGGGACCACAAAAAGAGCATCAGTTTTCCTGAAAGGTGCAGTAGCCACCAGATAGTACTTCAGACACCTAACCCCATCCAAAGAGTGCAAAACCCTCTCCTTAGCATTGCTAGGGTTAGGGCACAAAGAAGGAAGAACAATATCCTGATTCAAATGAAAAGCAGACACTACCTTAGGCAGAAAGTCAGGTTTGAAACGAAACTCCACCTTGTCCTGGTGCCTCTCATAGTAGGGGGGCTGAATGGACAGCACCGCCAACTCAGACACACGCCTGACAGAAGTGATAGCCACCAGAAACACAACCTTGAGCGTAAGAATGGCCAAGTCAGCATCCTGCACAGGATCAAAGGGAGCACCCTGCAAGGCTGACAAGAAGTTCAAATCCCAAACAGGCACACATAGGTTTACGTGGGGGACGCACATGAGTGACCCCCTGGAAAAAAGTCCTGATCAGAGGGTGCTGAGCAAAGGACTGCTGGACGAAAATAGCCAGGGCAGAAACCTGATCCTTCAGAGTACTGAGCTGGAGTCCTATCTCCAACCCATGCTGCAGGAACTCCAGAATCCTGGGAATAGAGAACACACGACAGGGAAGAGACTTAGACTCACACCAGTCAATGTAGGCACGCCAAACCCTGTAATAAATGGAAGAAGACTTCTTCCTAGCTTTAATCAAAGTATCCACAACCGAGGAAGACAGCCCCTTCTCCATCAAGATGGAGGTTTCAGCAGCCAAGCCGTCAAAGCCAGAGTTTGTAAATTGGGATGGCGTAGTGAGCCCTGAGTGAGCAGATCTGGCACCAAGGGCAGAGCGTACTGATCTACTGCCAGCTGTACCACGTCTGCGAACCACACTCTTCTTGGCCACCTGGGGGCCACCAGAATTGTTGGCACCCCTTCCAGAGCAATCTTGTGCAGAACCCTGCCCAGCAGGGGGAATGGAGGAAAGACATACAGGAGCTGAAAGTCCTGCCATGACATTGCTAGCACATCCGAGGTTAGGGCCAGAGGATCCTGGGACAGAGAGACAAAAGCTGGGAGCTTGTGATTGTGGCAGGACGCAAACAGATCTACATCTGGTTGGCCCCAAAGGTGACGCAGAGATTGAAACACCCTGCTGCATAGGGACCATTCTCCCTGGCGAGAGGTCCCCCTGCTCAGAGAGTCCGCCAGGCGATTTTCCACCCCCGGGATGTACACAGCTGAAATGCAGGGGACATTGGCCTCCTCCCAAGTCAGGATCAGAGACACTTCTTGGAGGGCCCTCCCTGATGATGTAGGCGACTGCCGTCTGGTTGTCCGAGCGCACCTGAACAGGCAGGCCCCGAAGGTGAGTAGTCAAGTGAGCCAGAACTAACCTGATCGCCCGCAGTTCCAAGACATTGATAGGTGTGTGGGCCTCCTGAGGGCCCCACCTCCCCTGGAACTGCAGGAACTTCCAGAAACCCCCTCAACCTGACAGACTGGCATCCGTGGTGACCATCTCCCAGGAAGGGGCAAGAAAGGATCTGCCCCCCCAACAGGTTCCTTGAGTCCATCCACCACAAGAGGGATCTCCTGACCAGGGGGGAGAGCACACAGACCCTGTCCAGGGACACTGGGTCCTTGTCCCATACTGACAATCGGTGAAGTTGCAGAGGCCTCAAGTGGAACTGAGCATAAGGGACGGCTTTGAAGCATGCCACCATCAGGCCCACCAGCTGTATCCTCTGCCTGATGGAGGGATGGGGACAAGCTAGGAGGGACTGAGCCTCTGCAATCAGACTGTCCACCTTCTGTTGAGGAAGGAAGATCCTTGCCTGAACTGTATCCAGATTCATTCCTAGGAATGGAGTTACCAAGGAAGGGGACAGTGAGGACTTGGGGTGGTTGATCACCCATCCAAATGACTCCAGAGTGGACACCACCAGCTGAGTATCCAGCTCTGCCTGATGTAGAGACTGGGAAGTGATGAGGATGTCGTCCAGATAGGGAAGCACGCGGACGGCCTGACATCTGAGCAGAGACATCACGCCAGCCAGCACCTTGGTGAACACCCTGGGAGCTGAAGTGAGGCCGCAGGGCAAGGCCACAAATTGGTAATGTTGATCCATCAGAACGAACCTGAGGAACCTTTGATGACCTGGGAACACAGGAATATGAAGATAAGCATCTTTGATGTCCACAGAAGTCATGAAATCCCCTTGGCGCAGGGAACTGATGGCAGAGCGCATAGTTTCCATGCGAAAGCGCCTGCCCCTGACAAACTTGTTGAGGATCTTCCAGTCCAGGGTGAGCCTGACTGAACCATCTTTTTTGGGTACTGTGAATAGGTTGGAATAAAAGCCCTTGCCATTTTATCTCAAGGGGACCTGGCAGATGACCCCCAGCTCCAGGAGGCCTTGCACTGCTAGCACTAGCTCCTGAGCTGACACAGGGTCATGAGAAATCCGGGATCTGATGAATCTTGGAGGGGGACAGGCAGCAAACTCTATCTTGTAACCGGAGGACACTACCTCCTGAATCCATCGGTCTGAGACATGAAGCCTCCAAATGTGAGCGAAGTGCTGCAGCCGTCCCCCCACCCGGATGGGTGAGGGCGCCCCATCATGCCTGAGGGGGCTTGGGGGAAGATTTTGCTTTGGGACCCCAGGAGGAGCCAGGACGCCCAAGTCCTCTGCCCCTGCCCCAGAAATCTCCCCGGGTCCCAGGAAAGGAAACCCCCCTCCCCTGTCTAGCACCACGGTAAGGGGAGGAGAAGGAACCCTGACCCCGAAAGGGCCTAGATTGACTCCTGCGCTGGGGTAGCCTGCCTCCCTTAGCAAAAAGGTCCAGGCGGTCCCCAAAAAGGCGCAGTCCTTTAACCCTTTAAACGCCAGCCACGTAAATTTTACGTGGCTGCCTCTCCAACCGTTAAACGCCAGCCACGTAAAATTTACGTGCCTGGCTTTGCCCCCTGCTAGCGCCGGTAAAATGTAAAAAAAACCACTTACCTGACCCCTCATTTGAACCGGCCGGGTCTCCTCTTCACCCTGGGGGGCTCCGATCCCCCGTCGGGGCTCCTCCGGAGGAAGGGGAGAGCCCGGAGTAGGCCCCCCCCCCGTTTTTGCGGCCGCTGGCTTTTCCTGCAAAAAAAAAAAAAAATCAAAATGACATTTACTCACCTCCATGTTCGCTCGATCGCGCCGGCCCTCCTCTTCACCCGGGGGGCCTCCGATCCCCCCCCCAGGGCTATCTTTCCTCAGGAGAGAGCCTGTCAGGCTCTCTCCCCTCTTCCTCCGACGGGCACCGCCATTTTGCCACGAAGCCCCGCCCCTTTTGGGGGCGGGGCTTATGACGTCACTCGGGCCGGCGTCTTGACAGCTCCAGGCCTCTCAGCTTTCAGATGCCGGTGATCGGTGGTGAGAGAAGGAGGGGACAGGAGATCCTCTGATCCCCTGCCTCCCCCCCTCCTCTGGCTGCCGATCACCGGCATCTGACAGCAGATCAGTGAGGGACACAGGAGCTGACGATCGAAGGTGAGTAAAGAGTAAATGTTTTTATTTTTTAATAAAATTATTTTTTTCTGTGTGTTTTTTTTTTATTTTACTGTTAACCCTTTGTGAACTGGTAAGGGGTCCATGAGACCCCTGTACCAGTTCACAAGGCTGGGGGGGTGGCAAATCCTGGGTGTTGGTCCACTTTACGGGTTAGGGTTAGGCTAACCCTAACCCTTAAAATTCCCCCCAAAAAATGGGGTCCCCCCACCCCCTGGGATTAAAAAGAAAAAATGTAAAAAAATAAAAATTTTAAAGAATTAAAATTAAAAAGAAAATGACATAGGGACCCCCTCCCGGGGGGACCCCACTATTTTTTTTACATTTTTAGGGTTAGGCTTAGCCAAAAATTCTCAAAAAAAATTGGGGTCCCCCCCCTGGGAGGGGGTCCCTATGTCATTTTAAATTAACCCCTTATGTTTATAGTGTGGATAGTAGTATTTTATTTGTAAATGTTATAAAAGGCTCTTTTCAGTTTGGGGGGTCTCCTGGGCAAGAATGAGGGGCTATTGATACATATGTGGTACCGTTGTAATCGGAAGAAATGGGGCTATCACATGCAATATGGTTTTTATTACTAAAAAAATGTTTTATTTAAAATAAAGGAGACAATTGTTTAAAAAATATTTTATTTTTTGGGTTTTTTTACACAAAAATATTTAAAAAACAGTAGAAAAATTACAAACAAGACATTTAATGTTAAAGCCTAAATTCTGCTGCAAAAAAATATATATATATTTTCCAAGAAATTCCGACAAAAATCACGGTTAAACATGCCGCAAAATGGGGAAAAATGACCAACTGAGGGCGACAAAAGTTCAAGTAGGCTGGCAATTAAAAGGGTTAATAGTACCTATGCATGTTGGGTATTGTTCTGCTTGGGGGACCTTGCGCTTTCAGATTTAGCTTGTTTTTTCTTATTTGCATATTGATATTTTAGGAAAAGGTGTTTTTTATTCTGCTTTTTTATAAATTTTTTTGTGAAACCCTGTGCAACCTAAGAATTCTTACTTCCAGAAAGATGAGCCCACGACAACAAGCTGGGTACGCTTAGAAAGCTTAAAATGTGTACTTTCAGGGAATATATGGTTTATGGGGGATATTCCAAATCTAAAGGGTTGTTTTGGTAGAAAAAGCACAAGGTGCGCACTTTGTATGCAGAGCTGAAATTTTGAAGTAAAATTACCGTTACGCACATGCTTTACTTTGGTGTGTTTGGCAACTCTTTCCTTGACAGAACCTATGCATGTTGGGTATTGTTCTGTTCGAGGGATGTTGCTTTTTCAGATTTTCAGTTTTTTCTTGTTTGCATATAGTTTTTTTTAGGAAAATGTGGTTTTGATTCTGCTTTTTTATACTTTTTTAGAGAAACCCTGTGCAACCAAAGAATATATTGAGGGATTACTTCCAGAAAACTGCACCCATGTCAACAAGCCTGGTACGCCTAGAAAGCCTGAGGTGTGTACTTCCAGAGAATCTATAGTTTGTTGGGGGTATTTCAAATGTAAAGGGTTGTTTTTCTTGAAAAACTGCAAGGTGCGCTTAGCACGTAGCATAGTATTTTATCTGAAAATCTCCTAAAGAGTAGTTTCAGTTTGGGGGAGTCTCCTGGGCAGGAAAGGGTGTCTACCTATACATATGTGGTATCACTGTAACCGGGAGAAATTGGGGTTTCACATGCAATAATATTTTATTGACAAACTTACATTTTTTATTACAAAAAACACTACAAATTGTAAAAAATTGTTTTTTGGTGTTTTTTTTTGCACATATTTCATCCAAAAATATTGAGAATACACCTAAAAAATGACAAACAAGACATTTCATGTTAAAGCTCAGACTCTGCTGAAAAAAACAATATATCACTTTTCTGGGAAATCCCTGGAAATCCCTTCAAAAATCACAGTTGAACAAGGGGAGCGCAAAATAGTGCAAAATGGTCTGGCAACAAAGGGTGACAAAATCTCAAGGTAGGCTGGCGGTTAAATGGTTAAAGGGAAACCCAGTGAGGGCCTTCTTGGCAGCGTTGTCAGCAGCCCACTGGCGCAGCCAAACCGAGCGGCGTATAGCCACCACGAGGGCAGAAGTTCTGGCACACATTCTGATGGTGTCATCCAATGCTGAGAGGACAAAATTTACAAAAACAGCACAACTGGAGAGTGCATTAAACACCTCACAAGGCAAATCATCAGGGGCACTATCAAGCATATTTCTGATAAGGGTTCTAGTGGCCACAGCAGTAATGGCATCCACCTCGGGGGGGGGGGGATGACCAACATTTAACCACCTCAGCAGGAAAGGGATACTTCCTATCCCAACTCTTTGAAACCCCGGGAAGTTTACTGGGATGCTCCCATTCCTTGAGCACAAGGTTATGGAAATGTGCCTGCTGTGGAAATTCCAAACGTGATCTTGCTGTATGGAAAAGCTCCCCTCTTTGCCTGGGAGCCTCAACAGGGAGAGAGATAGACAGAACCTCAAAAATCTGGGTCAATAATCTGTCAGTGTCATCCGGGGCCCAGGGGTCAGAGCCAGAATCGTCATGACCCCTTGGTCTCTCATCAGATGAGCCTGAATCAGAAAAGAGCTCCCCTTCATCAGACGGGGTATAGCCACAAAGATTCAAAAACTCCTCAGTTCCCATAGGGAAAACAGTGACATTAGGCGTCAAGTGCCGCTTCTTAGCAGGGGCCTTACGCTCTAAGGACTTAGCAATCAACTGCTCAACTGTAGCCAGTCTAGAAGACACATCAGGCTGAGAATCCCCACTAGTATGCAACTCAGTAGGAGTGAGATTTAGGCTTGGGGGAGTAGGCGAAGTGAAACGAGGTGCAGCCACTGGCAGGCCAGATTGCAATGCAAGCACCTGCTGAGCACAAGGTACACAGACCCACGCCTTGTCAGCGTCAGCATGAGGCTGCCCACAAGCTACACACAGCCGGTCTTGTCCCGAAGGGACCCCGGTCACATTATCCTGGGATGCCTCCATATGGTGATTATAGCGGCGCTATACGCCGATAGGGAATAACGCTATATAGCAACCCTGGATGCCCCAATAACCTGCTAGGGACGTGGGAGTATTATTTTTAAAAGGCCTACAAGTTATATACTAATACAGGGCCGGGAGAAGCCAAAAGGGTTCGCCCCGCCTGAAAGACATAAGCAGACAACCGGACCACATTAGGTAGGTAGGGGTCCGTCGCGCATGGGACAACCAAACAGGTTAAAGATGCCGTCGGTATATCTCGAGGGGCGGGCCGGTATCAGCGATGACGCTGAGCGCGCCATAAACGGGAACCGCCCCCCCCCCCAAAGAGCGCGAAACCAGAACGAGCAAGCAGCCAATGACGGCGCAAAAGCGCCTGAGGTAATGCCGCCACCAAACACGGAACCAAGTCAGCGCGCGGCGGCGGCAATTTTAAAAAGACAGTAAACTCAAGTCAGCGCGGCGGCTGACACAAGACTAAACAGAATGGAAAAAAAGTGTAAAACACAGAATGCATAGCATACACATTTACACACACCCTCCTCTTTTCCCCCGAAGGCTACAAGGAGAATGAGGGAGGACAGCGGCCACTTAAACAGGGCCCACCGATGGGCAGGGGCACTAGTGCGGGAGGGGCATCCCATAGAGGCTCACCATAAGCCTGAACCGCCTACCCTTTGGTGGGGGATTGCGGTGGAGCAGCGCTCCTAAGCACCTAAGAGCGGTGCTGCCTACCTTCACCCGACCAGCGCAGCCAAGGCTGGGAGGCATATTACTAATGGAACGGGTGGGAATAGTCCTACAGGGTCGCAGGCTAATAGCCCAGCTCACCTGCGAGTAGAGACCCATTTCTCGTGCTTCGCAGCCAGATTGCAGAGAAATTTTGGGGATTTGTGGGAGGTCCCCGGGTATTTGAGGGGCCGGGAGGAGCCTATTTTCGATGTCTCTGCAGTCCAGCGCCATCTGGCGGAGTATATCCCAACTGTAAGTATTAGATTTGGAGCAGGACGTACTGTATACTAAGAATATGTGTGTTTTATGGAAACAGATTTCACTACCTGCAATCTGTTGTCATTGGCAACGTACACCAAGTTTGCACAGCAAGAAGAGAGAAGTGAGCCCTGTACACACAGAACACTGCTGCTATGGTTGCTGCTGAAAAGAGGGAGCTCACTCAATCTTACACATGGCCGCCTTGTTGGGTCTGTTTTTAAGTGAGAGCAAAGGAGTGTAGAAAAGGTTTTATCTAAATTTGTGTTGGAGAGAAAAAGGAAAGATTCCTGCTGAGAGGAAAAGGTTATATATACAATTAAAGACTGGAGTGACAGATGACAGCAGGTAGGAAAGTGGGCTTCAAACTGGACCTTCACTGTAAAAAAGAGTCTATCTTATATGTTTCCACCCACCCTGTACATACAGATTGTCCACATTAAGAATCACCCTACCTGCATCTACTGCATTTTCTTCAAACGTCCAAGATGGCGGCACATGGAGTCTCAGGCTGACTGGAAACAGGAAGTGCCTTTTGACTATGCTGCTCTGCATTCTGGGATTTCTGTCCTTTTCATGACCCCAGCTTTGCTCACAGCTGTAACCCCACCCCCTGCACCTGTTCCCCTCAGTATGTGATACTTTTGAGGCAAGATTGTGGCGCCCGTATCCTGGAGTCCTGAACAGAGTTGCAGCCCAGTGGGGAAAAGAATATGTAAGCGGCTTAAAACTTAATTATTTTAGATGCTGGTGAAGTTTTTAAGGATTTGGGCTTTTAATTAAATGACACTGAAGGTCTGGTTTAAAGATATGAAGGACAGTGTTGGCTTGGGTAGCATTTAGGCGTGTAGTAAGTGTGGGAAGTGACAAAGATATTTCAGATATTGTAAAAAAAAAAAAAAAAAAAAAAAAAAAAAAAGTTGTACATTTTTTTTAACCCTTTTGTTGCCAAGCACGTAACACCTACATGCTGGCTTGGCTGGGCCTTAAGTGCCAAGCACGTAGGTGTTACGTGCTTGACTTTCCTCGCTTGTAGTTTAAAAAGTAAAAACAACAAATACTCACCTGACCCCTTGTTGGATCCGGCCGGGTCTCCTCTTTAATTTGGTGCCATCCGATCCCCCGTGGGGGGTCGGATGGCTCCAGGAGAGCCCCCGGAATAGGCCGCCCCCCCCCCCGCTTCTGCAGCAGCAGCTTCTAACTGTAAAAAAAATAAAAAATAAAAATGACATTCACTTACCTGTGTGTGCGCTGGCTCCCGCTGTCCCTCCTCTTCACCTGGGGGGCCTCCGATCCCCCCCCAGGACTTACCGATCTTCAGGAGAGAGCCTGGGAGGCTCTCTCCTCTCTTCTGCACGATGGCGGCCGCCATCATGCCTCTAAGCCCCGCCCCCTTGGGGGCGGGGCTTATGAAGTCATCCCGGCCCCGATCTCAGGCATCAGCCTTCTCAGCTTCTCAGATGCCGGTGATCGGTGCCCTGGAAGGAGGTGGCAGGAGATCCTCTGATCTCCTGCCTTCTCCTTCTCTGGATGCCGATCACCGGCATCTGTCAGCTGAGCGGCGAGGGACAAGAGCTTGCAATCGAAGGTAAGTACAGTAAAAAAAAATTTTTTTTTTTTCTAATAAAATACTTTTTATTATTGTGTGGTGTTTTTTTTTCACATTAACCCTTTGTGAGCTGGTAAGGGGTCCATGAGACCCCTTATACCAGTTCACAAGGCTGGGGGGGTGGCAAGTCACCTGCCCTAGCGGGTGGCTTGCCATTAACCCCCGCACCCCCATTACCTGCCTCCCCAAAGGCCAGGGGGGGGCAGAAGAGCCCGGGCCCACATAGGCTATGTGGGCTCGTAGGCTGCAGGGTGGGGGGGCCACCAAAGCTGGCCCCCCCCACTCTGTGCCTACAAGCCCCCATAGCTGGTCCCGGGCTGGTTACTTTGGGTAAGGGGGACCCCACGTCATTTTTTTTTTTGGATTTTGAAGGGTTTTTAACCCTTCAAAATCCAAAAAAAAATGGGGTCCCCCTCCCCGGGAAGGGGGACCCTATGTCATTTTTTTTTTTAATTAACCATTTGTCATCCAGCAGCTATAAAAGGCTTCTGGGCAGGAAAGGGTGTCTACCTATACATATGTGGTATCGCTGTAACCGGGAGAAATTGGGGTTTCTCACGCAATAAGATTTTATTGACAAACTTACATTTTTTATTACAAAAAAACTCTACAAATTGTAAAAAAATGTTTTTTTTTTGTTTTTTTTCACACATTTCACCCAAAAAAATTGAGAATACACCTAAAAAATACAAACAAGACATTTCATGTTAAAGCCCAGACTCTGTTGAAAAAAACAATATATAATTTTCCTGGGAAATCCCTGGAAATCCCTTCAAAAATGACAGTTGAATATGTGTAGCGCAAAATGGTGAAACATCGTCTGGCAACAGGGAGTGGCAAATGCTGCAGGTAGGCTGGCAGCGAAAGGGTTAAAGGAGCATTATCGCAAAATTGTGTAATATTAAAAATGCATACAAACATGTCGGCTAATGAGAGGAGGGGTCACTTATACACCCGAACTGAATAAAATGCCCACCAAGCTTGTGGTTTTCCTCTCATGGTAGGAATAAAATCCACGGGTGACAGGTTTAGTGTATCAGGGGGTGACAGTGTCTGTCACCCTGGATGTCCTTTTCCTTTTAATAAAAGAAAGAAAAACAAGCCTGTTTGTCCTTAATGCTGGGTGTATAAGGGACCTCTCCTCCCGCCATCCAGCATATTTATATGGTTTTTTATGATTGGGCCATTTTTCGCGATAGTGCTCCTTTAAGAATGATGCAAACTGACCTCCTGGTGTGTGAAGCAGAGAACTTTAGGTGTTGAGCAATTGTCTAGCAATTGTATATGATGAATGATATGGTTGTATAGAAGATAAAATTCCTGAGTTCCTAAGAGCATATTTATAGAACATTATTAATAGTTTGTTTGCTTGCTGTTCAGTGACACAAGAGAACCATTTCGATCTATGCAGGGCCAGGGCAGTGGTAGGTGAGGGATGTTGACTAAAGATTAGAATTGATATTGTAGTCTGCAGTCTTTACATCAGTTAACATGGCCAAGGTGTAACAAAAGTTGCCTCCCCCAGCACTCAAATCACCTGGTGCTCGCAGCCATTGTGTTCCCACAGATTGCCTGATGGTGGCCGCAGGGAGGCTGCACAGATCCGGCTTTCCTGTACTACAGTATGTGTGATTACTTAAAGTAGACCAACACCCAGGGGGGATCGGCCCGGGAATCTATAAGATTCCTGGGCCGATCAGATCCCTCCCAGCGGGGCATCCGAAATCGGGATGAAACACCCCAGGAAGCCCACAATCCTACCTTTTCCAAGTTCCAGCGGCGCATGCGCGTCCGCCGCCTCCCGCGCGTCCCTCTAGCAGGGATTGGCTGCAGAGGTCACGTGGGAGCGGGGTGAGGTGAGTTTTCGGGGGGTTTCACACAGCGGGGCACCACCGATCGGGGTGCCCCACCGACGTTTGTTCACAGACCTAGTGACTTCATATTTTATTTGAACCCTTTGCACTGACTAAGCTGCTGGGGAGGGAGCCAGGGTCTTGTGAAAATCTTTTTCTAAAGTCCTTTATAAGATTGGGTTTATGTGCTGCAGAAAGAGAAGGATCAAGAGAGCAGAGGCTAGTGAAGAGGAAGTCAAGTGTATGGCTCCATCTTAGTTGGTGGAAGCGGTGGACCATTGTTTAAGGCTAAAAAAAGGTAGTGAGAGAAGCAGCAGTTTTAATTGTCATGGAGAATATACAGTGTGAAGATACAGTACAAACCTCAAAAGTTAAAAAAGGATGGTGAATGTACTGTACTGAGAATGGGTTAAAAAAAGCATTTGCTCAGAAAGAAAGATACCAATACCTTCAGGGGCACCATCCAGGCCTGACAGCCACTACTGCTGTATCTGGGCCCCGCCCAGCAGCATGTCCTTAAGGGGGCCCAACTCTCATGAATCTATTTTATATATAGTAAAATATGAGAGAACAGAGTATTTTACAGCAGCGTCTGCAGCAAGGAAGTGGTTGTACTTACTGCTGCTACTGGTAGCGCTATCTACTGTGCCAAGGTTATTTCATTCTATCTCTCCTCCCTGCGTGCAGGCAGGTCCTAATCCACTTCTGTAAATAGAGTGTAAAAGGTCAGTAAGGGGGGCACAGAGGGTTCCCTAGGCCTAGAGAGGGATAGCGAGAGTTTAACTTACCTTAACAGAGGTTGTGTGTCCTCGGTCCTTCTCCCGGCGGCACTGGTCCTGGATGGTTTTGGGGAAAGCAGTTGGTTGCCCCATGGTGCCACAGGCAGGCCACGTGGAGCTCTTGCGCAGACTGGCCGCCCCGGCAGCATAAAACTGCGGGAGTCCCGGGATGTCAAGTGGGGGCAGAACTGTGTCTGGCTGGATGACTTCTTCCCGGCCTGGGGAGATGAAATCCCTCAGTGCTCCAAGGTTTGGGATACCCCTATGGGTCAATATCTTCGTACAGGAGGGTTGCCTTGTGAGCCAGGGTTCATCCCTGCGTGCAGCTAACTCCCCTCTCTGCTGCTGTCCTCCATTAGGATGAGAGGGCAGGGGGAGGAGCTAGTTTATAAAAAGAGAAGTAGGCGGGGTTGTCTTATAACAGGTAGGCAGTAGGAGTAGTTATTTTATAACCAGTGTGAGGATCAGCTCTGGTGGACAGCAGGATGTTAGCAGTATAGAGGCTCAGAAGCGAAAAGTTCAAAGTAAAGTCCGTCCTTTTCAGGAAAAATGCCATAGTATTGCATCAGACAGGCAACGGCCTTTCTTAGTTTTTGTCCAAGCTTGCACACTTGCAGCAGAATCCACCTCGGGTCCACATGAAACAGCCTGTATAAGAGCTTCCAGCCAGGCACACAGAGTCTCACTCCACAAGTGAGCTCTAGACACAGCCAGTGCACAGCTGACTCCCCAGGCTATTTATGCGGCCCGCAAAACCCGGACCTGGGTAGGGGGATGGAGTCCCACCCTGCTCTACTCCATCCCAGTAAAGCCGTCCCGTGTTAGCCTTTCGGCTATACTAACATTTCAGCAGCAGACTGCCATTAGCAGCTGATGCTGGAAAAAACTATACAGCTTTACTGCACCAAGGCCAGGTACCTTGGTGCCACATACCTACCGTCAATGACGGCACCTTGCACCTTACCACATACCCCCCCCCTTTGTTCAACCCTGAGGGGGTGGACACATGCCAAACAATGTGCCCGGGACAGGGCATCCGCATTACCCAACATCCGTCCCGCTATGTGCTCTACTGTGAACTTGAAATTTTGTAAGGACAGGAACCACCGGGTGACCCTGGCATTCCTGTCCTTAGCCTGGCACATCCACTTGAGGGGAGAATGGTCCGTAATCAAACGGAACCTTCTCCCCAGCAAGTAGTAGCGAAGAGACTCAAGGACCAACTTAATGGCCAAACACTCTCTCTCCACTACACTATACCGGGTCTCCGCGGGTGTCAGCTCGCGACTCACGTAGACAACGGGGTGCTCCTCCCCATTGACTTCCTGAGATAGTACAGCACCGAGACCTACTTCGGAGGCATCAGTCTGCACTATGAACTCCTTTTTGAAGTTGGGAGTCACCAATACCGGAGACCCACACAGGGCAGACTTCAAAGCGGAGAACGCTTTTTTGGCCCGTTCACTCCATTTCACCATGACAGACTTGCGTGCCTGCGACAGATCTTCCACATTCGGTCCAGAGTTTTCTGCTGGCCTAGGTGTCCCCCCAGAACATGTTGGTGGGCCAAATCCAACACCAGCTTGCGATAAGGATTGGGTACCACCAATTGTTCCACAACCTCTTCACGTACTTTGTTTACTCGGTACAGCATATCCTGGTGAACCACAAAGCGAGGAAACTGTAACTCCGCCCCTGGCTGTTGTGGCTCACCTTCCACCTCAAGTACATTCTCCCAGGCCCGAGATAGAGTCGGGTCCTGGTGTTGTGCTGTACCAAAACTACCCGTGGAGACATGGAGATCGGCCAACCTGTTGACAGGTCTTCCACATCTCCAACCATAACACTCAGTGGGGTTGACTCCCCTTCTTCCACCGTAGTGGCGGTCACCCCTACCGTTGTGCCTTCTGACTCCGGCTCCCAAGGTTCTGGGGTCACCCCTGAGTACGGCCAGTCTATTGGGGACACACCCGCCTCGCGGGTTTCTGGAACTCCCAGCTTGGTCCATAGTGACATGAACCCCGGAAAGTCTCTCCCAATAATAAGTTCGTACGGGAGTTTAGCGGCGACGGCAACTTCATGGTTCCAGCTGCCGGAGACGGTGGTTAGAGTCACTTGTGCTGTGGCATAGTCTCTCAAGTCCCTGTGTATGCACAAGACCCCAGTTTTCCGCCCCGTGTACTCATCGGGCAGTACCATGGCGGGTCTTACCAGGGTAACCATACTCCCCGAGTCCAAGAGGGCCACAGCCAGGGTATCCCCCACTTTCACCTGGCAGAGGTGACTTTGCCCCACAAGCTCAGGGACACCGGCAGCACACAGCCTCCTGGCATACATGGAAGGGCGGTAACCAAAGTTCATGTCCATGGGCTCCCCCTGGTCGGGACAGTTGGCTCTGATATGTCCCGGCTCCTTACACCCCCAACACAACACCGGGGCAGGGACTTTGGGGGGTAGGTCCTGAGGGGGTTTAGGGGACACCACTCGCCTGGGCTGGGGCGGGGACCTCCGGGGTTTCCCCGAATCCTTCCCTGTAGAGCCCCCTTGCAAGTTCCTGGTGGCCTCATATCGCTCCACTAGGTCCACCATCTCTAGAGCGTTGCCGGGGGATACCTGGCCAACCCAGTGCTGGAGAGGGTGCGGCAAAGCCCTCCAGAACATGTCCGCCAGCAAGCGGTCCAACATGGCAGAGGGGCTTAATAAATCTGGCTGCAGCCACTTTTGCAGTAGGTGCAGCAGTTTATAGTACTGGGGTCTGGCGGGCTCTGCCGACTGATAGCTCCACTGATGCACCCACTGAGCCCGAACCCACACATTCACCCCCAGTCTGGCCAGTATCTCACCCTTCAGAGTCGGGTAGTCCGCGGCTTGGTCGTCTGGAAGATCAAACAACACCTGCTGGGGTCCAGATGCCAGAAATGGAGCAATGACGTCAGCCCACTGGTCACGAGGCAACTTCTCCCTTGCAGTCACCTTTTCAAACACCGCCAGGTAGGTCTCGACGTCATCCGAGGGGGTCATCTTTGTAAGCGTCAAGCGGACAGCTTTCCGGGCATCAGGGACACTTTTGGGCGCTCCTGCAGCTTGCAGCGCCATCACATGTTGCAATAGCAGTTGGTTGGTCTCCTGCTGCTGCTTGTTGGCCTCGCGCTGCTGCAGATTCGCCTCCATGAGGGTTTTCATGACAGCCTCCATTTTGTCTGCGGTCTCAGGTAGCAGCCTGGCAGGCTTAATGTAGGACATGCACAAAAAACGTTTCCGTCGGTTGCTCCTAGCAACGGCCTCACTGCTTTGCCCGCATCCGACACCAAATGTGAGGATCAGCTCTGGTAGACAGCAGGATGTTAGCAGTATAGAGGCTCAGAGGCGAAAAGTTCAAAGTAAAGTCCGTGTTTATTCACACAAAGCCCATAACATAAAATATCCTTTTTAGGTTACATCACCTTTTCAGGAAAAATGCCATAGTATTGCATCAGACAGGCAACGGCCTTTCTTAGTTTTTGTCCAAGCTTGCACACTTGCAGCCGAATCCACCTCGGGTCCACATGAAACAGCCTGTATAAGAGCTTCCAGCCAGGCACACAGAGTCTCACTGCACAAGTGAGCTCTAGACACAGCCAGTGCACAGCTGACTCCCCAGGCAATTTATGTGGCCCGCAAAACCCGGACCTGGGTAGGGGGATGGAGTCCCACCCTGCTCTACTCCATCCCAGTAAAGCTGTCCCGGGTTAGCCTTTCGGCTATACTAACATTTAGCAGCTGATGCTGGAGAAACTTTACAGCTTTAGTGCACCAAGATAGAAGAGTGTGGGATTCCCAATAAAAAGAGAAAGAGGAAGCAGGTGGAGATAAACTGTAAGTTAGAGGGAAAGGGTGGTGTTAGGCCCTGAGCTATAAGAAAGGGGTGGAGTCTCCCTAAGTACCAGTTACTGTTTTGGAGTGCAAGGGTTTACACCCGAAGAAACTCAGGAGGGTAGCTTGGCATGGAACAGTGAAGGAGCCCTCTAACGTGAGAGTGGACGAGGCCTTTGTGGCACTCCACTCTTCCCCGCCGGGCAATGCCATGTCCACCCGGCCCTGTTCAGATCGTCGTTTGTGCCAGGGGGACGTGCTGAATTCGGCTCTGGGTGATGCGCACCAGCCGGCTACATCCCCGGTTTTCATGCTGGACGCACCCACTCTCGCACCTAGCCATTCAGAAAGGCTGGGCTTGGCCACGCACACAGTAACAGGGAAGCCGGTGATGCAGTGTCTAGCGATTGCGGCATGGCGGGAGCCGTTGGTAAAGTAAAAGGATGAAATCAGGCAATATTGCTTACCTCCTCTGTGACCTATTGTGATGCAGTGTCACATCTGATCTCTGGCAGCCAATAAGGGGTATGCACATCAACGCAATTGTGGGCAGTGCATGCAGCCATCTCACACACTTTGGGAATGCAAAGGGGGTTGCCCATTTGAAGATACAGCAGCCCTGAGGACTTTTAGAATTCGTTCAGGCCCATGTTCTAGTATAACCACTAAGGTGGTTCCAGCTTGAGTATGCAGGAAGCTTGTCTAATTAGGTAAAGGTTTACATACAAAGTCGGATCTTCTCAGTCACAATTTTCTTGAAAATGTTTGACCAATAATCCAGAAGGTTTTTTTCCTGTATGCCTCCACCAGTGGCAGAAAACCATGCCACCCTTCTAACAAGGGAGGTGGAGTTGGTAAGCTAAAGTTCCGACTTCGACTTCTCAGTAAGTGAAAGCCCAGGGATGATCCCTGCATTTCAATGAATGGAATAGGCTTGTGGGGTCATAAACAAGGCTCAATGGACACCTCCATAAGAACCGTGGGCATTGGCGCAATCCCTGGCTCACCGCCATTGCTAGGACACACGACTACTGCAGTACTCATCACTGACTCGGTTATAAACAGAGGCCTTAAATTGAAAGAACATAAAATATATGTATCATTAATGTTTGTAAACTTCCTATGAAAGATACATATGGAAGTTTTTTTATGCTAGCTTTTCCGGCTTCAACTCCACTCAAAAGCAACTCCGGCTCAGACTTCACAGCCTTGCTATTTTTTCAGGCTGCGACCCCTTTATAAATATCCAATAATTAGTAATAACAATTTTTTTTTTTTTGGGGGGGGGCAGGATTCCAGGAGAGCCACCAAAGAGACTGCACAGCATCTAATACCTCATTGCCCATGTTTTAATCCTTGCCCCCCAGGCCACCCCGATGCAGGATGCAAGCCTGGCTAAAGGTATAGCTTAGGACAGCCGCGGCTCATGCATGCACTGTTGGATCAGGGAGAATGTAGGTTATAAAGGGGACTCGGGGGGGTTCACACAGCAGGGCATCCCGAATATGGATGCCTCAAGGGAATCAGGTGGCCCAGGGGTCTTTTGGTCCACTTTAATGAGGCTGCTACAAGCTCATAAAAAACATGTTTTAGGTACTGTATGAATGCTGCGCGGCTTTAATAATGTATGTAAAGACTGTATAATAAACACTTTGACTGGATTAAAAATGTTTTTTTTTTTATTTACCGGATTTAAGATGTACTGCATGGTTTCTACCTGTGTAGACAGTAGAAAACAGAAAGAAAGTGCATGTCGTTGGCTGTTATTTTTTTTTATTACAGCTGTATTTATCTTCTAGCTGCCCTATAACTGAATGCGGATTTATGTATTGGTCTTTAGGCTGGATTTTTTTCTGAAACTCTGAAGATGGGATAACATTGCCATCTAGTGGCCATTTTTTATACAGCACAATATACGACACCTTCTTCTTACAAACCGACAGTAAAAAAAAAGCTAAAATAATAATTAACTTAATCTAATAATGTGAACCAAAATATAAAGAGATTGCATTTGGACTATTTTCCTGAACTCACCTGGGCTTGGCCAATTACCTGGGTTGAATAAGAGTTTCTAAGTGAAAGGGACTGTAAGGCCAATGGGAATCATAAAGAAGCAAGCAGCTCATCTGATGCCCATCCCATGTTTTTCTCCTCCATTTTTTGACGTGCCGAGTAGAATCTGTAGCAGGGCTCCAAAGTTTTGATTTCATTTCTCCAGAACCACACAAAAAAGTGGTCTAACAGACACTCTGTCCCGCCTTAGCGAGCATGCCAAGCCAGTGGCTCCACAGTTGTCTCTGACCACAGCAGAGCAGGCTCAATATTTAAAATGCTGTGCCATTACATGCTTTTCCCAAGCTCAGTCATGACCCCGCAACTAATGCGAAGAAAGCGGCTTTGTGCAGGATACATAAGGTATTTATATATAATCTGAGATGGTTTGAAATTGTTCATAGTCAAGCAAGTTAGGGACATTAAAGTGGACCAAAAATACAATTTTGTGATTACTCACCTGTAAAATGGGTATTATAAGTATGTCACACACCCCGCTTCCACTATTCAGGACATATGGGTTATGGTCCAGTAGAGGGCGAACTTCTGCAGAGATGAATGCAAAAAAGGAGCCCCTCCCGGTCCATAAATACCTGGGACCTCCCACACATTCCCCAGTATATGACAGCAGTAAGGGGACCAGGAAGAGATAATAAAACATTCTTAACAATAAAAGGTTCACCATATAAAGGATCCAGAATACCAAAGGGCGGGATGAAGCGGGGTGTGTGACATACTTATAATAGCCATTTTACAGGTGAGTATTCACAAAATGGTATTATTCTAAGTATGTCACACACCCAGCTTCAATACATTCATTACACTTGGGACATCCAATAGCAGTATCCGTCATGGGTGGGGATCCAAATACAGCAAAAAATGCACCAATTTAAACCACTGCAGCTTGCAGAACCTTGCGGCCAAAAACAGCATCCGCTGAGGCCCGCACATCAACCTTGTAAAACTTGGAAAAAGTATGAATGGAAGACCAAGTAGCAGCCTTACAAACTTGTTCAACAGAAGCCTGGTGCTGAAAGGCCCAGGACGCCCCAACAACACGAGTAGAATGAGCAGTGATCTTAAAAGGAGGAACCCTCCACTTAGCAGAATAGGCCCCAACAATGGCCTGGCATATCCATTTACAAATGGTAGACTTGGCGGGCGCCAAACCTTTTCTGGGCCCAAAAGGCACCACGAACAAGGCGTTCGTCTTACGAAAAGGAGAAGTAGCAACCAAATAGTACTTCACACAACGAACCACATCCAAAGAGTGCAAAACCCTCTCCTTGTCATTGCTAGGCTTAGGACACAAGGAAGGGAGAACTACATCCTGATTGAGATGGAAGGCAGAAACCACCTTAGGAAGGAAATCTGGTTTAAAGCAATAAACCACCTTGTCCTGGTGTCTCTCAAAGTAAGGGGCCTGAATAGACAGAGCCGCCAACTCAGAGACATGCCGAACAGAGGTAATAGCCACCAAAAAGGCAACCTTTTGAATGAGCACAGAAAGTGCCACATCCTGCACCGGCTCAAAAGGAGGCCCCTGGAGGGCCGAGAGAACCAAATTTAGGTCCCAAACGGGAACCAAATGCTTTCTAGGGGGCCGAACATGAGTGACCCCTTGGAAAAAAGTCTTGACCAGATGATGCAAAGCAAAGGACCTTTGAAAAAAGAAAGCCAGGGCTGGAACCCCAGATCCAGACCGTTCTGTAGAAACTCCAAAATCCTAGGAATCGAAAAAAACCCTGCAAGGTAAGGCCCTAGCCTCACACCAGTCAATATAGGACCGCCAAGTCCTATAGTAAATGATAGAGGAAGACCTCTTCCTAGCTCTAATCAAGGTCTGAATAACCGCCTCAGACAAACCTTCCTCCCTCAGGATGAAGGTTTCAGCAGCCACGCCGTCAAAGCAAGCATTTGTAAATTGGGCTAACGTAGTTGACCCTGAGAGATCAGATCCGGAAACAGAGGCAGCCTGTACTGATCTACCGCCAGTCTTACGACGTCTGCGAACCCAACCTGTCTTGGCCACCTTGGGGCCACCAGAATTGCTGGTGCCCCCTCTAGAGCCAACTTGCGCACTACCTTGCCTACCATGGAGAAAGGGGGAAACAGGTACAGAAACCCCAGATCCCTCCAGGCAAGGGACAAGGCATCCGCTGCCAGGGCCAGAGGATCCTGAGACAGAGATACAAAGGATGGAAGCTTGTGATTGTGCCGAGAGGCAAAGAGATTCACCTCCGGAGTCCCCCACTTGTGACACAGGGCCCGAAATACCCTGTGATTGAGAGACCATTCCCCTCGGCGAGAAAACCCCCTGTTCAGGGAGTCCGCCTCTGTGTTCTCCACTCCCAGAATGTACACTGTCGAGATGCAAGGAACATTGCTCTCTGCCCATGTTAGAATCAGACAGACTTCCCTGAGGGCACTCCTGCTGCTAGTCCCTCCTTGGTGATTGATGTAAGCTACCGCAGTTCAATTGTCTAATCGAACCTAAACCGATAAGCCCTGGAGGTGAAGTGTCAGACGTGACAGAACCAAACGGATAGCTCTGAGCTCCAAGACATTGATGGGGGGGTGAGCCTCCTGAGGACCCCACAACCCCTTGGACTGATGATCCTTCCAGAAACCTCCCCAGCCCGACAGGCTGGCATCCGTGGTAACCGTCTCTCAACAAGGGGCCAGAAAGGATCTGCCCCTCATCAGATTGCTTGGTTCCAGCCACCACTGAAGGGACTGCCGAACCCTGAGAAAGGACTGATCCAAGGACTGTGGACATCTGTCCCAGTTCAGGAATAGAAGCCACCATCAAACCTACCAGTGTCATCCCTAGCCGGATAGAGGGGCGAGGGTTGGTCAGGAGAATACGTATCAGATCCTGAACCCTCTGCATCTTTGACTGAGGTAGGAACACTCTGGCCTGACTGGTATCCAGAATCATGCCCAGAAAAAAGATCTCCCTTGATGGGGAGAGAGAAGATTTGGGGTGGTTGATCACCCATCGGAACCTCTCCAGCGTTGTCGCCACCATCCTGGTGTCGAGCTCCGCCTGGCATAGGGAAGAAGCTGTAATGAGCAGGTCATCCAGATACGGCACAATGCGAATGCCCTGGGCTCCGAGCAGGGCCATTATGCCCACCAGAACCTTGGTAAACACCCTCGGTGCCGAGGTCAGCCCGAACGGGAGTGCCACAAATTGAAAATGCTGATCTCCCACCACAAACCTGAGAAATCTCTGGTGTGCTGGGAAGATCGGTACATGGAGATCCTTGATGTCTATGGACGTCATGAAGTCCCCTTGACGAAGGGAACTGATGGCAGAGCGCAGAGTCTCCATGCGGAACTTCTTGGTTCTGATAAACCTGTTGAGAAGCTTCAAATCCAGAATGGGTCTTATGGATCCATCCTTTTTGGGAACCGTGAAGAGGATGGAATAGTAGCCCCGGCCCCTCTCTGAGAAAGGCACCGGGCATATGACCTCCATGTCCAGGAGATTCTTCACAGCCAACAGCCCCTGTTGGACAGGGATCCGAGGGCACCCGAGACCTTAGAAATCTGGGAGGAGGATGGTACTCGAACTCCAGTTTGTACCCGGATGATACCACTTCCAAAATCCAATTGTCTGTAACCTGGAAGAAGAGCCGCAGCCATCCCCCCACCCGTAAGGGTGAGGGCGCCTCCTCATTGCTGAGCTGGCTTGGCAGCGGGCTTGGGCTTGGAACCCCAGGTAGAGACTGGACGGGCAAGTCCTCTGCCTCTGTTCCAGGAATCACCTCTGAAGCTAGAGTAGGCAAGACCTCTGCCCACTCTGGCACCGCGAAAGGAAGGATTGAAGAAGCTTGCCCCCCCAAAAGGAGCGACGCTGCTTCTTACGCTGAGGTAGCTTTCCACCTTTCATCACAGAATCCAATTTGTCTCCAAACAGCCGCGTTCCCAGGAAGGGCAGAGCTGTAAGTGATTTCTTTGCCGCAATGTCAGCCGCCCACTGGCGTAGCCAGACCGATCGGCGCATGGTCACCAGCAGAGCCGAAGTTCTACTACACATGGTAATAGTGTCGTCCATAGCAGACAAAACAAAATTCATGAACAATTCACACCTCTTAAGGGCTGTGAATTCAACGCTGGCCGGGTTGAGCTGAGCCCCTTTAACAAGTCCCTAATCTCAGACCTGGTAGCCACAGCCACGAGTGCAGATGCACAAACAGCCGCAAGGCTGAACCCACACTGGCAAAGGCATGACATGCCATCTGGTCAATGCGCTTGTCCTCGCCATCCTTAACCCTTTAAATGCCAGCCACGTAAAATTTACGTGGTTGCTTCTCCTCCACTTAAGTGCCAGCCACGTAAAATTCACGTGCCTGGCATTTACCCCTGCTAGCGGGCAAAAAATAAATAAAAAAAAAATACTCACCTGACCCCTCGTTGGATCCGGCCGGGTCTCCTCTTTAATTTGGTGCCATCTGATCCCCCGTGGGGGCTCGGATGGCTCCAGGAAAGCCCCCGGAATAGCGCCCCCCCCCCCCCCCCGCTTCGGCAGCAGCAGCTGCTAACTGTAAAAAAATAAATAAATAAAAATGACATTTACTTACCTGCAGTCGCGCTGCCTCCCTCCGGGTTTCCTCTTCACTGGGGGGGCCTCCGATCGCTCCCGCCCTGGCTATTCAGCTTCAGGGGAGAGCCTGAAAGGGCTCTCCCCCTCCTCTCCCGACAGGCGCCGCCATCTTGCCATTAAGCCCCGCCCCTTTGGGCTTATGATGTCACTCACCGGGTGTCGTCCTGGCTCCCTGCTGCTCTTCATTCAGATGAACTCATGCTGGGCACAGGAGCAGAGGGGCAGGTGATCAGATCATCACCTGCCCCTCTGCTACTGCAGCCAGCATGATCACATCTGTCATCACACCGAGGGACAAAGGAGCTGATGATGAGGTAAGTAAAGTTAAAAAAAGTTTTTATTTTTTAATAAAAGTCATTTATTCTTATGTGTCAGTGTGTTTTTTTTTTACTGTTAACCCCTTGCTATGTGGGCTTGTAGGCTGCAGGGTGGGGGGCCACAAAAGCTGCCCCCCCCCACTCTGTTCCTACCAGCCCCCATAGCTGGTCCCAGGCTGGTAATGCTAGGTAAGGGGACCCCATTTCATTTTTATTTTTTTTTTATTTTTAAGGGCTTTTAATCCTTAAAATTCCCAAAAAAATGCACCCCCCCCTCGGAGGGGGGACCCTATGTCGTTTTTTTAAAAAATTAACTCCTTTTGTTCTTTCGCCCAGCAGCTATAAAAGGCTTCCAGCAGGTGCGCAGAAGCCAGTGATTGCCGAGGGACACAGTGCTCCAGGATGGATGGGAGGTAAGTATTAAAAAAAAAATATATATATATATATTTTTTCTCTGTGTGTGGTGTTTTTTTTTTACTTAACCCCTTGTGAACTGGTAAGGGGCAGAAGCACAGGGGGGGGGGGGGCAGAAGAGCCCGTGGCCACGGGCTATGCGGGCCTGTAGCCTGCAGGGGCCCTGTTTCTACAAGCCCTGCATAGCTGGTCCTGGGCTGGTTACTTGGATAAGGGGGACCACATGTCATTTTTTTGGATTTTTAAGGGTTTTTAACCCCCACCCTGGGAGGGGGGACTCTATGTCATTTTTTTTCTCAATTTAACCCTTTGTAGTGTGGATGGTAGTTGTATTTTATTTGTAAATGTTATAAAGTACTTGTTTCAGTTTGGGGGTCTCCTGGGCAGGATCGGGGGGCTACCGATAAATAAGTGGTACTGTTCTAATCGGTAGAAATGGGGCTTTCACATTCAATATGGTTTTCCTTAATAAAATACATTTTTTATTTAAAATAAAGGAGACAATTTTCTAAAAATGTTTTTTTTTTTTTTACTTAATATTGTAAAAAACAGAATAAAATTTACAAACAAGATTTCAAGTTAAAGCCTAAACTCTGCTGCAAAAAAAAAAAAATACATTTTCCTGAAAATTCCAGCAAAAATGTTGCAAAACATGGTGCAAAATGGGGAAAAATGACCTGTCAACAGAGGGTGACAAAATCTCAAGTAGGCTGGCAATTAAAAGGGTTAAACGTAGCTATGCATGTTGGGTATTGTTCTGTTCGGGGGACCTTGTGCTTTCAGACTTAGCTTGTTTATTCTTGTTTGCATATTTATATTTTAGGAAAAGGTGTTTTTTATTCAGCTTTTTTATACATTTTTTAGGGAAACCCTGCGCAAACAAATAATTCTTTGAGGGATTAATTCCAGAAAGATGAGCCCACTACAACAAGCTGGGTTAACAAGCTTAACATGTGTACTTTCAGGGAATATATGGTTTATGGGGGATATTCCAAATGTAAAGGGTTGTTTTGGTAGAAAAAGTACAAGGTGCGCACTTTGTCTGCAGAGCTGAAATTTTCAAGTAAAATTACCGTTACGCACATGCTTTACTTTGGGGTGTTTGGCAACTCTTCCCTTGACAGTAGCTATGCATGTTGGGTATCGTTCTGTTCGGGGGATGTTGCTTTTTCAAATTAAACTTGTTTTTTCTTGTTTGTAAATAGTTTTTTTAGGAAAATGTGGCTTTGATTCTGCTTTTTTATCCTTTTTTTAGGGAAACTCTTTGCAACCAAAGAATACATTGAGGGATTACTTCCAGAAAACTATGGCCACATCAACAAGCCTGGTACACCTAAAAAGCTTGAGGCGTGTACTTCCAGAGAATATATAGTTTGTTGGGGGTATTTCAAATGTAAAGGGTTGTTTTTCTGGAAAAACTGCAAGGTGCGCATAGCGCATATCACAGTTGGATTTTTTCAGAAAATCCCCTAAAGCGCTGTTTCAGTTTGGGGGAGTCTCCTGGGCAGGAAAGGGTGTCTACCTATATATATGTAGTACTGCTGTAACCGGGAGAAATTGGGATTTCACACGCAATAAGATTTTATTGACAAACTTACATTTTTATTACAAAAAAACACTACAAATTGTAAAAAATGGATTTTTTTTTCACATATTTCACCCAAAAATATTGAGAATACACCTAAAAAATGACAAACAAGACATTTCATGTTAAAGCCCAGACTATGCTGAAAAAAACAATATATAATTTTTCTGGAAAATCGCTGGAAATCCTTTCAAAAATCACATTTGAACATGGGGAGCGCAAAATAATGCAAAATGGTCTGGCAACAAGGGTGACAAAAACTCCAGGTAGGCTGGCACTTAAAGGGTTAAGGGTAGTGGCATCAGGAGTATGCACAACGGAGGTGTTGGACAACCCTAATATGGGCTCATCGACCTCGGGAGGGGAAGACCAGCGCTTCACCGCGTCCACCGGGAAGGGATACTTCCTATCCCATCCCTGAGGAACACCGTGAAGCCGACTCGGCTTCTCCCAATCTCTAAGAATCATGCTGTCAAAATGATCCTGATTTGGAAACTCCAAGCGGGGCTTAGAGAACCCAAAGAATTCCCCCTTCTTTGGAGGGGCCTCTGCCGGTGGGGAAATATCCAGAACCTCTAACAGATGGGTCAGGACCCTGGGGGTATCAGCAGCATCCCCCGGCGCCTGCCCAGCATCAGAATCAAAGAACTGCAATTCCTCAGTCTCAGATTCCTCAAACAATTCCCCCTCCTCAAGCGGGGAATAATCAGCCCAATCAGGGGAGTCATAATCATCAAAACCAATTACCGGTGACAGATGCCTTTTCTTAGCAGGGGCCTTTCTGCCCACTGAGCTAGAAACAATTTTCTCGAGGTTGGCCAGCCTAGCACATACTTCCGAGTGCGACTCCCCACTAATGACAGTGTCACATGGGGTACAGACAATGCGGGGTGGGGTAGGAGATGAGACGGGCGGCACTGACCCAGACGCCTGGGATCCCGACTGCCGCACTATGGCCTGTTGCGCACATGGTATGCAAATTAGTACATTCTCCCCCGTAAGGGGTACCCCGCAAGCCACACATGGCCGGGATTGTCCCGAAGGGAGCCCGATATCCTGTGTAGCCTCCATATGGTGATTTTAAGGTAGTCGCAATGACCAGAGGGAATTACGCTGGTAAGCAACCCGGGATGCCCCTTTAAGTCCCGAGTGGGAGGATTTATAAGTGCCAAAATTACTGCTAGGGACCCTAGGACCGGGAGAAGCCCCTTTTTTAGCAAGGCACAGGGAGTCCTCCTGAAAAACACAAGAGAGATGGGCCCATAAGTACTAGCACACACACTCACAATAGAACACCTAAGCATAAGCATAGAAGACAAAATTTAACCCTATGGTGCACCATAGGGTTAAATTTTGTCTTATACTGTGGATTTGGTGAGCACGCCTATATTTGTTTATTACTAGTGGTGCACCATATTAGTTCTTTGTTCTTTAAGCATAGAAGACATAATGATCAGCGCTGCCCCTGACTATGCAAAAGTTAGATGAATAAAGGGGCCCAATAGGGCACTCACGTCATAGTAATGGCGTCCAGCCAGGCTGCAATCCGGAGAGAGAGAGGGAGAAGAAGGGGCGGGCCAGCGCGGATCGCGCGCCGTGCCTGACCCAGCTCCCCTTCCTCCACTACCAGAAAAGCGGTTCCCAGCAAGAGGCTGGGCTCCGCATCCGGCAATGTGCGAGCGCCCGGCCCCACCCCCTCCACACCACGGCCTGAGGGGGAGAAGCTCTCCAGTGTGCTTTAGCGCACCCTCAGGTGAAGGCACAAAAAAAGCGCACCCAAGCGCACAACACACATACACAGTGAGAGTGAAAGAGAGAAAAGGATTGAAGGAAAAACACCGTCCCCCCCCGCTGGAGGGTAACAGGGGGACCCGGAAGGAGGGGAATCCCGCACCAGGGGTGAAAGGGATAGTAAGGTACAGGGCATCCCAAACCGGAATCACCAACCCGGATACCACCTACCCCTTTTATATGAGGTCTCAAGGGGGAGCACCTATTAAGGTGTTGTCTACCCTCACCCGGACCTGCAGCCAAGGCTGGGAGGCTAGTATAGACTTTAATATAAAAAGGTCCGGGCACAAATAGGCAAAATGGGGAATGAGTGGGAGGTCCCAGGTATTTATGGACCGGGAGGGGCTTCTTTTTTTGCTTTGACCTCAGCAGAAGTTCGCCCTCTACTGGACCATAACCCATATGTCATGAATAGTGGAAGCGAGGTGTGTGACATACTTGGAATACCTGTGATATTCACTATCCTGGGTTCCGGTCCTTCCCCCTGGGGCACCCGGTTTTTGGTGCCCTGCTGTGTGAAACCCCCCAGAATGCCAAATCTACTCACCTCCTCTCGAGCCCATGGTGCAGCTAGCCACACTTACGAGCAGCATCACAGTGGATGCCCACTTTAACTTACACTTCAGGGTTTAAATAGATTGTGGGACAGATCTTTGTATTGACCCCGAATATATTTATACAGAGTTATTAAATCACCCCTCAGGCATCTCTTTTCCAAACTAAATAAACTGACTTTCAGGGTACTCTAGTTCCCTCATTCAGTTTAATTTAGTTTCCCACCTTTGAACACACTCAAGTTTTGATATGTCTTTCTTATACACAGGTGCCCAAACTGTACACAGTAATCCATATGGGTTCTGTGCAGTTACTTGTACAGGGGTAAAATGATGCTCTGGTCATGATGCACCCCATGATTGTGTTTGCCTTGGCAGCTGCTACCTGACATTACATTATCACTACACTTTAGTTTATTATTTATTTAAAGCCCTAGGTCTTTTTCTGTTGTTGATTTACCCAGAGTTTCTAATTTAGAGTGTAATCATGGCACAAATTGCTCCTACCCATGTGTATAACCTTACATTTACTTATATTAAACTTCATTTGCCATTTTTCTGCTAATACCTCCAATTTATCTAAATCAGTTTGTAGCTGCCTGCTGTCCTCCCTTTTGTTAATTATTTCAAGCAGCTTAGTATCATCCCCAAAAAGATTGATATTTTACTGCTTAATCCAATATCATTTATATATTAAACGTGAGAAAGGTAGGAAACATTTGCATCAAAGGCTGCCTTTTAATTACTAGTGCAAGGTAGCATTAGAACTAAGAAAAAAAGAGGGATTGCCTTGAACAAGTGTAAAAACAAACCATGGTTTGCTTACCTGACATTCAATGGATTTATCTTGGTAAGCTGGTGGATACAGCTGTTTAAGCTGTTTCAATATCCCAGCCCCTGGAGGTGGACCTACAGGTTTTCCACTCTTCTTGCAACAGTGGGACACATGTCGTGTGTCTGCAGGGTTTCTTCTGAGCATAGTAAAAATATCACTAGAAGCAAAAAAGAATGCCTAGAGCTTGTTAAACCAATAAAGGTAGGTAACAGGGGCATCAGTAGTCTCTCTAAGTGCCTACGTTTTGTGAAGCCAGTGTGTAACGGCAGACTCACCTGGGTCCCGGTCCCGCGGCATCTCCGGGCGCCGTGCCGGGACACTTACTGTTTTTCGGCCGAGCATCGGCTCGAGCGGCGCTGTGCGCGGCCGCCGCCGCCTCCTCCTCGGCGCGGTCCCGCGCGTGAGCACGCTCCTCATATGTCCTCTGATTAAAGAGACCAATCCCTTTTAGTTGTTTAGAGGGCGTAACGCCCCTCAGAAGATTATTGGACATCCTGGCCCAAAGTTGTCATGTGCACCAATCATTACACACACCCCTGTAGTGCTCAGCCCTATAAAGGTTTACCCCTACAGTACTCTAGTGATAGCGTTTAGCTGGGTGTGCCTTAGATCCTGATATAATACTGTTTGATTCTGTTGCCGACCTTGCTTGTTGACCATTCTGATTGCCGCCTGGACCGAACCCTTGCTTGTACCCTGACCACGCTACTGCCTTACCCCTTGTACCGCAAACCTGTGACCTCCCGGATTGGCCTTTGGCTTGACCTCAACGCTTCTATTGTCTCTCCCTTGGTGCCGTGAAATTTACGGACTGTCTTTCAGTGTATGACCCTGGCTTACCCGATATTGCCCAGTCTGACCTCTGGTTCATCCACCTTCACTCCCTGTAAGCTCACATTCTTTATGCTATTAAGTCCTGGGGGCAACTGTGTCCGGCGAGGCGTATAATGGGCCCCGCCAAATGGGGGCTTGACTAAAGGTGAAGCTAGCAGCGGAGATTGGGGGTTGTGGGCTTACCTTGAAGGTGGGTGTCCCACGGGGCCTGACACAGTGGAGGTGTGAAAGCAAATGCCTTTCACGGGCCTGCATCCAGCCAAAGTTATAGCAGGCGGCAGCTGCTGCTCGCAGATGCGCCATTGGATCGGGGGAGAAGGTGAGTTTATTGGGCAACCTGGGGGATTTTGCACAGTGGGGCATCCTAAATCTGGATGCCCTGTGGGGAAGGAATCAAGCAGCCATGGGTTTTGGTCCACTTTAAACTGGCTGACACAGAGCTGCAGTGAAAACACCACACAGTCTTGCTGGGTGTCGGGCCAGATCCTCACCCCTGCAACTGCATAGGACAGCTTCATAAATATGCATAAAAAGCCCCATTGAGCAAAATGTAGACTTTAAAGGCATATTCAGCTGTATCCTGTAAAAGCAGAGAGAATCAGTAGCAAGAGGACCTAACATACAACCTTTACTGAAGGTATAAAAATACCATTTTGTGAGATACTCACCTGTAAAATGGTTATGAGTATGTCACACCCCCCCCACTTCCCGATATTCATGACACTTGGGAACCCGGCCTGTAGAGGGCGATCTTGCAGAGATGACATGGAAAAAAGGAGCCCCTCCTGGTCCATAAGTACTGGGTTCCTCCCACTATTCCTCAGTCTTTTTAAACAGCAGTGAAGAACCAGGAAGAGCCAATTATATTCAATAATTGTAAAATTATATGAGAATAATAATACCAAATAAAGGATCCCTTAGAACAAAGAGAGCCAATTATATTCAATGATTGTAAAATTATTTGAAATAATACCAAATAAAGGCTCCCTTAGAGCAAAAAGAGCCAATTATATTCAATAATTGTAAAATTATTTGAAATAATTATAATAATCACCATATAAAGGATCCCTCGAACAAAAAAGGGCGGGGGAAGTGGGGGGTGTGACATACTCGTAATAACCATTTTACAGGTGAGTATCTCACAAAATGGTATTATTCCAAGTATGTCACACCCCCCACTTCCCGATATTCATGACACTTGGGACATCCAATAGCAGTGTCTATAATGGGTGGGGATCCCAAAGGAATAATGCATAACTTAAATTACTGCAGCTTGCAGAACTTTGGGGCCAAAAACAGCATCCGCTGAGGCCCGCACATCAACTCTGTAAAACTTAGAAAAAGTATGCACAGAAGACCAAGTCGCAGCCTTGCAGACTTGTTCAACAGAAGCTTGGTGCTGAAAAGCCCAAGAGTCTCCAATAGCACGAGTAGAATGAGCGGTGACACGAAAAGGGGGAACATTCCCCTTCGCCATATAGGCCCCAATGATAGCCTGACGTATCCACTTACTAAGGGAAGATTTGGCAGGAGCAAAACCCTTCTTGGGCCCAGAAGGCACAACAAAAAAGGCATCCGTCTTGCGGAAGGCCGAGGTAGTAACTAAATAATACTTAACACAACGAACTACATCCAAAGAATGTAAGACCCTTTCCTTGTCGTTGCTAGGTTTAGGACACAAGGAAGGAAGAACTATATCCTGATTTAGGTGGAAAGCAGACACCACCTTAGGAAGGAAATCCGGTTAAAAACGGAAAACAACCTTATCTTGATGCCTCTCAAAATAAGGGGCTTGAATAGACAAAGCCGCCAGTTCAGAAACTCGGCGGACAGAAGTAATAGCAACCAAAAAGGCAACCTTCTGAGTAAGAATAGGAAGAGGAATATCCTGCAATGGCTCAAAGGGAGCAGCTTGCATAGCCGAAAGCACCAAATTAAGATCCCAAACAGGAAGTAAAGGCTTTCTGGGAGGCCGCACATGCGCGACTCCTTGGAAAAAGGTCTTAACCAAAGGATGAAGAGCAAACGATCTTTGAAAGAAAATTGCCAAGGCAGAGACTTGCCCTTTCAAAGTACTAATCTGTAATCCCATATCCAGACCTCGTTGCAGATATTCCAGAATTCTAGGAATAGAAAATACTCTACAGGGCAAAGCCCTGGATTCACACTAATCAATATAGGACCTCCAAGTCCTGTAATAAATGACAGAGGAAGACTTCTTCCTAGCTCTAATAAGAGTCTGAATAACCACATCAGAAATACCTTCCTCTTTCAAGAAGGAGACTTTAGCAGCCATGCCGTCAAAGCCAGCGTTTGTAAATTGGGGTAACAAAGTTGACCCTGAGTGATGAGATCTGGAAAAAGAGGCAGATGGACACGATCCACTGCCAGCCTTATGACGTCTGCGTATCACAGACGTCTTGGCGCCACCAGAATTGCTGGCACCTCCTCCAGTGCTAGCTTGTGCACTACCTTGCTGATCATGGATAATGGGGGAAACAGATATAGGAACCCCAGATCCTTCCAGGCCAGAGACATGGCATCCGCTGCCACTGCCAGAGGATCCTGGGATAGAGACACAAAAGCTGGCAGCTTGTGATTGTGACGAGAAGCAAACAGGTCCAACCGTGGAGTCCCCCACTTGTGACAGAGGAACTGAAAGTGGATTGAGAGACCATTCTCCCTGGCGAGAACATCCCCTGCTCAGGGAGTCTGCCTCCACATTCTCTATCCCCGGAATGTAAACTGCTGATATGCAGGGAACATTGATCACTGCCCACTGAAGGATCAGAGACACTTCCCGGAGGGCACCCCAACTGCGAGTCCCTCCCTGGTGATTGATGTATGCAACAGCTGTTCGGTTGTCTGACCGAAACTGAACTGGCAGACCCTGTAAGAAATGGGTCAGTCGAAGTAGAACAAGACGTATGGCCCGAAGCTCTAATGCATTGATTGGAGAATGAGCCTCCTGAGGCTCCCACAATCCTTTGAACTGATGCTTCTTCCAGAAGCCCCCCCCCCAGCCCACCACGCTGGCATCCGTGGTAACCAGTTCCCAACGCGGAGTAAGAAATGACTTGCCCTTCTGGAGGTTGTGCGATATTAACCACCACTGAAGGGACTGCAAAACATGGGGAGACAATAGACATGTCTGATTCAATGATAGTGGGCACCTGTCCCACTTTGCCAAGAGGAAGAGCTGAAGCGCCCTTATGTGAAACTGGGCAAACGGGACTGCCTCGAATGCAGCTACCATCAATCCCACTAGTCTCATCCCTAGACGGATAGACTGACGAGGGTTGGACAAGAATAGACGAATCAGAACCATTTTGGACTGAGGAAGAAAAACCTTGGCCTGAAATGTATCCAGAATCAGGCCCAGGAAGGGAATTTCCCTGGACGGACAGAGGATTTGGGGTAACTTATTACCCATCCGAACCTCTCTAGCGTAGAGACCACCATCCTGGTGTCCAACTCTGATTGTTCGAGGGAGGAGGCCGCAATAAGAAGATCGTCCACAAAAGGCACAATGTGGATGCCCTGGACCCTGTATATAGCCATCACTCCTGCCAGCATCTTGGTAAAGACTTTTGGGGCCGAGGTAAGGCCGAATGGCAGGGCCACAAATTGATAATGCTGGTCTTCTATCGAGAACCTGAGAAATCTCTGGTGACCCGGAAAATAGGAATGTGCAAATAAGCATCCTTGATGTATATGGATGTCATGAAGTCCCCCTGACGGAGAGCATCGATCGTTGATCGCAGAGACTCCATGCGGAATTTTCCGAAACTGATAAATTGATTGAGTCTCCTTAGGTCTAGGATAGGCCGAACAGAGCCGCCCTTTTTGGGCACCGTGAATAGGTTGGAGTAAAACCCCAAACCCCTTTCCGCTGGAGGCACTAGGCCGATAACAGCCATGTTTAACAGATTCGCTACTGCTGCCCGCAGTCCCTGCGCAATTGCTGGATCTGACGGCATCCCGGACATGAAAAATCTGGGAGGAGGCCGGGACTCGAATTCCAGTTAGTAACCGGAAGAGACTACTTCCAGAACCCAATTGTCTGATACCTCCTGAACCCAGACCAGGAAGAATAACCGCAGCCATCCCCCCACCCGTAAGGGTGAGGGTGTCCCCTCATTGCTGAGCAGGCTTAGTGGCAGATTTGGTTTTGGACCCCCAATTCTGACTTGGACGGCCACGTCCCTTTCCTCTATTCCACGAAAGGAACGACGTTGTTTCTTACGCTGAGGTAATTTACCTCCTTTAGTGACAGAATCCAATTCTTTCTCCAAAAAGGCGCAATCCCACAAAAGGGAGCGCTGTAAGCGATTTCTTAGCTTCAATATCAGCTGCCCACTGCCGCAACCATACTGATCGCCGAATGGCAACTAACAAGGCAGAGGTTCTGCTGCACATGAGCAGAGTATCATCTAAGGCAGAAAGTATGTGCAAACATCTCACATCGCTTAAGAGCGGCGTACTCATCAGAGGCCGGATCAAGCCCTGAGTAATTCATTAGGTCTCTCACAACAAACCTAATAGCCACTGTCATGCTCTAATAAGAGTCTGAATAACCACATCAGAAATACCTTCTTCTTTCAAGAAGGAGACTTCAGCAGCCATGCCGTCAAAGCCAGCGTTTGTAAATTGGGGTAACAAAGTTGACCCTGAGTGATGAGATCTGGAAGAAGAGGCAGATGGACACGATCCACTGCCAGCCTTATGACGTCTGCGTATCACAGACGTCTTGGCGCCACCAGAATTGCTGGCACCTCCTCCAGTGCTAGCTTGCGCACCACCTTGCTGATCATGGAGAATGGGGGAAACAGATATAGGAACCCCAGATCCTTCCAGGCCAGAGACATAGCATCCGCTGCCACTGCCAGAGGATCCTGGGATAGAGACACAAAAGCTGGCAGCTTGTGATTGTGACGAGAAGCAAACAGGTCCAACCGTGGAGTCCCTCACTTGTGACAGAGGAACTGAAAGACCCTTGGATTGAGAGACCATTCTCCCTGGCGAGAACATCCCCTGCTCAGGGAGTCTGCCTCCACATTCTCTATCCCCGGAATGTAAACTGCTGATATGCAGGGAACATTGATCACTGCCCACTGAAGGATCAGAGACACTTCCCGGAGGGCACCCCAACTGCGAGTCCCTCCCTGGTGATTGATGTATGCAACAGCTGTTCGGTTGTCTGACCGAAACTGAACTGGCAGACCCTGTAAGAAATGGGTAAGTCGAAGTAGAACAAGATGTATGGCCCGAAGCTCTAATGCATTGATTGGAGAATGAGCCTCCTGAGGCCCCCACAATCCTTTGAACTAATTAGGTCTCTCACAACAGACCTAATAGCCACTGTCATGAGTGCCGAAGCACCAACAGGCAGCAAGGCCGAGCCCACACTGGAAAAAGCGTGGCACGCCATTTGATCAATACGCTTATCCTCTCCATCTTTAAGTGTAGTGGAGTCAGGAGAATGCAACACAGAGGAATTGGATAAATTAAGCACAGGGGCATCCACCCATGAGCAGAGTATCTTTTAAAAATCCAGTCTCTCTATAAATTAATTAAATATTAATGCATAGATGACCTTTGTGTGCTTGCGCACACATAGGAATTTGTCCTCTGCATTTAAACCATCCATGCAGTGAGTGTACATATGCCCAGAGCGGTGGGCACAGCTTAACAGTATCAACTGGGAAGGGATATTTCTTGTCCCAGCCCAAGGGAATGACAGGAAGCCGCGCAGGCTTCTCCCATTCTTTAAGAATAATTTCATCAAATTGCTTTTGATTTGGAAATTCTAAACGAGGTTTAGAGACTCCAAAGAATTCCCCTTTTTTGAGGAGGGACTACTTCAGGAGGAGTAATAACCAAAACCTCAAATAACTGAGCAAGAGCTTTTGGGGTATCCACAACACTTGCTTCACCCTGCTCAATCTCAGTACCAACAAATTGCTGTTCATCAGAAACATCTGATTCCTCATAATTCTCCTTCTTCTAACTGAGAAGGATCAGACCAATCAAGCAATTCCCAATTGTCTGACTCCCTTGCCAGAGCGGCATGAGTCAAGTGCTTTCTTTTAGCTGAGGCCTTCTTAGGCACAGAGGTAGACATTAATCTTTCAAGATGAGCCAATCTGGCACATAAATCAGCATGCGACTCACCACCCATGACAATATCATTGGGGGTACGGACAAGACATGGCGGAGTAGGAGATGAGGCATTAGCCGCTGGCCCTGAAGCTTGGGCCTCAGTTTGCTGCATAATAGTTAATTGTGCACAA
The DNA here is from genome assembly GCA_027917425.1 of Gastrophryne carolinensis. Lineage (NCBI taxonomy): Eukaryota > Metazoa > Chordata > Amphibia > Anura > Microhylidae > Gastrophryne > Gastrophryne carolinensis. The sequence goes on from CM051234.1 coordinate 359,888,365, forward strand.
GGGACGCAAAGAATTGCGTTATCCTCAACAAGGGATGCCCCACATCCAAAACATTGCCGAGTCTGTGCAGAGGGAATTGCATGTCCGTTACCCTGGGATGCCTCCATATGGTGTTTAGTATTATACTATAATTGATTATAGTCACCAAGTATATATGGGATATACGCAATTGCTACCCGGGATGCCCCTTTACATAGTCCCAAGTGGGAGGATTGAAACACAAATGGACCCCCAAATAAGGATTAAGGGCTTTTTTTTATTATATAAGGGCCAGGAGAAACCCCTTTTTAAATAAGGAGTTTCTACCTACAGAGAAAACAAAAAAAAAGTCACCAAATGCACACAATATAAATAAATGACAGAAAAAAACTCCCTTCAGCCAAGCTGAAGGGTACTCACAGCCCATGCAATAAGCTCACATCATGAGGTAAGGCCACATGGAAGCAGGAAACAGGATGTCAAACAGAGCATACCAGGTGCTCTCTGAATAAAAGCATGCCTAAGCCCCTCCCACTTCCAGGATCACATGGCCAAAAATGGAGGGAAAATTCAAATCTGAACACAGCCAGAAAACCAAGAGCTTTAATAGGTAAGCAAAAAATGCTGCCTAGACAGAGATAGGAAAATTTAAATAAAACATTTCCTATTAAATAGTATAGTAAAACATACATAATAAAAATAAGAATTAAAGACTTATTTTATATATCTTTTTTTTATTTTTTATTTTTTTTATTATTTGTGTGCATGGTGACAAATAAGCCCAGATAACACCCCCCTCCTTTTTACCCCAGCAGGGTAAAGGAGAACTAAAGGGGAGAGGATAGAAATGCACCCATAAGGCACAAGAGGATTATAAAGGGACAGGGGCATCCCATGCCGAGAACACCAACCCGGAAACCGCCTACCCTCATTTGGGTCTCACGGAGGAGTAAAACTCCTGTATACACCAGAAGGTGTATGTATCTACCTTTGCCTGAACCATACAGCCAGGGCTGGGAGGCATACAATATAACCAAACAGATTTAAAGAGTATCAGACAGAAAAAGAGAAAAAAAGGGGCCGGGAGCAAACCCGGCTACCTGCAGCTTGAAGGAGAGTCATCTTCTGAATGCTTCGCCGACTGCAGAGACGAAAAGACAGAGGAATAGTGGGAGGAACCCAGTACTTATGGAACAGGAGGGGCTCCTTTTTCCATGTCATCTCTGCAAGAACGCCCTCTACAGGCCGGGTTCCCAAGTGTCATGAATATTTAGAAGTGGGGTGTGTGACATACTAGGAATATCGCTCAGGATGTTTTATAGATGGGAAGGTTTTGGTACCATGCTGAGAAGCTATAGGAACCATTTGAACTGACAGACATAAATGCCAGTGAGTAAAAAAATAAACAGATTGTATGACAGACCTGACTCCTCCAGAACAAAAAAAACATTCTCTCAAAGGGCCCTGCAAATGGTCTATGAGTGACCTGGTGCCTCAAGGAAATGGAAGGAGGTCTCACCATGGGGGAAAAAGTCTTAACATTCGCAGAGAACTATACATAAGAGGCAGGTGAGGAGAGAAGGGATTTATTTAAAATAGACAAATGTAAAAAAGAGGCTGGGAAAGGGGTGGTGATAGAGGTAGAACAGGTAAGCTTTCTGAAATCCATAAGATTTATGGGGCATGCAGAATAGACTAGACCTCAGAATCAGGAGTGGAAGACCTGTAAGGAAACCGTAATCTAGGGGCAGAAACTCTGTCACTGGTATGTATTTCCTGAGGGAAGGTAAGGCCTGAAGAGCAGAGAGAGCCAAAGGCCCCTTTTTCTGTGCAGTCTCCTAATGGTGCATTCTAGCTCCTCTCCAACAGGAGCTTAGAGTAGGAAAGACATACAACAGAATAACCTTGTAAAAAGGAGAACTTGTTTTTTATTTTCATGAAAATGCTATTATATTCAATATATGTTAAAGAGAAAACACAACTTTTTGATTTTTATTGTAATATAAAATAAACTGTTTAAAATACATGAAACATCTAAAAAAAAATCAGTTACCGCTATAAAAGAAGATAAGGATATATTTACATAACAGCATAAAAAATTGCTTAAATTACTTTACACAGTTCAAACAAAAGGCTGGCAGCAATATCAGTGCCCCCTCCACGCTGAGGAATCATAAGCTGCCGAAAGAGGATCACCTGGGGTCTTTTGTCTTCAGCAAAGTATATTCTTCAACAAGCTTCTTTTTCTCATTGAGTTTATCTCTGAAAATTTCCATTAGGCGAGTGGCAAAAGGAACCTGTCTTACAAAAAATATAGGGAAGATTATATTAGCTTTGGACATCTACTTAAAAAAAACATTACAATGTCATTTTGCGTTGCATTTGCAACGTATCAAACATAATCAGCTCCTGTTTCTACTTTACTATTCATCCTCCTTATTGCAACTAATATTTTTTGAAAAATGTGCCAACCACAAAGGCAAAATTAATACATACCACCAAAGAAGGCATTATTTGATGATCTGAAGACCAGTTATGGGAACATCCAGGATAGTCCCCCCTCTTGAAACAAGCCTTTACTTGTACACTTCCACATGTTGTTACAGTCGTCTTGGGCATTTTGTTACCTTTTCCTGTAGGATTCTATAGTGATTTCTGAAGGATAGGCCAGAACCTCACTGGTCTATATGAGCATGTCACGAAATACCAAAGCTACATTTCTGAAGTCTAATTTATATATATATATATATATATATATATATATATATATATATATATATATATCTATCTATCTTGTGATAGGGGAGTGATAGGATTGCAGGACACTGTATCGTGGCAATCAAAAAGTCCTTTTATACAAATTAAGTGGCTTACGGCACCCAATAAGGACCAAGGCAAGAAGTATATCAGTCCTGTTGACTTTACAGGTCTAATGGTCATCCAAGCAAACATATCAGTTTACTTAAGCCAGGGAGACATGTTCATCGAGCAGAGTCCAGAGGCACCACAAGTCCCAGAGTGCAGTGCAGTTTTCCTCTATGCATCCAGGGAAGCGGAGCACTCGCTCATTCTTTCTCGCCAGTAAAGCAGCTACCGTCCTTCCCCTCTGCTGTTTAAAAGAGGCCAATGATCTGAAAAAGGATGCAGTGTATTTTCATCCACAGGCTCACTGCCTCGACCCAGAGGTGGTATCACCAAAGAAGCTTATAAAATTAACCCAGGACAGAGCATCAGCATTTTGATGCAACTTTCCAGGTCTGTGACCCTAGCATTGGTCTCCTTATTACTCTTCATCCATGTTAGAGAAGCCTAATCACAATCACAAATGAGCCTGAATTTTCTCCAAATAAGATAATACTGGAGATAATCTAGTACCTGCTTGATAGCTAAGCATTCTCGCTCCACCAAGGTGTCATTTTTCTCATCTGGGATTATTTTTTGTCGGAGGAAGGCCACAGGACGCTTGTCTTTATGGATCATGTGTGATATGGCAGCCCCCTAGTTCAACATCAGAGGCGTCTCTTTGGACTACAAATTCAGTTAAGAAGTAGGGGGCTATCAGGACAAGATGTTTGGCAGGATGCTCCAGTTAGGCCCTTTTAGCTTCAGCAATCCACTCAACCATGACTAATTTTCAACCCTTTAATCAGCCAGAAGGGCCACCAGGAAGGAAATATCAGGTATGAATTGTCTATAGTATCCCACAAGGAACACTCACATCCGCTTTTTGGAGAGGGGACAGGCCAGGCCTGAAATGCCTCACTTTTGCTAATTTGTGGCCTGACTACCTTTCTACCCACCACATTTACAAGGTACTTGGCTTTCTCTTTTCTCAGGGAATCACACTGCTTGACAAAAGGGACTCCAATGACATCAGATGTCTTCTAAGTAAACACCTGGCAGCCCTAGTCAGCGGTATCTGCCAATAGGAGCCCTGTGCAAGGAGGGGAAGACTGGGCTGCAGGACACTGCCTGTACCAGGTAATAGGGCTAGGGAATGGCAGCTGGAGACCAGAAATTATAACTAGGCACAGCAAGTCCAAGGTCAAAGCTTGTGGCTGGCAGCAAAGATGCAAATTGTAAGTGCAAGCAGAGATGAGGGCAGGCAGTGCAAGTTCAGAGTCAAGCCATGGTCAAACCAGGTGAGCAATCCAAAGAGCATAACCAAGTAGCGATGTCGGGAGTTCGAGCTAGGGGGTCAGTAACAAAGTATCCTACCCAATAATCAGAAAGCAAGGTCCAAGGAATCAGGAGAATCAAGATTAACCAGCATCATCAGGGTATCAGGATGTCCCTTATAAAGGGATAAGAGGCGGGGTTTGCATGCGTCATAGCACATTAGGTGTGTGTGCATGTGCAAGTCCCTTATTTAAACGCTTTAATGAGCCCATGTGTGCACTACTCCCCCCACTGGCAACATACAGTCCATAGCTCCTGTAGTGCTGGCGATCCATCCTTCTAGTTGGAGCACAAGACTGTGCCATGGAGACTGGGCAATCAAGAGCTCTGGTACTTATGCTAATCCATCCTTACCCCTGCACTCTGTTAACCCTTTAAACACCAAGCAAAAGGAAATTTACATGGCTGCATGTCTGCCTGTTAACTGCCACCCACTTAAATTTCACGTACCTAGTGTTTCCAGTTTAAAAAAAAATAAAATCTTCTGTTCTCCTCGGGGGCCTGTTATCACTGGTCCGGGGTCTTTAGCACAGCAGGCTCCTGACAGCTCCTTCTCCGTCGCAGGCCTTTTATACCAGCGACTGTGCGGATAACAGCTCACTCTGCCAGTATACAAAGGCGAGACACCTCAAACTGAAGAGAATGTTTTATGACATTTTCAAACCAGAGTTGCAAGCCGCCATGTGGAGGGACCCATCTTAGGCTTAATATAGGGGGGCTAATGAGGCCAAAAGACCCTCTACTCAAAGGTAAAGGAAAAGAGGTGCATTCCTAGAACAGAAAGTATTTACAAAGAGCCCAACACAAGGAAAAAATAACATTACCCACCACTCCTTGCAGTGGGCGGGCTATGCAAATCTCTTTATGTCTCTGAGCAATACGAGGCCCTTAGAAATGCTAAGGGTGCAATGCCAATGATTAGCTTTACATTTACACAGCCAAACACATCAAGTAGTGGACGAATGTTTCGAGCTTTAGGTTCTCATCAGCACTAGAGCAGATGTTTTTGGCTGTATGGAACTTGCGACCCGCATACAGCCAAAAACCCCTGCCTTAGTGCTGATGAGAGCCTACATTCAGCATGTTAAAACTCCCTCTCACTTCAGTAAAACAGACACTCTTCCCCCTCACTGCTGTTGTACCCCAAAATGATGTCTTCAGTGTGCTAAGCTTATTTGTTATTTTTTCTGCTTGCAAGTTTTCCATTTTTCTGTCTGTTTGCTAGTTTTCTCTAGCAACAATGTGTTTACCTTAGTAATGTATATCAGCTAGTGCATTTCTTGTACAAATCAGAAACTTTCTCATTCTGGCTTGCTAATCATCTGATTGGCTAAGGCAGAGACAGATTTAACCGATTCCGCTGAAATTCAACTTCTTCAGATAGGAGGGAACACAATCTTGTGTTCCAGAAGCTAAAGGGTTCTTGATAGCTTTCTCACTTAGAGGTAATGGCTGCTGCTTAGACTCAGCCAAAGCTGCTGATTAGTTCACCCATTACATTGGAAGAATATTATAAGTTTTTACCCAAGGCCATGTAGACCACTCCCACTGTAGCAAAACAGTCTCAGAAATATGAGAAACATGGAAGCAGCGTGTAAATCACAGGTATACTACTATTTTACATCCCAGAAAAGGAAAACAATAAGGCAGAACACCAAAAACCTGACAAAAGGGGAGTTTTCCTTTAAAGGGAAAGCTCTCTTGGCCAAAATAAAATGATGTATACACACACACACACACACACACACACACACAGTAACAATAGAAAGCAACAGCAGAAAGTATATGTACTGTACTTTGCCCAACTTCCTTAACGAAGCACTATCGCAAGATTGCGGAATATTAAAAACCCAAATAAATACATCAGGCTAATGAGAGGAGGGGTAATTTATACACCCTAACTGAATGAAACTCCCCCCAAGCTTGTGTTTTTTTCTCTTATGGTAGGAATAAAATCCAGGGTTAATATATCAGGGGTGACAGGACCTATCACTCGAGATGTCCTCTTCCATTGAAAATAAAAAACAGGCCTGGCTGGATATTTCTTGATGTCGGGTGTATAAGCGACCCCTCCTCCCACCATCCAGCATATTTATATGGATTTTTATCATCAAGCCATTTTTTTGCAATAGTGCTCATTTAACCCTTTAAATGCCAGCCACGTAAAATTTACGTGGTTGCCTCTCCGTCACTTAAGTGCCAGCCACGTAAAATTTACGTGCCTGGCATTTACCCCTGCTAGCGGGCAAAAAAAAATAAAAAAAATACTCACCTGACCCCTCGTTGGATCCGGCCGGGTCTCCTCTCTAATTTGGTGCCATCCGATCCCCCATGGGGGGTCAGATGGCTCCAGGAGAGCCCCCGGAATAGGCCGCCCCCCCCCCCCGGCTTCTGCAGCAGCAGCTGCTAACTGTAAAAAAAATAGAAAAATAAAAATGACATTCACTTACCTCCGTGTACGCTGGCTCCCGCTGTCCCTCCTCTTCACCTGGGGGGCCTCCGATCCCCCCCCCCAGGACTTACAGATCTTCAGGAGAGAGCCCGGAAGGTTCTCTCCCCTTTCATCCTCGATGGCGGCCCTTGGGGGTGGGGCTAATGACGTCATCCCGGCCCCGATCACCGGCTTCAGCCTTCTCAGCTGTCAGATGCCGGTGATCGGTGCCGGGGAAGGAGGTGACAGGAGATCCTCTGATCTCCTGCCTCCCCCTTCTCTGGATGCCGATCACCGGCATCTGTCATCAGAGCGGCGAGGGACAAGAGCTTGCAATCGGAGGTAAGTACAGTAAAAATTTTTTTTTTTTTTTTAATAAAATACTTTTTATTAACGTGTGTTTTTTTTTTTTTTTTTAACAGTTAACCCTTTGTGAGCTGGTAAGGGGTCCATGAGACCCCTTATACCAGCTCACAAGGCTCTGGGTCTGGCAAGTCACCTGCGGCTAGCGGGTGACTTGCCATTAACCCCCAGCCCCCCATTACCTGCCTTCCCAACGGCCAGGGGGGGGCAGAAGGGCCCGGGCCACTTAGTGGCTATGTGGGCTAGTAGCCTGCAGGGCCAGGGGCCACCAACGCTGGCCCCTGCACCCTGTTCTACAAGCCCCCATAGCTGGCCCGGGTCGGTAATGCTGGGTAGGGGGGACCCTACGTCATTTTTTTTTTTTTTTTTGAATTTTTAAGGGTTTTTAACCTTTAAAATAACAAAAAAAATGGGGTCCCCCGGGAGAGGGGACCCTATGTCATTTTTTTTTAATTAACCCTTTTGTGTTCTGTCATCCAGCAGCTATAAAAGGCTTCTAGCAAGTGAGCAGAAGCCAGTGATCGCCGAGGGACAGAGTGCTCCAGTGTGGATGGGAGGTAAGTATTAAAAAAAATAAAAATAATAAAATATTTTTTCTCTGTGTGTCTGTGTTTTTTTTACATTTAACCCCTTGTGAACTGGTAAGGGGTCCATGAGACTCCTATACCAGTTCTCAAGGCTGGGGGGATGGCAAGTCACCTGCGCTAGCCGGTGACTTGCCATTAACCCCCGGCACCCCATTACCTGCCTCCCCAAAGGCCAGGGGGGGCAGAAGAGCTGGCCCCTGCGCCCTGTTCCTACAAGCCCTGCATAGCTGGTCCCGGGCTGGTGACTTTGGGTAAGGGGGGCCCCATGTCATTTTTTTTTTTATTTTTAAGGGTTTTTAACCCTTAAAAATCCCCCCCCCAAAAAAAAAATCCCCCCCCCCCATTTCATTTTTTTTTCTCGATTTAACCCTTTGTAGTGTGGATGGTAGTTGTATTTTATTTGTAAATGTTATAGATTACTTGTTTCAGTTAGGGGGGTCTCCTGGGCAGGAACAGGGGGCTACCGATAAATATGTGGTACCGTTCTAATCGGTAGAAATGGGGCTTTCACATGCAATATGGTTTTCCCTAAGAAAATAAGTTTATTATTTATTTTAAATAAAAAATGTAATAAATAAAATTAATAATAAATAAAATGTACAAACAAGACATTTCATATTAAAGCCTAAACTCTGCTGCAATATATATATATATATATATATATATATAAATTTTCCTGAAAATTCCAGCAAAAATGTCGCAAAACATGGCGCAAAATGGGGAAAAATGACCTGTCAACAGAGGGTGACAAAATCTCAAGTAGGCTGGCAATTAAAAGGGTTAATAGTACCTCTGCATGTTGGGTATTGTTTTGTTCGGGGGACCTTGCGCTTTCAGACTTAGCTTGTTTTTTCTTGTTTGCATATTTATATTTTAGGAAAAGGTGTTTTTTATTTAGCTTTTTTATACATTTTTTAAGGGAAACCCTGCGCAACCAAAGAATTCTTTGAGGGATCAATTCCAGAAAGATGAGCCCACTACAACAAGCTGGGTACGCTTAGAAAGCTTAATGTGTGTACTTTCAGGGAATATATGGTTTATGGGGGATATTCCAAATGTAAAGGGTTGTTTTGGTTGAAAAATCGCAAGGTGCGCACTTTGTCTGCAGAGCTGAAATTTTCAAGAAAAATTACCGTTATGCTCATGCTTTACTTTGGGGTGTTTGGCAACTCTTCCCTTGACAGTGGAGGTGGTGCGCTGGTGTGGGACTATATTGGATGAATGGCTGGGTTCATCCCTATAATACTTATAGCTCTTCCCTTGACAGTAGCTATGCATGTTGGGTATCGTTCTGTTCGGGGGATGTTGCTTTTTCAGATTATACTTGTTTTTTCTTGTTTGTACATAGTTTTTTAGGAAAATGTGGCTTTGATTCTGCTTTTTTTTATCCTTTTTTTAGGGAAACTCTTTGCAACCAAAGAATACATTGAGGGATTACTTCTAGAAAACTGTGGCCACATCAACAAGCCTGGTACAAATAGAAAGCCTGAGGTGTGTACTTCCAGAGAATATATAGTTTGTGGGGGGTATTTCAAATGTAAAGGGTTGTTTTTCTGGAAAAACTGCAAGGTGCGCATAGCACATATCACAGTTGTATTTTTCTGAAAATCCCCTAAAGCTCTGTTTCAGTTTGGGGGAGTCTCCTGGGCAGGAAAGGGTGTCTACCTATACATATGTGGTACCGCTGTAACCGGGAGAAATTGGGATTTCACACGCAATAAGATTTTATTGACAAACTTACATTTTTTATTACAAAAAAAAACTACAAATTGTAAAAAATAGATTTTTATTTTTTTGCACATATTTCGCCAAAAAATATTGAGAATACACCTAAAAATTACAAACAAGACATTTCATGTTAAAGCTCAGACTCTGCTGAAAAAAAACAATATATCATTTTCCTGGGAAATCCCTGGAAATCCCTTCAAAAATCACATTTGAACATGGGGAGTGCAAAATAGTGCAAAATGGTCTGGCAACAAAGGGTGACAAAAACTCCAGGTAGGCTGGCACTTAAAGGGTTAAAGTGGAAAATCAGCCTCTGTTGGACTCACCGAATAAAAGTGAAAAATTAAGCTCACTTTACCTGCCGAGGTGGGAATGCAGTACGCAGAAATGCTGCTACCAGCGAGAAATGGATGGCCCCTGGCTGCTGAATCAGTAAGGGCAGGGGAAGAGATAGGGGATTTCGTGGTGTAGAGCAGGGAGGTCGTTTTCAAATCATATTTTCTGCTTGTGGGTCTGTTTTAAGAGATCTGGAGATCTGATCTGTCCCAGGTTTAAAGCCGACCTCAAACAGTATCCTGCAGTGGCAATGGGAGCTTTGGGATTAGTCCAAGAGATTTAAAGATAAATTTACATTTAAGGGATACTGTTATACCTTGTATGCATGCACTATGTAAAATCAATCTCTGCCTTCAATTAGAGGGCTTTTTTATTTCCTCTGTACGGCATATTCCTCTTCCTTGATTTATTTCCTTGAAATACATAATACTTTACAGTTACTTCACCGGCTTACCAGAAGGTGGTAGTAGTGGTTCATTCAAGAAACAGATGACACTTATTTCAGATGACACTGTTATTTCTAGTGTATGTAACACAATATATATATTGTATAATATATATATATATATATTATATATATATATATATATATATATACACACACACACAATCTGTCAAACAATCCCTTATTAATAAATACAAGAGACGAGAAAAGAAGTATGTACAGATAGTACAAAACCATTATACAGCTTAAAGCAGAAATATATACTTATAGGCACAGAGTCTGTCTGCCTTGACAGAGATCATCTTGTCAAACGTTTAAAAATTACAGCATGTTTTAACACATAGTTTAAAAAAACAAAAAATAAAAACAGAAAACAACTGGAATTAATAGTTAATATAATCTCAAAATGTATGTGTTTCTATACAGTAGGAATCTTGTTTATAGAGTCACTACTCTAGTTCACACATCTATGGAACGATGACAAAGATAAAAATACAAAGACAACTTTCCAGCCAGCTTAAACTAGTATAAGATGTTATTTACAATAGATATAGTATTTTCCTGATAACATGTATGTAGCTAATGCATAGCTTTGCACAACCACTGGCCTAGTCTATAACACTGGTGGCCGGCAGTCTGCCTCTTTGTGGGGCATCCTGATTTTTGTATGTGAAACCCCCAGTGATTGGCGTAAAAATCACCTTTACGGCAATCCCGTGTGTGCAGGCCATATCCCTGCTATACCTTTATGTGGGGTGTGCACCAGGCATTTCTGAATGACTGGCATTGGTATGCGGTGGAGTATCCGGCAGCATGCACTCCATTAAGGCTTTAATGCTGCTCTGAGCTCCTGGGCTGTGGGATTTACAGGAAAGGCGAGCTTACTGGTGATCTGGGAGGTTTCACACAGCAGGGCATCCCAAATTTAAAATGCATCAGGCAGTAGAACAAAGCACAGGATTACGAAGATCAAGGATTTTGTTGCCATGCATAGACAGCGATAGGTTACAAATTATATGGTCTTGATTACCGTTCTTCCTACCAAGTGAGTTTTAAAATGATTGATTTTTGATTCTCTTCCCCTCCACCACGGCATAAAGCTGGACAACATAGAACAGGGGGAAGTTAGTAAAAAGTGTTATTTGCTATGTAGAGCCACACAAAAATAAAATATAATCCCGCACCACCAATCTACCAATCAAATCAAACCAAATGTTGGTGTGCTCATGGGTGCCGTTAACACATACGAGACAACAGCTTTTTATGTGTTACCAGCAACCACAAGAAAAACAGCAACCCACAGCACCTACAACCCCCCCCCCCCCCCAAAAAAAAACAAACAATAAATTCTTATAATCAAAAAAAATCCCAAGAATTCATCTTCATTATTTAAAAAAAAAATGCTATATCACCTTGAGGAAGTGGTCAGGCTTGGGACCACGGAACGCATGGGGGATACATCTAGATGGGATGCCCCATTTATTGATGTTTTAATATGTGTATTGCATTTTTTAGTAAATATTGGGATTTTTTTGATTATGTGAATTGTTTTGGGGGGTAGGTGCTGTGGGTTGCTGTTTTTCTTGTGGTTGCTGGTAGCACATAAAAAGGTGTTGCTATGTAGAGTCACATAACACACTGTCCTGTGTCAAATACATGTGTCTACAGATGGGTAAAAATGTCACAAACATTTTCACTCCTGCATGTATAGCTTGTTAGGAGTCTGTGAGATTGCTGTTGCAATAGGTTCAAGTGTACCAAAACCCTTCTTCTGCAACTAAACTAACCAAATCCACCCCCTCTGTAATCCCTGCATTAGAGATAACACTATCTGGGGCAGGAAACAGCAGCACACACCAATGGCAGCCACACCTCCTCCAAATAGAGACATGCTTCACTGCAGTGCAAAGCGGTTTCCTTTTCCCTATCATAAAAGAGCTTCATGCTCGACTTTGGTTAACTTTAGAGGCATTCTAAACCGTGGTGCCTCAGGGGAGATTTTTAAGAGAGACCATAAAAGTGGTAATTTTTTTTATTTCAGGTCTGCTTCAAAGTGGACCAAAACCCATGGCCTGGAATCTATAAGGTTCCAGTGCTGCCTGAATTTGTCAAAATCCTTGGTTTTGGTCTACTTTAAATGCAGACCTAATTTAGTTTACCCACATTACAAAGTGAGATGTAAGCTGTATACCTATCAAGCTGTACAGTATATTTGCCATTTGTCTCATGCCAAAAGTAACCAGCAGATTGGTGGGTTACCTTCTCTCTGACCTGCAAATCTCTCATTCCAGCAGCCCAATGGCCGATCAGCAAAGTGAAAGCTAATGCTGCATCCTGGGCACCAGCATGAGCAATGCTCGGCAAAGGACAAGAGTGCACAAAAGTGATGCGCAATTAAAATCAGGGATGCACAAAATGTTTTGGTCCATGGGCTGCATTGTCTTATTGTTCCACTTCAAGGGGCAGCAATGCTATCTTAGCAGATAAAATGCATACAGCTTGCTGCAGGTAAGCTGTAACCCTAAAGTGCACCTATACTCAGAGGGAAGTATATGTTGCCACTTTCTATCCCCAACCCAGTGCCCCAAAAAGTATGCCCACAATTACATTTACCGGTAAAAATACAATTATTGACACCGCCAGGTCATTGGCCAGTAAAGTAAAAAATAAATAAATAAATACCGGCCAGGTGGCATCTCTAATGACGTGCCATATGCTAATTCATTCTGTTACAACCAAACTGTCACCTAATGGCAGTTAGGTTGAAGTGCTCCCCATTGCTGAGCTGTATGTACTCTATCTGATTGCATCATCACTGGGGGTGGGGCTGCTCAGCCAGGGAGCAATATGGCCGACTGCATCCAGTTTATGTTGGTATGAATATTGGGCAAAGGCTGAGGTAAAAAAACACAGGCTGTTTCGGGGCACTGGGCTGGGGCTAGAAGGTGCCCATATACTTCCCTCTGAGTATAGGTGCACTTTAAGCATTATATATGCATTTGCTTATATGCAGATGTGGGCAGAATTGAGGTGGGAAGAAGTGGGCAAGGACCAGGTGGGAATAGGTGAGGTGAGCAGAGGTGATGGGAAGAAGTAAGCAGAGGTGGACATAGAGACAGGAAGATAGGAGCACAAGTTGGTAGAAATAGGCAGAGGTGAGTTAGGAAATAGTGGGAAGAGATGATGTGAAAAGAAGTGAGGTGGCAAGTAGTGAAGAGGTGTGTGGCGGGGAGGGGGGATGTGGTAATTAGGTAAGCAGTGGTAAGATGTTAGCAGAGGTTGGTAAGAGGTGAGGCAGGAAGAAGTGAGCAGAGGTAGGCAGAAGTTAGATGGATAGAGGAGGGAAAATGTGAGGCAAGCATAAGTGGTAAAAGGTGAGCAGAGGTGGGCAAGAGATAAGGTGAGAAGAGGTGAGCAGAGGTGGGCAAGAGGTGAGCAGAGGTCGGTAGAGGTAGCCAGAGATTAGATGGATAGAGGTGAGGTAGGCAGAGGCTCAGCTGACTCAGGTGAGTTGTAAAGTGTAAAGTGGGAAGAGATGAGATGAATAGGGGTGAGTTGTAAAAAGTGGTCAGGGTCATGCACCTCCCATCACACAGTCCTGCTGGCTGCCTCAGTTTAGTTGTGTATAGTGCGCTTCTCTTCTGGCCTTAAGTATCCCGTTCTGAATTCAATCAATGACTGGCAGCAGGTAGGCTCAGCAAGGCTGGGAAAGAAGCACGCTTTCCACACTGGAGACAGGGGAGGAATCTGCATCAATGCTTGCATTCTAAGTACTCGTCATGCAGATAGCAAGTGCAGACATACAACTTGTAAGGAGTAAAATCTTTTTTTTTTTTTTAAAGAGGACCTAAAATAAAAAAAATAATGTTCATGTAGCCGTCGCTGCCACAAGTACACAGAGACACAGTTCAGGCAAATAGGTAGGGCATGGCCTGTGACTCCTGCTAGCATCAGAACTGGCGTACAAACTGTACTACTGTACATCTAATTTTCCTTTCTGGTTTGATAGTTTTCATAGTGACTAGGGAAATTTACTCTTGGCACAACCCTGAACAATTTTCAGGGTCTTTGTGGACTACAATGTGAGGTTTAGGTCAAGCCTTTTCCAGTTTCAAAAAAGCTGGTAACAAATTGACAGATGTGAAGATGTGTTTTATCTATTTCATTGATCAAAGTCCTAATCAAAATGTAAGGCATAAAGCATCTGATCATCTCTATTGTTAGCTTGCTACATTTATGCTTCATGATTCTGCTCAGCTTACATAGGAGCTCCGTTTAGTCTGAACTACACATGCAGGATTTGTAACTTGTCATAATAAATTCAGGTTTGATGAGTTACTTATTATGACACCTAGAAATAAAAATAATCAGCAAAAACTAGGTAATGGTTATCACAGCACAGAAAAACATTTCTACAGATAGAAAAAAAACGTAATATTTGATTTGATTTGTATCAATACATGTTGTCACCAGGACAAATTCCACAAAAAAAACCAACATACACTACGTATAAAATACAACATATACATACCTTTATACCTGTGCACAAAAATACAACATATACGTACCTTTATACCCATGCACATAAAATACAACATATGCATACATGAGCACATAAAATGCAACATACACATACCTATCCACATACAAATATATATATATATATATATATATATATATATATATATATATATACACGTGAACTTAAAATACAACATATGCATAAATAAAACATACATACTGATACACAAACATATATAAGCACAATTTGATGTGTGCTTACAAGTTATTGTACACCTTATAAACTTTAATTATCAAAATATCACTAATACATAAAGTATGTTACTTAAAGGTGGTCTGAAAATCAGTTTTTTGATGTTTGAAAAAATTAATATATAAATAAAAAAAGGTAATTAATAAGCATGCAAATAGCTGAATGCTTATAAATGATCTACTCACCTTACCTGGCTACTGGCTCCCAAAGATCGTGCTTCCACACAACCATCTTGCTGCACCCTAGCAGGTGTATGTATCCCACAATCCTCCCGAGTGCAGCTTCGGGGTTGAGCGCCTGCCGCATCGATTCATTCATGGACGGGCAGCCAGCGTGAGAATAGCAGCTGCATAGGGGGTGACATCAGTCACCTGAAAGTCCGAAGCCGCTGATTGGGCATTGAGGAACACTCGATCCGCAATGCACGCTGGGACTTTCCCTCTATTTTAAGTACTTTCCTTCAGGAGCCACTTTATTTAGACAGATCTGGTCCTTTCATTAAATACACATTAAAGGGTATCTGTGGGTGTAATTTAGATACTCACCTTACCCCAGCATACACTCCTTACTTCATTTAGGGAGGGTTTGTCATGTCTGATTAGAGAAAGGAGTGCACAATGAAACTGGCAACCCCAAATCCTTTCAGAACTTCCATTCTTATGGAGCCGGCTGGGGGAGTATTTGCATGAGGAAGGTAAAAGAAGGTTAAAGTTTCCGGAGAAAACCCTGCCAAGCAGATGCTTGAAGGTAAGGTAGGTATCCATTTCTTATTTATTTGTTTTGGCCACTGATGTTCTTCTCAGAAGAAGGTGATTTTCAGACTATATTCTAACATATTATTTTCTTTAAACAGGCAAACAATCTTTAAGTGTTTAGTGTGTCCAGGCATGGGAAGCCTCCCCCAATTAGATTAGAACAAGTAATGGTTAACCTGTGAAGAGGCAGATATTCTCTCATTGCTGTACTGTCTGATAACGGCTCGCTAGTGTTTCAATCTCGCCGCATTCCTGGGTGCACATTTTGAATATTAATGGCAGGACTTGAGTGTAGTGAGCGCTTAACACATAAAACAAATGTCCAAAAAAATTCTAATTAAGGCGAAATAAACCTCTTCAATTAAAGAGGTTCACATTTAAGTACTTTGGGATCCCTCCCAAAATAAATCTTAATGGAAGGCAACAATAAACTAACTAATGGTTCACTGAAGGTTGCAGACTCCCTGCAGTTAAACTGTAAAGAGCAATTACGGATTAGTAAATGCTAACTTCCCACTCCCCGTTTTTTTATTTCACCCTAAACTGTAAGAACGAGTTGTAAAAAAAAAAAAAAAAAAAAAAAGGAAAAAAGAATAGAAAAAAAAAAATTAAGAGTCTTTTAAACATTATTGTTCTGTCACAGAGGAATAAAATTAGTCTGAAAATGATCTAAAGGGATATGATACAGTTCATTATGTTAAACAGCAACGGCAGTGGTTTCCTACTGTTCATAAAGACTGCTCTATTAAATTTACCTCCAGTCAATAATTAGAGGTTCACAAATAAACGCAGGCAATTAAATCATTACGGCTGGACAATTACATTCCATAGACCTTGCTGGCAAAGACACCATATATTATGGAGCAGCATTAACTGGTGCAACAACCAACATTCACATTCTTATCATTAGCAGACGTATGGAGGCCAGAATAAAGCAGCCCTCTGCAGAGAATCTATGGCCGGCGCCGGGAGGGAAATAAGCACCATTATTGACAAAGCAATTCAAGGCAATAACATTTTAAAAGAGGGTGGGGAGTTCCTGGCTGCACCGTAGAGATGCTCAAACAGGCAGATTTGACAAGTTGTGCTCACATTTCCTTTTTGAATAAAAACAAATATTGGTTTACATAACATATTTAGCAAATTAAATCGGACACATTATGGGAGACATTTAACTTTAGACCGGAAGAAACCACTAACAGTCAATTGCCAAGTGAGAGTTGATGACGCAAGCTTGATGAATATGTTAATTTGGGAGAAAGTTATGATGGCTATCGTTCATCTTGAGATTGTTGGATTGTGGTATGAACTACATTGTTTAGGATGGTGAGCAAAGAACAAATTGCACAGTTATTATCATTACAGGTATTGAGGCCTGGTTCACATTTAAGTAATGCACTGCGCTAGTGGTCTCTTATGAAATCGCAATAAACATTTTTTGCAGAACCTTAAAAGCAATTGAACTCCAATTAATATCTCTACGCTCCTAAAATTGCGTCTGTCAGGGCTCTGTGTCACAGTTGAAATTGTTGCGCAATTGCATAAGGGCCTATAGGATTATAGACAACCATTTCGTTACCATTGCACAGAGTCACGCAGTGTGAACCGAGCCTTAAAAAAAAAAAGAAAAAGCTCTAAAGTGGAAATATTTCCTTCAAATATACTGGGGGATGGGACCTGTTTGATAAAAGCAGAAATATTATTTATGAATTGTGCATTTGGAAGCTGATATACGTGATCTGACAGACTGAAAGTATAAATGTCCTACGTGCAAGACAGTTAATTTCTGGTAATATGATCTCTCAGAAAAGAATTGTTGGAATGATGCATATTCTTCTACTATTCAGCTATGGCTGCGTCTTGTGTCTGGGTGAGGAAGAGAACAGGGAATGTTCCATTTACGCTGTGAATGGGGAGGGGAGCTCCATGCTTCTGTATGTCTGTGTATCAGTGCTTAATTCTTACTTCCTCACCAGCATAAAAAAAACAGTTAGACTTACCGGTAACCGCTTTTTCATAAATACTTCAGGCATGGACCACCACCCCCTGGGAGGAAACACACACTGAACAGAGATTCAAAGTCCCACCCCTTCCTGTCTACCTCAGTCTTTGTAAAGAAACCCAGTCTGACCACACAGAGGATTAAACAAGTAATTATACCTTAGGGGTGGGATGCTGCATGTAGTACACTTCTACTGAAGGCCTGATGCTTTGCAGATAACAAACCAAGTCTATAATGTTTGAGGAAGGTGTGGGGCGATGACTAAAATAAAAAATGTGTCCGTCGACTAACAGTCTTCAAACCAGTGGTTCCCCCAGAAAGGAAACACAAAGAACTGAGGTAGACAGGAAGGGGTGGGGCTTTTAATCTATGTTCAGTTTGTGTTTCCTCCCAGGGGGTGGAGCCTTCTCTCCGTGTGGTCAGACTGAAGTTTGTAAAAAATGTAAAATTGATGGCAGTCAGTGAAGTTTGTACTGAGCTCAGAAGCACATAAGAGACAGACAAGCAGAGCAAAGGGCCCTTTGTCGACACAGTAGGTCTGATGCAAGCATCTCTAATCTTGAAATCAGATTGTAATGCATACATAAAATCTGGGCGCTACAAAAAAGGGGATGGATCTCAGCAACAAGAGCTTTATTCAGCAGTACAGCAGGATGAATTAGGTGTTTGGCGGGTAAGCAAGCAATTATTTGTTTTCACTCTCGGCATTATGATTGGAATATAGAACCCCGAAAATGACTCCAGACCACTTAACCGCGAGCAGCCAATCGTGGGTCCTGGTTTTGCTGGTGGAGCAAGTAGTAGGTCAAAATCCATGGAACCTTCACAGTCCAATCCAACTGCAAGAATGAAACCGAGTTGTGTTGGGGCAGCTGGAAGTAT
This sequence comes from Gastrophryne carolinensis, assembly GCA_027917425.1. Classification (NCBI taxonomy): domain Eukaryota; kingdom Metazoa; phylum Chordata; class Amphibia; order Anura; family Microhylidae; genus Gastrophryne; species Gastrophryne carolinensis. The sequence continues at coordinate 359,906,826 of CM051234.1, forward strand.
ATACAGGACCAGGAGGAGCCACACCTTTCTATCTTGTAGTCCACACCCTCTGGGCAGGAATTAACCCGTTTGTTACTGAAGCTGACGGCCTGGAATGGATTCGTCAAGAAATGAATTGTAGAAACTCAGGGTTTCTGATCAACGTCCATGAAGACATGTTCAGACTGCATACAAAACAGGATTCAAAACTGAGAGCTGCAATGCTGTTTGACAAGATTGCGAACCACGAAGCCATAACCATGTTGCCATATGGTGTCCTTTAAAATTGTCCTCCCAATCTAAATGACAGTTGTATCAACATCAGCACTTCAATCGAACTGGCCGTTTGTGACGAAGCTCCCCACAATAAACATTTTAACCTCACTAGATATATAAATGTGGGACGTAAACTAGCAATTATAAAAGTACAAGTATGAAATAATATCAGTCAGTTGCCTCATGCTGTGCAGCATTAATAATTAGCAGTCGGCAGATGACATCTGCTGCTTAATTCTCCCCTCTGAGCAGTAGCGTGAATCATGGATACGTATCAAATATTTCAATAGAGTTCACCCTATGTGGGATTGTTTTACAGACAGAGAAACTTACATGAAACAGAAGAAAAGTTTCACGAATTCCTGTGAATGATGTCAAAACAAAAGCAAATCTATGGCATGAAAAGCAGGGCTCTCACCTCCCAATAAACTGCCCTTGATCACTTGCAAGAGGGGATCTTCCCAGCTGACTAGATGTGTGCAGAAAAAAAGATACTTGAAAGGGAAGAAAAAGTATCACACAGGTCACAGCAGCAGTCTCAACCGACCCCCCCGGGATTTCAACTAGTCTCGGCCTTGTCATCCTCTATGCAGCTTTCCACTCTGCCCAGAAAATGTCGATAGGAAAATGTTTGAGGGGCCTCTGGTGGAAATTTTTTCATTCTTTCTGCATCGACAGGATGCCAAATCAATATTTAGTTCCCACTAACAAGCTGCTCGAGGTCTCAGTAGAAAATATTGCAGAGAGTGCGGGAAGACACAGTAATAAACAGCTGTCTGACTGTGAGGAAAACATGAATTGACTGGAAGCAGGTCCGTAGTAAAAGGTCAACGAAACCCATGAACTCTTCAGGTGTCCCTATCAACTACGGACTTTAAAGAAGAATCTGCTCCTGAGAGAGCAGGAAGAATAGATCCTTGTTTTTAGTACAAAACAGCATGTACGCCAGGCAGATAATTAAATTAGTCAGTTTGCTCAGATTCTTCATGCCTTTCCTTGCTTTATCTATACTATTAACCCATTGCAAGGAAGCAATTTTCAGCTTTAATGACAGATCTGAGCTGCAGATCTAATTGCTACAATAGTATGTGCATGCAGAACTAATCAGAAACCAAACAAGTCTCTACTTGTGTAAAAACCATTAATTGTTTCCCACAATCCGGTAGCAATGTTGCTTCATTAGTACATTTGCTTATATAAGGGCACATGTTAAGAGTAAAAGAAGCTGTTTTTACATAGATACCTGGCTTTGCTTCCATTCTGGGTGGAGTTGAGCTGGGAAGGTAAAGACAGCTACAGAACCCCTGTGGCTTGCACTGTTCACTTGTGATGGGAGCTCCAAGAGGCAGAGTAGCTTTTAACCATTTTCTTGCGTGGTTCTGGAGAAATGGAACTGATAGAAGGGGCACACTTTGGAGCCCTGCTATGGCTTTTACCCAGCACTGCAGGAAATGGATAAGAGGCACATTAGGTCAGGCATCAGGTGAGGTCCTTGCTGCCTTATTGTTGCTCTGGGTCTCCCCCCCCCCAAATGTATTTAGGTAGAACTCTGCATATTAATGTTTGTAGCAGGGGGCAGAATCTGCTGCTATGCTTTTGTCCCTTATCCTAAAGGGAGTTGCCCTGCAGCGTGAGCGTCCCAGGGCCCCCTCAACCATGACCCCATGGTACATGTGCAAGTCTTGGGCAGCATCCCTGTTCTGCACACTTGACCCACCAGACAGACTTTGGCATGCTTTACATTGCCGCAGCACCTAGCGCCATCCCTGCTCCCTCTTGCCCTGCGTGCATCTACCAGCAACCAATCAAGTCAGCTGGCATGGCAAGCACACAGATGGGGGATCCTACCCACGACCTGCACATGCACCATAGGATCAAGCATCGAGGTGAGTGTACAGGGCATCTTTGGGGTTCACACTGCAGGGTGGTTAAAAATACCATTTTGTGATTACTCACCTTTAAAATGGGTATTATAAGTATGTCACACACCCCGCTTCCACTATTCATGACATATGGGTTATGGTCCAGTAGAGGGCGAACTTCTGCAGAGATGAAAGCAAAAAAGAAGCCCCTCCCGGTCCATAAATACCTGGGACCTCCCACACATTCCCCAGTATATGACAGCAGTAAGGGGATCAGGAAGAGCTAATAAAACATTCTTAACCATAAAAAGGTTCACCATATAAAGGATTCAGAATACAAAAGGGCGGGATGAAGCAGGGTGTGTGACATACTTATAATACCCATTTTAAAGGTGAGTAATCACAAAATGGTATTATTCCAAGTATGTCACACACCCCCCTTCCACTATTCATGACATATGGGACATCCAATAGCAGTGTCCGTCATGGGTGGGGATCCAAATACAGCAAAAAAATGCACCAATTTAAACCACTGCAGCTTGCAGAACCTTGCGGCCAAAAACAGCATCCGCTGAGGCCCGCACATCAACCTTATAAAACTTGGAAAAAGTATGAATGGAAGACCAAATAGCAGCCTTCTGTTCAACAGAAGCCTGGTGCTGAAAAGCCCAGGAAGCCCCAACAGCACGAGTAGAATGAGCAGTGATCTTAAATGGAGGAACCCTCCCCTTAGCAGAATAGGCCCCAACAATGGCCTGGCATATCCATTTACTAATGGTAGACTTGGCGGGCGCCCACCTTTTCTGGGCCCAGAAGGCACCACGAACAAGATGTCCGTCTTACGAAAAGGAGAAGTAGCAACCAAATAGTACTTCACACAACAAACCAAATCCAAAGAGTGCAAAACCCTCTCCTTGTCATTGCTAGGCCTAGGACACAAGGAAGGGAGAACTACATACTGATTGAGATGGAAGGCAGAAACCACCTTAGGAAGGAAATCTGGTTTAAAGTGAAAAACCACCTTATCCCGGTGTCTCTCAAAGTAAGGGGCCTGAATAGACAGAGCCGCCAACTCAGAGACACGCCGAACAGAGGTAATAGCCACCAAAAATGCAACCTTTTGAGTGAGCACAGAAAGATACACATCCTGCATCGGTTCAAGGGGAGGCCCATGGAGGGCCGAAAGAACCAAATTTAGGTCCCAAACGGGAACCAAAGGCTTTCTAGGGGGCCGAACATGAGTGACCCCTTGGAAAAAAGTCTTGACCAGATGATGCAAAGCAAAAGACCTTTGAAAAAAAGACAGCCAGGGTAGAAACCTGACCCTTCAAAGTACTGAGCTGGAACCCCAGATCCAGACGTGTTGTAGAAACTCCAAAATCCTAGGAATCGAAAACACCCTGCAAGGTAAGGCCCTAGCCTCACACCAGTCAATATAAGACCGGCAAGTCCTATAGTAAATGGTAGAGGAAGACCTCTTCCTAGCTCTAATCAAGGTTTGAATAACCGCCTCAGACAAACCTTCCTCCCTCAGGATGAAGGTTTCAGCAGCCACGCCGTCAAAGCAAGCGTTTGTAAATTGGGGTAACGTAGTTGACCCTGAGAGATCAGATCCGGAGACAGGGGCAGCCTGTACTGACCTACCGCCAATCTTACGACGTCTGCGAACCAAATCTGTCTTGGCCACCTTGGGGCCACCAGAATTGCTGGTGCCCCCTCTAGAGCCAGCTTGCCCACTACCTTGCCCACCATGGAGAAGGGGGGGAAACAGGTACAGAAACCCCAGATCCCTCCAGGCAAGGGACAAGGCATCCACTGCCAGGCCAGGGGATCCTGAGACAGAGATACAAAGGTTGGGAGCTTGTGATTCTGCCGAGAGGCAAAGAGATCCACCTCTGGAGTCCCCCACTTGTGACACAGGGCCCGAAACACCCTGTGGTTGAGAGACCATTCCCCTCGGTGAGAGAATCCCCTGCTCAGGGAGTCCGCCTCCGTGTTCTCCACTCCCGGAATGTACACTGCCGAGATGAAAGGAACATTGCTCTCCGCCCATGTCAGAATCAGAGAGACTTCCCTGAAGGCACTTCTGCTGCGAGTCCCTCCTTGGTGATTGATGTAAGCTACCGCAGTACGATTGTCTGATCGAACCTGGACCGGCAAACCCTGTAGGTGAAGTGTCAGACGCGACAGAACCAAGCGGATAGCTCTGAGCTCCAAGACATTGATGGGGTTGTGAGCCTCCTGAGGACCCCACAACCCCTGGAACTGATGATCCTTCCAGAAACCTCCCCAGCCCAACAGGCTGGCATCCGTGGTAACCGTCTCCCAACGAGGGGCCAGGAACGATCTGCCCCTCATCAGATTGCTTGATTCCAGCCACCACTGAAGGGACTGCCGAACCCTGGGAGACATCAGAAATGACTGATCCAAGGACTGTGGACATCTGTCCCATTTCAGCAATAGATGGAGTTGTAGCGACCTCATGTGGAATTGAGCAAAGGGGACTGCCTCGAAGGAGGCCACCATCAAACCCACCAGAGTCATCCCTAGCTGAATGGAAGGGCGAGGGTTGGTCAGGAGAACACGTATCAGATCCTGAACCCTCTGCACCTTTGGCTGAGGTAGGAACACTCTGGCCTGACTGGTATCCAGATTCATGCCCAGGAAGGAAATCTCCCTTGATGGGGAGGAAGAGAAGACTTGGGATGGTTGATCACCCATCAGAACCTCTCCAGTGTCGTCACCACCGTCCTGGTGTCCAGCTCCGCCTGGCAGAGGGAGGAAGCTGTAATGAGCAGGTCGTCCAGATATGGCACGATGCGAATGCCCTGGGCTCTGAGCAGGGCCATAATGCCCGCCAGAACCTTGGTAAACACCCTCGGTGCCGAGGTCAGCCCGAACAGGAGGGCCACAAACTGAAAATGCTGATCTCTGATCACAAACCTGAGAAATCTCTGGTGTGCTGGGAAAATTGGTACATGAAGGTAAGCATCCTTGATGTCTATGGACGTCATGAAATCCCCCTGATGAAGGGAACCAATGGCTGAGCGCAGAGTCTTCATGCGGAACCTCTTGGTTCTGATGAACATGTTGAGAAGCTTCAAATCCAGAATGGGTCTTATGGAGCCATCCCTTTTGGGAACCGTGAAAAGGTTGGAATAATAGCCCCGGCCTCTCTCTGAAAGAGGCACCGGGCATATGACCGACATGTCCAGGAGGTTCTTTACAGCCGACAGGAGCCCCTGCGCCGCCCGAGGATCCGAAGGCACCCGAGACCTTAGGGATCTGGGAGGAGGCCGGTACTCGAACTCTAGTTTGTACCCAGACGAGACCACTTCCAATATCCACTTGTCCATAAGAAGAAGACAGAGCCGCAGCCGTCCCCCCACCCGTAAGGGTGAGGGCGCCTCCTCAATGCTGAGCTGGCTTGGCAGCAGGCTTGGGCTTGGAACCCCAGGTAGAGGCTGGACGGGCACGTCCTCTGCCCCTGTTCCAGGAATCACCTCTGAAGCCAGAGTAGGCAAGACCTCTGCCCCCTATGGCACCGCGAAAGGAAGGATTGAAGGAGCTGCCCCCCGAAAGGAGCGACGCTGCCTCTTACTCTGAGGTAGCCTTCCACCTTTCATCACAGAATCCAATTTGTCTCCAAACAGCCGCGTACCCAGGAAGGGCAAGGCAATAAGTGACTTCTTGGCCGCAATGTCAGCCGCTCACTGGCGTAGCCAGACCGATCGGCGCATGGACACAAGAAGAGCCGAGGTTCTGCTACACATGGTAATAGTGTTGTCCATAGCCGACAAACCAAAATTCATGAACAATTCACACCTCTTAATGGTTGTGAATTCAACGCTGTCCGGGTTGAGTTGGGACCCATTTAACATGTCCCTAATCTCAGACCTGGTAGCCACAGCCACGAGTGCAGATGCACAGACAGGCCGCAAAGGCATGACACACTGACATGCCATCTGATCAATGCGCTTGTCCTCGCCATCCTTAAGGGTAGAGGCATCAGGAGTATGAACAACGGAGGTGTTGGCCAATCCTAAAACGGGTGCATCAACCTCGGGAGGGGAAGACCAATGCTTCACCGCATCCACCGGAAAGGGATACTTTCTATCCCATCCCTGAGGAACACCGTGAAGCCGACTCGGCCTCTCCCATTCTCTAAGAATCATGCAGTCAAAATGATTCTGATTTGGAAACTCCAAGCGGGGCTTAGAGAACCCAAAGAATTCCCCCTTCTTCGGAGGGGCCTCCGCTGGAGGGGAAATATCCAGAACCTCTAAGAGATGGGCCAGGACCTTGGGGGTATCAACAGCATCCCCCAGCGCCTGCCCGGCATCCGAATCAAAGAACTGCAGTTCCTCAGTCTCTGATTCCTCAAACAGTTCCCCCTCCTCAAGCGGGGAATAATCAGCCCAGTCAGGGGAGTCATAATCATCAAAATCAATTACCGGCGTAGCCAGTGACAGATGCCTTCTCTTAGCAGGAGCCTTTTTGCCCACTGAGTTAGAAATAATTTTCTCAAGGTTGGCCAGCCTAGCACAGACCTCCGAGTGCGACTCCCCACTAATGACACTTGGGGTACAGATACAGATAATGCGGGGTGGGGTAGGCGATGAGGCGGACGGCCCTGACCCAGAAGCCTGGGAACCAGACTGCCGCGTTATGGCCTGTTGCGCACAAGGTATGCAAATCAGTACATTTTCCCCCGTAAGGGGTACCCCACAACCCACACACAGTCGGGATTGTTCCGAAGGGAGCCCAAGCCCGGTATCCTGTGGAGCCTCCATATGGTGATTTTTTAAGGTAGTCGCAATGACCAGGAGGGAATTACGCTGGTAAGCAACCCGGGATGCCCCTTTTTTTGTCCCGAGTGGGAGGATTTATAAGTGCCCCAAAATACTGCTAGGGACCCTAGGACCGAGAGAACCCCCTTTTAAGCAATGCACAGGGAGTCCTCCTGAAAGATACAAAATATGGCCATAAGCACATGCACACCACAGAATAATAATATACATGTAATGAAACACAGTGGCAGAGGGGGGCCAGCGCTGCCCCAAGCGCGACTGGGACATACTGGCCAAGCAATTAGAAGGGGAAGCCCGGCAGGGCACTCACGCACACCGCAAAATGGCGTCCAGTGCAGCAGCAGCAGCAGCCTCCGTGGGAGAGAGAGAGAGAGAGAGAGAAGAAGAAGAAGAAGAAGGGGCGGGCCAGGCAATGCGTGAGCGCCCGGCCCCGCCCCCTCACAACAGCCTGAGGGGGAGAAGCTGCCCGGCCGGCAGCAGAGCGCAAAGCGCGAAACATGCAGCAAACACGCACAGACACAGGGTATCCAAGGGGACCCGGAAGGGGGAGAATCCCTCACCGTAAAGTGCCAGAGAAGTGAATGGGAACAGGGCATCCCAAACCGGGATCACCAACCCGGAAGCCGCCTACTCCCTAACACCTATAAGGTGAAGCCTACCATCATCCGGACCTGCAGCCAAGGCTGGGAGGCTATACTGGAATTAAAAAATAAAGGTCCGGGCAGAAATAAGGCACCGCATGGCCGGGCGCAAGGAAGAGCAGCCCCCATCTTCTGACTTGCTCGCCGTCCTGCAGAGAAGGAACTGGGGAATGTGTGGGAGGTCCAGGTATTTATGGACCGGGAGGGGCTTCTTTTTTGCTTTCATCTCTGCAGAAGTTCGCCCTCTACTGGACCATAACCCATATGTCATGAATAGTGGAAGCGGGGTGTGTGACATAATTGGAATATGAAGATGTTTGGCCCTCTTTAAACTTATTGTTTATGAAGTCTAGGGACACAGACAAATACCTGGGTGCAGACTGCATTGGCATCTGGAGAGTATGGCAGCTCTACTCATGTTGGTGAGATGATGTTAATGTTATATTCAAGTAAATGGCCACTTGATTAAATAGGGTGATTAGCTTATCCGGTGTAGTGGGAAGCTCTTGTAGCGAGCTTGTCTTCTCATTTTGCTCAGTGAAAACTTAGTCACCAAGGCCAATATTTCCAGTTCCATTTCAGAGTCCAGAACAGCACATAGACCAGCGGTGAGGGTAGCTTAGAGATGGTGTAAAGGGTAAGATGCCACTGTCCAATACCAGGGTAATTGTGTTTTTAAAAGAAAAACAACAGGGGAAAGACCCAGGTTAAGGATTCCCTAGGCAACATCGACAAAACAACAGTGGCATGGGCATTGTACAGATCATTTTGAGCCAACCCCAATTTGGTAGGCCACCCAGAAAGGAGAAAGAGGAACCTAGTGGTAAGATACAGTGAAACATGCAGGACAAAAGATGGACAGAATATATGCAGCAGATTGCCAGAGCAGGTTACCGGATGCTGGATCAGGAGATTATGTAAACAGATATAAGATGTTGGGACATAAAGATACACTACATGTAGGTGCAAGCCACTGATCAGGAATATAGCTGAATGCTGTTAGGAAGGAGCAGATGACAGACAGGATCTCAGTGGCCCAGGAGCATCCATGAATGAATCGTTAGGTCTCCAGCGGTGAGAGGCTGCAAATGGCACCTAGAAACTAAAGTAGATTTGGGTGGGTATCCCTATCATTTACACCCTGACTTGTTTATTCCCCCCCCCCCCCCACTACATTTGTCAACACCATTGAGAAAACAAGGATACAGTAAGTGAATTATTAAGCAGATAAATGAAAAGAGAAACTGCATACTGTTGTATGGACAAATGCACCTCTGAATTCTCTAACACCCATAATGGAAAGTGTTTAAATGTTTACTAATCATACATTTAAAACATAGTCTGCTCATTTATTTTAGCAATACAAGCAATTAGAACTGGTATAAGAGTAATGGGAATACAACGTTCATCTGGCCTGTACATCTAAGTGCTTACTCTGATGAGCACTGGAGAAGACTTTACCAAGAGGCTCCTAAGGGGACACACAGCATGGCCAGGAAGTAAAGGAAACACTAAGGAACTTGTACCATTATATATGGCCTGCATTGGCAGGGACAGGAGAAAACAGCTGTCAACATTGAGGGGACCTGCTCAGAGTTCCCAGGAATAACTGCCAGTGCCCATAAAGGCAAATACTGTAGAATGATACTTTGTAAACAAGTGTCTGAACAGCCTTAAAATTACCCATTGCCCCCTCCCTTTTCTCTGTGGACATTTTTTAAAATCTATTTAAACTACAAGCTGTGATGTCATTCATTTTCTCTTCCCTAGAGAATTGCCAACTGTTAGTAAGTGTTATGAAGTATAGCATTTCCTAGACACGCCGGCATCGATGAAATCCTTTGTTAATAAGGGAAGCGAGTCTCAGCTGCATTAGCATAATGTGTGCTGTGGAACTATAAAGTTTAAAGCATATTCCCAAACCTATATAATTCAAAAGCAGCTCTAGTGGCTTCATTGCATCATCCAAGACATCACTTACAAAGCACTATTTAGCTATCCTGGTGTTATTTGTAGTTTCGCAGCTATACCACCCGAAAATTCGGTATTATGTGTAAAGGGTATTTGGAGATTGATGAAAGCTTTTCTGAGCAAAACAGTCTACTGTAATAGATGCATGGATCGGCAAACCTTATTCGAGCAATAATGCTTTTTGTTTAAAGTGGACCAAAACCCATGCCGACCGAACATTTCCCTCCGCCGGGGCATCCAAGATGCCCCGCTGTGTGAAACCCCCCCAGGTTGCCCATACACTTACCTTCTTTTCCAATCCAACCGTGCATGCGCGAGCCGTATCCCCGCTATCCCTATAGTAGGACGCATTCTAAGCATTTGTGAATGACCAGCGCAGACACGCTCCCTATGATGGGGTAGCGGGGGATGTGACCATCAGCACGCTCAAAGCCGCTCGCCTTAGACAAAGGCTTAGACGCGCTGACGTGAGCAGATCCCAGAACGCTGATTGAAGGAGTGCTATATGAGCCGTAGGACCGGTAAAAGGCGGGGGACAAGCACCAAAACCCAGAAGTCAAAATCCTGGGTTTTGGTCCACTTTAAAGAATGTAGCACTCTCCATTACTTTTAAAGTTATCCTCTACCCAGAAAGTAAGTTTATGTCATCACCTTCTATCCCCTGCACAGTGCCCCAAAACAGACTGCATTTTTTTTTTTTTTTTACTAAAACGTACAACGGAAAGCAATATGATGTTCGAATGGTCAGTCATATTGCTCCCTGGTGCTTTTCAGCGATGATACATTCAGTTAAACACAGCTCAGCATTGGGCCCCATCAGTTATAACAGCGGTGTCAAACTTATTTTCACCAAGGGCCACATCAGCAATCTGGTTGCCATCAAAGGGACGGCTAATAACAGACAAAACAAAATGAAAGCACGACCATTCAAATGTATAGCTACAGACGCAGAATTATTTTGCCCAGAACAGACGCAGAATTATTTAACACAGGACAGATTCAGAATTATTTGAGAATAATGATGATTTTGCCCTTACATATTGTATTTGTGACTGGGCCAGTTAGAGGTGGCATCTCCCAGCCACCACTGTCTGGTACATGTCAGAGGGCGGCACAAAAAGGCTTGAAGGGCCGCATGGGCCCTCGGGCCTTGATTTTGACAAGTGTCAGTTAAAAATACTGTAGTAAATATATAAGCTCCTCCCGGCCCATATAAAGGGCAGGAATAACCCAGAGAACCCCAGTTTTTTTGAAAGCAGAAAACAAGAAGCCGGGAGGCAAGACCATGTTAACAAAACACAGCCCACTAAGATAACTCTCACTCAAGAAAATCACCATAAAAAGGCAAAATAGGATAACGATAACAAGGGAGGGATGAGGCAAGCCGTGCTGTACACAGCAAAAACAATTCTACAGGTGAGTAATCACAGAATTGTATTTTTCCTTGTGTACAGCACGGCTTGTCTCAGTTCAATTCTTAACGATTGGGACATCAAACAGCAGTGTCCAAGAACAAAAGGGTGGGATCCCCAGTGAGCAACAGCAGGCAGTTTAAGGCACTACCGCCTGAAGCAACTTGCGAAGGCAGCTCCGCGCCCCCCACGGGAAGGAGGAAATGAGGAGGACCCCCGAAAGGGCAGAGAATGCTTCCTACGCTAAGGAAGCTGACCATCCTTGGTCAAAACATCAAGACGTTCCCCAAAGAGACGTAGTCCCGTAAAGGGGAGCCCAGTGAGGGACTTCTTAGCAGCAGCGTCAGCCGCTCACTGATGCAGCCAAACGGACCTACGCATGGCAACCAACAGGGCAGAGGCCCTACCACCGAGCCGAACAACATCGTCTATAGCAGACAGCACAAAGGCAATAAAATCAGAGCAAAGCGTAAGGTCCTTGTAGTCATCCTTTCGCTTGCGAGATCTTGCAGCCTCGGCAAGGTGCCTAACCGTCTTTTTAAGTGCAATGGCAACAATAGCCGCGGCACAGACCGGACGTAAGCCCGTTCCCACAAAGGTGAAGGCATGACAGGGTAGTTGAACCATACGCCGGTCGGCATTATCACACAAGGTAGTGGTGTCAGGGAACGGCATAATAGAAGTATTGGAGAGCCCCAGGACGGGGGCGTCCACCTCGGGGGGACAGGACCAGTAGCGAACCAAGTCGGCCAAAAAGGGATACCTTCTATCCATTCCCTTGGGCACCGAGGGCAACCTGTTAGGGCGTTCCCATTCCTTGAGGATCATATTGGAAAAATGTCCCTGCTCTGGGAACTCTAAGCGTTGCTTGTCAGGGCGGAAGAGCTCCCCCTGCTTCCTCTTTACCGCCTTAGGGGGATCGATGTGTAAAGCATCAAAAACGGCCGACAAGAGTCAGTCGGTATCATCCGGGAGCCCGGAATCCTCGTCAGAGGAGGACCCTGGTTCACTATCATACTCGCCATGACGATCCCCAGAGGAATCGGCATCATGGAACAATTCCCCCTCCTCCATGGACTCACGGCCGCCATAGGAATCATACAAATCATCATCATCGGCAAAGAGGGACAAGCCCTTAGCCAGGTGCCTCTTTTTACTAGAGGCCTTGCCGGCAGACGGACGGGCCAGTTGCCGCTCAATGCTGGCAACGCGCAGAGCCAAGTCAGACTGGGATCCCCTGATGGCTTCTCCCTCACTGGGGGCTAAATGCAGGCATGGGGGAGTAGGCAAAGATGCAGGGAGAACAGGACTGGTTAAAGAGGCGCTCGGCCCAGTCTGTTCCGCAATGATGCTATGGGCGCACGTAACACAAACCGCGCTGCGACCACTCAAAGGGGATGTTCCGCACATGATACACAGCTGAGCCTGCCCCGAAGAACCTCCAAGCTCGCCATCCCCAGAAGCCTCCATATGGTGATTAATTAGAAGTGCGTCCAATATAACGGACGCTGGACCCCAGACTCTGGATACCCCACAGCCTCGGGAGGGCGTGTGGGGGGGGGGGGGGGGTGAAAGAGAACCGGGAGAAACCACAAGTACAATGTCCCCGCCTGAAAAACACAACATAGACAAGGATTGAGCATCCCACAGAGCATGCACCCATAAAATACATGAAGGAGGATCAGACTCACGGACCGTATAAGATCTGAGTACGAGCAGGCACAGACAGATGCACCGCAGAGGCAGCAGCGTGGGCAGGATCCGAGGGAGCACAGAAGAAGCGTCCCAGCAGGCGTTCCGGATAGCCACCAGGGCCGTAGCCAGTGCCCCGAGGAGAAAAGCCGACGGAGCCCACGCAGCGAAGGGGGGCGGTTCGCACCGCACCAGCGCGCACAGTAAAATGGCGCCGGTACAGCGGAGCCTAGAGGGGCGGGACGCTTGACAATGACGCGTAACCGCGCGGTAGTGCCCCCCCCGCAAGCGCGTGAAGCTTTGAGGCGCCGCGCCTCACAGGAGAAGCAATGGCGCCCAGGAAGGACGCCACAAGTAAAGGCCGAAACGCAGGGCTCCAGCCATGCGGCACTGCCGCACCGACTGGGGCCCTCAAGCCCCGACCCTCACCGCGCGCCCGATTTCCCCCCCGACCAGCGGAGACTGGCCGTGAGAGGAGGGGAATGCGAGAGAGAAAGGGAAAGGAGCCCAGAGCGGGGGAAGTAATAGAGGGCAAAAGAGAGACCAGAGAAAGACCATAACAATAAAGATGCACAGTGACAAAGCACATACAGGGACCTAGTATAAGGACCGAGGCTCACCATAGCCTCGGCCGGCTACCCTTCACAGTTAGGGTCTGCAAGCACCCGACCCCAGGTGCTCCCCTACCATCACCTGAACCTGCAGCAGTGCTGGGAGGCAGAAGGGTCCGGAACAGGTGGAAATAGGCCTGAAGGGCCGCGGGCTTGGGATGCCCCGCTCGCCTGCGATCCAGATAGAGCCATCATTTGTCTTTTTTGCCTTTATATGGGCCGGGAGGAGCTACAAGTCTTTCTGCAGTCGACTGCGCCAACTTGTGGCGGATTACCCAATCGTTAATAATTGAACTGAGGCAAGCCATGCTGTACACAAGGAAAAATATATTTTTCTATTCCCAGAGAGCCCACAATCAGTAAGGAGACTGTCTAATTTGGTTTGGCTTTGCTGGTGGGATATAAAAGCAGTTATAAGATCTGACAAGTTCATATGAAACTTATCATCATGGGCTTTAATCAGTTCTGATGCATGGATGTTGAAACAATTTTGTCCCATGGAACACTAATTTCAACCTGCGGTGCAGGTACCCCAGGGAGTGCTTAGCTATATTCAGGGGTGCACAAACAGGGGAGTAATATAGGTCTGGTATACTATTTTTACAGTATAACATTATTCAGTGCTACGAGACCCATGACCTACTTATTTTGGTACCATTGGTACTTGGTGTAAAAAGGTTGAGGACCACTGCCATAGAAGACACAACTGACCAGTTACAAACACCTGTGTTATAGCCACACATACCAGGATTTGGATATTTTTAGTGCTGTTCCTCCTTTAAGCCTATATACCTCTCGACATCACATGGTCCTCAGTCTTGTCACAGGCAGAACATTCTTAATGGCAAAAGTCAGCCAGAACACCTATTCCCTATGTCACAGAATATGGTGTGTGTATTTTGCTATATATATTGCTCCTAGCATACAATGCCTGTATGTATCAAATGTTAGTTTTTGTTTAAAAGCTATATCCTGCGTCCGCCAACACAACAAAAGGTGAAATACCTCTTATCACCAGCCTCCTGTGGAGATATCCGCTCAGTTTGCCTGCACCATGCTGAGTATAGACATAAATGTCATACAAGCTGGGACCGTTACTGGTCTTCAAAGAAAAGCATCATGAGAAGGTGTCAAGACAGCAGACAGCCCTCCAGAAGCCCCCAGCCTCCTTTTGTAAGGATGGGTTTAAAATCAAGAAAACAAATTATGGTTTTATTCCACACTGTATACAAAACATGGCCAACATAAATAGCTAGCAGATGAGGAAATTTCACCCTGGTCAAGCTGGTGGTTTTTGATGCACTCAGGCCTCAAAACAGCTTCTGTGATCTGGGGCCCCTAGGGAACCCATTTGAAATGAATTATAGGGGTTCCCAATGAGATTTGGGGGGGGGGCACCTCACAGAATTAGAGGTCTAACAATAAATTTGGGGATGGATTCAGTGGGCAACTCTGCCTGCCCCCCTGAGAGTGGCCCGGCCTCTCCAGAATTTGAGCTCTGTGAGAAATAAGGGCCCAGCTAGCGGCAGGGGGACTAGCTGATCATCAGCCTAACCAGAGGCCTCATTGCATCAGGTATGTAACCAACCTTTAACCACCTGCAGTCTGTTAATCAAACCATCAGCAAATTGCTGCCAAAACTTTTTTTCAAGGACACAATCGCTGTAAGCATCATTTTATCCAATTGGATTTTTGTCCATATTAAATGATAATATCATCTGCTCATTTTAAAGGACTCTAAAACCCTAAACCGCTCCAACACTCTTACAAGAAACATAGATTGCTGCACATAAACATTTATTTACTTTTTTGTAACTCCCACCGTGGTCAATTCTAGCCCCAGTGGAATGTTTTACAGTGTGGTCTGTGTGTTTGATGGTTGACATTATAAAAACACCAAAGCAGACGTTACATAGTTAAAAATAGCCAAGTCTTTTCCAAAAAATCAGTAAAGGGGACATGCAACATTTGCTTATTCTACCCTTAACTATTAATTCTAAATTGCCTGAACTTTGTATAAATGCTGTGTAGATTTCTATGGTACTCCTTTTGGCTGACCAAAACCCAGGTTTTGGTCTGTATAACTAGAGCATTTGGATTTGGGTTACCGCATTGCACAATACCCAGTGGATCACTGGTATACTTACCTCTCTCCATGGGGCATGCACAGACTTCCAGCCAATCAGAACACATTGCATCACCAGGCAGGTATCTCCTGCTGCCCTCCAGTTGTGTGTAACTGTACCAGCTATTCAGATGGATCTGGAGTGAATGCATTGGCCATAGGAATAACAGGGATGCTGCTGCAACTGGCGCTTGTACCATGTGATCACCGGGTTGGTAAGTGAACTGGTGGTTTCACAGAGCAGGACATCTTAAATCAGAAGCTAACACAGCTTTTGGTCCGCTTTAAAGCATTGAAGATTTTAAATAAGAAGTCCCATGCTTTAAATATCAGCCACATGTAAAATGTAATCAAGATACTGTTATATGTCAAGGAAAAAGAGTAGCAAAGCCTTTTTTTTGAGTAATTAACTTTGCATTCTTGAAATTCATTTTACTGCAGAAGCAAGGACTACAAACATCCATATTATGTAAAAGGATTGAATCCCTACTACTGTACCTGTCCTTCAAGAAGCTTCATTATGTGGTTCATCCATTCTTTATCACAGTCTACTGACCGCTTCACATTTGCGATTTCCTAATGGGAGGAAAGGAGACAATAATTTATGACAGGTTTATGAAAGCATTATGAACACAGAATAAAAAAAGTCCATTGCATTTAAAACACCTTGCATCAGAAGTGACCAGAGTGCTCCATGGATATATTACACATCCTTATTTTGCTAATAACAAGGAACAATCAATATCCCAGTATCTTCCATAAAAGCGCAAAATGGCTGGATGGACCTGATCCAGGATTACCCAGGCTACATAGAGGTCGCTGAGACATGTTCTGTCAGCTACTGAGCAATCTATCTTTCCATTACATTAAGTACACACGAACAGTGAAAACAGCTCTGGCATTTTCCTGTTCAAGCAGCCTATATAATTTGCCCATAAGTACAATTAAAGTGAAAGTAAATGAAAATACCATTTTGTGATTACTCACCTTTAAAATGGGTATTATAAGTATGTCACACACCCCGCTTCCAAGATTAATGACATATGGGTTACCCATTTTAAAGGTGAGTAATCACAAAATGGTATTATTCCAAGTATGTCACACACCCCGCTTCCAAGATTAATGCCATATGGGACATCCAATAGCAGTGTCCAACAAGGGTGGGGATCCCAAAAAGGCAATAATGCACCAATTTAAACCACTGCAGCTTGCAGAACCTTGCGGCCAAAAACAGCATCCGCTGAGGCCCGCACATCAACCTTATAAAACTTGGAAAAAGTATGAGCAGAAGACCAAGTAGCAGCCTTACAAACTTGTTCAACAGAGGCCTGGTGCTGGAAAGCCCAGGAAGCCCCAACAGCACGAGTAGAATGAGCAGTGATCTGAAAAGGGGGATCCCTCCCCTTGGCAGTATAGGCCCCAACAATGGCCTGACGTATCCATTTACTAATGGTAGACTTGACGGGCACCAAACCCTTCTTGGACCCAGAGGGCACCACAACAAGGCGTCCTTTCCTACGGAAAGGAGAAGTAGCCACCAAATAGTACTTCACACAACGAACCACATCCAAAGAGTGCAGGGCCCTCTCCTTGTCATTGCTAGGCTTAGGACACAAGGAAGGAAGAACCACATCCTGATTGAGATGGAAGGTATAAACCACCTTAGGAAGGAAATCTGGCTTAAAGCGAAAGACCACCTTGTCCTGGTGTCTTTCAAAGTAAGGGGCCTGAATGGACAGAGCCGCCAAGTCAGAGACACGCCGAACAGAGGTGATAGCCACCAAAAAGGCAACCTTTTCTGTAAGCATAGAAAGTGCAACATCCTGCACCGGCTCAAAAGGAGGCCCCTGGAGGGCCGACAGAACCAAATTCAAATCCTAAACAGGCAACAAAGGCTTTCGAGGGGGCCGCACATGAGTGACCCCCTGGAAAAAAGTTTTAACCAAAGGATGAAGAGCAAAGGACCTTTGAAAGAAGACCGCCAGGGCAGGGACCTGCCCTTTCAAGGTACTAAGCTGGAACCCCAGGTCCAGACCGTGTTGAAGAAAATCCCAAATCCTAGGGATCGAAAACACCCTGCAAGGCAAGGCCCTAGCCTCACACCAATCAATATAGGACCTCCAATTCCTGTAGTAGATGTTAGAGGAAGATCTCTTCCTAGCCCTAACAAGTGTCTGAATCACAACATCAGACAAACCTTCTTCTTTTAAGATGGAGGTTTGAGCAGCCACACCGTCAAAGCCAGCGTTTGTAAATTGGGGTAACAAAGTTGACCTTGAGTGATCAGATCCAGAAACAGGGGCAACCTGTACTGATATACCGCCAGCCGTACGACGTCTTCAAACCAAACCTGTCTTGGCCACTTGGGGGCCACCTGAATTGCTTGCGCACCACTGTGCCTACCATGGAGAAGGGGGAAAACAGGTACAGGAACCCCAGATCCCTCCAGGCAAGAGACATGGCGTCCACTGCCAGGGCCAGAGGATCCTGAGACAGAGACACAAACTTTGGGAGCTTGTGATTGTGAGGTGAGGCAAAGAGATCCACCTCCGGAATCCCCTACTTGTGACAAAGGGACCGGAACACCTTGTGGTTGAGCGACCATTCCCCTCGGCGAGAGGATCCCCTGCTCAGGGAGTCCGCCTCCACGTTTTCCACTCCCGGAATGTACACTGCTGAGATGCATGGGACATTGCTCTCCGCCCATGCAAGAATCAGAGAAACTTCCATGAGGGCACACCTGCTGCGAGTCCCTTGGTGATTGATGTAAGCAACCGCAGTCCGATTGTCTGATGGAACCTGAACTGGTAGACCCTGGAGGTGATGCGTCAAGCGTGACAGTACCAACGAATAGCTCTCAGCTCCAAGACATTGATGGGGGTGTGGGCCTCCCGAGG
Source organism: Gastrophryne carolinensis (assembly GCA_027917425.1). Taxonomy (NCBI): domain Eukaryota; kingdom Metazoa; phylum Chordata; class Amphibia; order Anura; family Microhylidae; genus Gastrophryne; species Gastrophryne carolinensis. The sequence continues at coordinate 359,925,103 of CM051234.1, forward strand.
ACCCCACAACCCCTGGAACTGATGCTCCTTCCAGAAACCCCCCCAGCCCGACAGGCTGGCATCCGTGGTGACCGTCTCCCAACAAGGGGTCAGAAAAGACCTGCCCCTCAGATGATTCCTTGGTTCCAGCCACCACTGAAGAGACTGCCGAACCAGGGGAGACATCCGAAATGACTGATCCAATGACAGCGGACATCTGTCCCAGGCCAACAGTAGATGGAGCTGGAGCGACCTCATGTGGAACTGAGCAAAAAGGGACTGCCTCGAAGGAAGCCACCATCAACCCCACCAGTCTCATCCCTAGCCGGATAGACGGGCGAGGGTTGGACAGAAGACGACGTATCAGATCTTGAACCAACTGCACCTTCGACTGAGGTAGGAACACCCTGGTCTGAATGGTATCCAGATTCATGCCCAGAAATGCAATCTCCCTTGAGGGGAGAGAGAAGACTTGGGATGGTTGATCACCCAGCCGAACCTCTCCAGCGTTGACACCACCGTCCTGGTGTCTAGCTCCGCCTGTCAGAGAGGATGCCATAATGAGAAGGTTGTCCAGATACGGCACAATGCGAATGCCCTGGGCTCTAAGAAGGGCCATTATACCCGCCAGCACCTTGGTGAATACTCTTGGTGCCGAGGTCAGCCCGAACGGGAGGGCCACAAACTGAAAATGCCGATCTCCCACCACAAACCTGAGAAATCTCTGGTGTGCTGGGAAGATCGGCACATGATGGTAAGCATCCTTGATGTCTATGGACGTCATGAAGTCCCCCTGACGAAGAGAAAGGATGGCTGAGCGCAAGGTCTCCATGCAGAACTTCTTGGCTCTGATGAACCTGTTGAGAAGCTTCAAATCCAGAATGGGTCTTATGGATCCATCCTTTTTGGGCACCGTGAAGAGGTTGGAATAATAGCCCTGGCCTCTCTCTGATAAAGGCACTGGGCATATGACTTCCATGTCCAGAAGATTTTGCACTGCCAACAGGAGCCCCTGCGCAGCCCGGGGGTCCGAGGGGACCCTAGATCTGAGGAGGAGGCCGGTACTCGAACTCCAGCTTGTACCCGGAAGAGACCACTTCCAAGATCCACTTGTCTGTGACCTCCCGGGTCCAGACCTGGAAAAAGTGCTGCAGCCGTACCCCCACCTGCAAGGGTGAGGGCGCCCCCTCATTGCTGAGCTGGCTTGGCAGCGGGCTTGGAACCCCAGACAGGTCTTGGACGGGCCCGTCCTCTGCCTCTGCTCCAAGAATCACCTCTGAAGGTAGAGAAGGCAGCTCCTCTGTCTGCTCTGGCACCGCGAAAGGAAGGATTAAAGGAGCCTGCCACCCGAAAGGAGCGGCGCTGCTTCTTGCGTTGCGGTAGCTTTCCTCCTTTTGCTACTGAATCCAATTTATCTCCAAACAGCCGCGTACCCAGAAGGGGTAGCCCTGTAAGTGACTTCTTAGTCGCAATGTCAGCCGCTCACTGGCGCAACCAGACAGAGCGTCATATAGCCACAAGCAACGCCGAGGTTCTGCTACACATACATGTTGTGTCATCCAAGGCAGACAAGACAAAGGTCATGAACAATTCACACCGCATAAACGCTGCAAATTCATCGCTGGCTAGGTCCAGCTGGGAACCACTCAACAGGCCCCTAACCACAGACCTGGTAGCCACAACCGTGAGTGCAGAAGTACAAACAGGCCGCAAGGCTGAACCCACGCTAGCAAAGGCATGGCAAGCCATCTGATCAATACGTCGGTCCTCACCATCCTTAATCGTGGTGGCGTCTGGAGAGTGCACCGCAGATGTGTTGGACAATCCCAGAACGGGCCCATCGACCTCGGGAGGGGACGACCAGCGCTTCACCGCGTCCACCGCGTCCTTCCTATCCCATCCCTGAGGAACACCGGGAAGCCGGCTAGGTCTTTCCCATTCCTTAAGAATCAAATTTTTGAAATGCTTCTGATTTGGGAACTCCAAACGAGGCTTAGAGGTCCCAAAAAATTCCCCCTTCTGCGGAGGAGACTCCGCCGGAGGAAAAATAGCCAGCTCCTCAAATAAATGGGCCAGGATCTTGGGGGTATCCACGGCATCCCCATGCCCCTGCCCAGCATCAGCATCCAAAAACTGCTGATCCTCAGAGCCATCAGATTCCGTAAACAGTTCCTCTTCCTCAAGCGGGGAATAATCAGACCAGTCAGGGAATCATAATCATCAAGAACCGGCGCGGCCGGTGACAGATGCCTTCTCTTAGCCGGGGCCAATCTAGCACATACATCAGATTGCGACTCCCCACTAATGACAGTGTCACTTTGGGTACGAATAAGGCAGGTGGAGTAGGTGATGAGACCGGCGGCATGGACCCAGACGCCTGGGACCCCGACTGCCGCGTTATGGCCTGCTGAGCACATGGTATGCAAATCAGTACATTATCCCCCGTAAGGGATACCCCACAACCCACACACTGCCGGGATTGCCCCGAAGGGAGCCCGAGCCCAGTATCCTGGGAAGCCTCCATATGGTGATTATTATGGTAGTCGCAAGGACCAGAGGGAATAACGCTAAAAGCTACCCGGGATGCCCCTTAAGTCCGTTAGTGGGAGGATTTCAATAATAATAATGATAATGCCCCAAATTTAGCCAAGGGACCCTAGGACCGGGAGAACCCCCCTTTTAACCAAGCAGGGTCCACCTGAAAGACACCAAAAGAGAAGGGGGACCCCGTAAGCGAGGCACACTAACCACCGCAGTCATACATGCATAATATTAATATTATATATAAATATATAGATGCATAAGAGACATATATGTAAATGATACATGCGTCAATAATGGCAGCCGCCGCGCTAGACAAAAAAGCGCATAACACATAGCATGGATAAGAAAAAAGCCCCGCAGGGCACTCACAACACAGTAATGGCGCCTCTCCGACCAGAGGTGAAGACAGAAGAGGGAGAAGAAGGCGGGCCAGCACGGAACACGCGTCGCGGCTGGCCCCGCCCCTTCCCCATCATCGCGGTTCCCGGCCAATGCTGGGCACCGCAAAGGGCGCCAGAGAGAGAGGGGGGTGGGCCGCAACCAGCGCGCGAGTGTCCAGCCCCGCTTTCTGCCTGGACAGCAAGGAGGGGAAGAAGCTCTCCTCCACCAAGCGCGGCGCCCGCGGCTCCCAGCGCGCTGCGGCTCCTAAATGGCGCATACAGTGACAAACACACACACCAACACACATTCACATGAAACAAAAAGGGAAGGACCATAAGTGAAGGACACAGCCCCCCGTTGCGAGAAGGGAGTAATGGAAGGGGAAGGTCCCCAACTACAGTAGTAGAAGGTGGGGAAAACGGACAGGGTATCCCAAACCAGGGTCACCAACCTGGTAGCCGCCTACCCCCTAATATGTGGTCTCACGGAGGAGCATGGCTCCTATCAGTACACCTGTTAAGGTGTACCCTACCCTCACCCGGACCTGCAGCCTAGGCTGGGAGGCATAGGGGTATTTAACTAGGTCCAGGCAGAAATAGGATAAAAATGGCCGGGTTGCACCTGGCTTACCTGCAAGGAGGAAAAAGCCATCTTCTGACTTGCTCACCGTCTGCAGAGACGATTACTGGGGAATGTGTGGGAGGTCCCAGGTATTTATGGACCAGGAGGGGCTTCTTTTTTTCTAGTCATCTCTGCAGAAGTTCGCCCTCTACTGGACATAACCCATATGTCAATCTTGGAAGCGGGGTGTGTGACATACTTGGAATAATATTTTTAATACCCTTTAATTCAGTTATACTTCATTAAAAATCCTTAAAGGGAAAGTCCAAGGTCTCAAGATCAGGACTTCCCAGTGGTCACAAGACTTACCGGCCACCTGAAGTGCCCGCGCAGCAGATCTGCATTTCAGTTTGGAGCACTCCCATGTTTTCAATTGGCGCCTCCATCCACTGACTTCTGAAGTTACTGGTGTACAAAGGCGCCCATTGAAGCAGGGGTTCCCAACCAGTGGTATGGGTATCATTGGTGGTACTCTAAATCCTATCAGGCATTCTAGTGTCACTGGTCTAGAGGTCCATTCAGGTAAAGTGGTATGGGTATCATTGATGGTACTCTAAATCCTATCACTCATTCTAGTGTCACAGGTCCAGAGGTCCATTCAGGTAATGGTTCAGTTCTCAGAAATGGTTAAACAGGATTCCACCTGGCAGCACAATGTCAGCAGGTGAAATACTTAAAGCGGACAAACACCCGTTTCCCATCTATCGGAAGTGGATGTTGGTACCTCTGCATTAAGACAGTGAGGAAGGCATGCAGGATGCTGGAGTCCTCCTCGCATCACCCCCGCACCACAATATTTTTACATTATTCTTGAGCTTCGCAGCGAATGCATTTGGCAGCCAGCACTCTTATGGGTACTGGGCGTCTGCTCGGTACTGGCCACCAGAAAGCCCCACCCACGTGAGCAGCTGCATTATCAGCAAGGCTTGAGAATAAGGTGGTCATCGGGCGGTTTCGGGGGGGGGGGGGGTGATGCAAGGGAGGGCTCCAGCATTCTGCATGCATCCCCTCACTGTCCTAATGCAGTCGTACCAACACCAGCCCCTGATAGCGGGTGTTGGTCCGCTTTAACATATTTATAGTTCCATTATGTATTTTTGTCTTGACCTGCACTCTAAGGGCAAAATAGATAAGCGGCAGCCACATTATAAGCATTGCAGGATGATGTCCTAGCAAAGGAAAACCAGATACTAACTAGAGGATGGCCCAATCGGTGAAATAAATTCACCTATCAAATAGTGTTCCTTAAATGAAAAGGCGCTGAGTATACTAACCCCTGTGTCATTAGAGCCATTGGTTCAAGGTATTATCTTGACATTTGTACCAGATGCCTAATTTGGACAGAGACACATATTTTCTCAGTTCCCTCTGTTGAGGTAGCATATTTCTTGCCCTATAAGATGCACTTATTTTTCTTACATTCCCAGCTCCCATGCCGCAGCAGCGTCTCCCACAGACATGAACACAGACAGACACATCGCCTTTCCCTCCCGCTGCCTCTGCCCGCCACCTAAAGTTTCCAGGGAGCTGGTTGCGTCAACCGGGTGGTGCATGGCCTGTGACTCGGGCCAGTGTCCATGGGCAGCCCAACGACAGTGTGCGGGCATCCCAAAAACAAACATAAAAACCGGCGGGCAGCTGTAGCTGTGAGAACAGCAGAGGCAGCGGTGCCCACACAGGCAATGGTGAAGACAGCAGACACCAGTAGCGTGTCTGTCTGCCTCTCTCTCAGTTTATGTCTGCAGGAGACACTACTGCAGCATGGGACCTGGGAATGTTAGTTTTTTTGTTTGTTTTTGGGATGCCCGCACACTGCCTGTATTTGGGATGCCCACACACTGCCTGTATTGGGGGATACTGCTCACTGCCTGTAATGTGGGGTCTATAATAGGGTGATTGGGGGGATTCTGTACAATGCCTGTTATGGGGTGATAAGATGGTATTTTAGAACATCATTTGGTTCAGTATATTTTTTTTCTTATTTTATCTCTTTAAATTTTAGGTGAGTCTTATGGAAAGGTGTGTCTTACAGGGCAAAAAATATGGTAAGTCTTTTTGGGTGCGTATAGTCACCATATAAAACACTTTCACCTAAGGCACCCTTTATTAAACTGAAATTAAGGCAGAGAAGGGCTCTGTAGCCACTTGTGACTCACAGATGTGTCCATCCATGGCTTTTCTCAAGGCTAGTTATATTGTGAGATGTGTGTCACAAAATAACCAGTTTTACTTTTTGTAACACTCACATGATAACTATTCAGTTTTTTTCTGGTAAAGTCTATGAGAGGCCAGTGGGTGATAAATTGTGATGGGTGGTAATGAAGCTTTTCAGAAAATGAGTTACCGTATCCTGATACTGTGCTAAATGCATCTCATGAGAAACGAAGTCTGAAGCAAATTTGAGGTGAGGTAAAGGTGGGAGCATCTGTATATTTAGTACTGAACAAAGTCAGCCCATTGCCTTACACTCTTTTAGCTAAAGCATCAGGAACTACTAAAAGACCTACAATATAGGAAGTATTAAATATCCCCTTTTAAACCTGGAGAAGAATTTAAATTGCTTTACTAGTTTATAGCGCTGTTACAATATAGCTGCCAAATTTGCCCTATTGGCAATATTTTACTTGCTAATCAACCAGAAATATGACATTGCATACGCAAGGAGTCAAGTCTAAATAAAATAGGGAGTTGTCAATGACCTTTCAGTGCAGATTTTATAAATAATTAAAGTGCAATGGGGCGATTCCTCCCTTAAAATTACAGCCAACTATAAAGAATACAATACAACCTACAGTCAGAATACCTTAGGCTTAAGTCAATGATGAAAATGTACATCTGTTATGGCAAGCTATTATTGTTCATCTACACAACATATGCTCAACCTATGGCCCCCGGAGCCATCTGATGTGGCCTCTGACCTGCTGTGGGGAAAGTGGTAGGGTTAAATCGATTTGGCGTGTAAAGGTAAATAGAGGCTCAGTATGAATGAGAGGCTGCAAGGAGAGTGATATATGAGGGGCCCATTGCAAAATAGAGGTGACATCGGTGGCTTGAAGGAACGTGGTGACATTGATAGTGCAACACAACTCCTGGGTGACATCTCTGGCACCATAGGAAGATAACAGTTTTTCTATAGTTAAATGTGATTTACACATTTCTGATTTGGGATTGATGGAGAATGTGATGACAATCAATATGGGAGCCATATATTTGGGGAGATAAGGCAATCAGCATGTGAATTGCTAGCATGTGGGGATATAAATGTGTTAATGGGGTGGTGTGGAATTTGTGGAGACAGTGGGTATCCTAATCCCTATTTAAAATGAAAAATGTGAAATTCTGAACCTATTCATTGTGGGCCACGACCAGTTTTCAAATCAATTATATGGCCCGTTGAGCACCTCTGATCTACATCATAAACAGTATATATTGGTTTTGATGCTGGTACAGACACATAAATGTGGCTGGCTAGATATACAATGAGTGATCATGATTTCTTCTTACAGCGGAACAAAACCCACCAGCGGCCGGCCTGGAATCTAAAAGATTCCAGGGCCAGCCGCTGGGTTTTCTTTGGGGCACCCCAAATAGGAATACCCCACTGTCTGAAACCCCCAGGAAACCCCCAAAAACTCACCTCGCCACGCTCCAAAGGCGCATACGCGGACTCTCATCCAATGAGAGCCGTCTGCTATGACAACGCCATTTGCGCTGCTGCATCCACAGCATCACGCGCGTGCTTCCGCACCAGCCATTCAGATAGGCGCATGGCCAGGGATGCGACAGCACCCCATTGGTTAAAATGAGAGCCGCCTTCCGAATGACGTTGTCATAGCAAGCGGCTCTGATTGGACAAGAGCCAGCGCAAGAGTTGCTGGAGAGTAGCGAAGCGAGTTTTTTGGGGCTTCCTGGTGCGTTTCACATAGTGGTGCATCTCGCTTCGGAATGCCTCGAGGGCACGGAAAAATACCATTTTGTGATTACTCATCTGTAAAATGGGTATTATAAGTATGTCAGACATCCCGCTTCCACCATTCATGACATATGGGTTGTTACCTGTAGAAGGCGAACTTCTGCAGAGATGAAAGCAAAAAAGAAGCCCCTCCCGGTCCATAAATACCTGGGACCTCCCACTCATTCCCCATTATATGACAGCAGAAAGGGGACCAGGAAGAGACAAATATAAAATTCTTAACCATAAAAGTTTCACCATATAAAGGATCCAGATTACAAAAGGGCGGGGTGAAGCGGGGTGTGTGACATACTTATAATACCCATTTTACAGGTGAGTAATCACAAAATGGTATTATTCCAAGTATGTCACACACCCCGCTTCCACTATTCATGACATATGGGACATCCAATAGCAGTGTCCGTCATGGGTGGGGATCCGAAACCAGTAAAACAAATGTACCAAATTAAACCACTGCAGCTTGCAGAACCTTGCGGACCAAAACAGCATCCGCTGAGGCACGCACATCAACCTTATAAAACTTGGAAAAAGTATGAACGGAAGACCAAGCAGCAGCCTTACAAACTTGTTCAACAGAAGCCTGGTACTGAAAAGCCCAGGAAGCCCCAACAGCACGAGTAGAATGAGCGGTGATCTTAAAAGGAGGAACTTTCTCCTTAGCAGAATAGGCCCCAACAATGGCCTGACGAATACATTTACTAATGGTAGACTTGGCGGGCGCAAAACCTTTTCTGGGCCCGGAGGGCACCACGAACAAGGCGTCCGTCTTACGAAAAGTAGCAACCAAATAGTACTTCACACAACAAACCACATCCAAAGAGTGCAAAACCCTCTCCTTGTCATTGCTAGGCTTAGGACACAAGGAAGGAAGAACTACATCCTGATTGAGGTGGAAGGCAGAAACCACCTTAGGAAGGAAATCAGGTTTAAAGCGAAAAACCACCTTGTCCTGGTGTCTCTCAAAGTAAGGAGCCTGAACCGACAGAGCCGCCAACTCAGAGACACGCCGAACAGAGGTAATAGCCACCAAAAAAGCAACCTTTTGAGTGAGAACAGAGTGCAATATCCTGCACCGGCTCAAAAGGAGGCCCCTGGAGGGCCGACAGAACCAGATTTAGGTCCCAAACGGGAACCAAAGGCTTTCTAGGGGACCGCACATGAGTGACCCCCTGGAAAAAAGTCTTAACCAGAGGATGCAGAGCAAAGGACCTTTGAAAAAAGACAGCCAGGGCAGAGACCTGTCCTTTAAAAGTACTGAGCTGGAACCCCAGATCCAGACCATGTTGAAGAAACTCCAAAATCTTAGGAATCTAAAACACCCTGCAAGGCAAGGCCCTAGCCTCACACCAGTCAATATAGGACCTCCCAGTCCTGTAGTAGATGTTAGAAGAAGATCTCTTCCTAGCTCTAACAAGAGTCTGAATCACAGCATCAGACAAACCTCCCTCCTTTAAAATGGTCTGCGAACCAAACCTGTCTTGGCCACCTTGGGGCCACCAGAATTGCTGGTGCCCCCTCTAGACCCAGCTTGCGCACCACCTTGTCTACCATGGAGAGGGGGGGAAACAGGTACGGGAACCCCAGATCCCTCCAGGCAAGGGACATGGCCTCCACTGCCAGAGCCAGAGGATCCTGAGACAGAGACACGAAGGATGGAAGCTTGTGATTGTGCCGTGAGGCAAAAAGATCCGCCTCTGGAGTCCCTCACTTGTGACACAGGGACCGAAATACCCTGTGGTTGAGAGACCATTCCCCTCGGCGAGAGAATCCCCTGCTCAGGGAGTCCGCCCCCGTGTTCTCCACTCCCAAAATGTATACTGCCGAGATGCAAGGAACATTGCTCTCCGCCCATGTCAGAATCAGAGACTTCCCTGAAGGCACTCCTGCTGCGAGTCCCTCCTTGGTGATTGATGTAAGCTACCGCAGTTCAATTGTCTGATCGAACCTGAACTGGTAAACCCTGTAGGTGCCGTGTCAGACGTGACAGAACCAAACGGATAGCTCTGAGCTCCAAGACATTGATGTGGTTGTGAGCCTCCTGAGGACCCCACAACCCCTGGAACTGATGATCCTTCCAGAAACCTCCCCAGCCCGACAGGCTGGCATCCGTGTTAACCGTCTTTCAACAAGGGGCCAGAAAGGATCTGCCCCTCAGCAGATTGCTTGGTTCCAGCCACCACTGAAGGGACCGCCGAACCCTGGGAGACATCAGAAATGACTGATCCAAGGACTGTAGACATCTGTCCCATTTCAGCAATAGATGGAGTTGTAGCGACCTCATGTGGAATTGAGCAAAGGGGACTGCCTCGAAGGAGGCCACCATCAAACCTACCAGTTTCATCCCTAGCCGGATAGAGGGGCGAGAATTGGTCAGGAGAATACGTATCAGATCCTGAACCCTCTGTACCTTTGGCTGAGGTAGGAACACTCTGGCTTGAATGGTATCCAGATTCATGCCCAGAAAAGAGATCTCCCTTGATGGGGAGAGAGACGATTTGGGGTGGTTGATCACCCATTCGAACCTTTCCAGTGTCTTCACCACCATCCTGGTGTCCAGCTCTGCCTGACAGAGGGAAGAAGCTGTAATGAGCAGGTCGTCCAGATATGGCATGATGCGAATGCCCTGGGCTCTGAGCAGGGCCATTACGCCCGCCAGAACCTTGGTGAACACCCTCGATGCCGAGGTTAGCCCGAAAGGGAGAGCCACAAACCTGAGAAATCTCTGGTGCGGTGGGAAGATTGGTACATGCAGGTAAGCATCCTTGATGTCTATGGCCATCATGAAATCCCCTTGGCAAAGGAAATTGATGGCTGAGCGCAGGGTCTCCATGCGGAACTTCTTGGTTCTGGTGAACCTGTTGAGAAGCTTCAAATCCAGAATGGGTCTTATGGAACCATCCTTTTTGGGAACCGTGAAAAGGTTGGAATAGCAGCCCTGGCCTCGCTCTGAGGGAGGCACCGGGCATATTACTTCCATGTCCAGAAGATTCCTTACTACCAACAGGAGCCCCTGCGCAGCCTGGGGATCCGAGGGCACTCGGGACCTTAGAAATCTGGGAGGAGGCCAGTACTCGAATTCCAGTTTGTAACAGGAGGAGACCACTTCCAAAATCCACCTGTCTGTGACCTCCTGGGCCCAGACCTGGAAGAAGAGCCGCAGCCGTCCCCCCACCCATAAGGGTGAGGGCGCCTCCTCATTGCTGAGCTGGCTTAGCAGCGGGCTTGGGCTTGGAACCCCAGGCAGAGACTGGACGGGCACGTCCTCTGCCTCTGTTCCAGGAATCACCTCTGAAGCCAGAGTAGGCAAGACCTCTGCCCGCTCTGGCACAGCGAAAGGAAGGGTTGAAGGAGCTTGCCCCCTGAAAGGAGCAACGCTGCCTCTTACGCTGAGGCAGCTTCCCACCTTTCGCCACAGAATCCAATTTGTCTCCAAACAGCCGCGTACCCAGGAAGGGCAGAGCTGTAAGAGATTTCTTGGCCCACTTGCGCAGCCAGACCGATCGGCGCTTGGCCACCAGCAGAGCCGAGGTTCTACTACATATGATAATAGTGTCATCCATAGCTGCCAAAACAAAATTCATGAACAATTCACACCTCTTAAGGGCTGTGAATTCACCGCTGGCCAGGTTGAGCTGGGGACCATGTAACATGTCCCTAACCACAGACCTGGTAGCCACAGCCGCAAGCACAGATGCACACACGGGGCGCAAGGCTGAACCCACACTGGCAAAGGCATGGCATGCCATCTGATCAATGCGCTTGTCCTCGCCATCTTTAAGGGTAGTGGCGTCAGGAGTGTGTACAACGGAGGTGTTGGACAATTCTAGGACTGGCGCATCGACCTCGGGAGGGGAAGACCAGCACTTCACCGCATCCACCGGAAAGGGATACTTCCTATCCCATCCCTGAGGAACGCCGGGAAGACGACTCGGCTTCTCTCATTCTCTAAGAATCATGTTATCAAAATTATCCTGATTTGGAAACTCCAAGCGGGGCTTAGAAGACCGAAAGAATTCCCCCTTCTTAAGAAAGGCCTCCGCTGGCGGGACAATATCCAGGACCTTGGGCCAGGACTTTGGAGGTATCCACAGCATCCCCCAGCGCCTGCCCGGCATCAGAATCTAGAGATTGCAGTTCTTCAGTCTCAGATTCATCAAACAATTCCCCCTCCTCAAGCGGGGAATAATCAGACCAATCAAGAGCGTCATACTCATCAAAATTAAGCACTGGCGCAGCCGGTGACAGATGCCTTTTCTTAGCAGGGGCCTTTCTGCCCACTGAGCTAGAAATACGTTTCTCGATGTTGGCCAGCCTAGCACATACATCGGAGTGCGACTCCCCGCTAATGACCGTGTCACTTGAGGTACGGATAATGCGGGTGGGGTAAGAGATGAGACGGGCAGCACTGACCCAGAGGCCTGGGATCCCAACTGCTGCGTTATGGCCTGTTGCGCACATGGTATGCAAATCAGCACATTCTCCCCCGTAAGGGGTACCCCGCAACCCACACATGGCCGGGACTGTCCCGAAGGGTAGGGTATCCTGTGGAGCCTCCATATGGTGATTTTTAAGGTAGTCGTAAAGACCAGAGGGAATTACGCTGATAAGCTACCCGGGATGACCCTTTAAGTCCTAAGTGGGAGGATTTGTAGGTGCCCAATTTACTGCTAGGGACTGGGAGAACCCCCTTTTAAGCAAGGTACAGGGAGTCCTCCTGAAAGACACAGAGAAGTGGGCCATAAGTACATGCACACACATACAAAAAAGTGACACAAAAAAACGTAAGTAGCAATTATAATGACCAGTGCTGCCCCATGAACTAGATGGGGCGCTCGGCAAGGTTACAGTAAAAAAAAAAGGGGGGCCCAACAGGGCACTCATGCAGCAGCAATGGCCTCCGGCCAGGCAGCAGTCCAGAGAGAGAGAGGGAGAAGAAGGGCTGGGCCAGCGCGAATCGCGCACCGCGCCTGGCCCCGCCCCCCTCCCTCCACCACCAGAAACGCGGCTCCCAGCAGAAGGCTGGGCTCCGCGTTGGCGCCGACAGCAGGGAAGGGGGGGGGGGGGGGCTGGGCGGGCCGCTGCAACGCGCGAGCGCCCAGCCCCGCCCCCTCAACACAACAGCCTGAGGGGAAGAAGCTCCCCAACGTAGGTCGGCGCACTCTAAAGTGAAGCATACAGTAATGGCACCCAAGCACACAATACATGCATTCACACAAGAGAAGGTGAAAAAAACACCTTCTCTTGGTCTGCCAAGCAGACCCCCCCCCCCATGGAGGGTAACAGGGGGACCCGGAAAGGGGGAGAATCCCGCACCAAGGGTGTAAGGGATAGTAAGGGACAGGGCATCCCAAACCGGGATCACCAACCCGGATACCGCCTACCCCTTTATATGGGGTCTCACGGGGGAGCATGGCTCCCTGAACACCTATTAAGGTGTTGTCTACCCTCACCCGGACCTGCAGCCGAGGCTGGGAGGCTAGTATAGGGTTTAAATTATAAAGGTGCGGGCAGAAATAGGCAAAATGGCCGGGTGTAAGCCCGGCTTACCTGCAAGGAAGAGAAGCAGACATCTTCTGACTTGCTCGCCGTCCTGCAGAGAAGGAACTGGGGAATGAGTGGGAGGTCCCAGGTATATATGGACCGGGAGGGGCTTCGTTTTTGCTTTCATCTCTGCAGAAGTTCGCCCTCTACAGGTAACAACCCATATGTCATGAATAGTGGAAGCGGGGTGTGTGACATACTTGGAATAAAACCCAGGTAAGTCAAATTCACGGGTTTGTTCTGCTTTAATACAATGGCATTGATAGTAAGATCTTCAAGCAAACTTAAAACCGTAAGGTAAAATAAAGAAACAAACAGCCCAGAATATAACTATGTACCTCTTCATCAGGAACCTCCAATATGTCACTAAGGTCAGACTCTGAGATGTTGAGGATTGAGGCTGCCAGGGACTGTGCTTTGTGCACAGACTGTTTGGATGGACCATTGCCAGATTCCTTCAATATCTTGGCATGTCTAATGTGGGTTCTTGTTTCAGACACGTCTATCTGGAGCTCCCTCGCTAAATTCTGTGACAAAAAATAAAATAAAAAGGTCTGCCATTTTCAACGCCATAAAATACTGACACAAGATTTCAAAAAATGTTGGTCTAATGCAGACAACCTACAACACCAGTAACGGCACAATAGACGTTTAACAGATTTACATCACACATGAGTAGTTAAATGTAGAGTACACACGCAAACAGCACTGTAAAGGTAAATTATAAACTGCAAAAACAGTATTTACAAAATGCCGGCAATGTGTCATCGGAATTAATACACAACTTGTAAACAGCTTACACTGATTAATGCAAGTTAAAAGTCACTGTGATACATTTGCCAAAACATTTGTATTGATTTCTTTGAAGCGGGATTGCACCACTGTATATATTCTGTTTGCAGGTACACACAATAGTTGTAAAGGACTCACTTTTGCAATCCAGCTAGAGAGACAAAATTGTACTAGTACGAAAGGCATACATTTTACTTGTAGCTAATAAAAAGGAAACTAATGAGGAATAATATCTACTGCCTACTCCTATTCCCCATAATGGAAATGCAGTAATCCCTCTTATCACACATACAAAATAGTCACAAGTCTTAGATGCCTGATGATCTCAAAATGAATCATTGTTTGTAATATTTTACAATGCAGATTGGCTTCTCTCAGTCACTGCTGGTAGGGAATATTATGATGTCACATCACTAAGAGCAGCATTTGAAATAAAATATGAGAGTAGGCATAGAGTAGAATGTATAGAAGATTCAAAAGAAAAAGATATGTGTTACTCACTATAATGAGTGAATGGACACTTGACAGAGCCGTTTCACCTCTGTGCACATATTCTGGCTTAAGCAAGTTACACTTTCGTTTCGTACTAATACTACCTCAAAATCACACCCCTGCAAAACATGTCTACAGTAAGAAAAAGAATATAAAGCGAATTAGGCCACACACCATCCACTAAAGAATGGTCTGGGGTGCCCAAGTGAAGATGAAGGCTGTTGTAGATCCATAAGGTATAATCAGCGTATTGCTTATATTCACAGGCAAACCTCAGGCTGTCCCTGTTGAATGAGTCCTGGTTACCACAAAAAACTCTAACAGAACAAATAAGGAGTTAACGGACAACCAATCCAAAACGGAGATGTGCCTGTGAATAAATACTTTGTTTTCAGGGACAAGACATGGTCGACAATAGGGTGGGGCCATGGGGCCTTCCTTGAAGCTGCAAGAAAAGGATTTCAAGGTAACTGAAATCCATTTTTACCTATATATTGCGGAAAATACAATTCTGTGAAATACTCACCTGTAGAATTGGTATTATACGTATACAGTACGTCCTGCTCCAGATATAATACTTACACTTGGGGTATTCTCCACCAGATGGCGCTGTGCACTGCAGACATGCAAAAACAGGCTCCTCCCGGCCCTTCAAATACCCAGGGACCTCCCACAAATCCCCAGCATTGAAAAGCAGTGAAAAAGAAGCCGGGAGAAACCAACCACCAAAGACTGGTAATAACAACAATGATAGCAATCACCATACAGGGGATCCAGAATAATGCAAAAACCAGGGTGGGGTGGAGCAGGACGTACTGTATACATATAATACCAATTCTACAGGTGAGTATTTCACAGAATTGTATTATTCTAAGTATACAGTATGTCCTGCTCCAGATATAATACTTACACTTGGGACATCCAATAGCAGTGTCCATTAAGTAGAGTGGGATCCCCAACAAAAAGGCACAGCAGACAGATAAAAGCGCTGTCACCTGCAAACCTTGCCTCCAAGAGTGACATGAGCAAGGCTCTAACGTCAACCTCATAAAAACCTTTGAAAAGGTATGAACAGAGAACAAGTAGTGGTCTAGCAAACTTGTTCCACAGAAAACAGGTGCCGAAAGGCCCAAAGATACCGAAGCACAAGTAGAATCAGAAATAAGGCGAGAAGATTCTTCCCCTTAAAAGAACAGGCCTGAGTAACAGCCTATCCAAAAGCCAACAGCAGCCTTGGCAGAAGCTGAAACCTTTTTCTAGGACCAAAAGGGACAACCCATCCAAGTAAAGACCAGGCCAAAGGCCGCATAATCCCTGGAATCAGACGAAATCAGGCACATACTGGATGGAGACGCCCGCAAACCCCAAGGGGCAACAGTCCCCCTAAGGGACGAGAGGCAATCCAGGAAAACACTTCCAACACCTGTAAAGGGAATGTAGACCCCCTTTTTTCAGTGATACTAGGAATAAGGCCCAGAAGAAAGAAAGTCTTGAATACATGAGCATAAGACACCACCTTAGGCAGAAGGTCCGGCGTAAAGCGGAACACCACCTCATCTTGGTGTATATATCTATGAACGAGGGCTAGCTAAACAGAGCCGCCCGCTCAGGCACACGGCTGACTGAAGTAACAGTCCCTAGAAGGACAACTTGAGGGTAAGAACAGTCAGACAGCATCCGGAACAGGTCCAAAGGGAACACCCCGCAAGGCAAGCAGAATAAATTTGAATCCCTACAGGGAACATAGAATTACGTGGGGGACGCACATGAGTAACCCCCTGAAAGAAGCCTTAACCAAGGAAACTTGAGCAAAAGACTTCTACAGGAAGTCGGACAGGGCAGAACCTGACCCTTCCGAGTACTGAGTTGGAGAATTCCAACTCCAACCCATGCTGTAATAACTCTAGAACCCTGGGAACAGAGAACGCCCGACAGGGAAGGGACCTAGACTCACACCAATCAATATGGGTATGCATACCCTATAATAGATGGAAGAAGAAGCTTGCTCCTAGTCTTCCCATATTCTCAATCACCAAGATAGATAAGCCTGTCTCCATCAAGATGGATGTTTCAGCAGTCAGGCCGTCTAGGCCAGAGTCTGTAGATCGGGGTGATGTAAAGGGGCCCTGAGTGAGCAGAGCTGGCACTCCTGGCAGAACGCACAGATCTACTGTCCTCAGTACCACGTCTGCGAACCACACTCCACTAGGCCACCCCTTCCAGAGCAATTTGCGCAGAACCGTGCCTAGCAGGAGGCATGGAGAAAGACATACAGAACAGAATGTCCCGCCATAACATTACTAAATCATCATGACCACGGCCAGAGAATCCTGGGACAGGGAAAAAAGGGCAGAGAGCTTGTGATAGTGACGGGGCACACACAGATCCACACTGGTTGGACCCCATAGTGACACAAGGATTAGCACATCCTGTCACAGAGGGACTTCCACTGGAGCGAATACCACTGATATGCAGGGAACATTGTCCACCACCCAGATCAGGATCGGAGACACTTCCCGGAGGACCCTCCTGCTCCGGGTCCCGCCCTGAATATTCAATGTAGGCCAAGGCCGTCAGCTAGGCCTAGCTCCCCCGAACAGGCAGGCCCTGAAGAGGAGTGGGCAAGCGAGTTAGAACTAACTTGAACGCTCAGAGATTCAAACATTGATAGGTGTATAGGCCTTCTAAGGGCCCTACCTCCCCTGGAACCGTAGGGACTTCCAAAAGAAGACCCCCCTCAACCTGATAGATTGGCATCCATGGTGACTGTCTACCCAGGAAAGGGCAAGAAGGGACTGCCCTCAGGCAGGTTCCTTGAGTTCATCCGCTACGAGAGGGACCTCCTCACCAGGGAGGAAGGCACACACACCCTGCTCCAGGGATGCCGGGTCCTTGTCCCGTAGGACAAATAGGAGAAGTTGCAGAAGGCCCCAGGGGGGACTGCGCATAAGGGGCCTCTTCGGAGTACGCCACCAGCGGGCCCACCAGCTGCATCTCCTGCCTGGTGGAGGGACGGGGACAGCTAAGAGGGACTGAGCCCATACAACCAGATTGTCCACTTTATTGCTGAGGAAGGAAGATCCTTGCTTGAACTGTATAAAAATCATTCATAGGAATGGAGTTACCAATGAAGGGGACAATAAGGACTTGGGGTGTTTGATCACCCCTCCAAATAACTCCCAAATGGACACCCTTCAGCCGAGTATCCAACGCAGCCAGACATAGAGACTGGGAAGAGATGAGGACGTCCAGGTAGGTCATCACGCGGACGCCCCTTGGTCTCATGAGAAACCACACCCCCGTCAGCACCCTGTTGAGCACTCTGGGAGCTGAAGAGAAGCCAGATGACAAGGTCACGATTATCAGTGTTGGTCAACCAACGCGAATCTGAAGAACCTCGGTGTCCAGAAGACACAGGGAAGTAAAAATAAGCAGCATTGAGCTCCACAGACGGCAAGAAGCTCCCGACGCGCAAGGAGCCAATGGCCGAGCACAGTGTTTCCATTGCAGAAACCGCCTGTAATTGACGAATTGCTGAAAATCTGTGAGACCAGATTGGGCCAGACTGACCCATCCATTTTTTTGGGGAACTGTGGAAAGGTTAGTGTATCGGCCCCTGCCTCTGCCTAATAAAGGCAATCTGCAAGAGACCCCCAGACCCTGCAGGCCTTGCATAGCCTGCACCAGCATCTGAACAGAGGCCGGGACCAGGAGCACCCGGGACCCGATAATCTTGGGGGAGGCCGCGCAGCAAACTCTATCTTGTATCCGGAGGGCACTACCTCCTGAATCCACCAGTCTGAGGCGTGATACCTCCTGGCATGAGCAAGGTGCAGCAGCCGTCCCCTCACCCAGATGGGCAAGGGTACCCCAACATGCTTGAGGGGATGTTGGTGGAAGACTTAGGCTTAGCCCCGCCAGAGGGGCCAGAGCATTATATGCCGCTCCTGGGGCAGGAGTCTGCACGAGCCCACAGGAAGGACACCCCTTGTTCTTGTTTTACGCTATGGTAGGGAGGGGTTACCCTGCCCCGAGGGGCCGGGACGGCTGCCTACGTTGGGGTGAATTACCCTTATTTACCAAACAGGTCCAGACGGCCACAAACAGGCGTTGCCCTCTAAAGGAAAGCCCAGTAAGAGTCTTCTAAGCATCATCGTCAGTACCCCACTGTCGCTGCCAAACCAAGCGACGTATAGCCACCACAAGGGCAGGAGTCCTTGCACACATTCTAATGGTGTCATCCAGTGCTAATAGGATACATTTTACAAATACATCACAACTGGAGAGTGAATTAAACGCATCCCAGGGGAGATACTCAGGGTGATGATCAAGCATCTTTCTGATGAGGGTTCTAGCGCCCACTGCAGTGATGACCGCGGCACAGACCGGGCGCAGCGCCGTCCCTGTACAAGAAAAGGCGTGGGAGGCCACAGGTCAATGCGCCAGTCCTCAGCATCCCGAAGGGTACTATAAGCAGGGGCTGTAATAAAGGGGGGATTAGAAACCCCTACGATCTGCGCATCCACCACGGGGGGTGATGACTAACAATTGACCACCTCAGGGGGAAAAGGGGTATTTCCTATCCCAGTCCCCTGGGACCCCTGGAATTTACTGGGGAATCCCATTCCTTGAGTACAAGAGCCTGGAAACGAGCCTGCTCTAGAAATTCCAAGCGCGCCGTCGCTGTATGGAAACGCTCCCCTCTCGGCTTGGAGGCCTCACCAGGGAGAGAGATAGACAGGACCTTAATCAACAAATCTCACACTGGCCCCAGTATTCAGGGCCAGAATCGCCATGACTCCTCGGCCTCTTAGCAGATGAGCCTGAGTCAGAGACCAGCTCTCCTTCATCAGAAAAGTATAGTCACACGGGGTAGTCAACTCCTCAGTTCCCATAGGACAACAGAAAACGGGAGGCGTCAAGGGCCACTTCATACCAGGGCCCCTGCGTCCTGACAACCTCGCCATAATCTGATCAGCCGTAGGCAGGCTGGAAGACACATCAGGCTGCAAATCCCCACTTGTATGCGACTCAGCCGGAGTGAGAATTAAGCATGGGGAAATAAGTGTATTGAAACGAGGTGCAGCCACTGGCAAGCCTGATTGCAGGGCCAGTGCTTGCTTGGCACATGGTGCGCAGACCCGTGCCCTGTCAGCATCAGCATGGGGTTGACCACACGCTATACACAGCCGGTCTTGTCCCAGAGGGACCCCGGTCAAATAATTCTGAGATGCCTCCATATGGTGATTATCTAGGCACAATATGCCAGCAGGGATTTACGCAATAGGCAACCCTGGATGCCCCAAAGTCCCGCTAGGAAGGTGGGAGAATTTTACAAGGCCCGCTATAATTTAACCCAGGCCGGGGAAGCCACTAGATTCAACTGTCTGAAAGACATAATGGGAATAAAGGGGTGTCAGAGCCATGTGCAGTAGCAGGAATCATGAAAATCACCCGTGAGGGCACTTACAGACCAAGGTAGGAGGAGGGCCGTTACCACGAGCGCGCGACTAGCATCAAAATGGCGCCAAGGGAACCTCGAAGGGCGGGCCAGAGCGGGCCGTGACGCGGAGCAGGCTGGGAGGCACATCACAAGGAGGACGGGTGGGAATAGTCCAACAGGGCCGCAGGCTGTAAAAGCCCCGTCCACCTGCGAGAGAGTGATACTTCATGTCTTCGCAGTCGGCACTGCAGAGAAATCTGGGGATTTGTGGGAGGTCCCTGGGTATTTGAAGGGCCGGGAGGAGCCTGTTTTTGCATGTCTGCAGTGCACAGCGCCATCTGGCGGAGAATACCCCAAGTGTAAGTATTATATCTGGAGCAGGACGTACTGTATACTTAGAATACATTCCAAAGCAGTGTGATCTATAATGGCAATCCCAAATGAAGGCCGCAACCAATAAATATGGTGAGGAAATTCATCCACTTATATGTGTATAGCTAGCATTGTGTTTATTGCCCCAAAGGAAATCAAAGCATAAAAAAGAGAGGTATTGATAAGTCAGTGCCATGTGGAATATATTGAGATACTACTGTGATTGTTTTACAGTTTTACTGCTGTGTTCATGCACATTGAAGGAAAACAAAAAGAAAATTAAGAAATTAAGCATACAAAACTACAGCATAACACACTTTACACTTTGCAGTGTAAAACTATTTTTGCCATGTTTCTAGGAGCTATACTTGTATTTCAGTGCCTTCAAACAGATCATATAGCAACAAGCTTGGTGGTTAGTTGTAAGGAAGCATTATAGCTGCAATCTTTAAGAGCTTGTGGACAGCTTTTACCTGGTGTTAAAGCAGAACTACACACAAATTAGCCCAGATGGCTGGTGCCTACCCCCACCAAACCTATATCACATGTGCTCAACCTGCAGCACAGGGGCCACATCTACTGTTGAGAAAGTGGGAAGGATCAATAAAACCTACATGGTAGGTGAGGGTAGTTAAATAAGGGCACAGTAAGGATGGGAGGTTATCCAAGGAGTGATATAGGAGGAGGAAGCTTTGGCAAATAGATGTGACAGTGATGGCTTGGAGGAACGCAGTGACATTGATTGCACAACACCACCCCTGGCTGACATCTTTGGCAGAATAATTTGTTAGATAGTTTTGCGATATTAATTATATGCTTCACATTGGTGGGAGCTTAGATGGGGGTAGTAATGGGTAGTTAACATGGTAAGTGGTTATGTGGGACTGATGGTGGAGGGTTATAAATAACTATATTAAATATATTCAGAGAGGTAAACCAATCAGAATGTGCATTGCTTGCATGTGGGGTTGTTGCATATTGATGTAGGGGTGTGTGGAAAGACATACGAGTGGAGTTTGTGGAGACAGTGGGGATCCTGATTGTTGTAGAAAACCTTCATTATGCTATTCCAAACGAAAACATTATCAACCTATTTGTGGCCCGCGACCAGGTTTCAAAACATTTAAACGGCCTGCACTCGTAGAAAGCTTGAGCACCCATGAGCTATATTGTTTACCCCTGTCTGCCCCCCCCCCCCTATTTGTTCACAACATGACTTGACAAAAAATCTCTCCAGTTTAATCATGTTATGTATAATGAGGCTTAAAGGGAAAGTCTACTTTGATGTAATATTTGAAAGTGTATATTTTGTGCCAAAACATGTCCTCAAGGTGCTGAGCTGCTCAAGTATTTTTTAAAACAAATGTGTGTTTTATGGAAGCAGTTTTCACTATTTGCAATCTGTTGCCATTGGCAAAGTACACCAAGAAGAGAGAAGCGAGTCCTGTACACACAGAATGCTACTGCTATGGCCGCTGCTGAGGTGAGGGAGCTCACTTAACCCTAAACATGCCCATCAGAAGTGTTCTTTGTGTAAAGGACTCCCTTCTCTCTTCTTGGGGTACGTTGCCTATGGCAACAGACTGCAGGTAGTGAAAACTCCTTCCATAACACACACATTTTTTACCAAAAGAAATTGTTTTAAAAAAATCCAAGATCAGAGGCTCAGGGACATAATTTTAGCACACAAAAATTGAAAGCGGACTTTCCCTTTAAATATTATATTATCTAGCTGGGCTTTAACCTTAAACGTTAACAGTTAATTGTGCAAATATGTACGACGCTGTTTTGTAACGTTTTATTTTTCTCTTGCCCTTTAAGTGTTATTTTTGTTGAAATCACAAGGGTCATGTCTTTGGGACAGGCTGATGTTACAGAAGCAGCCTAATAATCAGGCTTCTACCCATTAAGGCATTCACTGTACATTATGTGCTGCTCCTTGTACACGCATCAGTAACCATATGCCAAATGTGAACAGTGAGCTCTGAGCTACTGACTTCATTCATTAAAACCCACAGAGTGTATTATTCTGTTTACTGCCTAATAGATATTCACTGTCATTGTTCAGACCTCTGATTCAATTTGCCTAAATCCCAGCTGATAGAGATAAAGTTAATTTATCACCAATATATTTTCTGAACCATCATCTAGCTAGTGTTCTGTTTAAAAAGAAAGTTCTCTGCCTCATAAAGGTGACACTCATAGGATATTGCCTACATTTACTTTATTTCAACTAATATACAGACAACTGTGCACAATGTTGGCATTAGTCAGTAATCTGCAGTTAGCAATGTTGCATGTGTTGATGAAGAACTGCTACTGAACACATAGAAACTTTCAAAAATACCACCACTGGTCATTGAAAGTATGACTTGTTTTCTTTGGGTTTCTAACTTTGCATCTGTTCTCAAATGTGCCTAAAATAGATCCTAAAGTAGCTGGGATAGAATGTATGCTGGTCCAACCACAAATTCAGCCCTACCTGCCTATTACCGAATGGTGCTAGAGTAAAAGTTAGCCAGTGGCCCATCCATAAGTGGAAATCACTCATGTAGCACATTCATCCGGATAGGTTTGCAATTATGGCTCCACCAAGATAACGTGTCCACAAAGGCGTCCTCCCCAGCCAGCCCATTGCTTGGTTAGTGACTGTCAGAAAACATAGCTGGACCCCCATAACGTAAGTGCTGAATACTAAATAGAGCTGCTCCACCTGGATATATAACTACGTGCAAGAAGTGGTTGTTATTTGTAACATGCAGTTCTGCAAGCAAATCAAACCAAAACTTTAAGAAAGAGCTCTAAACTAAAGGACATAAAAAAAAAAAAAAAAAAAAAAAATACCAAATTTAGGAACCACAAACTGAGCATTGGTTTCCCCAAAACAGTGTAAGTAATAACATGACCACTCAAACTCTGTATATCAGATGTACTTTGCTTTCACATGGTCCAGGAAAGCATGACTAAGTGATTTCCTCACTCACATGAAATGCCAAAATCTTTTGGACGGGAATATAGGGGGGACACTATCTTATTCTATTCACTATCTTATTAAATCTTATTCATGTGCCGTCCTATGTAGTTTGACTTGACTGAGAAAGCCACCAACTCAAAGATCCCTCTCACTGATATATTAGCCAGGGTTCTTAACTGACAACATAGAGCAGAGACATTGTTTAGGGCTGCAGTCGACTCAAATTGCTGGCTGCTCGAGATGGATGTTTTGAGGTTCTCTATTCTAAGAATGTAAACCACAGCGAGCAAACATAGATGCTTTTGACCGGCTGAGTTTTTGAGGTAGTAGTGGTGGGATAGAAGGAATGCTTGTACACTAGTTTGATGGAATGCTCCCTTTACATGGGCTCAAATGCCTTCAACCATCTGGTGTTACGTTCATTATTAAAGCAGGAGGATAGCTGCCCAGAGTGTGCAGCAACTTGGGTGGAAGTATGTGAATGTTGTCAACCTGGCTGGATCATGTGAGATCTCGACAAGTAGTAACTGGAGACCACTGTCCCTGAACCAGGTATCTGAGTGTGCGTCAACCTGATGTCCATGAAACTCTCCTCACCTTAACGGGTAAGACACTCCTTATGCACAACAAACCCTATAAAAAAAATTAAACATCACCCAATGTTAAAATAACTGCTAATGGTTGTTCTGCTGGAAAAAGAGAATAGACAGAAAAACCAAGGAATGCCACCCTTTGTATCTCCCAAGCTGTAGCCTAGAAAATAGACCCAACAAAGTGAGGGGAGTTGGTGATATTTTCATGAACAGATGGCCATCACAGCAAAGTAAATAGAGTTATGGAGAAAGCGAAATGAAGTGTACTGTGTCTGTGTGGCATATCTACATCCTTTGTTTAGAACACCCAGGTAAACTTATGTGACTACTTTCTGTATGTATGTTATATACAGTACCCAGGATGGAACAGCTCTGGTCGCTCTGGTAGGTGGAATCAAACGTACCTGTACCAGCTGCTCCAACGCTGTGATCTTTGCTGGCGGCAGCATCCCTGGCTTCCCTGTAGCTGAGGCTCTCTCCAGAGGACAGAGAAACTGGGGATTTAGCCAGCGGGCTGGGTCATGTGATGTCTAGTCATTGTTGAGATCAGCCAATTGGCAAACTCAAAAATGGCAAGTGGGCATGGCACTGGAAGAATTTTTCTTTTAAACCGGCCTACTACTGAGCCGGTAGCATCGCTCGGGGTACTCGGAGGACTTCCCCCTGGGGAATCACAAAAAGGAACTATTTCTGACAGCTCGCTCGGTGATAAATAATCACAACCGTATCCCCAGCATCTCTTGGCTGAGGGCACACTCCAAGTCATTTGGATAAGCTGGCTGGAGCGCCACCCAATCTAAAGGAAAATGGGGATGCAGACTACCACTGAGCCAGTCGCATCATACGAGGTACCCAAGAAGAGTTTTTTTGCAGCTTTAAAGCAAAACAAACTCCTGCATGGCTGGCCCTGGAGTCTTTCACACTGACCTTGCCCCTGGGACATCCCAAATCAGAACCATTTCTGACAGCTCCCTTGGCTATATAAAAAATTTTGTCTGCCTCGCCAGCATCTGTTGGATTTAGGGCGCGCTCCCAGCCATTGAGGTAAACTGGGGGCTGGGGCACCACCCAATCTAAAGGAAACTGGTGATGTCGGCACTCTTTCTCTAGATTGCCATTTGGGATGCCCCCGGGGCAAGAAACAAAACCTGGGATAGTCAAAATCCTGCGCTTAAAGGGGACATTTATTCTAAAATTGTCAAATCACCTAAAAAAATGACCAGCCTTAGCATGTCTTATATTTAGCGGATTTCCCAAACTGTGGGAAACCAAATCTGTAAACAGATTTGTCAATGAACGCCTCGCAATAATATCCATACACAAAATGTGTGTAAAGTACCAACCGTGTCTTCTGTGTATAATTCAAGTCTAAGCACTCAAGGGTTTGCTCGCTTCGGGGCACAGACCTGGATAGTCACAGTTTACTGATAAAGTAAAATGTGAGATGTCCCCAGGGCCCGAGAGATGTCATGTTGAATAATGCCGGCGATAACACAGCAGAGATGAGTGGCTTTGTCATGTCTAACAAAGCAAGATAAAATATTTTATATGACAGAGGCAGACATCCCCTTATCTCCTATAAATTACACAAATGTTCTTTTTATTACAGAGAAAGTGTCTAAAATTCATCAAAGCACAGTGGACCGATATCGCATAACTCAATTCCTTTGTGACCTTTGTAACTATTTGCAAAACTTTCTCCTATCCAAAAATATTGACTTGCTAAACTAATACTTGCCTAGAAATTAGACAAGTTAACTGCCATATTTTACACAAACACATTTACTTCCGTTTTTCATCATCAACACTACGCACTCAAGGGCATGTGCTCATTCACATGCCAGTTTGCATTTATGCATCTAATATTTTCTAGGATCATAATCCTGTCTAAGCCCCTCTATTAACCTTGTTGTAATATGCCAGTGATCTCATTGTTTAAAACACTGGCAGTAATAATGTCAGAGAAACAAAGTTGTACCCTGCTGAAGCGTGGGATGGCAAGAAGTAGGAGAGTGTACGGAGCGCTTCAGTCAATCACATTTATATACAGCCTCCCAGCTAGTGAAGTCTCCGTGTGGATACCATCAGTACATCGACCTGGACACATCCCTTATTCTGTACTATTAAGCCTTGAGTGATTTCAAACAAAGACAATGTAGATGTAATTAAAATTAGAAGGTTAAATATTAAAGGGTAAGTCCATTTTCAATGCAAACAATGTGCACAGGGTGCTGAGCTGATCTAGTTTATTTTTGTGTTCCTATGTTTGCTAGCATTAGAAAACAAAAAACGATAGATCAGCTCACCTTTAAGACATAATTTTGACACACAAAAATATACACCTTCAAAAATCCAATAGAATGTGGACTTACCCTATAATTACCATTCTACTTTGAATTTTAAATGGCATCTAAAGCAGGGAAGTTGTTTCAGACATCATGGAAAACTAACCCTAGGTTCTCTGTGGATGCAAGCTTGCTTTTCATGACTTCATGATGTTAATATCAGGGCTCTAAGGTGCCATTATGTCACTTCCAGGGCACTCTGTTTTAATTTATGCTGAAGATAAAGAGGTAGCACTTTTAAAAAGAGTCCCTTAGCATTCCATGAGCATGACTGTAAAATAAACTGCTACCTTGAACTGAGGCAGCAGAACGGAGCATGTGACAGCTGATACAATGTAACAGTGAACGGTTCCATGCTTTGTACAGTGTAAGAGCAGGCCCTTGACAGTATGCCAGGAGTGAGGCAGCTGCAGCATCTTGCTGTATATAACCAGTGCACATTTTACACAGGTAGCAAATGTTGCACCTATGGTTAAAGAGGACCAAAAGCTGCAGGGATTCAAAACCAGCAACCGTATGTTAGTAAGCCTATCAGCCATTCAAGCATGAAAGTTATTTACTTAAATATACCTTTATTCACTTGTGCCCCTTTACTGTTACTTGCCCCCTGGTCATCTTGGAACACTTGGGAGGTCTGTATTACCCAGCATCCTCATGAGCGCTCTCTGAAGTCTTGTCATACACTGTGTCATACAATGTGTGCCCTGTACAGCAGGCGGCTGTGCTGCAGTCTTACGTAGTCAGGTCCATTGTTATACTGCAGAATATATTTGGAGCCAGACACCTCCGTAATGGTACAGAATGATGGATAATTAAAGCATCTGCTGGTTTTTCACAGACCCCTTTAATGCTAACTAAATCTTCAACTCTCTTTGCTGAAATGTAGCTGCCAAACTTGCAAGGAATCTCTGCCATGCCTCATAGTTGCGGAGTGTGGTTGTTCATCACCCAGTTTAAGACCTCTTCCCAGCTATTCCTGATTCAGTTAAAGGTATATTCCAGGCAAAAGGGTTGAAGTCTGCTTTCTGCTCTCCACATGCTGACCATAAGGGGATCTTTCATTCAGCCTTCTTTATATTTCTTAATGAGGTCTAGCGAACTTCATCCCCTCTTCATGGCCTCCTCAGCAGCAGAAGACTTTCTTTAACTCTTGGATTTATGCGGTGCCTCTGCAAGCTGCAGCATCCATGTATGGGACTTTATGTGAACTGGCTAAAGAGTGAGCTGGTATGCAGACTATTAGAAACCTGAAATTAATCCACCAAGTATCTCTCAGCAAGGGGCTTGTCTATACCTCTTGGAATCTTGTTAGGGCCATCCATGCCCTGGAAATGCCTGGACATCTCTTCAATATTTAACCTTAGGGATTTGGACCATATAGGAGGATAGGAAGTGGTTAACCCTGCCCCTACTCTGCATACCATTAAAAAATAAAAGAAATAAATAAACATAAACAATATAATTTTAGGTCCAGCCTGTGTGTGTTGCTACTACTTTAACACTAGGAACTAGAGCTGGCTGGCTGGCTGTAAACAGGGAGTTACATTTTTGATTCCCATTGTCTAGTCTTCTGATGTCTGTGCCCCCACATAAATAGGAGAGAAAAAGAGAGAGAAAATATAGGACTGATCAATTAAAAGCACAAAATAACACACTGTACAAGTCATACCTTTACAAATGTTACAAGTTCATCTATCCTCCTGTTCCCATGTAGTAGCTTGCTCTGTACCACCTCAATAGTTTGTTCACTCTGCATTGCCAAATTGTGAAATTGTTGTTTAGCAGTATTTTCCAGATCAGATATGGAACGTTCTGCTTCAGCCATTTTTCCTTCCAAGTCCCTCACTTTTGCATTCTGGAACATACAGGTTGGTTTATTCAACAGTTTCTATATAACGTGCAAAACTATTTAAACATAATATAAATGTATGTTTAGGGATTAAAAAGAGATATACAAACCCGTTTATCTAATTCATCTTTTGTTTTGTAGTACATTTGCTCATACTGTGACTTTTCTTTGGTGATTACGCTTAGTCTCTGTTTTAGAGAATCAATTGATGTTTTCTTTTGAGAACATTCCTCCGTTAGAGCCTTTACCTGGCAAATAGCAATATAACAAAAAGCAGAGTGAAGAGAACTATATTTACAGTAAACACATTGACTCAACAGTATAAGAACTGTTAAAACTGTAATGGTTATGAATCTGCACACTTCAAGTGCACTTTAAAATTCTGTAATATTGAGCATTACTGTATATTGAGGATTAAGGAATTATTTTTTTCTTATTTTCAACACCTTCCGTTTCTAAGCTTAACATTTTACTGGGGACAAGTAGGAGAGTGCTAGAGTCATAATGATGATTGCTTTGTCATCTGTGAGCAGATTGCATACACCTACACTTGCCTCTTGTTTGGTCCACCTGAGGTAAATAACCCAAAATATATATTTACCAGACTGGTGTATACAATACCTCATATGCTGTCAAAAACTCTAAATACCTTTATGGTTGTGAGTATAGTTAGGTAACTGAAATGTACTGGTAAATTCGACTGTATGAAGCTCTATGAGGTTTGACCCTTCGCAGCCAATCAGACCCCCCCCCCCCCCCTTCGCCGCCGATTGATAGGCTCAAAACAGACTCCGCGCTTCTGACAGCGCCGCCAATAGCCCCAACTTTTAGAGGCGGGTCAGATGACGTCATCCCTCTCCCGGCACTGACAGTCATGTCAGATGCCAGAAGTGATCTGTGGAGGGGACTCCAGTCCCCCTGTCACCGATCACTACCAGCTGTATATATATATTAGTATACATTTTTTTTTTAATAAATTACATTTTCGCTCTGCTGTGTCTGTGTGTTTTTTTTTCTTCTTACGGTTAACCCTTTGTGAACGGGAAAGGGATCCCCTATCTCAGCTAACAAGGATTGGGGGCTGGCAAATTACCTGTGGCAAGCAGATCTAAAATTTTAGGTAAAATTACCTTTACGTGCATGCTTTAATTTGGGGTGTTTGGCAACCCTACCCCTAAAAGCAGCTATGCATGTTGGGTATTGTTTTGTTTGTGGGACCTTGCTTTTTCAGATTCAGCCTTTTTTTCCATTTTCATATATATATATATATATATATATATATATATATATATATATATATATATTATTTTTTTTTTTAAGGAAAATGTGGTTTTGATTCTGCTTTTTTTTTTTTTTTGGGGGGGTATTACTCATCAAGGTATTACTTCCAGAAAGATGTGCCCCCTACAACAAGCTGGGTAGACCTAGAAAGCTTAAGGTGTGTACTTTCAGGGAATATATGGTTTGTGGGAAGCATTTCAAATGTAAAGGGTAGTTGTGGTTAAAAAATTGCAAGGTGTACACTTTGTCTGCAGAACTGAAATGTTTAAGTAAAATTACCTTTGCAACCCTACCATTGAAGGTAACTATGCACGTTGCATATTGTTCTGTTAGGGAGACTTTATTGTTTTAGAATTAATTTTTTTCTTCTTTGCATTTTGTTTTGTTTTTTCTTTTAGGAAAAATACAACTCTGTGAAGTACTCACCTGTAGAGTTGGTATTATATGCATACAGCACGTCCTGCTCCCGAATAGTCATAACATGTGGGTAGTCCTCCGCCGCCGTGCACTGCAGACATGTAGAAAACAAGCTCCTCCCGGCCCTACATATACCGAAGGACCTCCCACAAATCCCCAGCATTGAAAAGCAGTGAGAAGAGAAGCCAGGAGGAACCAACCACCCAGAATAACTGGTAACAATATCTTAATGATAACAATCACCATACAGGGGATCCAGAATTAGTGAAACCAGGGTGGGGTGGAGCAGTGCGTGCTGTATGCGTATAATACCAACTCTACAGGTGAGTACTTCACAGAGTTGTATTACTCTAAGCATACAGCACGTCCTGCTCCCGAATAGTCATAACATGTGGGACATCCAATAGCAGTGTCCATAAGCAGGGTGGGATCCCCAGAAAAAGCAAGGCACAGCGGACAGTAAAGGCGCCGTCACCTGCAAAACTTGCAACAGGCATGACATGAGCAAGGGCTCTAACGTCAGTCTCATAAAAGGACCATGAAGGTATGAACAGAGACAGGCCATAAGTCTAGTAATTGAACTAACAGAGAAAAAACCCTGGTGCTGAAGGGCCAGTGATACCCAAGCACCCATGATAACGGAGTAAACAGTAAAGGGGAAGAATCACTCCCCTGAAGGAACATGGGTCAGTGTAGTGACCCAACCAGCTCACAGGCAAGGAAGCCTTGTGGCAACTCTTGTAACACCCCCAAAGGGAACAAAAAACAGGTCACCCGACCAAGGCGGGAATACATACTCTTAATTATCAGGAAGCCAAGGCTTCCTCAGGATCAGGGAGCATCCAGAAGGATCGGTCCAAAGGCGCTGGAATAGATATCAGGCGCATACCTAAGGAGGCGCCTGTAGACTCCAAGAACAGCAGTCCCCCTAAAGGCCAAGAATGCCGGCATGGGGAGAAGTGCAAAACCTGTAGAGGGATGTAGGCCCTCATATTAGTATTATTAATAATCAGCCCATGGCTAGACTAAGGGACTGAATCAAGGGTCCAACAGACCACCTGAACCGGAAGCCCAGCGTAAAAAGGAACACCCCCAGGCAGTGGGTGCCTGTAGCCGTATATATCTGTACATGTATATATATATGTATACATCGAGTCAGGGTTAAGCAACCAGATCCATCGTCTCAGGCACATGTCTGACGGAGTCAGGAGGCCCCAGAGAAGCGGGCTGGCCTACAGGGCAGCTGAGACAGCATCCAGGCAGGGTCTCCAGGGTAAAAGAATGAAAAATTGATCCCCACAGGGACTTATGGAACTACTGGGGAGGTGCAGCTAAGCAATCCCCAAGAGAATTCCCTACAAGGGTGACAGAACCAGACTCCTGAAGGCCAAGACAGACCTACACCTTCAGAGTCCCCAGATGGGGAGCCAACCCCCACTTACGCTGTAATGACTTTAAAGGTCCTGGGAACCGTCTAACAGGGAAGAGACTAAGGCCCATGCCAATCAATATGGGATACCACCAAGCCGTTATAGCCGGAGTAAGGGGAAGCTGGGGAGCTGGCTCCCAACCCCCTCTCATACTGAGTCACCCAGAAGATGAGGCCCGTCCCCAAGGGGCGAATGAATCAGCAGTCAATCCCCAGACAGGAGACCTTATATTGGAAACAGGAAGAGACCTGATAAGGGCAGAACCGCACCCTAACAGAGATATGACAATTCAGCAGCCTTCGGCAGAGGCGTCTGCGAACCGTTACTCCCAGGGCCATCTAGGCCATAGATCCCATGGGACTCTGTATCAGGCCAACCGTGCGCAGAACCCGACAGTAGGGTGATGAAGAAAAGGCATATGAAATAACAAGGCTATGCCTAAATACTCAGGCCCCCTGACCAGCGTCAGAATATTCTGGGACAGTAGGAACAAGGGCAGAGGCCCTGTGTCAGGAGGGAGACCCCTCAGAGCCACGCTAGGCTCCCCGGGCAACACCGGGATAGCAT
Source organism: Gastrophryne carolinensis (assembly GCA_027917425.1). Taxonomy (NCBI): domain Eukaryota; kingdom Metazoa; phylum Chordata; class Amphibia; order Anura; family Microhylidae; genus Gastrophryne; species Gastrophryne carolinensis. Next base: position 359,956,697 of record CM051234.1, read on the forward strand.
AACCTGCCGCTAAGGGCATCCATTGAAGCGAATACCGCTGAGAAGCAGGGGGAGTAGACCCCCGCCCAAGACAGGAACAGGGACCCTCCAGAGGTAGCAACCTGTCACAATCTTTAGACCAGCATTAAGAACAGGCCATTGTCTTTCAACAGACCAGGAGTCCCCCATAAACCGACCGATCCTGAAGGAGGAAAAGGCCCATATAGAGTCAACGGGGGCCCACCGTTTCAACAAGCCCAGCAGGTAAGATGGACCCTCTAAGGGGCCCAACCCAGAACCACGGGGGTTGTGGAAGGAATTTTCCTTTCCCCTGCCAAACCTGCGAGACTTGGTACCCAGGGTGACCATACTCTAGGAGATGCTGGTAAGGAAGGGGAGTGCCCCCCTGACGGGGTCCTTGCATATGGGAAGCTCCAGAGGAACCACCTTACCAAGAAGGCATGAGCACAGGCCAAACACCGGGGTGCTGGGACATATGTAGGTTTAGTAACCTACTGCGCCGAAGAGCCCGAGGGCTCGGTATATAAATGACATCATCTTGATGTGCCACCAACAGGCCCACCAGCTGCCATCCCGCCTGGTGAAGGCAAGGCGCCAGTAAAGGGGGGCAGAGCCCCCGTAACCAGGGGTCCCCTAATGCCAGAGAAGAAGGCTGCAAGCCTGAACTGATTTCCCAGGAACGGGGGATAGTGGATAAGTGACCGTGAGGGGATGAGGTGTTTGAGCAACCATCCAGTAGCTTCCAGGGGACACTGTCGGCCAACCGACCCACTTCGTCTGATGCAGAGGCTGGGGAGTAAGGAAGACGACCCGGTAGGTCCCAACGCAGAAGCCCCACCTCAGGCGTGTCCCCAGTCACGCCAGGCTAGTAGCCTGGGCACGAAAGAGAGGCCCAAATAGTGGCTCAAGCCGCAGGGTTGATCCTGCGACACTGTCTAGAAATAGTCTTGGCGTCCAGCAGACCCCAGGGAGACTAAGAAGATCTAGAGCTTCGCAAGAGGCCGAAAGCCCCCCCCCCCCCGCGTGACCTAAGACAGAGTTGTCATATATGGACTACTTGTGAAGGTAGAATTGCTAAGCCTGCCATAGGCTCACGGGGTCCAGACTACCTCATACTGATGAGGGGGGAGGATGGAAAAAATATAGAGGCCCTAGCCCCATATCGTTAAGGCAATTAACAAGTGCGCCCAACACTGCAGGCCCAGTCCGGCCTGCGCCAGTTTCAGAAGGGAAGGCAGGGACTAAAAACACCCTGACAAAAATCTGAGGGGGGACCGTCCAGCGAGAACCCATCCTGAGCCCAGGTGGGTTACATCCCGGAACCACCAGAAGGAGAAGGCATATTCCTGGATGTGAGACAGCTGTGCAGTCGTCCCCTCGCCCAGACGGGCGAGGGCGCCCCTTCATGCTTGCAAGGTTTTGGCAGATTTGGACTTGGTCCTGCCAGAAGGCCCAGGGCACTGCCTGCCCGCGCCATGTTGGAAATCCACGCCGAACAGCTGGAAACACACCTCAGATTCACGTTTGACACTAACGTAGGGAGGTGGAGGGGTGACCCTGCCTCGTGGAGGCCGGAGCGGCCTTCTGCGGAAGGGTGCTATAGCCTTTTTGCCAAAAAGGTCCAAGCGGGCCCCGAATAACCGCTGTCCTCTGAATGGAAGGCAAGTGAGAGCCTTTTTTGTAGCTCCATCGGCGCCCCACTGTTGCAGCCAGACCAGGCGGCGAATGGCTACAGCAAGTGCTGAGTTCCTAGCACACATCTTAATGGTGTCATCCAGTGCCGATAGAATAAACTTGACAAAGGCTTCGCAGTCTGATAGCACACTAAACACCCCCCACGGGAGGTCCTCAGGGCGGTGATCCAGTATCTTTCTGACAAGCGGCACAAACCGGGCGCAGGGCCGTCCCGGCACACGAGAAGGCGTGTGAGGCCAGTCTGTCAATGCGCTGGTCCTCAGCATCCCGAAGGGTACGGTAAAAGGGAGCAGTCATAAAAGGGGGGTTTGTGACCACTATAACCGGCGCGTCCACCACCAGGGGAGCTGACCATAAATTGACCACATCAGGGGGAAAAGGGTATTTCCATTCCCAGGCCCCTGGAATCCCTTTAAGCTTACCAGGCGATTCCCATTCCTGGGATATAATATTCTGGAAATGTTCCTGTTCTAGGAACTCCAAGCGCGGCGGCACTGTATGGAAACTCTCCCTTTTAGGCTTGGGGATCTCCCCAGGAGGAGAGATTGACAAAACCTCAAAAATCTTGATCAGGATTTCATCCGTGTCACACAGACCCCAGGAACCAGGCTCAGATTCATTACGGCCCACTGGCATCCCATGGGAGGAGCCCGAGTCTGAGAACAGCTCACCTTCCTCAGAAGGGTCAGGGTCCTGCATATCAGCAGAATCATCGGTATCGTCAGGAACCGGAGAGCCTGGAGGTGTCAGGGACCGCTTTTTACCAGGGCCCATACGCTCTGCCAATCCAGAAAGCACCTGCTCCGCCGTGGGCAACGCTTGCGGCACCTCTTGCAGGTCATCCCCGCTGAAGTGGGACTCGTCATGAGTGATATTTGGGAGCGGGGAGACGGGGGTGAGGAAGGGAGGTTCCTCTGTTAGCAAACCTGCCTGTTCTGCACACTGTCCGCAGACCTGTGCCCTGTCAGCCTCAGCCAGGGGCTGGCCACACACTGCACACAGCCGGTCACGTCCCGGAGGGACCCCGGTTCCATAATCCTGAAATGCCTCCGTATGGTGATTTTTAAGCAGTATGACGCAGGGAATTATGCAATAAGCAACCCTGGATGCCCCAAAAACCCGCTAGCAATGTGGAAGAATTTGTATAGAGGACCCGTTGTAATATATGTTAGGCCGGGGCCGGTAACAAAGTCTTGGCTTCTGAAAGACATAATGGGACAAGGGGAGTGGAGTCAGTGCCATGCTCTGTTTGAAAAACATAGAAACCATACCGCCCCGGAGGGCACTTACATGACCGAGGGAGGAGACGAGCCACACCACGCGCGCGCGCGAAGATAGAGAAAATGGCGCCAGCGAACCTCGAGGGGAGGGCCAGGCCAGGCTGTGACGCGAGACGCGAAGCTCCAACCGACGGCAAGTACAGCAGCGGAGAATAAGTGGCATCTAATGCTGACACGCTAGAATGAATGAAAGACAGCTCGCACTGTACAGTGAGGCGCGACACTGACCCCCTGATTAAAAGAACAAGTTCTAATGGCGAATGGGCGCTAGGGTTGCCACACACACACACCCCCCCCCTTCTTTTCCCCCCCGAGTTACGGGAGGAAGCAAGGGGAGAAGTTGACGGTGTGCATGGACTGAGTCTGTGAGGGGCACGGGCAAAAATGCGGGAGGGGCATCCTCTAGAGGCTCACCATCGGCCTGACCGCCTACCCTATGGAGGGGGATTGCGGTGGAGCACGGCTCCATTCAGCACACCAGGTGCTACCTACCTTCACCCGACCCGCGCAGCCTAGGCTGGGAGGCATAATTCTTCTGAAGAGGACGGGTGGAAATAGTCCCACAGGACCTTGGGCCGTAAGGCCCGCACGCCTGCGAGAGCGTGATACTTCATGTCTTCGCAGTTCCAGCACTGCAGAGAAATCTGGGGATTTGTGGGAGGTCCTTCGGTATATGTAGGGCCGGGAGGAGCTTGTTTTCTACATGTCTGCAGTGCACGGCGCCGGAGGCGGAGGACTACCCACATGTTATGACTATTCGGGAGCAGATGTGCTGTATGCTTAGAATATGTGGTTTTTGTTCTGCTTTTTTATTTTTTTTTAGGGAAACCCTGTGCAACCAAATAGTTCATTGAGGGATTACTTCCAAAAAAGTGCACTCACGACAACAAGCCTGGTACACACAGAAAGCTTGAGGTGTGTTCCTCGGGATAATATATTGTGTGTGTATGTGTGTGGGGTGGGAATTTCAAATGTAAAGGGTTGTTTTTCTTGAAAAACTGCAAGGTGCGCATAGTAGTTGTATTTTGAAAGCGCTTTTCAGTTTGGGGTGTCTCCTGGGAAGGAAAGGGTATCTACTGGTACACATGTGGTACTGTTGTAACCAAGAGGAATTGGGCTTTCACACGCAATATGATTTTATTGAAAAACTTACATTTTTTATTACATAAAAACACTACAAAATGTAAAAAACATTTTTTTAATATTTTTTATGCACATATTTTAATTAAAAATATTGAGAATACACTAAAATTTACAAACAAGACATTTCATGTTAAAAAGAGGTACAATGCTGGACTACTTTTTATATTTTTTTTGTAAAGCTGTGAATGTGAAGCCATTCAGAACTCTAACAGTATCACAATCAAAAAACAAAGCTCAACAGTTAAACAGAGAGTAAACTATGTTTTCATGATCACAACAGATTTGCATCCTGCTTTTTGTGTAGCACAATCTGTCGTACACCAGCAAAGACAGGTTTTATACCCTCTCATGAAATCATTTACAGAAAAACAGCTTTCGGTATCCTAGCTAATGCCTATCATGGGATGATGTTAGTTGTCCTCGGCAGTATCGATATGTCGCATTTGCGATGGTCCATACTGCAATACAAGACGATTGAGTAATTCCCAGGATTGAAAAGAATAATTAAAGTATATTACCTTTCTTTCAAGACTTTCTAACATTTCCTTGGTTGGTCTATCGTTTTCCTGGTAGGATTTTAGACGAGTTTTCAGATCCTCTATCAAATGCCTTTTCATGTTGACATCCCTTTCCATCCGAGCAACTCTAGAAAGACAAGACTTTGTTACTATAAAATGATAGTAAAGATATAGAACAGTTATACTAAAAAGCAGGTGATGCTAGTTCTTCTATATACATAAGGTACTTCTAACAGAGTTATTATGTAGCATCACATTACTGAAATGTAATAAATGCCTTATAATAAATACCAATTTGCTAAAGGATTGTCTATTTTTATTTTTTAACTGCTATTTTTGTTATACAGTACATCTGAATAAATATAACTAATAACAGCAAATGCATGAAACTGGGTAGCATTCCAAAGTAAGGATATTCATTTGTTTACAGGCAGAGCTGGGGAACATGGATTACAAGACCGCATGCATTCTTTAATAAATCTTAGATTAGACAAAGCAGCTCATGAATAGTGCTTTTGGGTTGTACATGTGGCTATTTGGGAGGAACTTCCATTAACCCTTTAAATGCCAGCCACGTAAAATTTACGTGGTTGCTTCTCCTCCACTTAAGTGCCAGTCACGTAAATTTTACATGGCTGGCATTTTCCTACCTCAGGGCCATCAGGAAGGTCAGCGCCACTCATTTTCTTCAGATCCTTCTCGAAGACATCTCAGGGGTTCATGTGGAGGTCATTCGTCCCTGACCCTGGCCACCCGATCACCTGCGGACGAATCAAAAGGCAGGCGCATGGCTACTGTCATCAGCCAGCACCGCCTCTATTTAAACCCGCTCCGCCCTCGCACCTCCTCTTTCTGCGTCGATCGGAGGTAGGTAGCGCGTCGTGCTATGTGTATCTGGGTGGGGGGTGCTTTTTTGCAGGCTGTGTGGCCGTAGCAGTTCCTGGGCACCCCCCCCCCCGTCAGATCTTAAGTTAGTAGTGTAATCAATTCATGAAAACTGCGATCTCGCTCAGATAACTGTTTTTATGAATGGATCTCACTATTGACATGAGATCCAAGTTAACAAGCCATCTGCTACCTTCATTCCCCCCCTCCATCACCGCCTTTATTCCCACCTCCATGCCACTGTCTGAAACCCATCCCCCGCAATTTTTTTTTCTGCTAGGCCAGGATGAGTAAACATGTGGGTACAGCCAGTGGCATGGGGGGGGGGGGGGGGATGCGGCGACAGGAAGATCACAAGAAATCCTATACCTCCCCCCCCCCCACACTCTGTAGCTGCCTCCAGCCCCCCACGCCACCTGTAGGTCTTATTTTGGTAACTAGATCCATTCACAAAAGCAGCTTTTTTATGAATGAATCTGGGATTTAGGATGCCCCTCTGAAATACCCAATGTAAAAAATGCACATGCACCAATGTGATCCCACCCAATATGAATCCCCCTGATCACCAGTAAAACTTGCCTTACCACCACTCCAACTCCTCATGCTGACTAAAGGTATAGCGTAGTGCCGCTGTTGTCTATGCATGCGCCGTTATATTGGGGATCAGGAAATTACCTGAGAATTGGGGGTTTTCCTAATGTTAATGTCTTCCTTTAGGTGTGTTGCTGAGCTTTGGTTTTGCCTGAAGACTTCACCGCTCCAGCCTCGGTTGTGACCGTAGAATCTGCCTTGCCCTTTCCACCCTTGGGATCGTAGCGCCTGCCCTCCCTCCTTCCTTGTGACTGTAGCGCCTGCCCTCCCTCCTTCCTTGGGACCGTAGCGCCTGCCCTCCCTCCTTGCTTGGGATCGTAGAGTCTGCCGTCCATCCTTGCTTGGGACCGTAGCGCCTGCCCTCCCTCCTTCCTTGGGACCGTAGCGCCTGCCGTCCATCCTTCCTTGGGACATAGTGCCTGCCCTCCTTCCTTCCTTGGGACCGTAGCGCCTGCCCTCCCCCCTTCCTTGGGACTGTATCGCCTGCCCTCCCCCTTTAATTGGGACCGTAGCGCCTGCCCGCCTTCTCTTGGTACCGTAGCGCCTGCCCCCCCTTGGGTCCTTAGCACCTGCCCTCCTTCCCTCCTTGGGTTCATAGCACCCCCCCCTCATTTAGCACCCTTGCTTTTAGAAAGCCTCCTGCTGCCCCAGGAAATCTTTTTCATCTGCCGGATTTGCTGAAGGGATGGACTGTCTTCTGGGATCCTGTGACCTGCTGCTCCTGACTTCACCACTTCCCGTCGGGTTGTAAATAACAATTTATTTCTTTTGATTTTTGACTGTATTTTTGCATTGTTATATTAAGTTTTTCTGTTTACAGTGTAATATTACTTTTTGTGTTTTGCATTCAGTTCTAGCTTTTTAGTTCTAGCTTTTAGTTACACTTTAGATTATTTTTTAGTTGTAGTTTTTTTTTTTTTTCTTCATTTGGGTATGGCTGGTAGAAGGTTCACTGCACAGGAAGCTGCGGCTTACCTGATGGAGTCTGACTCGGAAGAGGTTAGTCAGTCAGGATCAGAGTATTTTCCATCAGACAGCGAGTCAGACAGTGTCTCCTCTACTGAGGAGGCACAACTGAGCAGTGGTACCAGTAGTAGCCACCATAGAAGGGGTGGTACCGCACAAGAGGAGGCCACACTGGAGGATAGGGTAGAGCAGGATGAGTCACCGAGTGCTGCAGCTGGTGGAGAGCCTACGTGGAGGCCTCCTAGTAACTATTCCCCCCAAATTCCCCCTTTTGATTCGGTCCCCGGTGTCAATGTCGACGTAACAAACTTCAGTCTCATTGACTACATCAAATTGTTTATTTCCGAAGCCATCCTACTGGATATGGTCTTCTATACAAATCGCTATGCTGAGCAGGTCTTAGCTCAAACCCCCCCTGCAGAGGCACGCCCAAGCTCAGGCATGGCACCCCACAAATTTGAGTGAGATGAGGAAATTTTGGGGGCTCACTCTAGCAATGGGTATTGACGAGTCACTTCTGCTTTTTAAAGGGCGCATCGTTTTTCGTCAATATATCCCTAGCAAGCGTGCCCGCTATGGGATAAAATTATGCGACAGTGTTACCGGGTATATCAAATTTTTCCGACTTTATGAAGGAAGGAACACACATCTGGACCCCCTTGGTTGTCCCCTTGATTTATCGGTCAGTGGAAAGATCGTTTGGGAGCTCATGACTCCTCTACTGGGGAGAGGTTACGACTTATATGTGGACAACTTCTATACCAGCATCCCCTTATTTAGAGCCCTTTATTCATTAGATACCCCGGCCTGCGGCACCATCAACCGCAATCGAAAAGGGTTGCCCAGGTCCATACTTGAAAAAAAAACTAAAATGTGGAGAGTCTTACGCTCTAAGAAGAGATGAGCTCCTGGCCGTGAAACAAAAAAAATGTATTCCTTTGTATCCTACCGACAACAATCCACGATGAGTCAGTTGTGAATGTACGGCATCGTGGCCCCCCGAGCCCCTTCCCAAAAGCCACGATGCATAACAGATTATAATAAATTCATGGGTGGTGTTGATAAAACGGACCAGATATTAACTTTACAATGCCACCCGAAAAACCAGAGCCTGGTACACAAAAGTTGCTATCCATTTGGTCCAAATGGCAACTTATAACAGCTTTGTTGTCTTTAAGGCAGCAGTACCAGGCTCTAATTTATAATTTGTAAATTACCAGCAGCAGTTACTCTCTGCTTTGTTGCTTGGGGATACTGAGGATGTACTAGAGGTGGCTAGTAATGACAATGAGGCCAGGTTGCTTGGGAAGCACTTTATAAAGTGCCTTCCCGATATAGGTGGTAAACATCAGAAAGGATGTGCGGTACTACTGCCCGAAATGTCCCAGCCAACCCGGTTTGTGTTTTGATAATTGATTTGAGGTGTATCACACCCAATTAAATGTTTTTTTATATTATTTTTTTATGTTTTGCTGTGGTCTGTATTTTTTTCCTTTAGTTTCTTTTCATACTATACTGATACGATGGGTGCTGGAGCAGGAGCAGCTGGATGCTTGTGGCACGTGATGATAAAAACATGGGCATGGGCCCTTTTCAGGTTCTTAATATCTGATATTGATCCCTGATCGTATAATCTGATGCCACAGCTACAGTTTCCTAACTGCACCTCACCAGTCTAAACCTAATTGCACCTCTTAGGACTGTTAAGAAATCTAAAGGGTTGTCCTGTGTTTTTACAGCGCATGCTTTAGTGTTGGATGTTTGGCAACCATACCCTTGGAAGTACCTATGCATGTTGGGTATTGTTCTGTTAAGGGGACCTTGTCATTTCAGATGTATTGTTTTTTTTCTCGTTAGCTAATTTTTTTTTTTTTAGGAAAATGTGGTTAGGATTTTGTTTTTTTGTATTTTTTTTAGGGAAATTCTGTTTAACCAGTGATTTCCCAGAAGGTTTGTGTCAGAAAAAACTGGACCCAGGACAAGAAGCCTGGTATGCCTAGAATGCTTGAAGTGTGTACTTTCAGGGAATATATGGTTTGTGGGGGGTATTTTGAGTGTAAAGTGGTGTTCTGGTTGAAAAAGTGCAAGGTGCGCACTTTACCTGCAGAGCAGGAATTTTACAGTGAAATGACCGTTATGCGTATGCTTTGCTTTGGGGTGTTTGGCCACCCTACCCTTGGGGGTAGATATGCATGTTGGGTATTGTTCTGTTCAGGGGACCTTGCTGTTTCAGATTTCGTGTGTTTTTTCTCGTTAGCTCAATTTTTTATTAGGAAAATGTGGTTTGGATTCAGCATTTTTGCTATATTTTTAGGGAAATCCTGTACAACCAGTGATTTCCTGGAAAGTTTGTGTCCTAAAAACTGGACACAAGACAAGAAGCCTGGTACGTCTAGAATGCTTGAAGTGTGTACTTTCAGGGAATATATGGTTTGTGGGGGGTATTTTGAGTGTAAAGTGGTGTTCTGGTTGAAAAAGTGTAAGGTGCGCACTTTGTCTGCAGAGCAGGAATTTTACAGTGAAATGACCGTTATGCATATGCTTTCCTTTGGGGTGCTTGGCAAACCTACCCTTGGGGGAAGCTATGCATGTTGGGTATTGTTCCGTTCAGGGGACCTTGCCGTTTCAGATTTAGTGTGTTTTTTCTTGTTAGCTCATTTTTTTATTAGAAAAATGTGGTTTGGATTCTGCATTATTGCTATATTTTTAGGGAAATCCTGTGCAACCAGTGATTTCCTGGAAAGTTTGTGTCCAAAAAACTGGACCCAAGACAATAAGCCTGGTATGTCTAGAATGCTTGAAGTGTGTACTTTCAGGGAATATATGGTTTGTGGGGGTTATTTTGAGTGTAAAGTGGTGTTCTGGTTGAAAAAGTGCAAGATGCACACTTTGTCTGCAGAGCAGGAATTTTACAGTGAAATGACCGTTATGCGTATGCTTTGCTTTGGGGTGTTTGGCCACCCTACCCTTGGGGGTAGATATGCATGTTGGGTATTGTTCTGTTCAGGGGACCTTGCCGTTTCAGATTTGGTGTGTTTTTTCTTGTTAACTCATTTTTTTATTATGAAAATGTGGTTTGGATTCTGCATTTTTGCTATTTTTTTTAAGGAAATCCTGTGCAACCAGTGCTTTCCTGGAAAGTTTGTGTCCATAAAACTGGACCCAAGACAAGAAGCCTGGTATGTCTAGAATGCTTGAAGTGTGTACTTTCAGGGAATATATGGTTTGTGGGGGGTATTTTGAGTGTAAAGTGGTGTTCTGGTTGAAAAAGTGCAAGGTGCGCACTTTGCCTGCAGAGCAGGAATTTTACAGTGAAATGACCGTTATGCGTATGCTTTGCTTTGGGGTGTTTGGCCACCCTACCCTTGGGGGTAGATATGCATGTTGGGTATTGTTCTGTTCAGGGGACCTTGCTGTTTCAGATTTAGTGTGTTTTTTCTTGCTAGCTTATTGTTTTTTTTTTTTTAGGAAAATGTGGTTTTGATTGTGTTTTTATTAGTTTTTTTCAAGAAACCTTATAAAATGGCTGATTTCGCTGATGGATTCCACTTGGACATCTGTGGCCACAACAACAAGTCTGGTACGACTAGAAAGCTTGAGGTATGTACTTTCAATGAATATATGGTTTAGGGGGGTATTGCAAATGTAAAGGGGTGTTTTTGTTGAAAAACTGCAAGCAGTGCAAAATAGTTGGATTTTCTTTGAAAATCTCCTCAAGCGCTCCTTTCAGTTTGGGGTGTCTTCTGGACAGGAAAGGGTGTCTAGCAATACATACATGGTACAATTGTAAATGGGAAGAATATGGCTTTTACACACAATATGATTTTCTTGAAAAACTTGCATGTTTTATTAAGAAAAAACACCACAAAATGTAAAAAAAAAATGTTTTCTTTTTTTGAATATATTTTACACAAAAATATAAAACTGACATGCTTACAGAAACAATAATATTAAAGCCCAGACTGTGCTGAAAAAAACAATACATAATTTTCCTGGAAAAACCATGGAAATCCTTTCAAAAATGACAATTAACCATGCATAGCAGAAAATGGCAAAAATCGTCTGGCAACAGAGTGTGACAAAATCTCCAGGAAGGCTGGCACTTAAAGGGTTAACTTGATCTGCATAAGTTATTTAAATGCATAGAAGCAACAGATCAGTTCTAGTAAAGACATAACTATAGACTGAGAAGCTAATCACCCTACATTTGTAACCATATAGCACAATTAGAGAATCTGGATCACACGAATATGTATTACTTTACAATTCCTCAGACAAGAAGAGCATGCGTGCTGTACATTTGAACATTAGGCCTTTTGGGAAAAGCTCCAATAAAAAGCCCCAGAATCCCTAACATGGCTATGCAGCAGGTCTGGCTAGTAGAATTTATAAGGAGCATCACAGTCTGGGGTGCTACTAACACTCCCCCTTCCCAGAAGTACACTCCAACACTGTAGTCCAGTGCCGCGACAGGAGTGTGCACAGGGCCCTTTCCATTTCCCTCCACTCTGTGCCCCCGTCTGCAGAATATTAGGTCTGTCAGGAATCTATAGCGGATGGAATGCCATGGCGTGCACTTTTGTTGACAAATTTGATCACTGCTGGGACACCGGAGAGTATGATGATCAGGGAGGGAGTTTAATAGTGGCTTCCACTGCTGGGAATCCCAAACCAGGATGCCCCCTAAAAAAAAGCTACAGCCAAACAAAACTTTTGCTTTGACGTTTGCCCTGGTTTAAACCAGAACAATAACACGGATAATATATTTTCTGTATCTGAATAGTGCACCTGCGCTACAGAGTTTCCTGCAAAAAAAACATGGCTCACTTTTTTTTTTATTATATTGAAAAATCCATTTTGTGGCCGATAATGGCGGCCCCTCGGGGAATAGTTAACGGAAGCTCAGATAAGTGGCATGTTCCACTGACTTGGACAGCACTGGCCCATTGAGAGGGTGCGTGCGCCAGGGCAGCCCCTTTTACACCTGGGAATGTGCAATCAAGCGCTGCAAGAGCAAATGGAAGCCATGTTTTTTTTTTTTTTTTTTTGCAGCAAACTGGATAGCATAGGTGTGCTATTCAGATACAGAAATTAACAGGGCGTTGTTCCGGTTTAAGATATTCTGGTGTTTTCCTAAAGTGTATATATCTTTTTTTTGGCAGGCAAAAAAAAATACCATTTTGTGAGATACTCACCTGTAAAATGGTTATTACGAGTATGTCACACCCCCCACTTCCCAATATTCATGACACTTGGGAACCCGGCCTGTAGAGGGCGATCTTGCAGAGATGACATGGAAAAAAGGAGCCCCTCCTGGTCCATAAGTACTGGGTTCCTCCCACCATTCCTCAGTCTTTTTAAACAGCAGTGAAGAATCGGGAAGAGCCAATTATATTCAATAATTGTAAAATTATATGAGAATAATAATACCAAATAAAGGATCGCTTAGAACAAAAAGAGCCAATTAAATTCAATAATTGTAAAATTATATGAGAATAATACCAAATAAAGGATCCCTTAGAACAAAAAGAGCCAATTATATTCAATAATTGTAAAATTATTTGAAATAATAATACCAAATAAAGGATCCCTTAGAGCAAAAAGAGCCAATTATATTCAATAATTGTAAAATTATTTGAAATAATAATAATAATAATCACCATATAAAGGATCCCTCGAATAAAAAAGGGCGGGGGAAGTGGGGGGTGTGACATACTCGTAATAACCATTTTACAGGTGAGTATCTCACAAAATGGTATTATTCCTAGTAGGTCACACCCCCCACTTCCCGATATTCATGACACTTGGGACATCCAATAGCAGTGTCTATAATGGGTGGGGATCCCAAAGGAATAATGCATAACTTAAATTACAGCAGCTTGCAGAACTCTGCGGCCAAAAACAGCTTCCACTGAGACCCGCACATCAACCTTGTAAAACTTAGAAAAAGTATGCACAGAAGACCAAGTCGCAGCCTTGCAGACTTGTTCAACAGAAGCTTGGTGCTGAAAAGCCCAAGAGGCTCCAATAGCACGATGTCAAGCCTCCTAGCTACAATCATGGGGAGAGCTGAGCTGAGCTCCAGGTATGGGGCGAAGTGAAGCAGAAAAAACTCCAAAGAGCAAATAAAAAGTCTGAGCAGAGTCCAAGGGTGAATCCGGGGTCAGAGGCAGGCAGAAAACAGGCAAAGTCCATAAGCAATCCGCGTCAAAAATCAGGTTATCCGTGTATAAATCCAGATATTCAATCAGGTATTCAGGAATCAGGGAAACAAGGTCCAGGAAGTAATCTGATAACACAGCATTGGCTGTAGGCCAGCTGTCCTCTTAAATAGGCCTATCAATCAGCACAGTGAGGGATGTGCCAGAGTCTGGTGAAGTCACTTCCTGTCCATTCAAACTCAGGACACCAGGAAGTGAAATCAAGTCCAAGAGCTTACACTCTAGGCCTTGTGCACTTCCAATGGGCTGAACAGCAGGTGTCACTGTGGAGTATGCGACAGAAGAAGAGCCTGCTCTGTTAAAACCATGCAGCCGAGCATGTCTGCTGCTGCATGCAGTCCGTGGTATGGCGCGCTCACGATACCTTAAAGGGCAGGAAAGGCGAGGAGACTGACACACGAGTAGAATGAGCGGTGACACGAAAAGGGGGAACCTTCCCCTTCGCCATATAGGCCCCAATGATAGCCTGACCTATCCACTTACTAAGGGAAGATTTGGCAGGAGCAAAACTAAATAATACTTAACACAACGAACTACATCCAAAGAATGTAAGATCCTTTCCTTGCCGTTACTAGGTTTAGGACACAAGGAAGGAAGAACTATATCCTGATTTAGGTGGAAAGCAGACACCACCTTAGGAAGGAAATCCGGTTTAAAACGGAAAACAACCTTATCTTGATGCCTCAAAATAAGGGGCTTGAATAGACAAAGCCGCCAGTTCAGAAACTCGGCGGACAGAAGTAATAGCAACCAAAAAGGCAACCTTCTGAGTAAGAATAGGAAGAGGAATATCCTGCAATGGCTCAAAGGGAGCAGCTTGCATAGCTGAAAGCACCAAATTAAGATCCCAAACAGGAAGTAAAGGTTTTCTGGGAGGCCGCACATGCGCGACTCCTTAGAAAAAGGTCTTAACCAAAGGATGAAGAGCAAACGATCTTTGAAAGAAAATTGCCAAGGCAGAGACTTGCCCTTTCAAAGTACTAATCTGTAATCCCATATCCAGACCTCGTTGCAGATATTCCAGAATTGTAGGAATAGAACATACTCTACAGGGCAAAGCCCTGGATTCACGCCAATCAATATAGGACCTCCAAGTCCTGTAATAAATGACAGAGGAAGACTTCTTCCTAGCTCTAATAAGAGTCTGAATAACCACATCAGAAAGACCTTCTTCTTTCAAGATGGAGACTTCAGCAGCCATGCCGTCAAAGCCAGCGTTTGTAAATTGGGGTAACAAAGTTGACCCTGAGTGATGAGATCTGGAAGAAGAGGCAGATGGACACGATCCACTGCCAGCCTTACGACATCTGCGTACCACAGACGTTTTGGCCACCTTGGCGCCACCAGAATTGCTGCCACCTCCTCCAGTGCTAGCTTGCGCACCACCTTGCTGATCATGGAGAATGGGGGAAACAGATATAGGAACCCCAGATCCTTCCAGGCCAGAGACATGGCATCCGCTGCCACTGCCAGAGGATCCTGGGATAGAGACACAAAAGCTGGCAGCTTGTGACGAGAAGCAAACAGGTCCAACCGTGGAGTCCCCCACTTGTGACAGAGGAACTAAAAGACCCTTGGATTGAGAGACCATTCTCCCTGGCGAGAACATCCCCTGCTCAGGGAGTCTGCCTCCACATTCTCTATCCCCGGAATGTAAACTGCTGATATGCAGGGAACATTCATCTCTGCCCACTGAAGGATCAGAGACACTTCCCGGAGAGCACCCCAACTGCGGGTCCCTCCCTGGTGATTGATGTACGCAACAGCTGTTCGGTTGTCTGACCGAATCTGAACTAGCAGACCCTGTAAGAAATGGGTCAGTCGAAGTAGAACAAGACGTATGGCCCGAAGCTCTAAAACATTGATTGGAGAATGAGCCTCTTGAGGCCCCCACAATCCTTGGAACTGATGCTTCTTCCAGAAACCCCCCCCAGCCCACCAGGCTGGCATCCGTGGTAACCAGTTCCCAACGCGGAGTAAGAAATGACTTGCCCTTCTGGAGGTTGTGCGATATTAACCACCACTGAAGGGACTGCAAAACGTGGGGAGACAATAGACAAGTCTGATTCAATGATAGTGGGCACCTGTCCCACTTTGCCAAGAGGAAGAGCTGAAGCGCCCTTATGTGAAACTGGACAAACGGGACTGCCTCGAATGCAGCTACCATCAATCCCACTAGTCTCATCCCTAGACGGATAGACTGACGAGGGTTGGACAAGAATAGACGAATCAAGTCCTGAATCAGAACCATTTTGGACTGAGGAAGAAAAACCTTGGCCTGAAATGTATCCAGAATCAGGCCCAGAAAGGGAATTTCCCTGAACGGACAGAGAGAGGATTTAGAGTAACTTTTAACCCATCTGAACCGCTCTAGCGTAGAGACCACTGTCCTGGTGTCCAACTCTGATTGTTCTAGGGAGGAGGCCGCGATAAGAAGATCGTCCAGAAAAGGCACAATACGGATGCCCTGGACCCTGAATATAGCCATCACTCCTGCCAGCATCTTGGTAAAGACTCTTGGGGCCGAGGTAAGGCCGAATGGCAGGGCCACAAATTGATAATGCTGGTCTTCTATCGAGAACCTGAGAAATCTCTGGTGACCCGGAAAATAGGAATGTGCAAATAAGCATCCTTGATGTCTATGGATGTCATGAAGTCCCCCTGACGGAGAGCATCGATCGTTGATCGCAGAGACTCCATGCAGAATTTTCCGAAATGGATAAATTGATTGAGTCTCCTTAGGTCTAGGATAGGCCGAACAGAGCCGTCCTTTTTGGGTACCGTGAATAGGTTGGAGTAAAACCCCAAACCCCTTTCCGCTGGAGGCACTAGGCCGATAACAGCCATGTTGAACAGATTCGCTCCTGCTGCCCGCAGTCCCTGCGCAATTGCCGGATCTGACGGCATCCGGGACATGAAAAATCTGGGAGGAGGCCGGGACTCGAATTCCAGTTAGTAACTGGAAGAGACTACTTCCAGAACCCAATTGTCTGATACCTCCTGACCCCAGACCTGGAAGAAGAACCGCAGCCGTCCTCCCACCCGTAAGGGTGAGGGCGTCCCCTCATTGTTCAGCAGGCTTAGTGGCAGATTTGGTTTTGGACCCCCAATCCTGACTTGGACGGCCACGTCCCTTTCCTCTATTCCACAAAAGGAACGATGTTGTTTCTTACGCTGAGGTAATTTACCTCCTTTAGTGACAGAATCCAATTCTTTCTCCAAAGAGGCGCAATCCCACAAAAGGGACCGCTGTAAGGGATTTCTTAGCTACAATATCAGCTGCCCACTGCCGCAACCCTACTGATCGCCGGATGGCGACTAACAAGGCAGAGGTTCTCCTGCACATGAGCAGAGAATCATCTAAGGCAGAAAGTACAAAAGATGCAAACATCTCACATCGCTTAAGAGCGGCGTACTCATCAGAGGCCGGATCAAGCCCTGAGTAATTCATTAGGTCTCTCACAACAAACTTAATAGCCATTGTCATGAGTGCCGAAGCACCAACAGGCAGCAAGGCCGAGCCCACACTGGAAAAAGCGTGGCACGCCATTTGATCAATACGCTTATCCTCTCTATCTTTAAGTGCCAGCCCAAGGGAATGCCAGGAAGCCGCGCAGGCTTCTCCCATTCTTTAAGAATAATTTCATCAAAATTATTTTGATTTGGAAATTCTAAACGAGGTTTAGAGACTCCAAAGAATTCCCCTTTTTGAGGAGGGACTACTTCAGGAGGAGTAATAACCAAAACCTCAAATAACTGAGCAAGAGCTTTTGGGGTATCCACAACACTTGCTTCACCCTGCTCAATCTCAGTACCAACAAATTGCTGTTCATCAGAAACATCTGATTCCTCATAATAATTATCCTTCTTCTAACTGAGAAGGTTCAGACCAATCAAGCAATTCACAATTGTCTGACTCCCTTGCCGGAGCGCCATGAGTCAAGTGCTTTCTTTTAGCTGAGGCCTTCTTAGGCACAGAGGTAGACATTAATCTTTCAAGATAAGCCAATCTGGCACATAAATCAGCATGAGACTCACCACCCATGACAATATCATTGGGGGTACGGACAAGACATGGCGGAGTAGGAGATGAGGCATTAGCCGCAGGCCCTGAAGCCTGGGCCTCAGTTTGCTGCATAATAGTTAATTATGCACAAGGGACGCAAAGAATTGCGTTATCCCCAACAAGGGATGCCCCACATCCAAAACATTGCCGAGTCTGTGCAGAGGGAATTGCATGTCTGTTATCCTGGGATGCCTCCATGTGGTGTTTAGTATTATACTATAATTGATTATAGTCGCCAAGTATATATGGGATTTACGCAATTGCTACCTGGGATGCCCCTTTAAATAGTCCCAAGTGGGAGGATTGAAACACAAATGGACCCCCAAATAAGGCTTAAGGGCTTTTTTTTTTTATATAAGGACCAGGAGAAACCCCTTTTTAAATAAGGAGTTTCTACCTACAGAGAAAAAAAAAAAAAAAAAAAAAAAAAACAGTCACCAAATGCACACAATATAAATAAATGACAGAAAAAAAACTACTCACAGCCCATGCAATAAGCTCACATCATGAGGTAAGGCCACATGGAAGCAGGAAACAGGAAGTCAAACAGAGCATACAGGTGCTCTCTGAATAAAAGCATGCCTAAGCCCCGCCCACTTCCAGGATCACATGGCCAAAAATGGAGGGAAAATTCAAATCTGAACACAGCCAGAAAACAAAGAGCTTTAATAGGTCAAAAATGCTGCCTAGACAGAGATACCCAGCAGGGTTAAAGGAGACTAAGGGGAGAGGATAGAAATGCACCCATAAGGCACAGGGGGATTATAAAGGGACAGGGGCATCCCATGCCGGGATCACCAACCCGGAAGCCGCCTACCCACATTTGGGTCTCACGGGGGAGTAATACTCCTGTATACACCAGAAGGTGTATGTATCTACCTTTGCCTGAACCACACAGCCAGGGCTGGGAGGCATACAATATAACCAAACAGGTTTAAAGAGTATCAGACAGAAATAAAGAAAAAAAGGGGCCGGGAGCAAGCCCGGCTGCCTGCAGCTTGAAGGAGTGTCATCTTCTGAATGCTTCGCCGACTGCAGAGACGAAAACACTGAGGAATAGTGGGAGGAACCCAGTACTTATGGACCAGGAGGGGCTCCTTTTTTCCATGTCATCTCTGCAAGATCGCCCTCTACAGGCCGGGTTCCCAAGTGTCATGAATATCGGGAAGTGGGGGGTGTGACATACTAGGAATAATGGGTATTTTTTGCCACACACTTCAATATTAGCTTATATACTGTAATCTATAATCAATAAAATAGGAAGCGATGCAAAGATTATAATTCTATTTACAAATTCTGAAATATAAAAGTGCCTTAACCCTTTAAGTGCCAGCCTACCTGGAGTTTTTGTCACACTCTGTTGCCAGACCATTTTGCACTATTTTGCGCTCCCCATGTTCAACTGTGATTTTTGAAGGGATTTCCAGGGATTTCCCAGGAAAATGATATATTGTTTTTTTCAGCAGAGTCTGGGCTTTAACATGAAATGTCTTGTTTGTCATTTTTTAGGTGTATTCTCAATATTTTTGGGTGAAATATGTGCAAAAAAAAAAAAAAAAAAAAAATTTTTACATATTGTAGTTTTTTTTGTAATAAAAAATGTAAGTTTGTCAATGAAATCTTATTGCGTGTGAAATCCCAATTTCTCCCGGTTACAGCGGTACCACATATGTATTGGTAGACACCCTTTCCTGCCCAGGAGACTCCCCCAAACTGAAACAGCGCTTTAGGGGATTTTCAGATAAAATACAACTGTGCTACGCAATATGCGCACCTTGCAGTTTTTCCAGAAAAACAACCCTTTACATTTGAAATACCCCCAACAAACTATATATTCTCTGGAAGTACACACCTCAGGCTTTCTAGGCGTACCAGGCTTGTTGATGTGGCCATAGTTTTCTGGAAGTAATCCCTCAATGGGTTATTTGGTTGCAAAGAGTTTCCCTAAAAAAAGGATAAAAAAGCAGAATCAAAGCCACATTTTCCTAAAAAAACTATATACAAACAAGAAAAAACAAGTATAATCTGAAAACGCAACATCCCCCGAACAGAACGATACCCAACATGCATAGGTTCTGTCAAGGGAAGAGTTGCCAAACACCCCAAAGTAAAGCATGTGCGTAACGGTAATTTTACTTGAAAATTTCAGCTCTGCAGACAAAGTGCGCACCTTGCGATTTTTCAACCAAAACAACCCTTGACATTTGGAATATCCCCCATAAACCATATATTCCCTGAAAGTACACACGTTAAGCTTTCTAAGCGTACCCAGCTTGTTGTAGTGGGCTCATCTTTCTGGAAGTAATCCCTCAAAGAATTCTTTGTTTGCGCAGGGTTTCCCTAAAAAATTTATAAAAAAGCTGAATAAAAAACACCTTTTCCTAAAATATAAATATGCAAACCAGAAAAAACAAGCTAAGTCTGAAAGCGCAAGGTCCCCCGAACAGAACAATACCCAACATGCATAGGTACTATTAACCCTTTTAATTGCCAGCCTACTTGAGATTTTGTCACCCTCTGTTGACAGGCCATTTTTCCCCATTTTGCGTCATGTTTTGCGCCATGTTTTGCGCCATTTTTGCTGGAACTTTCAGGAAAATTATATATATATTTTTTTGCAGCAGAGTTTAGGCTTTAACATGAAATGTCTTGTTTGTATATATTTTTTTTTTTTTTACAATATTATTAAGTAAAAATAATAAATAAATAAATAAAATTTTTTTTTAAAAAATTGACTCCTTTATTTTAAATAAAAAATGTATTTTATTAAGGAAAATCATATTGCATGTGAAAGCCCCATTTCTACCGATTAGAACGGTACCACATATTTATCGGTAGCCCCCTGTTCCTGCCCAGGAGACCCCTCTAACTGAAACAAGTATTTTATAACATTAACAAAAAAAATACAACTACCATCCACACTACAAAGGGTTAAATCGAGAAAAAAAATGACATAGGGTCCCCCCTCCCAGGGGAGGGAGACCCCATTTTTTTTTTGATTTTTAAGGGTTAAAAACCCTTAAAAATCAAAAAAAAAATTGACGTGGGGTCCCCCTTACCCAAAGTAACCAGCCCGGGACCAGCTATGGGGGCTTGTAGGCACAGAGTGGGGGGGCCAGCTTTTGTGGCCCCCCCACCCTGCAGCCTACGAGCCCACATAGCCCAGGTGGGCCCGGGCTCTTCTGCCCCCCCCTGGCCTTTGGGGAGGCAGGTAATGGGGGTGCCAGGGGTTAATGGCAAGCCACCCGCTAGCGCAGGTGGCTTGCCATCCCCCCAGCCTTGTGAACTGGTATAGGGGTCATGGACCCCTTACCAGTTCACAAGGGGTTAAAAGGAAATAATGACACAGACACACACTGAGAAAAAAATATTTTATTAATTTTTTTTTTTTTTTTTTTTACACTGTACTCACCTCCCATCCATCCTGGAGCACTCTGTCCCTCGGCGATCACTGGCTTCTGCTCACTTGCTAGAAGCCTTTTATAGCTGCTGGATGACAGAACACAAAGGGTTAATCAAAAAAAAAAATGACATAGGGTCCCCCCTCCCAGGGGGGGCGGACCCCATTTTTTTTTTGATTTTTAAGGGTTAAAAACCCTTAAAAATCAAAAAAAAAATTGACGTGGGGTCCCCCTTACCCACAGTAACCAGCCCGGGACCAGCTATGGGGGCTTGTAGGCACAGAGTGGGGGGGCCAGCTTATGTGGCCCCCCCACCCTGCAGCCTACGAGCCCACATAGCCCATGTGGGCCCGGGCTCTTCTGCCCCCCCCTGGCCTTTGGGGAGGCAGGTAATGGGGGTGCCAGGGGTTAATGGCAAGCCACCCGCTAGCGCAGGTGACTTGCCAGACCCCTGAGCCCTGTGAACTGGTATAAGGGGTCACATGGACCCCTTACCAGTTCACAAAGGGTTAACAGTATAAATAAAAACACACACACAGGTTTTTGTAATAGTTTATTTAAAAAAAAAAAACATTTTACCTTTACTCACCTCCGATCTTCAGATGCATTGTCCCGCGGCGATCTGATGCAGGTGACAGCTGGGCAGAGAAGGGGGGAGGCAGGCGATCGGAGGATCGCCTACCTCCCTCCTTCTCCGCCCAGCCATCACCGGCATCTGAGAGCAGAACTGCCGGGTGCCCCGATGACACCCGGCGGTGACGTCATTAGCCCCGCCCCCGAAGGGGCGGGGCTAAAATCCAAGATGGCGGCCGCCATCGGAAGATGCGACGGAGGGAGGGCTGTTATGCCCCCCTCCAGAAGACAGAAGACCCGGGGGGGGTAATCGGAGCCCCCCCCCATGAAGAGGAGAGGCGGCGGGAGTCGGCGGGAGCGGAGGTGAGTAACTGTCATTTTTTTTTTTTTTTTTTTTTAACAGGCAATCCGGCGGCTGCTGAAACGGGGGGGGGGCACCCTATTCCGGGCCCTCCCCTGCAGCCGGAGAAGCCCCGATCGGCGATCGGAGCCCCGCTGGCTGAAGAGGAGACCCGGCCGGACAAAACAAGGGGTCAGGTAAGTGACTTTTTTTTTAACTTTTTTTTGTGGGATTGGGGAATGCCAGGCACGTAAAATTTACGTGGCTGGCACTTAAGTGACGGAGAGGCAACCACGTAAATTTTACGTGGCTGGCATTTAAAGGGTTAAAGAGTATGTCTGCTTTCAAATGAATTTTTTAAAGTGTATATTTTTGTGTGAAAAAAGGTGCTTAGCTGATCTGGCATTTTAATTTTTTTCTAATGTTAGCAAATATGTGTTTTATGGAAGCAGTTTTATGGAAGCAGTTCTGCAATCTGTTGCTATTGGCAACGTACACCAGTTGCAGATTTGGTGTACATTACTTATAAAAACAGATCGCAGATAGTTGCACAGAACACGGCTTCTGGGCATGTGTAAGGTTGAGTGAGCTCCCTCATCCTAGGAATGACCCTAGAAGCAGTGTTCCGTGTGTACAAGACTAACTTCTCTCTTACGTTGCCAATAGCAACCGATTGAAAACTGCTTCCAGAAAACACACATTAGATAACATAGGAGAAATAAAAAAAAAATGCTATATCAGCTCAGCACCTTGAGCACATCCTTTTGGCACCAAAAAAATATACACATTCACAAATTTCATTGAAAGTGGTCATACCCTTTAAAGAATAATTTAAAAACAAGCTGCACTGCATTTACATGTGCATCTTGGCAGATATTATGTGAGTTATAATGCTTTATTCAAGAACGCTACCAAAAATGTATAACCTTTAAGACAACAAAGGTCCTTCTTGATTTGGTTAATTAATCATGATAAGCAATATTCGGCTATTACAAGTCTACAGAGTCATTAACTTTTTGTACCCTCCTACATCTTGTACCCTCCTACACTTTATCATTTTAACATTAAATCTCTAGTGAAATATTTGAGAGAAAAAGGGCCGAAATTGCTATGCTACCTAACCTGTGCATGTGAACGCAACAGAACAACATAAAACTGCAAATATATAATGCATGTTAAAATTGTAGTAGTAGTATTTCAATAGACAAATTGCTGTGTGTGTTAGAAATTAAATGCGAGCAAAGCAATAAAAAGACTCAAAATAAAAAGAAAAATGGTCTCTTATATTAAAAATTGCTGGTCTCTGTCTTCAAATCTCACAGGGTAATAGGAAAACATGCAATTAAAATGTATAATCAAAAGGAAAAAAAAAATAAGGAATCATTATATAAAACAAAACTGCAATTTGAGGACAGCTCTAAGAACATTTCAAATGTAAGTTCCATAACAGAAAGGAATACGAAAAACAAGTGAAAGGTTTGATTTGTAGACTATTACAGTGCTGTTAAAGTTTTTTTTTGTAAAAATAAAAGGCGCCAATCAATTTTCGTCTAAACAAACAAAACTGTCCTTTTGCACTTAGTATACATATAAGCTTTGGTGCTTAATCCAGTTTAAGCAGCTAAACCTTGACATGTCTCTCAGCCCCCAGGCAAGGAATTACAGTATCTGAAAGATTCCTCTGCACTCTGCTCTAATTTGAATTTACATCAAGGATGATTAAGTCCACTCTGGGGTCTCAATCTAACTTTGGTTACTCCATCGAATCATTTATGAGTTCACACCATTTGTGACCTTCAGCTGCACTTCCCAGCTTTCTTGTGAAAGCAGAAAATCCATCTGCAATATTAAACTTAAAACAGAGAAACGAAAAACAAATGTAGAGAATTAACACCTCCATCCCTCCACCTTCTCTGACCTAAAACTATGCAAGCAATAAAGTCTGTGAGGGCGATCGAGAATAAAAGCTACAAAGAGCAATACTGGCCACAAGGTGGCAGCAGACACAATGGATGACGGTAGAGTTCTACAGGAAAATAAATGAAACCCTACCTTTCTTGCAGTTCCCGTACGCGTTCTTCCTTTTCCAGGACTTCATTTTTCAAGCCTTTAATTGTTGTGGACTGTTTTGCCATTTCAACAGTCAGATTCTAAATTGAGGATAAGGAAAAATTAATTATACAGCTCGGGAAGTCAGTTTAATCTATTTGGGAGGTCCCGAAATATAGTGTACTGCCTGCAGTTGAATATGAGAGGGTTTAAATATACAATCACTTCATAAAACACTATGGCAAACATTCGGAAAGAAGGGATAGCATTACAAACAATAACAAGCGTGTATACATTGAGCTCTAGGTTTTGTAAAAGGAAAAATAAAAACACTACTGCAGTCAAAATATAAGAACAGTCTTTGAGAATAAAACTTTTTGCAATTATACAGTCTGGCAATGGATATTTAACACTGCTACAGGGAAAATTCTTATTTATTCTGGTAAAATGGTAGGCCTATTTCCAGAAGTGCATTGCATATCATCTTTCTAAAACAAACTTTATAGGAATATAGAACCATTAAAAGGAATAAATGACCCCGCTTTATTGACATGCTTCTGAACTAGAACAAGCCTGCCACTGAAATCAGGAG
Source organism: Gastrophryne carolinensis (assembly GCA_027917425.1). Classification (NCBI taxonomy): domain Eukaryota; kingdom Metazoa; phylum Chordata; class Amphibia; order Anura; family Microhylidae; genus Gastrophryne; species Gastrophryne carolinensis. Next base: position 359,981,017 of record CM051234.1, read on the forward strand.
ATGAAGAGCATGACAGCAAGGTAGCAAGCACTTCTATTTCATTATTTTAAGGTTTTTTCTTTAACCCTTTAAATGCCAGCTACGTTAAATTCGGAAACGGCCTTTATACTGGCAGAGTGAGATGATGTAATCTCACTTCCGGTGTAAAGGGCTCCTCCCTGCTCTCTGACGTTAAGTGCCAGCTACGTAGCTGGCATTTTCCTGCTTACTGCCAAAAAAAGGCTCACGTGCACCCAGGATCCAGCACAAAGGGGGGGGGGGTCTCCTCCTCAGGGTCTTCAGCGGGGAATGAATGCTCGTTCCCTGCCCTGCGTGCCGGATTCTTAAAGCTTGCAGGATGCAGCAGGAAGTGGCCTTTTATACCAATGGTGAAATGGCATAATCTTAGTATAAAAGGTCGTTGCTGGCAGCAGGAGTAAGAGCAGAAGCCAGTGTGCTCTGTGGAAGCTGGGTGTAAGGGCAAGGGGCTCTAAAACGGACCCCCCCCCCCCACACACGTGGGAAAGTGATGTTCCCCGGCCTATGGAAAGGACTGTATTCCTGGTGGAAGGCTGGCAGTGAAAGAGTTAACAAAAAATAACATACACACATGAAATCGCTTTTCCCAAAATTTTTTGAATTGGCCATTTACATATTTGTACAAGCTGATCATTTCCAACCTTGTATATCTTTTCAAGACTAAACAGATTTAATTCCCGTAATCTTTCTGCATAACTAAGATCCTTCATTCCCCTTATCAGTTTGGTGGCTCTCCTCTTTCCAAAATCAGGGCATCCTTTCTGTGAACTGGTGCCCAGAATTGGTCGGCATATTCCAGATGAGGGTGTGCCAGTGCCTTGTAAAGAGACAATATTACATCTCTATCTCATGATTCCATGCGTCTTTTAATGGTAGCCTTGGAAGCAGCTGCTTGACATTGCACACTGTTATTTAGCCTGTGGTCTATGAGTACCCCCAGATCATTATCAACAAGTGACTATCCCTGCTTTACTTCCCCAAGAACATATGTGGTTTGCAGATTATATAAGCTCAAGAGCATTACTTTACATTTATCTACATTGAACTACATTTGCCAAGTGGATGCCCATTCAAAGGGGTCGTTTCAGAGGCAGGTGAGAATTCTCACTCCTTTTTTAGGAGAGAAAACTGCAACTGACAATTGTCTACCTCAGAGCCAGGTGAAAATTACACTGGATAGACAATGAAAGTCAATGGTAGTTTTCTTTCCTAAAAAAATAATGAGAAGTCTCACCAAGTCAAGTCCTAAAACTTGTGAGCTTATTCAATGGACTTCACTGTGCTAAATATCTTGGTGTCATCTGCAAAAATAGAGACAGCGTTATTAATTAAATCTTCTATATAACTTATAAACAAGTTGAATAATAGTGGGCCCAGCACTGAACCCTGGGGTACACCCCTTACAACTGGAGACCATTCAGAGTAGGCTACTGCAGGCAAAGGTAATTGTTACACCACTGTGTTGGGCTACATTTGGTCCTGTCAAACAGTTTACCATTTTTAAATTGAAGAAGAAATGGCCAAGATATCAAGGTTTAAAGGATCTCTATATGATTTCTCTTATGAAAAAATGGGTGTGGCCCTTCGCTCTGTGATGTTGCATAATGATCAGCCTTCTGTGCTGAAAGCAATGTGATGAATCTGATCTGGAGGAGGAGGAAGTAGGGCCACAAGGAGGTAGGGACCAGTAATCCTGTCTCACTCTGCTGAGCTGATTGGGGGATGGGATGAAAAAGAGAATGTTATTGGCTGAACCGGTAAACCCAGATAACTCAACCAATTTAGGACAGTGCCAAATGTATACTGATGCAGTATTGTAACAATTACCTTTGCCTGCAGTATCACTTTAACCACAATTCTCTGCACACGGTCCTCCAGTTATTTTATTTTTTAACCTGACCTCAATTTCCCCAATAAGTGTCTATGAGGGACAGTGTTAAATGCTTTAGAAAAATCCAGAAAAACTATATCTACAGCCCTCTGCCAAAGCTTCTCCTCACCTCTCCGCTGCTGATGCTGCCTATAGACAAGCCCCCTTTTGCCAGCTCGCTGCATATTCCTCACTGGACACGGTTGCCCCCAGGACTTAGATAGCACAAAGGATGCGGACTTACAGGATGAAGGCAGATGAACCAGGGATCAGGCTGGGTAGAAGTTGGGCTGGCTGCGGTCATACAAGGGAATGACAGTCCTTCCTATTCGGGGTTCCAAAAGGATACACAGGAGAATGGTCAAGGATCAGGCCAGGGGTCAAGCCGGGTTGTCAGAGGGATCATGTTACAGATGATTAGACAAGCTAGAGGTCAGACAGGCAGGCATCCATGTAGGCAGCAATCAGAGGAGGTTCAGACATAGCATAAGTTGACAACAGGTAACCAGAATCAAACAGTGGCACAATAACACCCAGCAAAAGCTATAACGGGCAACAATGCTTGCTGGGAGAGGATTGGTTTTATGTGGCCATCAGCCCATCAGGACAGGAGGCCAGAGTCAGCCCACCACCTTAACCCCAGCAATACCTGTGGGGAAGCTGGCAAGAAAAACATGGCCATAAAAGGAGAAAGCACGTCAAAAGCTATGCTGGGGATGCGCAGCCATACGAACAACCAGAGTACACAGAAAAGATGATGTGAGCATGTGAGGAAGCTGAAAGCCTGACACAGGTTATGTGGAATATATAACCACATCCCAAGGGGTGCCAACACATACACAATTAGAAAACGTTATCACCAAATGCAATGTGTAAGAAGCGTGTGGCACAAGACCACGTAGCAGAGAAGAGAAAGGAGGAGGTTAGTAGTGGAAGGTTAGGATTAAAGAAATAAGGAGCGAAGAGAGGGGAAGGGAAGGAATAGGGGGGTGGGTGTCCAGCCGTCTACAGACGAGAGATGTGCTCACCAGGTCACTGGGATGCGAGGAGGTAACGATCAAGGTTTTTAGGATGGAAGTGTGTAATCCACCCTTCCCAGGTGGAGAGGAAGGGAGTAAGATCACCCTACATTGAGGCGGCCATTTTCTCAAAAAACATGACTTCATTGATGCGAGGGATCAGGCATCCACTAGGAATCGTCTTCTGCTTCCAAGAACGTGCTATGATAAGTTTTGCGGCCGTTAGTATGTGCCTGATAAGCTCAAATTGCGATCTAGTACATCCCGGGGGTTTCAAATTAAGTAAGGCCAGATGGGGAGAGGGGGTCAGGTGTAGACCTGTTGCTCTCCTTAAAAGGTAAAAAACCTTAGCCCAAAAGTGGCGGACCGCCCGGCACTCCCACCATATATGAATATATGTTCCCTGTAGGCGGCAATCTCTGAAACACTCCGGAGGGTAAGAGGGGCAAAATCTGTGGATCTTATCCGGAACCAGGTACCATCGGAGTAAGACCTTAATATTAACCTCCTGGGCGCTCGTGTTAAGGAACCATGAGAATGAGTTCCGCCATGCAATTTTCCATTCACTAGGCGATATGTTTACACCCAGATCAGCTTCCCACCCGTTCGTATAGGTTGGAAGGGGCGCCTCCTCACAATCGTTCAGCTTCCTGTATACCGTGGCGATCATCCCCTTCCCCAGAGGTTGTGACCCACAAGCAAACTCAAAGGATGAAGATGGTCTTGCGATACCCCCCGCCCTAGACGTAGAAATATAGTGGGATATTTGTAGGTGACGGAAATATTCCCTGCTCTGGATATCCCTAAGGGCTTGGAGCTCGGAGAATGTTAAAATTCCCCTATGGGAGGTAAGGTCTTTAATCCTTGTTAAATTTTGCAATTTCCAGCACCTAAATGCATCAGGTTCCTGGTAAGCCGGGAGAAATTCGGGATTACCTAGGAACGAGAGAAGGGGAGGCATGGAGGAGGTGAGGTGGCTTTTGGATCTGTTAATTTTCCAAACTCTGAGGGAATGCTTCAAGACCGGGTTGTCAATACCCTTGTAAACTACCGAGGGCAACCATAGTAAATTTGAAATGGCAGTCGGAGTACAACTGGCCTGCTCGATGTCTACCCATAATGGTCTATCCTCCCCCGCATGAACAACTGCCATTTGCGCTATCTGACATGACGCGTAGTATCGAGCTATATTAGGGACTCCAAGCCCTCCCTGCAGTTTGGATCTGTACATTGTCTTGCGGTTAACCCTTGGCCTTTGCTGACCCCAGATGAAGGAGTTTAAAGAGGATTGGAGACCCTTTAAACACGCAGCTGACATCTGCACCGGCAGGACCCGAAAAGCGTAGAGTATTTTGGGAAGCCATGACATTTTTACGGCAGCTATTCTGCCGAGCCACGAGAGATGCAATTTGGCCCATGAAGATAGAAGGGAGCGGAGGTCTCTAAGTAAAGCAGGATAATTAGCAGCGTAGAGGGAATCATAATTTGCAGACAGGCGGACCCCTAGATATTTGATATGCCTCTCTTGCCAAGAGAAGCTAAAGGAGGTTTTAAGTGCGGACAGCGTATTGGCAGGGAGGGAAACATTAAGAGCTTGAGATTTTGAAGGATTAATCTGCAGACCAGAGATCTTGGAAAAGTCATCAAGGGTTTGAAAGAGGTTTGGGAGAGATGTGATGGGGTTAGATACCAGCATCAAAATGTCGTCAGCAAATAAAGAAATCTTGTGGTCGTATCCCCCAACGGTGACACCCGTTACATTAATGTTAGCTTGAATTAACTTGGAAAGAGGCTCAATAGCGAGGGCAAATAGAAGGGGGGAGAGGGGACAACCTTGCCTAGTGCCTCTGCTCAAGGGGAAACGCTTAGAAGAATAACCTGAATACCTAACATATGCACCCGGCTTAGAGTATAACGAGGTTATCCATGTGGTGAAGGAGGGACCAAGTCCCCATTTTTTCAAAATGAATTGGAGGTAATCCCAAGCTACCGTATCAAAGGCTTTACGAATATCAAGGGTTAAAAGCATAGCTTGTTGACCCTCCTTCCTCACATGATGGACCAAATTAATGACCTTGCGGATATTATCCCCCCCTTGACGTTGAGGAATAAATCCAGTCTGTTCCTTGGAGATAAAAGATGCTATATACCTATTGAGGCGTGCCGCGAGGACCTTCGCCAGCAATTTAACATCTATATTTAATAGGGAAATGGGTCTGTAGTTGGACCAGAGGGTGGTATCGACATTTGGTTTAGGTATCATACATACAGCCGCAGTGAGTGCTTCCGTACTCCAAGAATCGCCATTATTGAGAGAGTTAAACATCCGGACAAGCCTTGGAGAGAGTATCTGGGAAAACTTTTTATAATGTAGTGCGGAGAATCCATCCAGACCGGGTTGCTTCCCAGTCTTTAAAGATTTAATAGCTTCCTGGACCTCAGGTAGAAGGCTTTGGCATCAGGTGGTAGGGAGGGTAGTGTAAGTTGTCCCAACAACTTCTCTGCAAGACGTACGTCTAGCTTAGACTTGGATTTATATAGTTCCTCAAGATGTTGGCCAAAAGTTGACACCACCCTCAAAGGATTACTAGTTAATGTGCCCTCTATGGTCCTAATGCGCACTGGGTTAAACCTCTGAGTGACTCCTCTAAGCCTTCTAGCGAGAGGGGTATTTGGTTTGTTGCTGATGCGATACCACTTGAACCTAGACCGATTGATTCGACGCACAGCCTCATCTGTAAGGCAGATATTAAGTTGATCACCTGCTTGGATGAAATTGATTCTGTTACGGCTGGTCGGCCGCTCTTTATAGGCGGAGGAGGCTGAGTGATATGCATCCAACAATTTTTGCAGTTTTTCCCTGTGAGAGGCTTTGCGACGAGCGGATTCTTGGATGAATTGCCCGCGCATTACCGCTTTGTGAGCCTCCCAGAGTAGGGCCTCAGAGCTCACCGACCCCGCGTTTTGCTGGAAGAAGCACTCAATCTCTTTGCTAAAGTGTTCAAGTAGTACTTCATCAGACAACATGGGGTCGTAGAGCTTCCAAGACCTTTGGGCTGATCTTTGGGTTAGGGACACCAACTCAATGGCTACGAGATCGTGATCCGACCATACAATCGGGACTATAGAAGAGTGAGAGAGGTGTGGCAAAGAGGGGAGTTGCAAGAAAATATGATCTATTCTTGTAAAAACCTTATGAGGGCAGGAAAAATGAGTGAAGTCCCTTTTGGTGGGGTGAACCTCTCTCCAAGCATCAACAAGATGGTACTGGTTTAGTAGGGAACGGAACGTTTTTCCTAAAGAGCTCACCCTGGGGCAGTCCAAGAGGCGACCAACTTCATGCCTGTCCAGAGTGGGGTGCAGGATTTGGTTTGAGTCACCCGCCAATATTAGAAGCCCCTTTACAAGGGGATCCAGAGTCTTAAGGAACTCCTCGAGAAAGGCATTCTGATTAGGTGCGTAATAAGTGGCAATAGTGACTAGCTGGTCTTGTATCGTACCAGTAACAATTAAGAAGCGACCCTGAGGATCCTGCATTGTCTGTTCCATAGAGAATGGAAGAGAATGCTTAAAAGCGATGAGGACTCCTCTCTGCTTGGTATCTGCCGAAGCCGAGAAGAAAAGAGGGTAGTCTGAACTGAGAAATTTAGGAGTGTTCTTTTTAGTGAAGTGAGTCTCTTGGAAACAGACAATATCGGCCTGCAGGGCCCTCATCTGACGGAATGCCTTCACCCTTTTCTGTGGTGCATTCAAGCCCTGGACGTACAATGAGACAAGTTTAACTGCCATCGTAAGACCACAAATTATCTGCTAATGTAGAGTAGCTGGACACCCAAGGAAAAGGAAAGGGGGGAGGGAGGGAGGGGGGGAGGGAGAGAAAAGAAGAAAGAAGAAAAACATTCTGTAACTACAAAAGAATAAGGTACAAAACCTTCCTTAGAAAGATGTCCCAAAGGGGTAAAGGGGTCCTTCACCACAGTGGGAAACGCTGTCTGGTTGGAGGTATTTCGAAGTGGAAATGCCTAGGCCAACCAGCATACAAACTGACCCTCAACGGGGGTCAGAAAAAGGGAAAAACTTCCTAACTCAACGGTTTCCCGGCGAGAGAGGGAGCGAGGAGTGCGCAGGGCCTTGAAACTCGAGCGCCCGGCCCGCTTTACCTGAGAGCAAAGTAAATGAACAGTAGCATGCAAAAAATATAATTAACCACAAAACACTGGGGATACATATGAAACAATAGAGAATACGCGAAATGGGGCTCAAACAACAGGAGAGCCACTAAAGTGGTGTACTAAAAAGGAGCAAGGGGGGTGCCAATCAAATATGACAGGGTGAACAAACAGGGAACGCTATAATCAAAACATTACAAAACAGGAACTTCAAAAATGCACCCTAAAGGTTCGCAGCAGTGGAAGAATGAGGGGCATGATCCCTCGTAAAATATACAGGGAGTGTAACCCATCATCCCTCCCCCACAGCAGGTTTACCGAACTTGTGGGCCAACGAGATGAGAACAGACTCCAGCTCCTGTGGAGTTGACGCTTCGTACCGCTGATCCTGGAAGCTGAAAGAAATCTTAAAGGGGAACCCCCATTTATACCTGACCCCGTTTGCCTGCAAAATTTCAAGAGAGGGCTTCATGGCACGCCTTCTGGTGATGGTCTGGGGAGAGAGATCGGCGAACAGTTGGTACTCAAAGTCCTGGAATTTAAGAGGACCTTGATCTCGTGCAGCCAACATAAGTTGTTCCTTCGTGCGATAAAAGTGTAGTTTAACTAAGACATCCCTCGGGAGCCCGTCCGCTCTTTTTTTCTGCAAGGCCCGATGTATTCTGTCAAATTCTAGCCTCTCGATAGGGATGGCTAGGGTGAGCTCTTGGAAGAGAGCAGTTACCGTAGAATGTAGATCGACGATGGCTTCAGGTATACCTCTAATCCTGATGTTGGACCTGCGCGAGCGGTTCTCCAAATCCTCTAGCTTATGGTGGAGGGTGAGGTTCTCCTCTTTTAAGGATTGTAGATCTTTCCCAAAGGTGGAAAGCTCTGAGGCATGTGCTGAGGTCTGCTGTTCTAGGTCGTCGACTCTTTGGCCCAACTCTTTTATTTCAGCAGAGAGATTGGCAGAAATCTGGGTCGTAATATTCAGAGCCCACCTCTCAAGGGCCCTTTCAAGCATAGCTTCATATTTGTCAAGAGGTGGTGGTTGTGACTGTGGCGGTGAACCGTGTAGGGAATCATCCATCCAGGACACGTCCTCTGAAATGAGATCCGCAGGAATCGGGGGATCGCTTTGAGAAGGAGTGGAGGCTTCCATTTCACATGAAGCAGAAGGCCAGGAGAAGGCAGCCGAGGTCAGAGGTGCACCTTATGATTAGCGAAGGTGGGGGGGGGGGTACGAGCAGGCTGACAACTAGAGGAGCTTATTGCCCTAAACAACTGGGCAGACTCTGGACTAGAGGAAATGGAAAAGGGAGGGCTTATAAGTGCCCAGCTAAAGGAGGCTGCTGTAACCGCTTGCCACGGGGGTATAGTGTGGGCTGGCAAAGTTCTCCTACAATCCGCGGTGACGGAGGGGATGTGTGTCCAACCACCCCTTTCCTGGGGCTTATGAGCTGACAGGACCTTTGGAGGCAGTGATGCCCTTCAAGAATAGTATGATCAGGACGCAGCAGTTGGAGAGGATGCTCGATGGGTGGGCACTGGGAATGCTGCGCCCTCTGGAGCTATGGACTGGGTGTCACCTTCATAGATTGTAGGGGCAATGCTGCCCAGTAGACATATGGTGGACACTGCGGATATAGGGGGCCCAGAAAGTTGTGGCCAAAACAGCCCTGTCCAAAACTGTAGGGAGTGTGTTGCCTTATGTGGATGGGGAGATCAATGGAGATCCACGGGAGGAGGGGGACGCTGGGGCTGTTGGAGACACTGGAGCTGCGCACACAGTAACCCAGGCAGAGATACTGATAACAGAAGCCCGCTGCCTATGTGTATTGGGCACTTTAAATCAGATCAGACTGCTGAGGCTGCTATACACTCCCTGCGAGAACCAAAATGGCGTCCGCCGCTCACCTCCGGCTCAGGCAGGCTGTCACTGACGATCCGGGGGGCGACACGGATTCGGACGAAACGAGGTAGGGGGGAGCCCAGGGACCTCCCAGGCCTCCCTGCATCAAAACCGCTGCTCAAAGCTTACTGTAGGGGCCGGGGCAGCAGGGTTTCACCGGAGCTCGGAATCACACAGCCATCCGGGCTCCGCACACATGCGCACTCCCGCACCCGCCTAATCTTGATTGCTATCCAAAAAAACTTGTCTCTCCCTTGAAAAGCCCATTGTATTGACTAATGGTGGCTACGTGGCCGCAACACTGGATGCCCCGATAGTCGACAAAACGATAGCGCTCTGGAGTGAGCGGTGCGCTCCCGTTGTCTCCGTAAACACCGGCTTATTAAAAGGGTGCGTGCGTCAGGCTGCTCTCTGCATTGTTAAAATGCTCTATTTGTTTATGTAGTTGACTCTCTATTTCCTTATTTCCTTGTTACTATGGGGGGGGGGGGGTGTGTCTATGGATTACACCAAAATGTATTTTAACATTGTTTACATTGACCAGCACATCTACTCACAATGATTTGACATCTTCACAATCTTCAGCTAGTATCCTCTATTGGGGTGTGACTGCCAAAAGGCAGTTAATTTCGGTCATCCGAGGCTGGAAGCTCTATAAAACGCAATCACACAGAGGCGGCACAGGATGTGGCAATGATCTGGCAAATATGCTCCCTAACACGCCCACTCATTTATTGCAAAGGAGGACTGCTAAAGCGGGGCATGGCAAAACCGCCTTGGTTTGCCCCCTCCATTGCAACTGAAGGAAACATGTTAGGGGCTCTATAATGTAAATGAGGAGATACAATGGGAAAAATGCTTTGGAAGAGACCTTACTGATTGGTCCAGAATGTGAGGCCAATGTAAATGTGTGGGCCATTAGGGGAAGTAAGGTAAATAAGCACCTGTTTTTTTTTTCAACACAAGGCTGCTTGCCTACCCCCAGGTCCCTACTGTGTGAAACCCCCCAGGATTCCCTGTAGCTGGGACACACTCCAGCACAGTCCGTCAGATAGGTTGAGGACAGGATTGCGCCTCAAACTAGACGGAAGCTGGAGAAGCAGCCAGCGGGCTTGTCACGTCAGTCAGCAGATATGAGCTCATCCGATTGGCAAACTCAAATTTGCCGACTGGGCAAGACTAAAGTAGTGAAAAATTACTTTTAAAACCAAGCCGATATGAGGCAGGACTGAAATTAGGGATTAGGAGGATTAGGTCTCACACAGGGTTGAGAGAAAATTGAAATAATTACAAGGGAAATGGGGAAATACAAGAAAAGCTTCTTAGTTATCCAAGTTACAGTTAAAGATCATCTCTGGCCTGTATCCCCACAGCATCCACATCTTTCCAGATATTCCATGCCACCTCTGGTGTGGGTGGGTATAGGTAGGTATTACAAGTAAGTGTGTGTGTGTGTGTGTGTGTGTGTGTGTGTGTGTGTGTGTGTAGGAGGGGTTTTTGCAAAATTATTTGGAGGTGCTCATAGTGGCCATTATATTAGTTAAGCATTCAATTATATTTTTTAAATCACTTTTTAAAGAGGTCTCTAAATACATTTGCACGGGGACAGTAATAAGTAAGTAGCCATTGCATGGTGACTTGTATAATCTATTGTGGCATTTAAGATAACTTGATAATTATAAGAATATATGATCTGAAGTGGTCTAACATGAAGTCAAACTACACTGCTGGGGCAATTTGGCACTATTCATAGAAATACGTAAAAGACTGAGGATTCTTTAATAAAGAGAACAGATGTTTAAAGGGACAAAAGTAACAGAGATCATGTGTGCTGGAAGAATCAATGAGCCAACATAAGATCAAAACTAGACATAAAAGAAACTGAAACCTGAAAGCTTTAGCAGCAAGAGAAGGAAAAAAAAAACACTATATCAAAACTTCACCCTTAATAATGACCCCACCACATGTATAAGCTGCTGTCCAATTTCTGTCTTTATACAGACTTTCTTTTCTATTGTTGTCAGCTGTCTTCCAAAGCCTTTAGTCCTGGCTAGCCGAGTCAGTGAACAGCTCTTTTAGAAACTGGCAAGACTTGAGATCACAGAATGTATGATAACCATTCTATGCGAGTACTAAAAACCCATTCATCCTTCCCTCTGAGCCTAATGTCCTGGCTTTGCAACTATGGTCTTGGGCCTTCCGATCACGAACTGCTCCATAAAGGTAGGAGTTCAATTCCTCTTTCAGAATACTGTATTGAAGGTCTTTACATCTGCACTTATATTACATCATTTCCCATGATGGAGGAGTGGTCTTTTTAACACTGAAATCATGCCTTTAGCTAAAGTGACACCTGCTACTGGAAACCCGAAGTAAAATCTTCTGAGGGTATAGAAGCCATTGCATTGTATGTGGTATAGAGGTAGTGGTGTCTTTGGGGGATGGCTAAAGCCAGATTTACCTAGCTGTCAGATTAACCTAGCGCTAACCAAACTGGAATCACTGCAACTGGTTCCAGTTTAAACTAAATACATAACAATTTAAACAGCACAGATGTCTTAAAGTGGACCAAAACCCAGGATTTTGACTATCCTAGGTTTTTTGTGAAACCCCTAGATTGCCCGAACAAACTCACCTATTCCTAGTCCTACGACGCTCATCCAATCAGAGCGCTCGCATCCGCTCGAGCCCCTGCGTCTAGGAGCTTGTCTAATGCGTGCGGATCCAAGCGCACTGGCGCTCACATCCCCCGTTACCCTCTAATAGGGAGTGTGCCCGCACCGACCATTAACAGATGCCTGGCGTGCGCATGCGCCTTGCTAGAAGGATAGCGGGGATGCAGCCGCGGCTTGCGCATGCGCCATTAGACCGGAAAACAAGGTGAGTTTATAGGCAACCTGGGGGGGGGGGGGGGGGGGGGGTGCTTCACACAATGGGCACCCCGATTTTGGATTAATCTTATATATTCCTGGGTCGATCTCCATGGGTTTTGGTCCACTTTGGTACTTGTAGCTCATATGACTACATTCATTTTAATCCTCTTGAAAAAATAGATTTTAATCTAATCTCTGTGAAAGAAAATTCTTTCACCAATATCTTTGGAAACTCTTTTTCTTTTATAACATGGACACACTGACTATGCCTTACATACCGATGGACAATATAAAATGTTCTTTGTTTTTTCCACTGCCCTTCTCCTCTCCTCATAAGCAACAGGTCCACTTAATGGGGAAACAAAAGAGAAGATAATACCACACAACAAAACAAAGGAGAGAAGCATGGGGAAGTGCCATTCACAGCCTTTACACCAAGCATCCTTCTGTACCACTGGAAGGACGGTCGCTAGATTTCTGGTAGTTAAAAAAAAAAAAAAAAAGACTCAAACCTCTTGGGCTCCCTTAGACAGTGAACACCTTGCTATACTGTCACCTTGCAAACTACATTAACGAGAGAACATAGGTCTAGAGATGGCAAACTCAACCTAGGACAAAACTTAGACTTTTACACCTGACATCATGCTCACAAAAAAAAAAATGCACCTGCTCTGGCCAAGTTGAAAAAAAAAAAAACGAATACGTCCTACTATGTAATAATGGAAGAAAGGCTCTAATCACATGCTCCCCCCCCCCCCCCCCCCCACTCCCATTGACCAAAAATCTGAATAAGCTAAAATACAATTCTGTGAAATACTCACCTGTAGAATTGATATTATTTGTATACAGCACTTCCTGCTCCAGATATAGTACTTACACTTGGGTTATCCTCCGCCAGATGGCGCTGCACTGCAGAGACATGCAAAACAGGCTCCTGCCGGCCCTCAAATACCCGGGAATTCCCACAAATCCCCAGCATTGAAAAGCAATGAACAAGAAGTCGGGAGAATTAACCACCAAAACTGGTAACTATAACAATGGTAACAATCACCATACAGGGGATCCAGAATAATGCAAAAAAAAACAGGGTGGGGTGGAGCAGGACATACTGTATACAAATAATATCAGTTCTACAGGTGAGTATTTCACAGAATTGTATTATTCTTAGTATACAGTACGTCCTTCTCCAGATATAGTACTTACACTTGGGACATCCAATAGCAGTGTCCATAAAAGTAGGGTGGGATCCCCAACAAAAATGACAACAGCAGACAGTTTAAAACCACTGTCACCTGCATAACCATACGGCCAACAGAGCATGAGCTGAGGCCCTAACATCAACCTTGTAAAACTTGCAAAGGTATGAACAGAAGGCCAAGGTAGCGGCCTAGCAAACCAGTTCAACAGAAGTCTGGTGCTGAAAAGCCCAAGAAGCATCAAAACACGAGTAGAATAAGAATCAAAGCGAAAAGGAAGATTCTTCCCCTTGTTGGAATAGGCCTGAGTAACAGCCCGACGAATCCAATCGCTAACAGTAGACTTGGCGGAAGCCAAAAAACCCTTCCAAGTACCAGAAGGAACATCCATTCAAGTAATAACCAGGGCCAAAACCGCCCAACTCCCCGAGAGCAGACGAGATGGGGCACATTCAGGATGTAGTGACCATAGGCCCCAAGGAACATCAGTTCTCCTGAAGGACACAGTGGCTACCAAGGAAAAAACTTCCAACACCTGTTCAAGGAATGCAGAACCCTTTCCTCAGCGTTGCTAGGAAAAAGGCACAGCAGGAAGAACAATATCTCGAATCAATGAACATAAGACACCACCTTATGCGGAGAGTCCGGCTTCAGGCGGAACATCACCTTATCCTGGTGTATCTAAAAGAATGGGGGCTAGGTAGACAGAGGTAGACCTTCTAAAGGCCCCACCACCCCCAGAATCGCAGGGAGTTTCAGAAGAAACCCTCCCCCTTCGACCTGATAGGTTGGCCTCCATGGTGACCATTTCCAGGAATGGGCAAAAAGGAACTGCCCCCAGACAGGTTCCTTGAGTTCATCCACTCCAAGAGAAACCTTCTTACCAGGTGGGAAGGCCCACAGACCCTGCTCCAGGGATGCCGGATCCCTGTCCTGTATTAACAATAGAAGTCGCAGAAGGGCCCAAGGGGAACTGCGCATAAGGGACCTCTTCCAAGCAAGCCACCAACGGGCCCACCAGCTGCATCTCTGCCTGGTGAAGGGACCGGGACAGCAATGAGGGACTGAGCCCATGTGACCAGATTGTCCACTTTATTGCGGAGAAGGGAAGATTCTTGTTTGAACCTAATCCAGATTCATTCCTAGTAATGGAGTTACCAATTAAGGGGACAATCAGGACTTGGGGTGAATGATCACCCATCCAAATGACTCCCAATGGACGCCATCAGCCGGGTATCCAACTTTGCCTGACAAAGAGACTGATAAGTGAAAAAAGGGGGTCTAGGTAAGTCGTCACGCGGACGCCCCTTGGTCTCATCAGAGACATCACCGCCGTCAACACCTGAGTGAGCACTCTGGGAGCTGAAGAGAGGCCAGATAACAAGGCCACAATTAGCAGTGTTGGACTTCTAACACGAACCTGAAGAGCCTCAGTGTCCTGAAGCCACAGGGATGTGAACATAAGCGTTTTAGAGCTCCCCAGATGGCAAGAAGCCCCCTGGGCGCAAGGCGCTGATGGCCCATCTCAGAGTTTCCATGCAGAAACTGCCTGTAATTGGGGAATTGCTGTGAATCCAGAATGGGCCAGCCTGACCCATCCTTTTGGGGGACTGTGGAAAAGTTGGTGTAGCGGCCCCTGCCTCTGCCTGTTAAGGGCAATCTGCAAGTGACCCTCAGACCTCGCAGGCCTTACATGGCCTGTGCCAGCAACTGAACAGCGGCAGGGACCAGGAGTACCTGGGACCTGATAAAAACTGGGGAAGGCCGCGCAGCAAACTCTATCTTGTATCTGGAGGACACAACCTCCTGAATCCACCAGTATGAGGCGTAAAGCCTCCTGACAAGAGCAAAGTGCCGCAGCCATCCCCTCACCCAAACGGGCGAGGACGTCCCATCACGCTTGAGGGGGATTGGTGGAAGATTTCGGGTTAGCCCCGCCGGAGGCGCCAGGGCGTTGTCTGCTGCTCCCGGGGCCGGAGTCTGCGCGAGCCCCCACAAAGGACACCCCTGGTTCTTGTTTAACACTAAGGAAGGGGGAAATAGGGGTGCCCCTGCCCCGAGGGGGCCTAGACGGCCGCCTGCTTTGGGGTGACTTACCCTTTTTGCCAAACAGGTCTAGACGGGCCCCAAACAAGCGTAGCCCTCTAAAGGGAAGCCCAGTAAGAGTCTTTTTAGTAGCATCGTCAGCACCCCACTGTCGCAGCCAAACCAAGCGACGTATAGCCACCGCAAGGGCAGAAGTTCTTGCACACATTCTAATGGTGTCGTCCAACGCTAATAGGATGAATCTTACAAACACATCACAGTTGGAGAGTGCATTAAACACCTCCCAGGGGAGATTATCAGAGTGATGATCAAGCATCTTTCTGACGAGGGTTCTAGTGGTCACTGCAGTAATAGCCGCGGCACAGACCGGGCGCAACACCGTCCCTGCACAAGAAAAGGCGTGGGAGGCCAGCAGCTCAATGTGCCGGTCCTCAGCATCCCAAAGGGTATTATGAGCAGGGGCTGTAATAAAGGGAACCCCTATGATCGGGGCATCCACCACGGGGGGGGATGATCAGCAGTTAACCACCTCAGGGTTAAAGGGGTATTCCTATCCCAGTCCCCTGGGATCCCTGCAAGTTTACTGGGGCATTCCCATTCCTTGAGGACAAGAGCATGGAAGTGAGCCTGTTCTAGGAATTCCAAATGTGATGTTGCTGTATGGAAACGCTCCCCTCTCGGCTTGGAAGCTTCGCCAGGGAGAGAGATAGACAGTGCCTTAAAGACCTTAATCAACAAATCGTCAGTGTCACACTGGCCCCAGAATTCAGGACCAGAATCGTCATGACTCCTCGGCCTCTCATTAGATGAGCCTGAGTCAGAGAATAACTCTCCTTCATCAGAAGGGGAATAGTCACACGGAGTAGAAAACTCCTCAGTTCCCATAGGAAAAATAGAAATAGGAGACGTCAAGTGCCGCTTCTTACCAGGGCCCTTGCGCTCTGACAACCTCGCAATGATCTGTTCAGCCGTGGGGAGTCTGGAAGACGCAACAGGCTGCAACTCCCCCTTTGTATGCGACTCAGCAGGAGTGAGATTTAAGCATGGGGAAATAGGTGAAATGAAGCGAGGTGCAGCCACTGGCAGGCCTGATTGTAGGGCCAGTGCTTGCTTGGCACAGGGTCCGCAGACCCGTGCCCTGTCAGCATCAGCATGGGGTTGTCCACACGCTATACACAGCCGGTCATGTCCCAGAGGGACCCCGGTCACATAATTCTGAGATGCCTCCATATGGTGATTATTTAAGGCACAATATGCCAGTAGGGATTTACACTATAAGCAACCCTGGATGCCCCAGAGACCCGCTAGGGAAGTGGGAGAATTTTACAAGGCCCGCTATAATTTTACACTGGGCCGGGAGAAGCCAATGGTGTTCACCGGTCTGAAAGACACAAAGAGAAGAAAATGGTGTCAGAACCAAGAAAACTATAATGAGAATAAGCCACCCGCGAGGGCACTTACAGTACCATGGTAATCAGGAGCGCCCCACGCGTCACGCGCGGACAAAATGGCGCCGTGTACCTCGAAGGGCGGGCCAGCGGTCCATGACGCGGAGCGCTCCAAACCAGACCTCGCCCTCCCGAAGAGCGCGAAGTCCAACAACAGCCAATGAGGACACGTAGGTGTCTGAGGTAACGCCGCCGCCCGGCGCGGAGCCTTCAACTAAGGAAGAAGCGCGTGTGGCGGCGGCAGTCCGCAAGTAAAATAGATACAAAGGACGCGGCGGCTGACACCATATCTATAAAAGTCCAAAGACAGACAAGGCCATATAAGTGCAAGGGTCCAATACAAACCATACATAGAAAGGGCGCGGCGGCTGACACCATATCTATAAAGGTCCAAAGACAGACAAAGGCCATATAAGTGCAAGGATCCAATACAGACCACACAGGCAGCCCCCCTTTCTTCCCCCCCCCCCCCCCCCCGACTACGGGGGGAACAAGGGAGGATGGCGGCCCTTGGTACAGGACCCACCGCTACACGGGGCAAGGGGCAGTAATGCGGGAGGGGCATCCCATAGAGGCTCACCATCAGCCTACACCGCCTACCCTTTGGTGGGGGAGTGCGGAGGAGCAGCGCTCCATAAGCAAGCGTGGTGCTGCCTACCTTCACCCGACCAGCGCAGCCCAGGCTGGGAGGCACAACACAACGAGGACGGGTGGGAATAGTCCAACAGGGCCGCAGGCTTTATTAGCCCAGCTCACCTGCGAGAGAGTGATACTTCATGTCTTCGCAGTCAGCACTGCAGAGAAATCTGGGGATTTGTGGGAGGTCCCCGGGTATTTGAGGGCCGGGAGGAGCCTGTTTTGCATGTCTCTGCAGTGCAGCGCCATCTGGCGGAGGATAACCCAAGTGTAAGTACTATATCTGGAGCAGGACGTACTGTATACTAAGACTATAAAAAATGTCAAAGAAAAAATTACCTAGGCAGAAAAAGGTCCCACAGAAGCACAGATAGTCTGTATAACCTGCATAAATCTAAACCATGTTGGGATAAATGCCCTAGGCCCTCACATCCAGAAAAAGAGGGCCGCCTGCAGGAGGAGACTGTGGGGCACTGGGGCATGGAGACAATCAACTTTGGAGTTCTCTGCAACAAACCTGTGCTACCTGTGCTTTTCCAGATATTTTCCTTTACTGCCTATTCTCCTCACCTTCAAAGGTGAGGGAATATCATCACACTGAACTTCATAAAGGAGGATCTCTACCTGCAACGCTGGACATGCCAGCATTTGCAAGCAGGATGTTCCTAATAATACAAGATTGTTTTATATTGGTAAAAAGAGAATTCTGTGAGTACTCACCTGTAGAATTAATTTCTCTTTCATTATTTCTTCAGGACATCAGATTTAATTCAGAGACGATTGGGTTAACCTCTCCTGAAGGGTGTGGTCTGCAAGAACAAAGCTGTGTCTCCACCTCCCGGGCCTATATCCACCTGGCTGACTTGATGCACTTCAGTTTATTTAAAAAGCAGTAGAACCAGCCGCCCGGGAGGCATACCTATATCTCATGTAGGAAACTAAAGGCTGTAGACAAAATACAAGACTCCTCTCTGTTTAAATTTTTTTATTTTTTTTTATTTTACGCTGATCATTATTTACAGCAACTATTTACATATTTACCACTCCATTAAAACTAGGCATCCAACACATGGACATAGTAACCTAGCAGACAGGGAGGGTCAGATGTCCTGAAGTAATAATGGAAGAGAAATTAATTCTACAGGTGAGTACTCACAGAATTCTCTTTTCTCTTCCATTTTACTTCAGGCCATCAGATTTAATTCAGAGACGATTGGGACCTCCAAAAGCAGTACCCGAATTCGGGTGGGATCCCCCAACCTTATTCCTTTCAGGAATAAGACATCTCAAAAACACTTATTCCATTCAGCAATAAGACATTCCAAAAACCTTTATTCCTTCCAGGAATAAGACATTCCAAAACCATCTAATTACCACTGTATGTAATTCCTTCCTACCAAAGGCTGTACCTTATAGAATTTGGTAAATGTATGAGCTGAAAGCCAAGTAGCAGCTTTGCATACTTGTTCTATTGAAGCTTGATGCTAAAAGCCCAAGAAGCTCCAATAGCTCTTGTCAAATGAGCAGTAGCCCTAAAAGAAGGATCCTTCCCCTTAGGGAATATAAGTTCTTACCACTGCCTGTCTAATCCATCGCTGATGGTAGACTTAGATGGTGGAAGAACTTTCCGTGGACCCTCAGGTATGACAAAATAAGGAGTCTGACCTACGGAAAGATTGTGTAGCAGTGAGATAGTATCTTAGTGCTTTTCACTACATCCAGCAATGAAGAACCCTTTCTTTATCGGACAATGGAGTAGGACATAAGGAAGGCAATTCACCTCTTCATTAAGATGGAAACCACCTTAGGAAGATCATCCTGTTTAAAGCAGAAGACAACCTAGTCCTTATGTAACACTAACTAAGGAGACTTAACCGATAAGCTGCAAATTCAGAAACCTTCCTTACTGAGGTTATTGCCACTAAAAAAAGATAACCTTAAGAGTCAATAAACTTAATGATGGATCTGCCAATAGTTCAAAGGGAGGACGCTGATAAAGAGCTGATAAAACTAAGTTCAGGTCCCAAATCGGCAGAAGTAGCTTACGAGCGACTCCCTATATAAAAAGTTTTGATACATTTATTCACAGCAATGGGTTTCTGAATAAAAATATAGATAAAGCAGATAGCTGTCCCTTTAAAGTACTCAATTGGAAACCTTCATCAAGACCTTTCTGCAAAAAAAATCTAATATTCTGGGAACAGAAAAAATTCTACTAGCGAACCTTCTGGATTCGCACCAAGCGATAATGCTTGCCAGACTCTATAGTAGATCATTGATGAAGGCTTCTTCCTGGCCTGAATCATAGTCTGCATGACTATGTCAGAAGAAACCCCTTTCTGCCAAGATAAAGGATTCAATAGCCAAGCCATCCAAGCCAGAACATGTGAATTGGGATGCCTTAGAGGCAATGAATAAAGGGGGGTGGGAGTAGCTCAATCACTATTATTTATACAAAATTATTATTATTATTCAGGGCCTGGGAACTAACTTACCACACAGTTTAACTTAGCCTTAGAGCCTGACTTAGAGGCCCCTGTGTGGGAAGATCTGGATAGTCGGGTAACCTCCACGAGTTGCCCTCTGACATCCTTACTATGTCTGAGAACCAGCTTCTTCTTGGCCAACGAGGAGCCACCAGAATGGTTGGGACTCCCTTGTGAGCTAACCCTTCTTCGTACTTGACCCAGGAGTGGAATCAGAGGGAATGCATAAAGAAGCTTGAATGTTGACCCCTGAAGAGTCAGGACATCTGTTGCTATAGTTAGAGGATTCCTGGACCCAGACACAAACTTTGTAACCTTCCGATTGTGTCATGATGCACAAGAGATCTATGTCCGGAATCCCCCAGCGCATGCATAGGGATTGAAAAAAACTCTCTAAGACCATTCCCTCTGATGCAGGACCGTTCTGCTGAGATGATCGGCCTGCTAGTTGTCCACTCCAGGTATGTGTACAGCCGAAATGCATGAAAACTGTTTCTCGGCCAAAGTAAAAACCAGCTCACTTCCATGAGGGCTTCGCTGCTTCAGGCGCCCCCATGGTGGTTGATATATACCACCGCCACCCGATTGGATTGTCTGTTTGAATCCGGCCCGAATGCCCCTTCAGATGGTATGTCCAATGTCTGAGATACAAAAGAATCGCTCTCAGTTCCAGGATATTTATGGAGAGTATGCTCTCCTTCGGACTCCTGTCCCTGGAGCGTTGGTGACTCCATGACACTCCCCCGACCCGATAGACTGGCATCCATGGTGATGATCTTCCACTGTACTGGAAGGAAGGATTTGCCAGTCTGAAGAGGCTGAGAACCAGGCTAGAGCCTTGTTGACGGTGTCATGCAAAAAGAGTGATCCAGAGTGTGCGAGTCTTAATCACAGATTGTGAGCAATTCCATCTGCAGAGGTCTTGTGTGAACAGTGCAAAAGTTACTGACTCAAAGCAAGATACCATCAGGCCCAGACATATTCCTTGATGAATCGTCAGGTGAGGGCAAGGCAAGAGACCCTGTACCCTGGCCTGAAGTAAGAGTCACTTCTGTGTTGGAAAAACACTCTTGCCTGAGACGTGTCTAATGACAGTCCCAGAAAGAATAACTCTTGAAGCTACGATATGATATTTGACTTAAGAATTTGACTGGATAGTCAATTATCCAATGTCGATCAAACAGTCTGTGTATTCTTCTGGGCCCCCTGATATAATGGGGCCCATATCGACAGATAGTCTAAGTAAGGGATTATATGTATACCCTGACTTCTAAAAGAAAACATGAGACCTTCCAACACCTTGGTAAACACCCTTGGTGTTGAAGATAGACTGAAGGTTAACGCCACAAACTGAATGTCGGCCACCTACAGCAATGTAGGTATGTATCCTTATATATACACTGCCCGGCTGGAGTAACTTCACTGTGGATCAACAACTCCAATCTCTAAAAAGGCGAGATACGGCAGATCTCAATGCTTCTGCTTTCTGCAGAATTCGGGATACCCCTGACCAAGAGAATCTCCCAGGGGGTCTGGCTCCTAATTTGATCTTGTAACCTGAGGATACAACTTCCTGTATCTAAATATCTGTTACATGAAGCCTCCAAATATGAGCAAAATGCAGAAGCGTTCCCCCCCACACCTGTAAGTGCGGGGCCGTCCCTTCATGCCTGAACAGGCTTTGAAGGGGGTCTGGCTTTATTCTGCCAGACACCTGTTGCCTTAATTTGGAACGTTGTCTAATTCCAAAAATCTCTTCGGTATCCCGAAGAGGCCAAACCTCTAACCGAAACCCCGGAGTATTAGAGGCCCTGCGGAAGCAGTATTAGACTTTGGCTTCTGTGGCAGATTAGATGATTTACCACTAGCAGCATACTTTACCATGTCAACCAAACACTCCCCAAACAGACACCCCACCTGAAAGGGGAGTCCTGTCATTCTTTTTTGGAGGCTATGTCAGCTGACCATTGCTTAAGCCATAAAGCACGCCCTAAGGCTAACACCAGAGCTAGGTCTCTGGCACTTAACCTGCGCAATCCTCCATAGCCCTTATAATATATCTGTTGTAGCCAAACTGGTCTTGATCACCTGGGAGCATGACTTCCATGAATGACCCTTACGAGTTCTCCAAGTCCAGTTGTTTTAACAACCTCCTGCTCCCCAAAAATGCTATGGATGTAGCCCAGGCTGGCCGCAAGGTCGACCCCATAATAGATAAGCATGACATGCCGCCTGATCCACACGCTTATTCGCTGGATCCTTTGGAGAAGCACTATCCGAGGATGGCATAACCAAAATCTTAAAAGAGACCTGGCCCCAGAGCGTCCACCAAAGGAGGGTGAGCTATAATTCAATCTGATCTGGAGGAA
Source organism: Gastrophryne carolinensis (assembly GCA_027917425.1). NCBI lineage: Eukaryota > Metazoa > Chordata > Amphibia > Anura > Microhylidae > Gastrophryne > Gastrophryne carolinensis. The sequence goes on from CM051234.1 coordinate 360,003,041, forward strand.
AGGGATACATAGTATCTAGTACTTTAGGAATGGGCAGAAGACAACCTGACTTCTGCCATTCCCTATTGAGCAGATTAGAATAATGTGTATGCTCTGCAACATCCTCCAGAATCAAGGAAATCAAAACCATCCATCTTAACTGAGCACCCCCTTGTGTAGAGGACTTCTGAATACGAGTCCCTACTGGATAAATCCTCCCAAAGGATAACTACCTGGGAGACTATGGCAGCTACAATATCCTCTTCAAGTTAGAGGATAAATCTTTTCTTTCAAAACCTTTTTAGTAGCCAATCCTTCTAAATGACTCTCTAAAGGTTTAGGACGATTTGAGGGCTGCGGACAGAGTTTAAAGACTCAGAAGGAGGCTATGGCAGCCACAATATCCTCTTCAAAACTCAGAGGAATTTTTTTTTTTTCTTCCCAAAACCTTCTTAGTAGCTCATATGACTTAAAGGTTTTAGGTCCGCTTGAAGGCTGCAAGGGGGGGTTTTAAGCTCAGAGGGCACCGGCAACAAGGGTCAGAGCCCTTGGGAGGAGACAATTGTCTTCCATATCCACTACTACAATAGCATAACCCTGCACACCGTGCTATCCTTGTTCAGTGTATGTTTGCATACTGGACATGAGGGGAATCTATCTGCTAAAGGACCAGATCCAATTACCCCAGATGCCTCCGTCATGGTGATTAATACTAGATTACCTCCCAGGGGGTCTAAAACCTAGTATGTGAACAGTTCCCGATAGTTGCAAAACTATTCTGAGAGCTCAGAGGGTGAACCACATCAATATATTGCCAGTCTTATCCCACAACCATATATATATATATCTTTTAACCCTTTCGCTGCCAGCCTACCTGGAGTTTTTGTCACACTCTGTTGCCAGACCATTTTGCACTATTTTGCGCTCCCCATGTTCAAATGTGATTTTTGAAGGGATTTCCCAGGAAAATTATATATATTTTTTTTCAGCATAGTCTGGCCTTTAACATGAAATGTCTTGTTTGTCATTTTTTAGGTGTATTCTCAATATTTTTGGGTGAAATATGTGAAAAAAATATAAAATCAATTTTTTACTATTTGTAGTGTTTTTTTGTAATAAAAAATGTAAGTTTGTCCAAAAAATCTTATTGCGTGTGAAATCCTGATTCCTCCCAGTTACAGCGGTACCACATATGTATAGGTAGACACCCTTTCCTGCCCAGGAGACTCCCCCAAACTGAAACAGCGCTTTAGGGGATTTTCAGATAAAATACAACTATGCTATGCGCACCTTGAAGTTTTTCCAGAAAAACAACCCGTTACATTTGAAATACTCCCAACAAACTATATATTCTCTGGAAGTACACACCTCAAGCTTTCTAGGTGTACCAGGCTTGTTGATGTGGCCACAGTTTTCTGGAAGTAATCCCTCAATGTAATCTTTGGTTGCAAAGAGTTTCCCTAAAAAAAGGATAAAAAAGCTAAATGAAAGCCACGTTTTCCTAAAAAAAACTATATACAAACCAGAAAAAAACAAGTAAAATCTGAAAAAGCAACATCGCCCGAACAGAATGATACCCAACATGCATAGCTACTTTCAAGGGAAGAGTTGCCAAACACCCCAAAGTAAAGCATGTGCGTAACGGTTGACTTGAAAATTTCAGCTCTGCAGACAAAGTGCGCACCTTGCGTTTTCTGAACCAAAACAAGCCTTTAAATTTGGAATATCCCTAATAAACCATATATTCCCTGAAAGTACACACGTTAAGCTTTCTAAGCGTACCCAGCTTGTTGTAGTGGGCTCATCTTTCTGGAATTAATCCCTCAAAGAATTCTTTGGTTGCGCAGGGTTTCCTTAAAAAATGTATAAAAAAGCTGAATAAAAAACACCTTTTCCTAAAATATAAATATACAAACAAGAAAAAAAAATCTGAAAGCGCAAGGTCCCCCGAACAGAACAATACCCAACATGCATAGCTACTTTTAACCTTTTTAATTGACAGCCTACTTGAGATTTTGTCACCCTCTGTTGACAGGTCATTTTTCCCCATTTTGCGCCATGTTTTGCGCCATTTTTTTTGCAGCAGAGTTTAGGCTTTAACATGAAATGTCTTGTTTGTAAATTGTATTATGTTTTTTACAATGTTATTATTAAGTAAAAAAAAAAAAAAAAAATTTAGAAAATCGCCTCCTTTATTTTAAATATTTTTTTTTTTTTTTTATTTTAAATAAAAAAATTTTTTGTTTCTGCCCAGGAGAACCCCCAAACTGAAACAAGTACTTTATAACATTTACAAATAAAATACAACTACCATCCACACTGCAAAGGGTTAAATCGAGAAAAAAAAATGACATGGGGTCCCCCTTACCCAAAATAACCAGCCCGGGACCAGCTATGCAGGGCTTGTAGAAACAGGGCGCAGGGGCCAGCTTTTGTGGCCCCTGGCCCTGCAGGCTACAAGCCCGCATAGCCCATGGCCACGGGCTGTTCTGCCCCCCCCTGGGCTTTGGGGAGGCAGGTAATGGGGGTGCCGGGGGTTAATGGCAAGTCACCCGCTAGCCGCAGGTGACTTGCCAGATCTCTTGGACCCCTTACCAGTTCACAAGGGGTTAAGTGTAAAAAAAAAAAAACACCACACAGAGAAAAAAATATTGTATTATTTTTTTTTAATACTTACCTCCCATCCATCTTGCTCTGTGTCCCTCGGCACTGGCTTCTGCTCACCTGCTGGAAGCCTTTATAGCTGCTGGGTGACAGAACATAAGGGGTTAATTAAAAAAATTACATAGGGTCCCCCCTCCCAGGGCTACAAGCCCGCATAGCCCGTGGCCACGGGCTCTTCTGCCCCCCCCACCCCCCTGGGCTTTGGGGAGGCAGGTAATGGGGGTGCCGGGGGTTAATGGCAAGACACCCGCTAGCCGCAGGTGACTTGCCAGAACCCCGAGCCTTGTGAACTGGTATAAGGTGTCTCATGGACACCTTACCAGTTCACAAGGAGTTAACAGTAAAAAAAAAAAAAACACAGAATAAAGAATGACTTTATTAAAAAATAAAAACTTTTTTTTACTTTACTCACCTCTGATCCTCAGCTCCTGTGTTCCTCGCAGCTCTGATGACAGTTGTTGTCATCGCTGGCCAGTGGAGGAGGGAGGCAGGCAATCAGATCATCACCTGCCTTCCTCCTCCTGTGGCCAGCGATGACAAGTGTCAGAAATGACAGCCTGGAGCCAGGACAACCCCCGGGAGTGACGTCATAAGCCCCGCCCCCAAAGGGGCCCGTCGAGGAGGACAAGGAGTGGGCCTGAAAGGTGGAGCTGGAGAGCCGGGGGGGGGGGGGGAGGCAATCGGAGGCCCCCCTGGTGAAGAGGAGACCCTGCGGGAGCGATCGAGCATTGAGGTAAGTAAATGTCATTTTTATTTATTTATTTTATTTTTACATGTATTTCGGCGGCTGCTGAAGGAGGGGGGCTATTCCGGGCCCTCCCCTGCACCCGGGGGGGCCTGGGTGGGGGATCGAAGCCCCCCCAGATGAAGAGGAGACCCGGCCGGATCGAACAAGGGGTTCACTGTAGCAGGGGAGAAATCAAGCACGTAGATTCTACGTGCTTGGTACTTAAGTGGAGTGGAAGCAAGCACGTAGAATCTACGTGCTTGGCACTGAAAGGGTTAAAAACAAGAATTAAAAACATTAATATGTATGAATAAATATCATATTAATACACATAACAATTAAAAAATGACCTACCTAAAGATTTAGGTCCGCTAGAGGGTGGCCGTGCGGCGGCTCACGGTATTTTTGTGCTTCCCCCAGCCGAAAATCTTCCAGTGAAGGCGGCCGGAGAAGAACCGCGATCTCAGCGGTACTCGGCGATTCGCCCGGCCGAAAATCTTCCATTGAAGGTGGCCGGAGAAGAACCGCGATCTCAGCGGTACTCGGCGCTTCGCCCGGCCGAAAATCTTCCACTGAAGTCGGGCGGAGAAGAACCGCGATGTTAGTATTTGCCGCTTAGCCCCGGCCGAAAATGTTGCAGTGCGAGCGGCCGGAGGAGTACTGCGATGTTAGCGGTACTTGCCGCTTAGCCTCGGCCGAAAAATACAATTTTGTGAGTACTCACCTGTAAAATGGATATTGTCAGTGTGTCACACACCCCGCTTCCCCTTTAATTCTGACGATAGGGTTATCCTCCAGCAGGAGGCGACGTTGCAGAGAGAAGTCTTGAAAAACGAGCCCCTCCCGGTCTACATATACCTGGGACCTCCCACTTAACACCCAGTGAATTCAAACAGCAGTAAGACAATGTACCAGGAAATCCAACGGTAACCTTCAAAAAATAAAATAAAATAAAGGAGAGCTTCACCATATAGAGGATCCAGGATACCAAAAAAGGGCGGGTGAAGCGGGGTGTGTGACACACTGACAGATGAAGCTGAAGCGTCCTTGTGTGAAATTGAGCAAAAGGAACTGCCTCGAAAGAGGCAACCATCAACCCCACCAGTCTCATCCCCAGATGGATGGACGGTCGAGGATTGGAAAGAAGGAACCGAGCCAATTCCTGAATCAGAAAAATCTTGGATTGAGGCAGAAACACACTGTGTTGACAAGAATCCAACCGCATTCCCAGGAAGGACACCACCCTGGCCGGGGCGAGGGAGGACTTGGGATAGTTGATCACCCAACCGAAGCTTTCCAGCGTGGAAACCACCGTCCTGGTGTCCGTCTCCGATTGATTGAGAGAAGGAGCCATGATGAGAAGGTCGTCCAGATAAGGTACGATGCGAATGCCTTGAGTTCTGAGAATGGCCATCACCCCTGCCAGCACCTTGGTGAACACTCTTGGAGCCGAGGTAAGGCCAAACGGAAGTGCCACGAATTGAAAATGCCGATCCTCCATCACGAACCGAAGAAAACGTTGATGAGTCTGGCAGATGGGAAAATGAAGGTAAGCATCCTTGATGTCTATGGACGTCATGAAGTCCCCCTGCCGAAGAGAACTGATGGCCGATTGCAGAGTTTCCATGCGAAACTTCCGTGTACGGATGAACCTGTTGAGGAACTTCAGATCCAGAACGTGGCGAACAGACCCGTCCTTCTTGGGCACTGTGAAGAGATTGGAGTAACACCCGAGACCTACTTCCAAGTGCGGCACCGGCCGGATGACCGCCATTAACAGAAGATACTTCACCGACGCCAGGAGCCCCTGCGTGGCCAAAGGATCGGTGGGCACCCGAGACCGGAAAAAAACGTGAAGGAGGACGAGACTCGAACTCCATCCAGCTTGTAACCGGACGACACCACCTTCCGGATCCATCTGTCCGGAACCGCCTGGTCCCAAACCTGGGAGAAGTGTCGCAATCGTCCCCCCACCCGCACGGGTGAGGACACCCCCTCATTGCTGAGCGGGCTTGCCATCAGGCTTGGCGCCCCAGGACTGACCGGGACGGCCACGGCCCCTCCCCTGGGTCCAACCTGCACCCCTGGTCGCGGGAAAGGAGGCCCCTCTGCCCGCTCTGGCTCCCCGAAAGGAGGGACCAAAAGAAGCCGCTCCCCGAAAGGAACGACGCTGCCTCTTGCGTTGAGGCAACTTACCACCCTTGGTAACTGAATACAATTTGTCGCCAAACAGGCGCAAAACCACAAAAGGAAGAGCTGTAAGCGACTTCTTAGAGCTAAAGTCCGCCGTCCACTGACGGAGCCACACCGACCGACGAATAGCAACCAACAGGGCCGTGGTCCTGCTACACATCGCAAGTGCATCGTCCTGGGCGGTCATGACAAAAGAAATAAACGACTCACACTGCTTGAGAGAAAAGAACGCATCACAAGTGGGATCAAGATCTGCGTACAAATCTCTAACAATGGACCTGACAGCCATCAAAAGAAGTGCCGAAGCACAAACCGGCCGCAGGGTCGATCCAGCACTGATAAAACCATGGCGAGCCAATTGATCAATCCGACGATCCTCACCATCCTTAATGGTAGTAGTGTCAGGGGAGTGCAACGCAGCCGTGTTGGACAGCCCCAACACGGGGGCATCGACGTCAGGGGGAACAGACCAAAGTTTCACCAAATCCTCCGGAAAGGGATAACGCTTATCCCAACTAGGAGGAACTCCAACAAGGCGCGTGGGCTGTTCCCATTCCTTAAGGACAACCCTCACAAAGTGTTGTTGTCTGGGAAACACCAAACGCGGCTTGGGCACATCAAACAACTCACCCTTCGGCGGGGGGGGGGGGGCGCCTCAGCCGGATCCAAAGCCAAAATCTCAAACATTTGAGCCAAAATGGAAGGAGCGTCAAGGAACACCCCCGCAGCCTGATCGCCAGCGGTACCAAACAATTGCTGGTCTGCAGGCTCGTCCGATTCCTCTAGGAGCTCCCCCTCCTCAGCCGGGGGACAATCGGACCAATCCAACACTTCCAACACCTCATCCTCCAGAACAGGCGACGCCGGAGAAAGGTGCTTCTGCTTAGCCGTAGCCTTCTGAGCCACCGTGGCGGAAAACATTTTCTCGAGGCTGGCCAACCGTGTGCACACCTCGGATTGCGAATCCCCACCTTTGACAACGTCACACGGGGTCCGGAATAGGTGGGGGGGTGTAGGAGATGACGGAGGTTGCGAGGAGCCAGAAGCCGGAGTGCCGGACTGGCGCGCAATATTCCGCTGTGCACATGGAATACATATTATGACATCATCGCCTGGGAGCGGAGCCCCACAACCCCCACACAGCCTGGATAGCCCCGAAGAGCCATTTCCGGTAATGTCAGAAGCCTCCATATGGTGAAATTATGGCATTCGCAATAACCCAGGGATTTACGCATTAAGCAACCCGGGATGCCCCTTTTATAATTAAAGTCCCGGGAGTGGGAGGATTTTAAACAATAAGACTAGCCAGGTATATCAGACCAGGAGACCCACCGCAGCGCGGGAATCCCCGGACCTGTAAGAAAGAGACCACAATCAGCCTCCAGAAAATACAAAAGGTATGCAGCAAGCGTACATAGGCGCACACACACACAAACAGTCACTAAACATTAAATACACAAGGTATACTGGCAATCACATACATATATATATATATATATATCTAAATATATAGAAATCGATATGCAGCCCTCTATACTCCCAACGGGCAATATCAAAAGTGCACCGGCACAGTAATGAAGCAGTGCAACCAATCATAGAGGAAATACTTCTAAATTGGCCACATCAACATAGGAATAATATACTCTATATACGTATATACATGAATAAATGCATGAAAACCTGTCCTAGAACCATCTTGATAACGGACATAATAGCACAAACAGGCACCGCGCAGCACAGTAATCAAAGCAAAAAGCAATACATGCAAGACACAGCCCTCCTCAGCAGAACCCAGACAGCAGGTAGACAACTCCGGAGCAAGGAAGACGAAGGGCGGGCCGGACAAAGCGCGCGAAGCGCTCCGGCCCCGCCCCCGCTCACGCCAGCACAGGCCGCGAAGAAAATGCGGCCCCGCCCCCTAGAAGACGAGCACCACGGCCCGCCAAATGGCGACGCCGTACGAGCGAGGCGGGTGCAAAAAAACAGGCACCCCGCCCGCAAAAACACACTCACCACGCCACACACAATCCACACGGAGCCCCCGCAGCCCGAAGACATATTCAGACCAGACCGCAGCGCCGACCCATTAGCTGCCTTAACAAAAACGCACACATCATCCTAGTCAGAATAAAGCATTATAGACACCCCACAAACGACACCCCCCCCCACGCTAAGGGAGAAGGGACCAAGCGGGAGAAGGCAGGCTAAAAGGGGGGACCGGGACGGGGCATCCCAAATCCGAATCACCGGCCGGATAACCGCGTTGCCCCACGCGTGGGGACGAGCGGAGGAGATAAGCTCCTAGGCACCATGAAACAGGTACAGAAACCCCAGATCCTTCCAGGCAGGGGACAAGGCATCCACTGCCAGAGCTAGAGTATCCTGAGATAGAGACACAAAGGCCGGGAGTTTGAAATTGTGCCGTGAGGCAAAGAGATCCACCTCCGGGGTCTCCCACTTGTGACAAAGGGACCGAAAAACCCTGGGGTTGAGAGACCACTCCCCTTGGCGAGAGGACCCCCTGCTCAGGGAATCCGCCTCCATGTTTTCCACTCCCGGAATGTAGACTGCCGAAATGCAAGGAACATTGCTCTCCGCCCAGTGCAGGATCAGAGAGACTTCCCTGAGGGCACTCCTGCTGCGAGTCCCTCCTTGGTGATTGATGTAAGCTACCGCCGTCCGATTGTCTAATCGAATCTGAACCGGTAGACCCTGTAAGTGCGACGTCAGCCGTGACAGGACAAGTCGGATGGCTCTGAGCTCTAAGACATTGGTGGGGTTGTGAGCCTCCTTAGGACCCCACATCCTGCTGAACTGATGACTTTTCCAGAAACCTCCCCAGCCCGACAACCTGGCATCCGTGGTAACCGCCTCCCAGCGAGGAACCAGAAAGGATCTGCCCCTCAACAGGTTGCTCGATACCAGCCACCACCGAAGGGACTGCTGAACCCTGGGAGACATCCTGAACAGTTGATCCAAGGGCTGCGGACACCTGTCCCAATGCGTCAATAGGTGAAGTTGGAGAGATCTCATGTGAAACTGAGCAAACGGGACTGCTTCGAAGGATGCCACCATCAATCCCACCAGTTTCATCCCCTGTCGGATAGAAGGGCAAGGAATGGCCGGAAGAAAGCGGATCAGATCCTGAATCCCCTGCACCTTGGACTGAGGCAGAAACACTCTGGCCAGAATGGTATCCAGATTCATGCCCAGAAATGAAATCTCCCTTGATGGGGAGAGAGAGGACTTGGGGCGGTTGATCACCCACGCGAACCTCTCCAGGGTCGACACCACCTGGTGTGTGTCCAGGTCCGCCTGCCGGAGGGAAGAAGCTGAGATTAGCAGGTCGTCCAGGTACGGCACAATGCAAATGCCCTGAGCTCTGAGCAGTGCCATTATGCCCGCCAGAACCTTGGTGAAGACCCTCGGCGCAGAGGTCAACCCGAAGGGAAGGGCTACAAACTGAAAATGTTGATCCTCCACCGCGAACCTGAGGAATCTCTAATGCACTGGAAAAATAGGAACATGCAGATACGCATCCTTGATGTCTATGGATGTCATAAAGTCCCCTTGACAAAGGGAATTGATGGCCGAGCGCAGAGTCTCCATGCGGAACTTCTTGGTTCTGATGAATCTGTTGAGGATCTCTAGGTCCAGAATGGGTCTCATGGAGCTATCCTTTTTGGGAACCGTGAAAAGATTGGAGTAGTAACCCCTGCCTCTCTCCGAGGGAGGCACCGGGCATATGACTCCCATGTCCAGAAGATCCTGTACTGCTGACAGGAGCCCCTGTACAGCCTGAGGGTCCGAGGGCACCCGAGACCTTAAAAATCTTGGAGGAGGCCAGTACTCGTACTCCAGTTGGTACCCGGAGGAGACCACTTCCAAGATCCAATTGTCTGTGACCTCCCGGGTCCCGAACGGGTGAGGGCGCCCCTTCATTGTTGAGCTGGTTTAACCGCGGGCTTAGGCTTGAAACCCCAGGCAGACGCCGGATGGGCCCGACCTCTGCCTCTGTTCCAGGAAGAACCTCTAACACCCGAGAAGGCCAAACCTCTGACAGCTCTGGCACCTCGAAAGGAAGGATTGAAGGAGCCTGTCCCCCGAAAGGAGCGACGCTGCTTCATACGCTGAGGTAACTTACCTCCTTTTGCCACAGCATCCAACTTGTCTCCAAACAGCCGCGAACCCAAGAAGGGGAGAGCTGTGAGCGATTTCTTGGCCGCAAAGTCCGCCGTCCACTGGCGGAGCAAGACCGATCGGCGCATGGCCACCAATAAGGACGAAGTCCTACTACACATGACAATAGTGTCTTCCATAGCAGCCAAGACAAAATCCATGAACAATTCACACCTTTTAAGAGTAGCGAACTCAGCGCTGGCAGGATCAAGGTGAGCGTCCTTTAACCAGTCCCTGATCAGAGACCTAATAGCCACCGATGCTAGTGCAGATGCACACGGCCGAACCCACACTGGCAAAAGCATGGCATGCCATCTGATCAAGCCGCTTATCCTCGCCATCCTTAAGGGTAGTGGCGTCTGGGGTGTGAATCACAGAGGTTTTAGTCAATCCCAAAACTGGCGCATCGATCTCGGGAGGAGAAGACCAGCGCTTAACCGCTTCCACCGGGAAAGGATACTTCTTATCCCATCCCTGAGGAACACCCGGAAGCCGACTAGGTTTCTTCCATTCCCCAAGGATCAATGCATCAAAGTGACCTTGGGTAGGGAACTCCAAACGAGGCTTGTGGGAACCAAAAAATTCCCCTTTTTTGAGAGGGGGCGCCTCAGGCGGGGCAATATCCAAAACCTCCAAGAGATGTGTCAAAACCTTGGTAGTGTCAACGGCATCCCCCCGCGCCTGCCCAACATCAGCATCACAAAACTGTACATCGTCAGCCTCAGACTCCTCATACAATTCCCCCTCCTCTAACGGGGAATAATCCGACCAATCAAGGGAATCATCATCAACATCCCAAGCCGCCTGGGCTGGCGACAAATGTCTCTTTTTAGCCTGGGCCTTCTTGCCCACCGCGCTAGCAATAAATCTCTCGATGCTGGCCAACCTAGCGCAAACATCAGAGTGCACGCCCCGCTAGCAACCATGTCACTTAGGGTACGGATAAGGCAGGGAGGGGAAGGCGATGAAGACCCAGAAGGCTGGGCTTCTGTGCACATGGAATACAAATCAGCACATCCTCCCCCGTAAGGGATACCCCACAACCCACACACGGCCAGGATTGTCCCAGAGGGAGCCCGAGCCCGGTACCCTGCGGAGCCTCCATATGGTGATCGTTTAAGGTCAGTCGCAAGGACCGTAGGGAATTAAGCAGAAGCAACCCGGAATGCGCCTTTAGAGTCCCTGTGGGAGGATTTGTAGATGATCAATTTAGGCTAGGGACCCCAGGACCGGGAAAAACCCCTTAAAACCCCTTAAGTGCACACACACGAGACCATCTGAAGACACATAAAAAAGGGCCAATAAGCAAAGGCACTCAAACAGTGAAAAGTAAAAATAACATATAAATAATATGTATCAACAAATGTATATATATATATACACACAAGTGCAAACCGGAGAAAAGGGGGACCCCCGAAAAAGCTAAGGTAGTGGCTCACAGACACTTACAACCCGACGAATCCGCAGCAGCAGCAGCCGCAGTAGCAACAGCAGAACGTCCAATATGGCCACCCGCAGAGCTGGAGAAGTGAAGAGGTGAGGGAGAAGGGGGGCGGGCCAGAGCAGAACGTGCGCTCGCCAGGCCACGCCCCCCTGCCAGCTAACCCAGCCACGCGTATCCCAACCAGTGGCTGGGTCGCCGCAAGGCGCCAAAAGGAGGGTCGCGGCAAGGCGCCAAAAGGAGGGGCGACGGAGGTTAAGGAAGGGACCAAGAGGGGGAAGGATTCCTAAACCAGGGTCTGGTCAGAGGAAAGGGCAAGTGACAGGGCATCCCAAACCGGGATCACCAACCCGGAAATCCACCTACCCCTTGTAATGGGGTCTCACGGGGGAGCAAAAGCTCCTTCAACACCAATTAGGTGCTGCCTACCCTCACCAGGACCTGCAGCCAAGGCTGGGAGGCTCAAATAGGGTTAACTTAGAAAAGGTCCTGGCAGCAACAGGGACAAAAATGGCCGGGTGCGAGCCCGGCTTACCTGCAAGTAAGAGAAGTCTTCATCTTCTGTCTTGCTCGCCTTCCTGCAGAGAAGGAACAGGGGAATTGGTGGGAGGTCCCAGGTATTTATGGACCGGGAGGAGCTCCTTTTTTTGCATTCATCTCTGCAGAAGTTAGCCATCTACTGGAGATTACCCAGATGTCATGACTGTGGAAGCGGAGTTTATGTCACACTTGGAATAGAGGAAATTAATTCCCCTGGTTCCCCTCAATCAGGCTCACCAGACAAAAGCCTTATGGCTGATTTTTCCTGTGGCGGAATTCTCAGCCATGAGTGTCACTCTTTTTTTAAAAAAAAACAAAATACCATTTTGTGAGTACTCACCTGAAAAATGGATATTGTCGGTGTGCCACACACCCCACTTCACCTTTAATATTCTTCACAATTGGGTTACTCACCGCCAGGTGACGCTGTTGCAGAAAGGAAGTCTTGTAACGAGCCCCCTTCCGGCCTATATATACCTGGTACCTCCCATTTAACACCAGTGATTTAAAAAGCAGAAAGACAAGGTACCAGTAATTAACGGTAACCTCAAAATAAATAAAAGCTTCACCATATAAAGGATTCGGGATACCGAAAAGGGTGGGAGTGAAGCGGGGTGTGTGGCACACCGACAATATCCATTTTTCAGGTGAGTACTCACAAAATGGTATTATTCTCGGTGTGCCACACACCCCGCTTCACCTTTAATATTCTTCACGATTGGGACATCCAAAAGCAGTGTCCACAAGGGATGGGCATCCCAAGGCAAGGTGAAGCATAACTTAAATGACTGCAGTCTGCAGAACTTTGCGGCCAAAAACAGCATCCGCTGATGCTCGCACATCAACTTTGTAAAACTTAGAAAAAGTATGAACCGAAGACCAAGTGGCGGCCTTACAAACTTGTTCAACAGAAGCTTGGTGCCGAAAAGCCCAAGACGCTCCAACGGCGCGAGTAGAATGAGCAGTGATACGAAAAGGGGGAACCTTCCCCTTAGCAGAATAGGCCGCAATAACGGCCTGACGTATCCATTTACTAATGGCAGATTTGGCTGGTGCCAAACCCTTCTTAGGCCCACAGGGCACAACAAAAAAGGCATCCGTCTTACGAAAAGGAGACGTGATAATCAAGTAGTACTTAACACAGCGTACTACATCCAAACAATGCAAAACCCTCTCTTTGTCATTCCTAGGATTAGGACACAAGGAGGGAAGAACAATATCCTGATTCAAATGAAAAGCAGAAACAACCTTAGGAAGAAAGTCTGGCTTGAACCGAAAGACCACCTTATCCTGATGCCTCTCAAAGTAGGGCGCCTGGATAGACAAGGCCGCCAACTCCGAGACACGCCGGACCGAAGTGATAGCTACCAAGAAGACAATCTTCTGAGTCAGGGTAGACAAAGCAATACCTTGCAGAGGCTCAAAAGGAGGAGCCTGCAGAGCAGAAAGAACCAAATTCAAATTCCAAACCGGGAGTAATGGTTTCCTGGGAGGCCGCACATGCGTAACCCCCTGGAAAAAGTTTTAACTAAAGGATGAAGCGCAAAACGCTTCTGAAAAAAGATAGATATGGCAGAAACTTGCCCTTTCAAAGTACTTAGCTGAAGACCAGAGTCCAGCCCAGATTGTAAAAACTCCAGAATCCTGGAGACCGAGAAGACCCTACAAGGAAAGGATCTAATCTCACACCAAGCGATATAGGCTTTCCAAGTCCTATAGTAGATGATAGAAGAAGACCTCTTCCGGGCACTGATCAGAGTCTTGACAACTGAGTCAGAAAGACCCTCCTCCTTCAAGATGGAGGTTTCAGCAGCCAGGCCGTCAAACCCAGCGCTGGTAAATTGGGGTAACACAACCGACCCTGAGTGAGCAGATCGGGCCGCGCCTTGGCCACCTTGGGGCCACGAGAACGGCGGACACCCTTTCCAGAGCCAACTTCCGAACCACCCTGCCCAGCATGGGTATCGGAGGAAACAGGTATAGAAATCCCAGATCCCCCCAGCTCAGGGACATGGCGTCCTCTGCCAGAGCCAGAGGATCCTGGGAGAGCGACACGAAGTTCGGGAGCCTGTGATTGTGACGAGAGGCAAACAGGTCCACCTCCGGTGTCCCCCATCGGAGACACAGTGAGCGAAAAACCTGAGGATGGAGAGCCCATTCTCCCAGACGGGGAGAGCCCCTGCTCAACCGGTCCGCTTCCTGGTTCTCCACTCCTGGAATGTATACCGCCGAGAGACAAGGAACGTGGGCCTCTGCCCAGGTCAGGATCAGGGACACCTCTCTGAGAGCACTCAGACTGCGAGTCCCTCCCTGATGATTGATGTAAGCAACCGCTGTTCGATTGTCTGAACGCACCTGGACCGGAAGGCCCAGAACGTGATGAGTCAGGAGAGCAAGCACACGAAGGATGGCTCTCAGTTCCAGAACATTGATGGGTAAGTGGGCCTCTTGAGGTCCCCACTGCCCCTGGAACTGAAGCTCCTTCCAGAATCCGCCCCATCCCGAAAGACTGGCGTCCGTGGTGACAATTTCCCAAAGAGGGGTCAGGAAGGACCTGCCCCTCACGAGATTGGCCGAGACCAACCACCACTGGAGGGACTGCCGGACCCGGAAGGACAACTGGAAGGGCTGATCCAGCGACCGAGGCTGCCGGTCCCAGGACGCCAACAGATAGAGCTGAAGCGTCCTCTTGTGAAATTGAGCAAAAGGAACTGCCTCGAAAGAGGCGACCATCAACCCTACCAGCCTCATCCCCAGACGGATGGACGGCCAAGGATTGGAAAGAAGGACCCGAGCCAACTCCTGAATCAGATGAATTTTGGACTGGGGGAGAAACACTCTGTGTTGATGAGAGTCCAACTGCATCCCCAGAAAGGACACCACCCTGGCCGGAGCGAGGGAGGAGTTGGGGAAGTTGATCACCCAGCCAAAGCTTTCCAGCGTGGAGACCACCATCCTGGTGTCTGTCTCCGATTGATTGAGTGACGGAGCCATGATGAGAAGGTCGTCCAAATAAGGTACGACCCGAATGCCCCGAGATCTGAAAATGGCCATCACCCCTGCCAGCACCTTGGTAAACACTGTTGGAGCCGAGGTAAGGCCAAACGGAAGTGCCACGAATTGAAAATGCTGATCTTCCATCACGAATTGAAGAAAACGTTGATGAGCGTGGCAGATGGGAACATGAAGATAAGCATCCTTGATGTCTATGGACGTCATGAAGTCCCCCTGCCGAAGGGAACCGACGGCCGTACGTAAAGTTTCCATGCGAAACTTCCGAAAACGGATGAACCTGTTGAGTAATTTCAGGTCCAGGACGGGACGAACCGACCCGTCCTTTTTGGGGACTGCGAAAAGATTGGAGTAGAAACCGAGGCCCATCTCTAAGCGCGGTACCGGCCGGATGACCGCCATTTCTAACAGATTCTTTACCGACGCCAGGAGCCCCTGTGCGGCCAAAGGATCGATGGGCACCCGAGACCGAAAGAACCGTGAAGGAGGGCGAGACTCGAATTCCAGCTTGTAACCGGATGACACTACCTCCTGGATCCATCTGTCCGGAACCTCCTGGTCCCAAACCTGGGAGAAGTGTTGCAATCGTCCCCCCACCCGCACGGGTGAGGGCAGCCCCTCATTGCTGAGCGGGCTTACCAGCAGGCTTGGGCTTGGTGCCCCAGGACTGAGTGGGACGGCCACGGCCCCTCCCCCGAGTCCAACCTGCACCTCTGGTAGTGGGAAAGGAAGCCCCCCTACCTGCTCTGAATCCCCGAAAGGAAGGCCTACCAGAACTTGCCCCCCGAAAGGGACGACGAGGCCTCTTACGTTGCGGCATTTTACCACCTTTTGCAACTGAATCAATTTTATCACCAAACAGTCGCAATCCCAAAAAGGGGAGAGCTGTGAGCACCTTTTTAGAAGCTACGTCCGCCGACCACTGGCGCAGCCATACTGCCCGACGAATAGCCACCAGCATTGCCGCTGTCCTGCTACTCATAGCCAGCGCATCGTCCTGAGCGGACAGAACATAGGAAACAAAAGACTCACACTGCCTGAGAGCAGTAAACTCCTTTCAAGTGGGATCAAGACCCACACACAGATCCTGAATAACAGATCTAACCGCCAATAGAAGAAGCGCCGAAGCACACACCGGGCACATCGTTGATCCGGCATTAATAAAACCATGGCGAGCGTACTGGTCAATCCGACGATCCTCACCATCCTTAAGGGCAGTGGTTTCAGAAGACTGCACCATAGCCGTGCTAGAGAGCCCTAGCACAGGGGTATCGACGTCAGGAGGAACCGACCAAAGCTTCACCAATTCTGGCGGAAAAGGATAACGTTTCTCCCAACTGGAAGGAATTCCAGTTAACCGCGTGGGATGTTCCCATTCCTTAAGCACAACCCTCTCAAAGTGTTGTTGTCTGGGAAAAACCAAACGCGGCTGAGGCACATTAAACAACTGACCCTTTGGCAGGGTGACAGCCTCAGGCGGATCTAAATTCAAAATTTCAAACATTTGAGCCAGAATGGAGGGGGTGTCAGGGAAACCCCCGCAGACAAATCGCCAATAGCATCAACCTCAAGCTGATCTGCAGGCTCATCTGACTCCACCAAGAATTCTCCCTCCTCGTCCAGGGAGCAATCGGACCAATCTACAAGCTCACATACTTCATCCTGTGAAGCCGGAGGTACAGGAGAAAGGTGCTTCCATTTCGCAGTGGCCTTCAACCCCGCTTTAACGGAAATTATCTTCTCGAGGTTGGCTAACCGTGCAGACACCTCGGATTGCGAATCCCCACCTTTGACAATGTCACACGGAGTCCGGAACAGGGAGGGAGGGGTAGGGGATGATGGAAGTTGCGAAGAGCGAGCAGCCGGAGCAACGGACTGACGCGCAATATTCTGCCTTGCACAAATGGCAACATGCAATACAACATTCATGCAATAAGTAATACATGATAATGCATAGCACCAGAGTGCTTTAAAGAGGCAAAAGAAACTGGCCTCTGACTTTTCCTCCTTTCCTTATTAAATATAAGTATTTCTCCCTTTTTTTTTAAATAAACAGTCAGACATGATAAAAATAGACGGCCCCACGCAAGGTGAGGCCGCTTACCTGCCCAAGTAAGGCTAAAAAGCCCAGGCACCCGACCAGTAGAAATGGAAGAAAGAAAGGCAGCAATGTTCAGCGATGTTCAGGAAATGCAAACAGCAGTAGCAGCGAAGGTGGCAGTAGCGGCAGGGCGGCAGTAGCGGAAGTCGCGGCGGGGCGGCCAGTAGCAGCAGCAGCCACAATACAAATGCGGCTGAGAGCCCCGCACGTGTCCTCCTGATAACAGGAAGGAAGTGCGGCTGGGGCCGGGTAAAATGACGCCGCTGCCGGAACCACACCCCCACCCCTGACGTCATCCGGGCCCCGCCCTCCTGCCGAAATTAAACAGTGCGGCCCGCCAGACGGCGGTGCCGAGACAACAAGAGGGCCAGCAACGCCCTCAGTAAAGGGAGGAGGGGGGAGGGGGAAACGAGAGTTCCTAGGCAGCCTGCGCTGCCCACCAAACACTGACCCGCGGCCCGCCAAGCGGCGGCCGTTTAAAATAGGAGACAAGGGGAGAGGGGGGAGGGGAGCTGTACAACCTGGGAAAGGCACAGGCAGCCTCAGGCAAGCCTGTCACAGCGCAGCCCGCCCCGGCCACCCTTAAAGCTGACCCAAAACTCTGGCCATACAGGCCAGCAGCAGCCCGCAGAAATAACAGAAACTGCCAGAGAAGAACACGTGCCATGTAAGGAGGAATTTAGTCAGGCCAAACGCACCCTTGCTTGCGATGCAGCCTGACAAATGTCGAATAAGTAAACACATGAAATAAACATACAGTAAAAACATACATACAAATACACATCCCTCTACCCCCCCCCCCCCCATAGTGAAGGGAGAAGGGACCGTAACGGGAGAGCAAGGGGCCAAGGGGAACATCGGGACAGGGGCACCCCAAATCCGGATCACCATGCCGGACAGCCGCATTGCCCCCAAAACAGGGGGTCGAGCGGAGGAGATAAGCTCCTAGGCACCAATAGTGCCATCTACCAATTGCCCAGTGAGCAGCCAAGGCTGGGAGGCTTCCATTTAACCACAAAGGTAACAATCAAAACCGGGCAGAAATAGACCAAAGGGGGTGTCGGGGTAAGACCCCGGCTACCTGTAAGCAGGAGAATTCAATCTTCTGTCTTGTCATCATGCAGAGAGAAAAACACTGGTGTTAAATGGGAGGTACCAGGTATATATAGGCCGGAAGGGGGCTCGTTACAAGACTTCCTCTCTGCAACAGCGTCACCTGGCGGTGAGTAACCCAATCATGAAGAATATTAAAGGTGAAGCGGGGTGTGTGGCACACCGAGAATAAAGGTGACACCCCAAAGCGCCCCAAGACCCTGGTGCTTAGCTTACCATCCTGATCCGAATGCAGCTTAGCTGCGGAGGCAAAGTGGGTCCATTCAGATCCAAGGAGTATAAGGACCAAGGAACAGTCAGGTTTCCATTAACCCCGCTTCCAAGGCATAATCTTCCTTTAAAATAAAAAGTAAATGGTAGAGGAGTTCAGATAAGTCCTTGCAGTGACCACTGCAAGAAAGGAAACTGAAGTGCATCAAGTCAGCCAGGTGGATATAGGCCCGGGAGGTGGAGACACACCTTTGTTCTTGCAGACCACACCCTTCGGGAGAGGTTAACCCAATTGTCTCTGAATCAAATCTGATGGCCTGAAGTAAAATGGAAGAGAAATGACAACTAATTTTTATATTTGCCTGCAGTTTTAAAGCTTATGCCCTTTTGTCTTGCAGGGCAAATTTTAAATGCTTTGAAGACATTTCATAGTTATTATTAATCTCAACACATACCACTCCACTGAAACTGACCTCACCAAAGCCACCAATGATCTGCTCACTGCCAAAAGCAAAGGTCACTACTCCATCCTCATCCTTCTTGACCTCTCCTCAGCCTTTGACACTGTCGACCACTGCCTGCTTCTTGATATTCTCTCCTCTCTTGGGGTTCAAGGTCTTGCACTCTCTTGGCTCACCTCTTACCTCTCTGACAGATCAATCAGTGTATCCAATTCTAACACAGTCTCATCCTCCCGTTCGCTTTGTTGGTGTGCCGCAAGGTTCTGTCCTAGACCCCCTACTTTTCTCAGTCTACACCTATGGCCTTGGCAAACTCATAACTTCACTAGGCTTTCAATACCACTTCTATGCGGATGACACTCAGATATATCTCTCAGGCCCCAATCCCTCCTCTCTCCTATCTCGCACTCCCCAACTGCATTGCATCTATTTCTTCGTTCATGTCATCTCGCTACCTCAAATTAAACATGGACAAGACAGAAGTGGTCATTTTCCCACCATCTAACTCCCCTCCCTAACACGTCTATTTCTGTCAACAATTACACAACAACAGCAACTCCCCAAGCTTGGTGCATGGGAGTCATTCTGGACTCTGTCCTCTCATTCAAACCACATATTCACTCCCTGGCCACCTCCTGTCGCCTCCAACTTAAAAACATCTCACGCATCCGTCCCTTCCTCTCACCTGACACCACTAAAATGTTAGTGCATGCCCTTCCCATATCCAGACTGGACAACTGCAACATCTTTTTTTGTGGCTTACCAACTAACAGACTGGCACCCCTCCAACCAATCCTGAACTCTGCTGCTCGCCTCATCCATTTCTCCTCTCGCTCCTCCAGTTCTGCGCCTCTCTGCCAATCCCTACACTGGCTGCCAGTCCCACAGCGAATCTTGTTCAAAACTCTAACTGTCGCATACAAAGCTCTCTCCAACTAGGCTCCTCCTTACATCGCATCTCTAATCCAAATAGTATACGTACTGTATGTTTCTACCCTGTCTGTAATTACTACTTTGTAAAGCGCTACGGAAGATGATAGCGCTATATAAATAAACAATAATAATAATACAATGAGCCATAAATCAGACTTTGATCAGGACAACTATGACATGGCATCCTTGTTTTTTTACCTTAAGTTTACTTTGAAGTTGCTTCAGATCTTCATCTGTATGTTTGGATGGTGTTAATGTAGGCTGGTCCAGGGTTACAGGGCTCACCATTTCCAATGACCTTTTGGCTTGGGCCAGTTGCTCAGTTATTTGCTCCAGGTTTCTCTCCATATTCTCTTTTTCCTGCCGATACTTGATAAGATCTGCAGACAACTTCTAATATTCATAAAAGTAATATAAATATAAGTAATATAAATGTAAGAGATTATACAGTACAACATTAGTATGTATAAACAAAATAAACAAATGTAACTTACCTCTAGCACCCCCCCCCCCCCCCCGGAACTAAGCTCACTTTGAGGGTTCAAAATGAAAAATACTAACTTGCTGGGTGCCCAGTCCCATGGGAGATCTCAGCAGCAGCCACCAGTCTGCGGGAAGAGGAGAAAAAAAAAAAAAGTGTGCCCTCCTCTAAAGCTTACCAGCACAAGTAATGGCAGATGCCGATGGAGGGGGGCTTTTAAACCAGGCACACCCCTGGAAAGTTAATCATTTTAGGGTGAATTCTCAGAGACTCTGCCTCTGAGGTATAAAAGCCTTCTTTCTTGGCTCTCAGCCATTACTCCTGGCAGGATAGAAGGAGGAGGACCTGTGTAGAAGGTAGAAAGAAAGATGCAGCGGAAGACCCGGGGAGCAGAAAAATCTAGAGCAGGAGTGTCAAACTCCTTTTAACCGAGGGCCACGTCCGCATTCTGGTCCCCGTAAAAGGGCCACTAATAACAAATGTAAAACAAAATGTAAATACAACCATTCAAATGTATAGTTACATACACAGAATTATTCTTCCCAGGACAGCCACAGAATTATTTTGATTATGACAGCCAAACAATTATTTTACACAGGACAGATGCAGATTTTTTTTGCCCAGGAAAGATGCATATGCTGAATTATTTTGCAAAAGCCAGCCATACAATATTTTTTTCCCACTCTACCTGGCAACAACCCCCTGCAGTAGATGCTGTGTGGGTTAGGTGGGCCCCCTCGTGGATTGGAGGTGGTACTGCGCTCCACAGAGGAATGTACAGGGGTGAACAAGTGCTGCTAGGGGCAGAAACCTTGAAGTAACCAGGTTGGCTAGAAGGGGTGCCACTCAGATGCTGCAATCTGGCAACTGTCATAGGGCCACATAAAAAGGCTTGGAGGGCCACATTCAGCCCCCGGGCATTGAGTTTGACACATGTGATTTAGAGTAAAACTATTTATCTGTAGCTTTTTTTCATTTTTACAGTACTTTGGGTACCCCATATATCAGTTTACAGGGTAGAGGGCTGCTTTAATAAAAAAAAACATCCAAAAGCATGGCAATTAAGTAGCCACCCATATTTTTAATGTCCCTTCTTTAGAGAAGCAGGAAGGATGCATGGGATCATGTAAGTCAGGCTGGTGACGGCAAATGACACAAGATTTTCCCTGCCTTGGTGAGCAGTAGTCACTAAATGAGTCTAAGAAATATTGGTAAAGTCTGTTCTACTCCAGGTAGTTTCTGAAATATGAAAAGCTTGTATAAGTGCTCCAACATATACAAAATTTCAAACCAACAGATACTGCATGTGTGAAAAGACAGATCTAATTTTTGCAAGGAGTGAGCCATTAAATGAAAAGGGGGTTCTTTACCCTTAACAGAGTAGGCTTGAGAGTTAGAGAGGGCTTGTGGGATTGTTCGGCGTGATGCTGCTGGCAGGTAGAGAGAGTGAAAGTAGAGACTGGATTCATAGGGTGGCAGCAAGGTTGTCAGTTATTGTATTTAGTCTGACTTGGCTTGAGCAAGCTAGATAGCCTAGTCGGTAAAGGGATAAACTCTGAATCAGAGAGTCTAGGGCATCCCAAGTTGGCATTGAGATTTAGGATGCCCCGCTTTCTGAAACCCCCCCCCAGTTCGCCCCAGATTTTGACTATCCTGGGTTTTGGTCCTTTCCCACGGGGCACCCCAAGCAGGGGATGCCCCTCTGTGTGAAACCCCCCAGATCGCCAAGCACAACTAACCTCTTCCCGGTCCTACGTCGCTTTTGCTGCTGCTTGTCCATTCAGTGCGTTAGGAGCCACTGACATCACACTGTCTAAGGCCAGCGGCTCCGAGCGTGCTGGCGGCCGCATCCACCGGTTCCCTCGAACAGGGAGCATGCCCGCGCCAGCCATTTACAAATCCCTTGCTCGGGCACGTGCCCTGCTAGAGATATAGAGATATAGCGGCCAGGGCTTGACCTGGGGGGTTTGACACAGTGGGGCATCCCAATATTGGATGCCCCGGGGGGAGGGAATCTATAAGACTCCCGGACCGATTGCGCTGGGTTTTGGTCTACTTTAATGTGCCAAGTTGGTAAGTCTCTTCACACTCCAAGAGCTTCTTGCAATCCATATGGATGTCCTTCCCTAGCAGGCCATTTGTATTTTTATGTACTTTATTGTTGGGAGAGTTAGAATTAGTAGATAGATTTATGTGGTAGTTTTCAACACCAGGAGACCTGATCATAGTTTCATTATGTTCGTAAAATTGTTTTCAAGAAGAATAAATTAGTATTAATAATCTTTAAGCCTTCACAAAGACACAGAAAAAATTGAAAATTTATCAGACCTTGCACCTTTTCCCATTATACAGATACAGAATTGTTTTCAGTGATCTCTCCATTGACCAGTGCGATGTAGAGATGACTCAAACATTGCAGTCAGCTGTATGCTTTTCACATTGTAACTGAAGGTTTGTGGCTGCTATACAATGCAACAAAGCAGGGTGCTCCACTTGTTACAATGTATAGCAGAAATAAATATGGGTTTGTAATAAAGCAGGAAGTTGGCTTTTTTTTTTTTTTTTTTTTTACATTGTAGCAGCAGAGGCTTTGACTGTCTTGGTTTATAGCACAGCCAGTCACTAGTCAATCATGTTGACTCTGTGGATGTGCCCAAAATGTGATCCCAGTCTGGGAAACATAATTGACAGCCAGCAGTTATGTGGAGCACCGAGGATGCTGTAAGTATAGGTGCTTTGAAGACTGGCTTGTGAGGGGGCATCCCCAGTTGGGACTTCCCTCCCCCCAGAAGGAAGCAGGAGTGTGTTCCTTGTGTGTGTGTTCTTGTACTGATCTTGAGTGTGGAATCATTTCTTGTGTAGGTTTACTTTGTTGGTAAAAAAAAGTCTTTGCCTCATAGTTACCTTCTGCAGTTGCAATGGTAGAGTTTGGAGTGTGACTTACTGTACATTTAATAGAAGCCCATAAGTCAATCTATATTTTAGCACAGCTAGGGTAGACTGACTCTTTAGACAGGAATGTCCTCATAAGGTATAGGTAAGGCATTTAGTAAATTTTCAGTAAATTTATAATATAATTTAGATCTAAGAGACTGCATTAAAAACAGCCTACCGGAAATAAATATTGTATCAAACGTTTATTTCATAGGCCTTTTGAAGGGTAAATAAATTGGAACAGCTGTTGTGGGTAATATTTTGCTGGATGATCTTTAGTTGAGTTTTGTGTTCTGTCTCCTGTGCACACATCACGGCCAGTGAACCTCGATCTACATAACCTTGACTGGGGATTGATGTATGTAAAGGTAAAAGCCAAGCTGGAAAGGGATACAATAACAGATGCTGTTTGTTCATCTCTACTGAGTAGGACTTACCAACTTACACAGCAGCCAAAGTACCTCAGTTCCATTTACACAAAAATGTGGTGTTTAGAGAGCACTTTATTGGAAGTATAATTAAAATGGCTACAAACTGCTAATTACTGTCAACTCCTGTCCAATCGACATGGAAAGGAAATGCCACTACACAGTCTTTTTTTACTGGGACTAAACAATGCATATTAACGCGGCACAAAATTTAATAACTAAAAGCATAAAGTAATATTTAGGGGGAAGATTGTAGGGGCTTTGTTATAGGTGTACAGTATGGAATAGGGTAGGTATGCTGACAAAATAATACCTCATTACATACTGTATAAAAATACAATTCTGTGAAGTAATCACTTGTAGAATTGGTATTATACGTATACAGTACGTCCTGCTCCAGATATAATACTTATACTTGGGTTATCCTCCACCAGAGGGCGCTGTGGCGCTGCAGACATGCAAAAACAGGCTCCTCCCGGGCCCTTCATGTACCCAGGGACCTCCCATAAATCCCCAGCATTGAAAAGCAGTGAACCAGAAGCCGGGAGAAACCAACCACCAAAACAACTGGTAATGATAACAAAGAACAACAATCACCATACAGGGGGTCCAGAATAATGCAAAAACCAGGGTGGGTGGAGCAGGACATACTGTATACGTATAATACCAATTCTACAGGTGAGTACTTCACAGAATTGTATTATAAGTATACAGTACGTCCTGCTCCAGATATAATACTTACACTTGGGACATCCAATAGCTGTGTCCATAACAGTAGGGTGGGATCCCCAACAAAAAAGGCAACGGCACGTAGCTTAAACTACAACCGCCTGCAAAACCTTGCAGCCAAAAGCAGCATCAGCTGAGGCCCGAACATCAACCTTGTAAAACTTTGAAAAGGTGTGAACAGAAGACCAAGTAGCGACCTTGCAAACAGAGGCCTGGTGCTGAAAAGCCCAAGAGGCACCAATAGCACGAGTGGAATGAGCAGTAACACGGAAGGGAGGAATCTTCCCCTTAGCAGAATAGGCTTGTACCACAGCCTGACGGATCCACTTGCTGATAGTAGACTTGGCAGGAGCCAAGCCCTTCCTAGGCCCAGAAGGCACAACGAAGAGAGCATCAGTCTTCCTGAAAGCCGCAGTGACAACCAGGTAGTACTTCAGGCACCTGACCACATCCAAGGAGTGCAGAACCCTTTCCTTGTCATTACTAGGATTGGGGCACAAGGAAGGAAGAACAATGTCCTGATTCAAATGAAAGGCATACACAACCTTAGGCAGAAAATCCAGCTTAAAGCGGAACACCACCTTGTCCTGGTGTCTATCATAGTATGGAGACTGAATGGATAGAGCAGCCAGCTCAGGCACACGCCTAACCGAAGTTATGGCCACCAAAAAGACAACCTTGAGAGTAAGAACAACCAGAGCAGCCTCTTGAATAGGCTCAAAGGGAGCACCCTGCAAGGCAGATAAAACCCAAGTTTAAATCCCAAACGGGAACCACAGGTTTACGAGGGGGACACGCATGAGTGACCCCCTGAAAGAAGGTCTTAACCAAATGATGATGAGCAAAGGTTTTCTGGAAGAAGACGGACAGGGCAGAAACCTGACCCTTCAGAGTACTGAGTTTTAGACCTAACTCCAAACCATGCTGCAAGAACTCCAGAACCCTGGGGACAGAGAACTCCCTACAGGGAAGAGACCTAGACTCACACCAGTCAATGTAGGTACGCTATACTCTATAATAGATAGCAGCAGAAGTCTTCTTCCTAGCCTGCACCATAGTGCCCACCACAGAGGCAGACAAACCCTTCTCCATTAAGATGGAGGTCTCAGCAGCCAGGCCGTCAAAGCCAGCGTTTGTAAATTGGGATGGCGTAGGGAGCCCTGAGTTAGCAGGCCTGGCACCCCTGGCAGATCGTACTGGTCTACTGCCATTTGAACCACGTCTGCGAACCACACTCTTCTTGGCCACCGGGGGGGCCACTAGAATCACAGGCACCCCTTTCAGAGCAATCTTGCGCAGAACCCTGCTCAGCAGGGGGAATGGTGGAAACACATACAGGAGCCGAAACTCCTTCCATGACATGGACAGGGCATCCGTGGCCAAGGTCAGAGGGTCCTGAGACAGGGACACGAAGGCCGGGAGCTTGTGGTTGTGGCGGGACGCAAACAGGTCCACATCCGGTAGACCCCAACGGTGACACAGGGACTGGAATACCCTGTCACAGAGGGACCACTCTCCCTGACGGGACGTTCCCCTGCTCAGAGCATCTGCAAGCAGATTCTCCGCCCCCGGAATGTAAACAGCCGAAATGCATTGTACATTGGCCTCCGCCCATGTCAGAATCTGAGACACCTCCCGGAGGGCACTCTTGCTCCGAGTCCCTCCCTGATGGTTGATGTATGCAACCGCCGTCTTGTTGTCTGAGCGTACCTGGACCGACAGTCGCCTCAGGTTTTGGGTCAACCGCTCCAGTACCAACCGAACTGCCCGCAGTTCCAGAATGTTGATGGGTAAGTGGGCCTCCCGAGGACCCCACGTCCCCTGGAAGCGCAGGGACTTCCAGAATCCCCCCCAACCTGACAGACTGGCATCCGTTGTGACCATCTCCCAGGAAGGGGCCAGAAAGGACCTGCCCCCTGTCAAGTTCTCGAGGTCCAACCACCACGCACGGGACCGTCTGCCCGAGGGGGGAAGCGCACAGACCCCGTCCAAGGACGCCGGGTTCTTGTCCCATACTGACAGAAGGTGAAGCTGCAGAGGTCTCAAATGGAACTGAGCAAAGGGCACCGCCTCGAAGCTCGCCACCATCAGACCCACCAGCTGCATTCCCTGCCTGATGGAGGGCTGTGGGCACGAGAGCAGGAACCTGGCCTGCGCAGTCAGAGCTTCCACCTGTTGTTGAGGAAGGAATATCCGTGACTGAACCGTATCCAGAATCATTCCCAGGAACGGGGTCACCGAGGATGGGGACAGAGAGGACTTGGGGTAATTGATCACCCAACCGAAGGACTCCAGGGTGGACACTACCAGGTGGGTGTCCAACTCTGCCTGCCGCAGAGACCGAGGGGTGATGAGGATGTCGTCCAGGTAAGGCAGCACGCGTATGCCCCTTAGCCTTATCAGTGACATCACCCCTACCAGCACCTTGGTGAACACCCTGGGAGCCGACGTGAGGGCGAATGGCAGAGCCACAAATTGGTAATGCTGATCTTTCAGTGCAAATCTGAGAAACCTGAGAAATCTGTGAAAGACATAAGAGGGACAGGGATGTCAGAGCCAAGCACAAGGAGTAACTATAAGATATATTATAAGGATAAAAAATGGTCGCCCGCGAGGGCACTTGCAGACAGCAGGGGGAGGGCGATCTACACCACGCACACGCGAAAAGGAATGGCACCAAACGATCCTCGATGGGCGGGCCAGAGCTGAAGGTGACGAGGAGCGCACCAAGTCAGGGCCCAACCCCCCCCCGCAGCATCAACAAAACCACTGCCGTCCGTGCAATATGAAAAGGGCGCGGCGGCTACCAATAAGTAAAGTACAAAACAAGGGCCGCAGGCTGTAATAGCCCCGCTCACCTGCGAGAGAGTGATACTTCATGTCTTCGCAGTCAGCACTGCAGAGAAATCTTGTGGGAGGTCCCTGGGTATATGAAGGGCCGGGAGGAGCCTGTTTTTGCATGTCTGCAGTGCCACAGCGCCCTCTGGCGGAGGATAACCCAAGTGTAAGTATTATATCTGGAGCAGGACGTACTGTATACTTAGAATAGTGAATTTTAAAGAAAGGCCTAAGTCTTAATAGACATTTAGAAATGTTTAGTAATATGTATTTAGAGCCATATTATGGATATCTCAGGGGTTCTAATATTGTGCAATCTGTATAGTCTGCATTGTAAGGTTTAACAAAAAGAATCTTGTGTACTGGAGGTGCTAGAGCATCGGTGTGTGTGTCCTGGGGCCTTCTGGATGCCCTCTAGCCTGTCGTGTAGCAGCAAAGAGCTATGAGGAAATTTTTACTGAGAATCTCAGTTTTTCAGAATCCGCTGAAAATGTGTGTGGCAGGATGGGCGCTGCCATGCTTAGGACTGCAGAATCTGCCTGCTATTCCAAAAATCTGCATAGTGTTAATCCGTCTCAATAAGGAGGGGCTTTAGGGGAGCAATTTACTAAGCTTTGAACTGGAGGTCCACTTTACGTAGTGCCTGTAGGCAGAAAAACTGCCACACCTACCCCTTGATCCTTTGCAGGGCCAGTAGGTCCCTCAGTCCTTCTATAACTCCTGCACTCCAAGACCTATAATGGTATGAACAAGCTGTTAGCAAAGGGATCAAGGCTATAACCTTTTTTGCCAACAGATGTCATTTTATGATTTGATCCCCCCACTGTGTGAAACCCCCCCAGATTGCCCCTAAAATGTACCTTTCCCCATGTTCCCAGGGTGCATGTGTAAGTTTTGGTCCAATCTGCAATGGGTGCCATGCATATTAACGGCACACAGCACGGGTTAGACCAGAGCTTTGGCATAGGAAGCAGGAGCCTGCAGTCTGAGGCACACCTAAGCTACAAGGAGGCCATGGTTTGTGGTGGCGACCCAGCATTGGAACACAGGAAAGGTAAGTGTTGGCTGGGCAAATTGGGTGTTTCAAACAGTGGGGCACATATAAGTGGTTGATCCACTTTAAGTAATACAAAAAATACAATTCTGTGATTACTCACCTGTAGAATTGGTATTATGAGTATACAGTACGTCCTGCTCCAAATCTAATACTTACACTTGGGATATACTCCGCCAGATGGCGCTGGACTGCAGAGACATCGAAAATAGGCTCCTCCCGGCCCCTCAAGTACCCGGGGACCTCTCACAAATCCCCAGCATTGAAAAGCAGTTAATGAGAAGCCGGGAGAATTAAACAATCCAAACTATCAACTATAACAAGGATAACAATCACCATACAGGGGATCTAAGATAATGCAACCAAGGGTGGGTTGGAGCAGGACGTACTGTATACTATACCAATTCTACAGGTGAGTAATCACAGAATTGTATTATTCTTAGTATACAGTTCGTCCTGCTCCAAATCTAATACTTACAGTTGGGACATCCAATAGTAGTGTCCATAAGTAGGGTGGGATCCCCAAGAAAAATCAGCAGCAGACCGTTTAAACCACTGCCGCCTGTAGAACCTTTTGGCCAAAAACAGCATCAGCTGAGGCCCTAACATCAACCTTGTAAAACTTTGAAAAGGTATGAACAGAAAACCAGGTAGCGGCCTTGCAAACTTGTTCAACAGAAGCCTGGTGCTGAAAAGCCCAAGAGGCACCAATAGCACGAGTGGAATGAGCAGTAAGGCGGAAGGGAGGATTCTTCCCCTTAGCAGGGTAGGCCTGAATCACAGCCTGACGAATCCACTTGCTGATAGTAGACTTGGCAGGAGCCAAACCCTTCCTAGGACCAGAAGGGACCACAAAAAGAGCATCAGTTTTCCTGAAAGGTGCAGTAGCCACCAGATAGTACTTCAGACACCTAACCACATCCAAAGAGTGCAAAACCCTCTCCTTAGCATTGCTAGGATTAGGGCACAAAGAAGGAAGAACAATATTCTGATTCAAATGAAAAGCAGACACTACCTTAGGCAGAAAATCAGGTTTGAAACGAAACACCACCTTGCCCTGGTGCCTCTCATAGTAGGGGAGCTGAAGGGAAAGTGCCGCCAACTCAGACACACGCCTGACAGAAGTGATAGCCACCAGAAATACAACCTTGAGCGTAAGAATGGCCAAGGCAGCATCCTGCACAGGTTCAAAGGGAGCACCCTGCAAGGCTGACAGAACCAAGTTCAGATCCCAAACAGGCACCATAGGCTTACGTGGGGGGCGCACATGAGTGACCCCCTGGAAAAAAGTCCTGATCAGAGGGTGCTGAGCAAAGGACTTCTGGAAGAAAATAGCCAGGGCAGAAACCTGACCCTTCAGTGTACTGAGTTGGAGCCCCATCTCCAACCCATGCTGCAGGAACTCCAGAATCCTGGGAATAGAGAACACACGACAGGGAAGAGACTTAGACTCACACCAGTCAATGTAGGCACGCCAAACCCTGTAATAAATGGAAGAGGAAGACCTCTTCCTAGCTTTAATCAAAGTATCCACAACCGAGGAAGACAGCCCCTTCTCCATCAAGATGGAGGTTTCAGCAGCCAAGCCGTCAAAGCCAGAGTTTGTAAATTGGGATGGCGTAGTGAGCCCTGAGTGAGCAGATCTGGCACCAAGGCCAGAACGTACTGATCTACCGCCAGCTGTACCACGTCTGCGAACCACACTCTTCTTGGCCACCTGGGGGCCACCAGAATTGCTGGCACCCTTTCCAGAGCAATCTTGCGCAGAACCCTGCACAGCAGGGGGATTGGAGGGAAGACATACAGGAACTGAAAGTCCTGCCATGACATTGCTAGCGCATCCGAGGTCAAGGCCAGAGAGACAAAGGCTGGGAGCTTGTGATTGTGGCGGGACGCAAACAGATCCACATCTGGTTGGCCCCAACGGTGACACAGAGATTGAAACACCCTGCTGCATAGGGACCATTCTCCCTGGCGAGAGGTCCCCCTGCTCAGAGAGTCCGCCAGGTGATTTTCCACCCCCGGGATGTACACAGCTGATATGCAGGGAACATTGGCCTCCTCCCAAGTCAGAATCAGAGACACTTCCTGGAGGTCCCCCTTGCTCCGGGTCCCTCCCTGATGATTGATGTAGGCGACTGCCGTCTGGTTGTCCGAGCGCACCTGAACAGGCAGGCCCCGAAGGCGAGTAGTCAAGTGAGCCAGAACTAGCCCGATCGCCCGCAGTTTCAAGACATTGATAGGTGTGTGGGCCTCCTGAGGGCCCCACCTCCCCTGGAACCGCAGGTACTTCCAGAAACCCCCCCAACCTGACAGACTGGCATCCGTGGTGACCGTCTCCCAGGAAGGGGCAAGAAAAGATCTGCCCCCCAACAGGTTCCTTGAGTCCATCCACCACGAGAGGGACCTCCTGACCAGGGGGGAGAGCACACAGACCCTGTCCAGGGACGCTGGGTCCTTGTCCCATACAGACAATAGGTGAAGTTGCAGAGGCCTCAAGTGGAACTGAGCATAAGGGACCGCTTCGAAGCATGCCACCATCAGGCCCACCAGCTGCATCCCCTGCCTGATGGAGGGATGGGGACAAGCTAGGAGGGACTGAGCCTGTGCAATCAGACTGTCCACCTTCTGTTGAGGAAGGAAGATCCTTGCCTGAACTGTATCCAGATTCATTCCTAGGAATGGAATTACCAGGGAAGGGGACAGTGAGGACTTGGGGTGGTTGATCCCCCATCCAAATTACTCCAGAGTAGACACCACCAGCTGAGTATCCAACTCTGCCTGATGTAGAGACTGGGAAGTGATGAGAATGTCGTCCAGATGGGACATCACGCCAGCCAGCACCTTGGTGAACACCCTGGGAGCTGAAGTGAGGCCGAAGGGTAAGGCCACAAATTGGTAGTGTTGATCCATCAGAGCGAACCTGAGGAACCTTTGATGACCTGGGAACACAGGAATATGACGATAAGCATCTTTGATGTCCAGTCATGAAATCCCCTTGGCGCAGGGAACTGATGGCAGAGCGCAGAGTTTCCATGCGAAAGCACCTGCCCCTGACAAACTTGTTGAGGATCTTCAGGTCCAGGAAGGGCCTGACTGAACCATCTTTTTTGGGTACTGTGAATAGGTTGGAATAAAAGCCCTTGCCTTTTTCTCTTAAGGGGACCTGGCAGATGACCCCCAGCTCCAGGAGGCCTTGCACTAGCTCCTGAGCTGACACAGGGTCCTGAGGAATCCGGGATCTGATGAATCTTGGAGGGGGATCGGCAGCAAACTCCAACTTGTAACCGGAGGACACTACCTCCTGAATCCACTGGTCTGAGACATGAAGCCTCCAGACGTGAGCGAAGTGCTGCAGCCGTCCCCCCACCCGGATGGGTGAGAGCGCCCCATCATGCCTGAGGGGGCTTGGGAGAGGATTTTGCTTTGGGACCCCAGGAGGAGCCAGGAAGTCCACGTCCTCTGCCTCTACCACAGAAATCTCCCAGGGCCCCATGAAAGGAAACCCCCCCTTCCCTGTCTTGCACCACGGTAAGGGGAGGAGAAGGAACCCTGACCCCGAAAGGGGCGTGATTGCCACCTGCGCTGGGGTAACCTGCCTCCCTTAGCAAAAAGGTCCAGGCGGTCCCCAAACCGGCGCAGTCCTTTAAAGGGAAACCCAGTGAGGGCCTTCTTGGCAGCGTTGTCAGCAGCGCACTGGCGCAGCCAAACCGAGCGGCGTATAGCCACCACAAGGGCAGAAGTTCTGGCACACATTCTGATGGTGTCATCCAATGCTGAGAGGACAAAATTTACAAAAACATCACAACTGGAGAGTGCATTAAACACCTCACAAGGCAAATCATCAGGGGCACTATCAAGCATATTTCTGATAAGGGTTCTAGTGGCCACAGCAGTAATGGCAGAGGCACAGACCGGGCGCAGCGCCGTCCCTGCACATGCAAAGGCGTGGGATGCCAGCTGGTTAATGCGCCGGTCCTCAGCATCCCGCAGGGTAGTAGAGTCAGGGGGTGTTAGATAGCCCTAGGATCAGGGCATCCACCTGAAGGGGGGGGGGGGGAGAGGGGGGAAATGACCAACATTTAACCACCTCAGCAAGAAAGGGATACTTCCTATCCCAACTCTTTGGAACCCCGGGAACTTTACTGGGGCGCTCCCACTCCTTGAGCACAAGGTTATGGAAATGTGCCTGTTCGGGAAATTCCAAACGTTATTTTGTTGTATGGAAAAGCTCCCCTCTTTGCCTGGGAGCCGCAACAGGGAGAGAGATGGACAGAACTTAAAAAATCTGGGTCAATCTGTCAGTGTCATCCGGGGTCCAGGGGTCAGAGCCAGAATCGTCATGACCCCTTGGTCTCTCGTCAGATGAGCCTGAATCAGAAAAGAGCTCCCCTTCATCAGACGGGGAATAGCCACATAGATTCCAAAACTCCTCAGTTCCCATAGGGAAAACAGTGACATTGTGCCGCTTCTTAGCAGGGGCCTTACGCGCTAAGGACTTAGCAATCAACTGCTCAACAGTAGCCAGTCTAGAAGACACTTCAGGCTGAGAATCCCCACTAGTATGCAACACAGCAGGAGTGAGGTTTAAGCTTGGGGGAGTAGGTGAAGTGAAACAAGGTGCAGCCACTGGCAGGCCAGATTGCAATGCAAGCGCACCTGCAGCACAGGGTACACAGACCCGCACCTTGTCAGCGTCAGCATGAGGCTGCCCACACGCTACACACAGCCGGTCTTGTCCCGAAGGGACCCCGGTCACATTATCCTGGGATGCCTCCATATGGTGATTATAGCAGCGCTATACGCCGATAGGGGATAACGCTAAATAGCAACCCCGGATGCCCCAATAACCCGCTAGGGAAGTGGGAGTATATTTTAACAAGGCCTACAAGTATATACTAATACAGGGCCGGGAGAAGCCAAAAGGGTTCGTCCCGCCTGAAAGACATAAGCAGACAAGACCTGTAAGCACACAGTAACAAAAGTGAAAGATATAAAGCCGCCCGCGAGGGCCCTTACGGACCGCGGTAGGTAGGGGTCCGCCGCACATGGGCCAAAAAGGCAGGATAAAGATGGCGTTGGTATACCTCGAGGGGCGGGCCGGTATCAGCAATGATGCGGAGCATGCCATAGACTGGCCCCGGCCCCCCGAAGAGCGCGAAGCCAAGAACGTGCAAGCAGCCAATGATGGCGCACCAGCGCTTGAGGTTATGCTGCCGCCAAGCGTGGAACCAAGTCAGCGTGCGGCGGCGGCAATTTTAAAAAGACAGTAAAGACAAGCCAGCGCGGCGGTTGACACAAGACTGACAGAATGGAAAAAAAGGTGTAAAACACAGAATACATAGCATACATATTTACACCCCCCCCCTTTTCCCCCGAAGACTACAAGGAGGATGAGGGAGGGCAGCGGCCACTTAAACAGGGCCCACCGATGGACAGGGGCAAGGGGGCACTAGTGCGGGAGGGGCATTCCATAGAGGCTCACCACAAGCCTGAACCGCCTACCCTTTGGTGGGTAAACAGGGCCCACCGAGGGACAGGGGCAAGGGGGCACTAGTGCGGGAGGGGCATCCCATAGAGGCTCACCATAAGCCTGAACCGCCTACCCTTTGGTGGGGGATTGCGGTGGAGCAGCGCTCCTAAGCACCTAACAGTGGTGCTGCCTACCTTCACCCGACCAGCGCAGCCAAGGCTGGGAGGCATATTACTAGTGGAACGGGTGGGAATAGTCCTACAGGACCGCGGGCTAATAGCCCCGCTCACCTGCGAGTAGAGAGCCATTTCTCGTCCTTCACAGCCAGACTGCAGAGAAATTCTGGGGATTTGTGGGAGGTCCCCAGGTATCTGAGGGGCCGGGAGGAGCCTATTTTCGATGTCTCTGCAGTCCAGCGCCATCTGGCGGAGTATATCCCAACTGTAAGTATTAGATTTGGAGCAAGACGTACTGTATACTAAGAATAAAGTGGTACTAGAATTACATATCGAGAACATATTAAAATATGAACATGTTTCTTTTATCTCTTTGTGGAAGTTTTCAATTTATGTCAGGATATTTTATGGATTTGCGGCCTTAGTGAAAGGGACACTGACAAACTGGCCCTTTTATAAATGCTGTCAGTGCTGTATAATCCATTTACTGACAGGCTTGTCTACAGGTTGAAGGACTTCTTCCAATCACTCATGTTAAAGCTGCTCTCTGTCAAACATCCTTATTACAACCCTGAAGTCTCTTCTGCCAAAATGTTAAGCTATTGACTATTAAAAGAGAGTTCCAACCAAAGTGATAACTACATATTAAACTTGAGCGGCCTGTGGAGACCATTAAGAACCTTTTGACTAATTGGACATTGGTAGATTAATTTTCCTTTTACTCTAACAGCACTATTTTAACACCCTTTGCTCCCTGTCAACGCAGTATATGAATGACACAATAATGCTAAGCATGCATAATAAGTAGAAATAAAAAAGTTAAATTGGAATTTCATGTCATACTTAAAGAGTCATGCCAAAAGAATTTTACCACAGAGCATGAACATTTATCTTAAACAATCTGATGTTGACAACTTATTGATGTGAGGCCTCCTAATTACAGTTAATTGCATATCAAATATATATTTTAATATGCGAGTTTCAGTTGTCTAATAGAGATAAAAGAATCTTTGGAGTGCTTAAGACCATTATGACAAATGAATTGGACTGAGCTATTTTGAGGTCACCTGAAAATCATCTGTAATTAGCACAGACACTTTCCAAAATGCCTGAAATTTCAACCATCAGCCTTTGCCTCAAATTATATATTTCTTTA
The DNA here is from genome assembly GCA_027917425.1 of Gastrophryne carolinensis. Classification (NCBI taxonomy): domain Eukaryota; kingdom Metazoa; phylum Chordata; class Amphibia; order Anura; family Microhylidae; genus Gastrophryne; species Gastrophryne carolinensis. The sequence continues at coordinate 360,037,863 of CM051234.1, forward strand.
CTGGAATAACATGGTTCAAATAGTCACTCTCAAAATGCAGTTTGTATTTTACTGTGTTTTAAAGAGGTACAACAATAGACTCCATGGCCACCCAAATCCCACTTCTTGGGGTGTCCTGAACTGGGATGTCCCACAGTATGAAACCCCCTGGATATCACTTACCTGCTCCCAGAGCCCTTGCTGCATCCGCATCCCTGCTCACCACTAGCTGTGTGGTCCCTGCGTCTAGCCTTTCTGAATGGGTGGAGCGGGCACCCCACACCTAGAGAATGAGTGGGATTCGGCCAGAGACGCATGGCTTCACTTGGCTTCCTTTGGTTCAGCTGAGCCTCTAGCAGTGCCAAGCAAAACTGAGCATGTTGATTGGGTGAGCATCCCACTCAGCCAATGAGTGCCCTCAGTTGTGGCCACGCCTGCACTGCGGGAGTATACACACAGCAGGGAATCCAAAATCAGGAAAAAAAAAAAAAAAAGATTTGAATACCATTAAATTTTTTCTAGTAGAAGTCCAGTGTGCATGCAGAATGTCTCAGACCCCCCATAATTCCTAAAATTCATAGGCAGGGTGCACATCAATTGATCCCTCATCACCCTCAAAAATTGAGTTCACATGGCTCCCCCTCAGCTCTCACAACTTAATATGGAGAAAGAGTTTATGCTTAACCCCCAAAATTCAATAGACAAAGTGTTCCTTCCAGTCTAGCAGACAGGCCGCACAAAGCAAGGGTATGTGAGCCATATGTGGTTCCCAAGCTACAAGCTGGTGAACCCTGGTGCAGTCTTTTGGACTCCAGAGCCCCTGAAGTTTCTCTTTAAAGGGATGTAATTAGAAGATGTAAAAGTGAAAATATCTGACCCAGTTTGTAATAAAAAAAAATATTATAATATATATATATATATATTGTGAGGATCAGCTCTGGTAGACAGCAGGATGTGAGCAGTATAGAGGCTCAGAGGCGAAAAGTTCAAAGTAAAGTCCGTGTTTATTCACACAAAGTCCATAACATAAAATATCCTTTTTGGGTTACATCACCTTTTCAGGAAAAATGCCATAGCATTGCATCAGACAGGCAACGGCCTTTCTTAGTTTTTGTCCAAGCTTGCACACTTGTAGCCGTCCACCTCGGGTCCACATGAAATAGCCTGTTTAAGAGCTTCCAGCCAGGCACAAAGAGTCTCACTCCACAAGTGAGCTCTAGACACAGCCAGTGCACAGCTGACTCCCCAGGCTATTTATGCGGCCCGCAAAACCCGGACCTGGGTAGGGGATGGAGTCCCACCCTGCTCTACTCCATCCCAGTAAAGCCGTCCCGGGTTAGCCTTTCGGCTATACTAACATTTTAGCAGCAGACTGCCATTAGCAGCTGATGCTGGAAAAAACTATACAGCTTTACTGCACCAAGGCCAGGTACCTTGGTGCCACATACCTACCGTCAATGACGGCACCTTGCACCTTACCACATACCCCCCCCCCCTTTGTTCAACCCTGAGGGGGTGGACACATGCCAAACAATGTGCCCAGGACAGGGCATCCGCATTACCCAACATCCGTCCCGCTCTGTGCTCTACTGTGAACTTGAAATTTTGTAAGGACAGGAACCACCGGGTGACCCTGGCATTCATGTCCTTAGCCTGGCACATCCACTTGAGGGGAGAATGGTCCGTAATGAAACGGAACCTTCTCCCCAGCAAGTAGTAGCGAAGAGACTCAAGGGCCCACTTAATGGCCAAACACTCTCTCTCCACTACACTATACCGGGTCTCCGCGGGTGTCAGCTTGCGACTCACGTAGACAACGGTGTGCTCCTTCCCGTTGACTTCCTGAGATAGTACAGCACCAAGACCTACTTCGGAGGCATCGGACAGCACTATGAACCTTTTTGAAGTCGGGCGTCACCAACACCGGAGACCCACACAGGGCAGCGGAGAACGCTTTTTCGTCGTGTTCACTCCATTTCACCATGACCGACTTGCGTCCCTTTAACAGGTCTGTCAATGGTGCCGCTACGGTGGCAAAATTAGGAATGAACCTCATGTAATACCCCACCAACCCCAGAAATTACTTCACTTGGCGGGTAGAGGTAGGACGTGGCCAGCCCAGGTATCTAGTTTCTTCTTAGCCCAAGGCACACTTTTTTGGGTTTGCCGTCAAACCAGCCTTCCTGAAAGAATCCACTACGGCTTGGACTTTGGGCAGGTGAATTCCCAATTCGTACTATGGATGATATCGTCCAGATAGTCCGAAGCATACCGACGATGTGGCCTGAGGACAATGTCCATTAACCGTTGGAACGTAGCGGGAGCACCATGTAAACCAAATGGTAATACCTTATACTGGAACAGTCCCTCAGGTGTGATAAAGGCTGTTTTCTCCTTGGCAGCCTCAGTCAAGGGTACCTGCCAGTACCCTTTTGTGAGGTCCAAAACAGAAAAATACCGGGCTTGGCCTAGCTTTTCAAGCTCGTCTACTCGGGCATAGGGTAGGCATCAAACTTAGATACTTCGTTAAGTTGGCGGAAATCATTACAGAACCGCAACGTACCATCGGGCTTGGGAATCAAGACTATTGGGCTGGCCCACTCACTCTTTGACTCTTCAATTACATCTAATCTGAGCATTTGTTGCACTTCTTCCGCGATAGCTCGTCGCCGGGACTCAGGTACTCGGTAGGGCTTTAACCGGATCTTAGCCTGAGGTTCCGTGACAACGTCATGTTGGATGACGGAAGTGCGCCCAGGGAGTTCTGAAAACACATCAGTGTTTCTGCTAATAAACTCCCTGGCTTCCTGGGTCTGTTTAGAGGTTGTCACCAGTTTTCACCTCAACTACCGCTTCTCTAACAACAGACTGAGGGACGGGAAGCTCCGCCCCTAACATATCTGGTCGGGGACTGTCACCCACAGGGGTCTCCCTGTCTTTCCACAGCTTCAGCAGGTTTACATGGTACACCTGCTCTGGCTTTCTCCGCCCGGGCTGATGTACCTTGTAAGTCACTTCCCCAACTTTCCCAATCACCTCGTAGGGACCCTGCCACCTAGCCAGAAATGTACTATCCACTGTGGGTACCAGAACCACAAACCTGTCACCTGGGTTAAAGTTCCGTACCCTGGCTTGCCGGTTATAAACCCTACTTTGGGCCCGCTGTGCTGCCTCCATATGTTCCCTCACCAGCGGCAACATGGTCTCTATCCGTTATTCTGTTCCCAAGCCTCCTTGGCTATATCCAACAGGCCCCGTGGATGCCGACCGTATAAGAGCTCGAAGGGCGAGAACCCCGTAGAGGCCTGGGGCACCTCTCGCACTGCAAACATCAGATAGGGCAGAAGCAAGTCCCAATTCTTCCCATCCTTGGCGACTACCCGTTTTAACATGGTTTTTAACGTTTGGTTAAACCTTTCTACCAGGCCGTCTGTTTGCGGGTGGTAAACGGATGTCCGCAATTGTTTCACCTGCAACAACTTACAGAGCTCTTTCATCACCTTAGACATAAACGGGGTACCTTGATCGGTCAGGACCTCTTTAGGCAGGCCTACCCGGGAAAACATTTCCATAAGCTCCTTAGCAATGAGCTTGGCTGAGGTGTGTCGCAGGGGTATGGCCTCGGGGTACCGCGTGGCATAGTCCAAGATTACCAGAATATGTTGATGCCCTCTAGCAGATTTTTTTGGCACTGGACCCACCAGATCCATGGCAATCCGCTCAAAGGGCACCTCAATAACTGGGAGAGGAACTAGGGGACCACGGTAATGAGGCTGGCGGCTGGTCATCTGACATGTTGGGCAGGACTCACAATATCTCTCCACCTCCTTGTACACACTGGGCCAGTAGAATCGTTGTAAAATTCGGTCCAGAGTTTTCTGCTGGCCTAGGTGGGCCAAATCCAACACCAGCTTGTGATAAGGATTGGGTACCACCAATTGTTCCACAACCTCTTCACGTACTTTGTTTACTCGGTACAGCATATCCTGGTGAACCACAAAGCGAGGAAACTGTAACTCCGCCCCTGGCTGTTGTGGCTCACCTTCTACCTCAAGTACATTCTCCCAGGCACGAGATAGAGTCGGGTCCTGGAGTTGTGCTGTACCAAAACTACCCGTGGAGACATGGAGATCGGCCAACTCTGGACCTGTTGACAGATCTTCCACATCTCCAACCATAACACTCAGTGGGGTTGACTCCCCCTCTTCCACCTCAGTGGCGGTCACCCCTACCGTTGTGCCTTCTGACTCCGGCTCCCAAGGTTCTGGGGTCACCCCTGAGTACGGCCAGTCTATTGGGGACACACCCGCCTCGCGGGTTTCCGGAACTCCCAGCTTGGTGCATAGTGACATGAACCCCGGAAAGTCTCTCCCAATAATAAGTTTGTACGGGAATTTAGCGGCGACTTCATGGTTCCAGCTGCCGGAGACGGTGGTTAGAGCCACTTGTGCTGTGGCATAGTCTCTCAAGTCCCCGTGTATGCACAAGACCCCGGTTTTCCGCCCCGTGTACTCATCGGGCAGTACCATGGCGGGTCTCACCAGGGTAACCATACTCCTCGAGTCCAAGAGGGCCACAGCCAGGGTATCCCCCACTTTCTCCTGACAGAGGTGACTTTGTCCCACAAGCTCAGGGACACCGGCAGCACACAGCCTCCTGGCATACATGGAAGGGCGGTAACCAAAGTTCACGTCCATGGGCTCTCCCTGGTGGGGACAGTTGGCTCTGATATGTCCCGGCTCCTTACACCCCCAACACAACACCGGGGCAGGGACTTTGGGGGGTAGGTCCTGAGGGGGTTTAGGGGACACCACTCGCCTGGCCTGGGGCGGGGACCTCCGGGGTTTCCCCGAATCCTTCCCCGTAGAGCCCCCTTGCAAGTTCCTGGTGGACTCATATCCACCCACTAGGTCCACCATCTCTAGAGCATTGCCGGGGGATACCTGGCCAACCCAGTGCTGGAGAGGGTGTGGTAAAGCCCTCCAGAACATGTCCGCCAGCAAGTGGTCCAACATGGCAGAGGGGCTTAATAAATCTGGCTGCAGCCACTTTTGCAGTAGGTGCAGCAGTTTATAGTACTGGGTTCTGGCGGGCTCTGCCGACTGATAGCTCCACCGATGCACCTGCTGAGCCCGAACCCACACATTCACCCCCAGTCTGGCCAGTATCTCACCCTTCAGAGTCGGGTAGTCAGCGGCTTGCTCAAATAACACCTGCTGGGTTCCAGATGCCAGAAATGGAGCGATGACGTCAGCCCATTGGTCACGAGGCAACTTCTCCCTTGCAGCCACCTTTTCAAACACCGCCAGGTAGGTCTCGACGTCATCCGAAGGGGTCATCTTTGTAAGGGCCAAGCGGACAGCTTTCCGGGCATCAGGGACACTTTTGGGCGCTCCTGCAGCGCCATCACATGTTGCAATATCAGCTGGTTGGTCTCCTGCTGCTGCTTGTTGGCATCGCGCTGCTGCAGATTCGCCTCCATGAGCGCTTTCACGATAGCCTCAATTTTGTTTGCGGTCTCAGGTAGCAGCCTGGCAGGTAAAGCCCTCCAGAACATGTCCGCCAGCAAGTGGTCCAACATGGCAGAGGGGCTTAATAAATCTGGCTGCAGCCACTTTTGCAGTAGGTGCAGCAGTTTATAGTACTGGGTTCTGGCGGGCTCTGCCGACTGATAGCTCCACCGATGCACCCGCTGAGCCCGAACCCACACATTCACCCCCAGTCTGGCCAGTATCTCACCCTTCAGAGTCCGGTAGTCAGCGGCTTGCTCAAATAACACCTGCTGGGTTCCAGATGCCAGAAATGGAGCGATGACGTCAGCCCATTGGTCACGAGGCAACTTCTCCCTTGCAGCCACCTTTTCAAACACCGCCAGGTAGGTCTCGACGTCATCGGAAGGGGTCATCTTTGTAAGGGCCAAGCGGACAGCTTTCCGGGCATCAGGGACACTTTTGGGCGCTCCTGCAGCGCCATCACATGTTGCAATATCAGCTGGTTGGTCTCCTGCTGCTGCTTGTTGGCATCGCGCTGCTGCAGATTCGCCTCCATGAGCGCTTTCACGATAGCCTCAATTTTGTTTGCGGTCTCAGGTAGCAGCCTGGCAGGCTTAATGTAGGACATGCACAAAAATGTTTCCGTTGGTTGCTCCTAGCAACGGCCTCACTGCTTTGCCCGCATCTGACACCAAATGTGAGGATCAGCTCTGGTAGACAGCAGAATGTGAGCAGTATAGAGGCTCAGAGGCGAAAAGTTCAAAGTAAAGTCCGTGTTTATTCACACATAAAGTCCATAACATAAAATATCCTTTTTGGGTTACATCACCTTTTCAGGAAAAATGCCATAGCATTGCATCAGACAGACAACGGCCTTTCTTAGTTTTTGTCCAAACTTGCACACTTGTAGCCGAATCCACCTCGGGTCCACATGAAAGAGCTGTATAAGAGCTTCCAGCCAGGCACACAGAGTCTCACTCCACAAGTGAGCTTTAGACACAGCCAGTGCACAGCTGACTCCCCAGGCTATTTATGCGGCCCGCAAAACCCGGACCTTGGTAGAGGATGGAGTCCCACCCTGCTCTACTCCATCCCAGTAAAGCCATCCCGGGTTAGCCTTTCGGCTATACTAACATTTTAGCAGCAGACTGCCATTAGCAGCTGATGCTGGAAAAAACTATACAGCTTTACTGCACCAAGGCTAGGTACCTTGGTGCCACATACCTACCGTCAATGACGGCACCTTGCACCTTACCACTATATATATATATATATATATATATATATATATATATATATATACACATACATACCGGTATATATATATTTTTTATTATCCAGTTACAGGTCCTTCTCAAAAAATTAGCATATAGTGCTAAAGTTCATTATTTTCCATAATGAAATGATAAAAATTAAACTTTCATATATTTGAGATTCATTGCACACCAACTGAAATATTTCAGGTCTTTTTTTGTTTTAATACTGATAATTTTGCCATCCAGCTCATGAAAACCCCCAAATCCTATCTCAAAAAATTAGCATATCATGAAAAGGTTCTCTAAACGAGCTATTAACCTAATCATCTGAATCAACTAATTAACTCTAAACACTTGCAAAAGATTCCTGAGGCTTTTAAAAAAGCCCAACCTGGTTCATTACTCAAAACCGCCATCATGGGTAAGACTGCCGACCTGACTGCTGTCCAGAAGGCCATCATTGACACCCTCAAGCAAGAGGGTAAGACCCAGAAAGAAATTTCTGAACAAATAGGCTGTTCCCAGAGTGCTGTATCAAGGCACCTCAATGGGAAGTCTGTGGGACGGAAAAAATGTGGCAGAAAACGCTGCACAACGAGAAGAGGTGACCGGACCCTGAGGAAGATTGTGGAGAAGGACCAATTCCAGACCTTGGGGGACCTGCGGAAGCAGTGGACTGAGTCTGGAGTAGAAACATCCAGAGCCACCTTGCACAGGCGTGTGCAGGAAATGGGCTACATGTGCCGCATTCCCCAGGTGGGCTACAGAGAAGCAGCACTGGACTGTTGCTCAGTGGTCCCAAGTACTTTTTTCTGATGAAAGCAAATTTTGCATGTCATTCGGAAATCAAGGTGCCAGAGTCTGGAGGAAGACTGGGGAGAAGGAAATGCCGAAATGCCTGAAGTCCAGTGTCAAGTACCCACTGTCAGTGATGGTCTGGGGTGCCATGTCAGCTGCTGGTGTTGGTCAACTGTGTTTTATAAAGGGCAGGGTCAATGCAGCTAGCTATCAGGAGATTTTGGAGCACTTCATGCTTCCATCGGCTGAAAAGCTTTATGGAGATGAAGATTTTATTTTTCAGCACGACCTGGCACCAGCTCACAGTGCCAAAACCACTGGTAACCCCATAGAGAATCTGTGGAATACTGTGAAGAGAAAGTTAAGAGACGCAAGACCCAACACTCCGGATGAGCTTAAGGCCGCTATCGAAGCATCAAGGGCCTCCGTAACACCTCAGCAGTGCCACAGGCTGATTGCCTCCATGCCACGCCGCATTGAAGCAGTCATTTCTGCAAAAGGATTCCCGACCAAGTATTGAGTGCATAACTGAACATAATTATTTGAAGGTTGACTTTTTTTTTTATTAAAAAACTTTTCTTTTATTGGTCGGATGAAATATGCTAATTTTTTGAGATAGGATTTGGGGGTTTTCATGAGCTGTATGGCAAAATCATCAGTATTAAAACAAAAAAAGACCTGAAATATTTCAGTTGGTGTGCAATGAATCTCAAATATATGAAAGTTTAATTTTTATCATTTCATTATGGAAAATAATGAACTTTAGCACTATATGCTATTTTTTTGAGAAGGACCTGTATATCAGAAATTTTGGATGATAATTATTTTATCTGCATTGTTGCTGAATAATACATATGAGGCAATGGCAGTCCCCAAATAAAAAAAAAAAAAAAAACTAATATATAAACGGATAATAACGGAGCCCTTAAAAATGCTAAACTATATTCTTTACTCCTCCTCAAACTCTATTGTGTACATTACAAATATCTTGTACTTTAAGAAAATTCAGCATCAGGTTAGCCACTTTGATTTGCCTGTGAAGTTAGGTTAGGGATATGGTTTCCAAGTCTTGACGTGTGAACGCTTATGATGTGTTTCTCTCGGGATATAGTAAAAAAGCATTGACATTCCATTAACAAATAACCTTATCTTGGAAAAATGACAGAACACCAAACTAAGGAAGTCAGGTCTTTTTCCACCTGGAAACAACACTTGCAACCTGTTTGGTGCAGAGTTCACCCAGCAAACATGATTCGAGTGACATTTCACAATACCTGGATAAATGTTACTTCTTTCTGCCAGCAAAGAAAGACAAGCCAGCAAGAATGTCATGTATAGATCAATAATCACACTCTCATGATATACAATATAAGGGAGTGTGTCAGGCAAAAGCCAGAGCCCTAGAGATCAGCCTTTTATGAATAAAATAACCTATGACATGCTAACTGCACACTGTGCTATATATTTTTATATATTCATTTTAACCGCCAAGCATGTAGAATCTGGCTTCCCCTACCGTTAAGTGCATGTAGATTCTATGGCCTGGCATTTTCCTTTATTTACAGCAAAAAAATAATAAAAAAAAAAAAAGCTCACCTTCATCCAGGATCCAGCTCCAGAGGAAGAGGAGGCCGGGCTTCTGATCACTGGATCATGGCCTTCAGCGGGGCAGAGAACAGTGATTCTATGTCCCGTGTGCTGGCTTCTGACAGATCACTCACCCCCACTGAGAGGGGCCTTTTATACGGGTGAGTGTGCTGATATCAGCACACTTGCCAGTATAAAAGGCCTCACTCTGCATTGGGAGTGAAAGGCTGGAGTGGGGCGGAGGACACCGATCCTCTGACACTTACTGCTGGCTGTCAGAAACAGGTAACTAGTAAAAAGAAGGAAAAAAACAATGTTTTTACACTTAAAGGGTAATTCTACTTTCAATGGCATTTTTGGGAAAATGATGTCTTCAATGTGCTTATCTGTATTTTTTTATTTTTTTATTTTCTATTAGTTTGCACAGCAACTGTCTTCCATAGCAACAATGTGTTTACCTTACCTATGTACACCAAAGTGGTGATTTCGAGTACATATCATAGACTCTAGTTCGCTAATCATCTGATCGGCTAAGGCATGGGTTTAACTCATTCTGTTGAAATTCAACTTCTTCAGTTTGGATGGATCATAGTCTTGTGTTCTAGTAGCAAAAGGGTTATTGACCCCGCTCTCTGCTGGATAGGTCATTAGGCTGCTTAGACATTCAAAGCTGCTAAAGAGTTCACCTGGTACATTGGAAGAATTGCTGGACTTGTTTTTTAATTAAGGCCATGAAAACCACTCCTACTGAAGCAAAACAGAGCCCCGGGAATATAGGAATCATGGAAACAGAGTGCTAATAAGTAACTGACAGCCCTATGGGCACAATCCTAACACAAATGATTATTTTACATTCCAAAAGAGGAAAACATTAAGACTGAACACCAAAAACATGCTAAAAATACCATTTTGTGATTACTCACCTGTAAAATGGTTATTACAAGTATGTCACACACCCCGCTTCCGAATATTCATGACACTTGGGTAACTGTCCTGTAGAGGGCGATCTTGCAGAGATGACATGAAAAAACGGAACCCCCTCCCGGTCCATAAATACCTGGGACCTCCCACCATTCCCCAGTATAAGACAGAAGTAAAGGGACCAGGAAGAGCCAAATGTAAACAGCAAAGAAAAAGGTTCACCATATAAAGGATCCCAGAACACCAAAAAAGGGCGGGATGAAGCGGGGTGTGTGACATACTTGTAATAACCATTTTGCAGGTGAGTAATCACAAAATGGTAATATTCCCAGTATGTCACACACCCCGCTTCCGAATATTCATGACACTTTGGACATCCAATAGCAGTGCCCATAATGGGTGGGGATTCCAAAAAGGCAATAATGCATACTTAAAGTACTGCAGCTTGCAGAACTTTGCGGCCAAAAACAGCATCCGCTGAGGCCCGCACATCAACCTTATAAAACTTAGAAAAAGTATGAACAGAAGACCAAGTAGCAGCCTTGCAAACTTGTTCAACAGAAGCCTGATGCTGAAAAGCCCAAGATGCTCCAACAGCATGAGTAGAATGAGCAGTAACACGAAAAGGGGGAACCTTCCCCTTGGCAGAATAGGCCCCAACAATGGCCTGTCAAATCCATTTACTAATGGAAGACTTAGCGGGCGGCAGACCTTTCCTGGGTCTGGAGGGCACCGCGAAAAAGGCGTCCGTCTTACGAAAAGGAGAAGTAGCCACCAAATAATATTTCACGCATCAAACCACATCCAAAGAATGTAAGGTCCTCTCCTTGTCATCACTAGGCTTAGGACACAAGGAAGGGAGAACTACATCCTGATTGAGGTGGAAGGCCGAAACCACCTTAGGAAGGAAATCCGGCTTAAAGCAGAAAACTACCTTGTCCAGGTGCCTCTCAAAGTAAGGAGCCTGAATAGACAAGGCCGCCAACTCAGAGAAACGCCGAACAGAGGTAATAGCCACCAAAAAGGCAACTTTCTGAGTGAGCAGAGAAAGAACTGGAGAGCCGACAGAACCAAGATTAAATCCCAAACCGGCAGCAAGGGCTTTCTAGGAGGCCGCACATGAGTAACCCCCTGGAAAAATGTCTTAACCAGGGGTTGAAGGGCAAAAGACCTTTAAAAGAAAACCTCCAGGGCAGAAAGCTGCCCTTTCAAAGTACTAAGCTGGAACCCCGAGTCCAGACCATGTTGAAAAAACTCCAGAATTCTGGGAATAGAAAACACCCTACAAGGCAAGGCCCTAGCCTCGCACCAGTTAATATAAGACCTCCAAGTCCCATAGTAGACGTTAGAGGAAGATCTCTTCCTAGCTCTAACAAGAGTCTGAAACACCGCATCAGAAAGACCTTCCTCCTTTAAGATGGAGGTTTCAGCAGCCACACCGTCAAAGCCAGCGTTGGTAAATTGGGGTAGCGTAGCTGACCCTGGGTGATAAGATCCGGAAGAAGAGGCAGATAAAACTGATCTACTGCCAGCCGCACGACGTCTGCGAACCACACTCGTCTTGGCCACTTTGGAGCCACCAGAATTGCTGGTGCCCCTTCTAGAGTTAGCTTGCGCACCACCTTGCCTACCATGCAGAAGGGGGGGGGGGCAGGTACAGAAACCCCAGTTCCTTCCAAGCCAGGGACATGGCATCCACTGCCAGGGCCAGAGGATCCTGAGACAGAGACACAAAGGCAGGAAGCTTGTGATTGTGACGTGAGGCAAAGAGATCCACCTCCGGAGTCCCACACTTGTGACAAAGGGACTGGAATACCTTGGAACTGAGAGACCATTCTCCTCGGCGAGAGGATCTCCTGCTCAGGGAGTCAGCCTTCGTGTTCTCCACACCCGGGATGTAAATGGCTGAGATACCTCCCTGAGGGCACTCCTGCTGCGAGTCCCTCCTTGGTGATTGATGTAAGCGACCGCCGTCCGATTGTCTGATCGGACTTGAACTGGCAATCCCTGCAAGAGAAGAGTCAAGCGAGACAGAACCAACCAAATGGTCCGCAGCTCCAAAACGTTGATAGGGGTATGAGCCTCCCGAGGCCCCCATAACCCCTGGAACTGATGTTCCCTCCAGAAGCCCCCCCAGCCTGACAAGCTGGCGTCCGTAGTGACCGTTTCCCAACAAGGGGTCAGAAAGGATCTGCCCTTCAACAGATTGCTTGACACTAGCCACCACTGAAGGGACTGCTGAGCCCGGGGAGACAGCAGACAAGACTGATCCAATGACAGCGGACACTTGTCCCAAGTCGCTAGAAGATGGAGCTGAAGCGTCCTCATGTGAAACTGGGCAAAAGGGACTGCCTCGAAGGAAGCCACCATCAGACCTACCAATCTCATCCCTAGCCGGATAGACGGGCGAGGATTGGAAAGCAGAAGCCGAATCAAATCTTGGATCAGAAGAATCTTGGGCTGAGGATGGAACACCCTGGCCTGAAAGGCATCCAGAGTCATGCCCAGAAACGAAACCTCCCTGGACGGGGAGAGGGAGGACTTGGGATAGTTGATCACCCAACCGAACCTCTCCAGCGTGCATACCACCATTCTGGTCTAGCTCCGCTTGGCTGAGAGAGAAAGCCAAAATGAGAAGGTCGTCCAGATATGGTACAATGCGAATGCCCTGGACTCTGAGGAGGGCCACCACCCCCGCCAATACCTTGGTGAACACCCTCGGAGCCGAGGTAAGCCCGAATGGAAGGGCCACAAACTGAAAATGCTGATCTTCCACCACGAACTTGAGGAATCTCTGCTGTGCCAGGAAGATAGGTACATGCAGATACGCATCCCTGATGTCTATGGACGTCATGAAGTCCCCCTGACGAAGAGAATCGACGGCTGACCGCAAGGTTTCCATGCGAAACTTCCTGAAGCGGATAAACCGATTGAGGAGCTTCAGATCCAAAATGGGTCGAACGGAGCCGTCCTCCTTGGGCACCGTGAACAGATTGGAATAGAATCCCAAGCCCCTTTCCGCGAAAGGCACTGTGCAAATGACAGCCTTGTCCAGCAGATAACTTACTGCCGCCCGGAGCCCCTGTGCGGCCAGTGGATCCGAAGGCACTCGAGACCTGAAGAATCTGGGAGGAGGCCGGATCTCGAATTCCAGCTTGTAACCGGAAGACACCACTTCCAGAATCCATTTGTCTGAGACCTCCTTGTCCCAGACCTGGAAGAAGTGCTGCAGCCGTCCCCCCACCCGCAAGGGTGAGGGCGCCCCCTCATTGCTGAGCTGGCTTAGCAGAGGGCTTGGGTTTGGAACTCCAATTGTGACCTGGACAGGCACGACCTCTGCCTCTACTCCAGGAATCACCTCTGAGGGTAGAGAAGGCCGAAACTCTGCCAGTTCTGGCACCACGAAAGGAAGGGTTAAAGGAGGCCGCCCCCCGAAAGGGACGACGTTGCCTCTTACGCTGAGTTAACTTCCCTCCTTTCGTGACAGAATCAAATTTTTCTCCAAAGAGCCGCAATCCCACAAAGGGAAGTGCTGTAAGCGACTTTTTGGCCACAAAATCAGCTGCCCACTGGCGCAACCATACCGAACGCCGAATAGCTAGACTAAAATATATGTGTAAATTCCGCACCACCATATAAGATCAAGTTAGATTTTAATTTGATACCTGTGGCCGTGCAGTGGTGGGAGACTCTCTCTGTCTAAGATTAGAATTCTAATTTTATAGTGGTGAATCCAGCAATTCACCTAGTATAGCTCCAAACCATCGCACCTCCTCCACAGTAATCAATAAATAAATTAAATATACATCATGAATTCATAAATAATTTATTAATAATTACCCACAAAAATTACATAACAGACAATTAAAAAACATATAAGACTAGACCGTACATTCCCAAGGGCATCCCCATTTTACCCAACCCAATCCTATTAATAGGATATTTCAGTGTTCATATAACAAAACAGTCCATAAAGTGCATAAGTGCTAATCTGTGCAAGTATAACATTAATGGTACAAAATGTGGCAAGAAAAAGAAAGAAAACAGACTAAAATGTCAAACACAACAAAACCAATTAGAAAACACACATCACCTGAGTGTATAACTCTGAAGTGTTCCCCAGGAATGCCCAGGTCAAGTAGCGATCCCCCAACGCGTTTCGTGGGCCCCCGCTCACAGGCCACTTTATCAAGGTGTAGATAGTTACCCCATTATTGCCCTTATAAATAGAGACTCACCCCTGATTGCAGGACACGCGTCCGGGCGCACAGCACGGCTCCGGCCGGAAGCTGCCTGCACGCACACACACAGCTGAACCCTGCGCTCCAATCAGAGCAATACTATCGTCCAGCGACGTCATGGCCCCGCCCCCCAGACCGTCCCCCCAGCCAGCCGCACACATAAACCCTGCTAATAGCGTGCGTGCCGCGGCTGTAGGAGGGATGGAGGGGATGGAGCTCATCGCGCAGCCAGCACGGGTCTCCATAGATACTAAACACAGGGTAACAGGCAATGTAACGAGATAACCAGCCACCAAACACAACCGCCGAATAGCTACAAGCAAGGCCGAGGTTCTACCACACATGACCATGGTGTCATCCAAGGCCGCAAGCACAAAGGACATGAACAATTCACGCCGCTTAAGGGCGGCAAACTCATCACTAGCCGGGTCAAGCCTGGAGGTACTCAACAGGTCTCTAACCACAGACCTGGTAGTCACTGCCATAAGCGCCGAAGCACAAACAGGCCGCAAGGCTGAACCGACACTAGCAAACGCGTGGCAAGCCATCTGATCAATGCGTTTATCCTCACCATCTTTGTGAGTGGTGGAGTCAGGAGAATGCAAAATAGAAGTATTGGATAACCCGAGCACCGGGGCATCCACCTCGGGAGGGGACGACCATCGTTTTACCACGTCCACCGGAAAGGGATACTTTTTATCCCAACCTTGAGGAATACCTGGAAGCCGAGTAGGATTCTCCCATTCCTTAAGAATAATGCCATCAAAATGCTTTTGATTTGGGAACTCCAGGCGCGGCTTAGAAGTCCCAAAGAATCCCCCTTTTTGAGGAGCGGCTCCTCAGGAGGAGAAATTGCTAGAACCTCAAAAAGGTGAGCCAAGACCTTCGGGGTATCCACAGCATCCCCCTGCCCTTGCTCAGTATCAGCACCAACAAATTGCTGATTGTCAGAACCCTCAGAATCCTCAAATAATTCCCCCTCTTCTAGCGGGGAATAATCAGACCAGTCAAGAAAATCATAATCATCAAACTCAAAGGCCGGCATGGCTGGAGACAAATGCTTTCGCATAGCCGAGGCCTTTCTGGCAACAGAGCCAGAAATAAATTTCTCAATATTAGCCAGTCTGGCACATACATCAGATTGCAACTCCCCACCTCTGACAACATCACTAGGGGTACGGATAAGGCAGGGTGGGGAAGGAGATGAGGCCGGGACCCCGGACCCAGACGCCTGGGCCCCCGACTGCTGCGTTATGGCCCGCTGAGCACAAGGTATGCAAACAAGCACATTATCCCCTGCAAGGGATGCCCCACAACCCACACACTGTCGGGGTTGCCCCGAGGGGAGCCCAAGCCCGGTATCCTGAGAAGCCTCCATATGGTGATTTTAATGTAGTTGCAATGACCAGAGGGATTTACGCTATTAAGCTACCCGGGATGCCCCTTCAAGTCCCAAGTGGGAGGATTTTTTTAATTTTTTTTTATTTTTTGGGAACCCTAAATTAATCTCTAAGGGACCCTAGGACCGGGAGAACCCGCTCTTTAAACATCAAAAGGAGGGATCCCACCTGGAAGACATGAGAACAGACATAAGTGTCAACATGCACATCACCCACCATATAAGATAGATAAAATGATGAAATAAATAAAATCTACTCACAGCAGCAAAGCGGCGACCGTCAACCCTCACAGCAGCGAGGGAATGAGAGGGAGAGCAGCAGAGCAGGCAGCGAGGCCAGAAGAAGAGGGGCGGGCCAGCGCACAACGCGGCCGCGCCCGGCCCCGCCCCCTCCCTCACGCAGCAGAGCGCTTCAGAGAAGCCGACCTCGAGGGGGGGGGGGGGTGGCGGGCCGCGACGAGCATGCCGAGCGCCCCAGCCCCGCCCCCTCCTTAACTGCACCTGTAGTGAAAGTGAAACTGGCCCAGCAAACAACGGCCACAAAAACACACACAAACACACACACACCATACACACACCTTTTCCCCCAAATAAAGCAACACAACCCACAGGAGAAAAGGCCTCCCCCCCAAGGGGCACAGAGGGACACGGTAGGGGGGAGAACCCACACCAATAGGTGAAAGAGGGACGGGGCACCCCAAACCGGGATCACCAACCCGGACACCGCCTACCACTTTGTATGTGGTCTCACGGGGGAGCAAGCTCCCATATACACCACATGGTGCAGCCTATCATTGCCTGGACCTTCAGCCTAGGCTGGGAGGCATACTGCTATAGTTTAAATTTAAAAAGGTTCAGGCAGCAATAAGAAACAAAAGGCCGGGGGGTTACCCCGGCTACCTGCAAGGAGGAGACAACCATCTTCTGACTTGCTCGCCGACTGCAGAGACGAAAGACTGGGGAATGGTGGGAGGTCCCAGGTATTTATGGACTGGGAGGGGTTCCTTTTTTTCATGTCATCTCTGCAAGATCGCCCTCTACAGGACAGTTACCCATGTGTCATGAATATTCGGAAGCGGGGTGTGTGACATACTGGGAATAAGAGAGTTTTCCTTTAACCCTTTGTGGACTGGTAGAGGGGTTCTTGTGCCTTCAGAGCTGGGTGCTGGCCACTCAGCCTCAGCGCCCTGGTCTACCACTCCCCATAGCTGGTGCCCGGGCTGGTTTTGTGGGAAAGGGAGGGTTTAACCCTTGATAGTGTGCATAGTATTATTTTATTTGAAAATCTGATATAGCGCTCTTTTCAGTTTGGGGTGTGCCCTAGGCAGGAACAAGTGTCTATCGATACATACCATTGTATCAGGGGGTTACAACCAATATGATTTTCTTGCAAAAACATTATTTTTAAAGAAATTGACCCCCCCCCCGCATATTTTACCCACAAGTATTGAGAAAGCAATTAATAAAATTACAAACAACATAATTCATGTTAAAGCCTAAACATTTCTGGGGAGGCTGGCAGGTAAAGGGCAAAGTATTGATATGGAGTTTTAATATCCTGGTAAGATCCTTGTTCATTGCTTCTGGAGGAGTGGTACAAATTGCCACATCTGTGTGGAATTTTCTTTTGAAGACTCCAAGAGCTTGCACTCCTGTCTTTTGGTAATATCACCTATATCAGTTTTGACCTGTCAATATTAATCTCCGAGGAGATTCCCTCATGGTCATCAGAGTGATATATCACAAGGAGTTTTGAGTGTTGGTCACAGGGGTAGTTTATCTTATTATTGGTATTTACTTTCAGACGTAACCTAGTGGATATATACTTAGCCTAATGGGGGATCCCAGGTTTCACCACTATGGGGTTGATTCGTGATTGTCATTTTTGCACTCACTTTTTCTTTTGATTTTTTTCCTAAGTGCAATTAAGCACTATATTTAGCTGTGAATATTTAAACACACTGCACACCTAAATATGGTGCTGAATTGCAAAAAAACTTGATAGCCTTTGACTGCTGCTAACAATGTTTGTTTCTCTTCTTGGTTTGATGTAAGGTCTATTTCATTATTTACCGCATTAAATCAGTAATGCTTTCCACATCTCTATAGTCATTGGATTTGGGTCTCTTCACTTAAGAGCGATTGAGCATTTAGCCAAGAAGAGCATGTGATCTTTTATGGTGTTTTTATTGGGTTCTGGGCTATTGGGGTGTATATTCAGGAGGCATTTGGTTATTACTAAATGTATGTCCATATGTACTACGGTCTGTAGTATTGATTGAACTTTTGTCCAGAACTTCTTAATCTTATCGCATTGCCACCAGATATGGAAGAATGATGAATTGTTCCCTGTGCACCACCAGCAGGTTCCTAAGTGAGCTCCTTTGTTATAGTCAGATGTCAAACATGTTGGGCTAATAAAGTTCACCATCTTCAATATGCTTGCGTGCGGTGCGGCATGCTTTCTAAAAATGTTTTTCCATTGTATATGGTCATGCTTCTGAGACCTTTCTCCCATTTATCGGTTAAGCTATTTGGCGGAAGACCATATGCCAACTGAATTTAATGTAATTCAAGGGCTTTGATTCACTTCAAAACGTTGCCAGTACCCCCCAATCACTCTATAACAGGAAGCATGAGGAATCCCCCCAATTCACCTATAACAGGCAGTGTGCAGAAACTTCCCCCAATCACCCCATAACAGGCAGTGTGCGGAATCCTCCCCAATCACCACATAACAGGTAGTGTGCAGAATTGCCCCCAATCCCCTTATAACAGGCAATGTGCAGAATCCACTAATCCCCCTATAACAGGCAGTGAGCAGAATCCCCCATAACAGGCTGCAAGGAACACCCCCACCCCAGCTGCAGTGAGGAGAATCAGATGCAGAAGGAAGTCAGAGACTTCCTGACTCTGGCTTGCTAATCATCTGATTGGCTGAGCCAGTGACGACAGGTTTTACCCCATCTACTCTAATTAAAACTCTGAAGATAAGGGGATCACAATCTTGTGTTCCACTAGCTAAAGGGTTACTGGCAGCATTATCACCTGGGGAGGCCATTACTGCTGTGTGATTTAGCCAAAGTTGCTAATGAGTTAACCAGTTACAGGGTAAGGATTCTGGGATTTGTAGTCTGTGTGCAAAGCCAGAATCCACTCCACTCCCACTTTAGGATCACAGGCACACAGAAAAATAAAAAACTTGGACACAGAATGCTGATAAAAAAAATCACTGGTCTGGGAGCATATCTACTTTTTACCTGCTTTATAGAACTTGACTGGTATATTCAAGAACCTCATTTGTACAGTCTGGAGAGAGGGAAACAGCAAACATGACTGAGTCCTTTAAATATATGTAAAGATTGAATAAGGTTCAGCAGGCACAATCAAGAGCAATGTCAGAAATGATAGTTTTACTAAAAGAGTTGTAGATGCTTGAACAAAGGGGGGGGGGGGGGGGGCTCATAGGAGCGATTGGCTGTCTGTTTTTTTTTTTGTTTGTTTGTCATTTCCTGGTCACTTCCTTTAAACTAGCACTGGTCTGTTTTATCCTCGTGATTTAATCAATTTTAATTTTTTTTCAAAAAACTGGACCAACACGGGTGTTGAATGGGGTCAGAATGTCTGACCCTCACCTGCGCCGGAAAAGGGGTCCCGTGATTGGCCATTGGTGCGCATGTGGGCAAGGCCTTCCGATGGTCGGGGCCGTGACCAACTGACGGCCAATTGTGGGACTCCGCGCAGGCTTGAGGGGGAAGGTAAGCATATTGGGAGTTGGGGGGGGGGCGTATGTGCGAGTGGGACCAAAACCCATTAGAGGAAAAACGGTTGTTGGTCTACTAAAAATCCTTGCCTGACTTGAATGCTCTAAAAAGACTCACGTGATTATTTGCTAAATCTGCTATTTACCTTGTAAGCAGAAGTACAAAATACCATTTTGTGAGTACTCACCTGAAAAATGGATATTGTTGGTGTGCCACACACCCCTCTTCACTTTTAAATATTCTTCACTTATTGGGTTAACTCACCGCCAGGTGACGCTGTGCAGAGAGGAAGTCTTGTAACGAGCCCCCTTCCGGCCTATATATACCTGGTACCTCCCTTCAATCACCAGTATATTAAAAAAGCAGAAAGACAAGGTACCAGTATTTTACCGGTAACCTTCACCATATAAAGGCTTCGGAAATACCGAAAAGGGTGGGAGTGAAGCGGGGTGTGTGGCACACCAACAATATCCATTTTTCAGGTGAGTACTCACAAAATGGTATTATTCTTGGTGTGCCACACACCCCGCTTCACTTTTAAATATTCTTCACTTATTGGGACATCCAAAAGCAGTGTCCACAAGGGATGGGCATCTCAAGGCCAGGTGAAGCATAACTTAAATGACTGCAGTCTGCAGAACTTTGCGGCCAAAAACAGCATCCGCTGAGGCCCGCACATCAACTTTGTAAAACTTAGAAAAAGTGTGAACAGAAGACCAAGTGGCGGCCTTACAAACTTGTTCAACAGAAGCTTGGTGCTGAAAAGCCCAAGACGCCCCAATGGCGCGAGTAGAATGAGTAGTGATACGAAAAGGGGGAACTTTCCCTTTAGCAGAATAGGCCGCAGTAACGGCCTGACGTATCCACTTGCTAATGGCAGATTTGGCTGGTGCCAAACCCTTCTTAGGCCCATGGGGCACAACAAAAAAGGAATCCGCCCTACGAAAAGGAGACATGATAATCAAGTAGTACTTAACACAGCGTACTACATCCAAACAATGCAAAACCCTCTCTTTGTCATTCTTAGGATTAGGACACAAGGAGGGAAGAACAATATCTTGGTTCAAATGAAAAGCAGAAACAACCTTAGGAAGAAAGTCTGGCTTGAACCGAAAGACCACTCTATCCTGATGCCTCTCAAAGTAAGGCGCCTGGATAGACAAGGACGCCAACTCCGAGACACGCCGGACCGAAGTGATCGCTACCAAGAAGACAATCTTCTGAGTCAGGGTAGACAAAGCAATATCTTGCAAAGGCTCAAAAGGAGGAGCCTGCAGAGCAGAAAGAACCAAATTCAAATCCCAAACCGGGAGTAATGGTTTCCTGGGAGGCCGCACATGCGTAACCCCCTGGAAAAAAGTTCTAACTAAAGGCTGAAGCGCAACACGCTTCTGAAAAAAAGATAGATAAGGCAGAAACTTGCCCTTTCAACGTACTTAGCTGAAGACCAGAGTCCAGCCCTGATTGTAAAAACTCCAGAATCCTGGAGATCGAAAAGACCCTACAAGGAAAAGATCTCATCTCGCACCAAGCGATATAGGCTTTCCAAGTCCTATAGTAGATGATAGAAGAAGACCTCTTCCGGGCACTGATCAGAGTCTTGACAACTGAGTCAGAAAGCCCCTCCTCCTTCAAGATGGAGGTTTCAGCAGCCAGGCCGTCAAACCCAGCGCTGGTAAATTGGGGTAACACAGCCGACCCTGAGTGAGCAGATCGGGCCGAAGAGGCAGAACGAACTGGTCCACTGCCAGCCGAACGATGTCTGCGAACCACACTCGCCTTGGCCACTTTGGGGCCACGAGAACGGCGGACACCCTTTCCAGAGCCAACTTCCGAACCACCCTGCCCAGCATGGGTATCGGAGGAAACAGGTACAGAAAACCCCAGATCCCCCCAGCTCAGGGACATGGCGTCCACTGCCAGAGCCAGAGGATCCTGTGAGAGCGACACGAAGTTCAGGAGCCTGTGATTGTGACGAGATTGTGACCTCCGGTGTCCCCCATCGGAGACACAGTGAGCGAAACACCTGAGAATGGAGAGCCCATTCTCCCAGACGGGGAGAGCCCCTGCTCAAGCGGTCCGCTTCCTGGTTCTCCACTCCTGGAATGCATACCACCGAGAGACAAGGAACATGGGCCTCTGCCCAGGTCAGGATCAGGGACACTTCTCTGAGAGTACTCAACCTGCGAGTCCCTCCCTGATGATTGATGTAAGCAACCGCTGTTCGATTGTCTGAACGCACCTGGACCGGAAGGCCCAGAACGTGTTGAGTCAGGAGAGCAAGAACCCGACGGATGGGTCTCAGTTCCAGAATATTGATGGGTAAGTGGGCCTCTTGAGGCCCCCACTGCCCCTGGAACTGCAGCTCCTTCCTGAATCCGCCCCATCCCGACAGTCTGGCGTCCGTGGTGACAATTTCCCAAAGGGGGGTCAGGAAAGACCTGCCCTTCACGAGATTGGTCGAGACCAACCACCACTGGAGGGACTGCCGGACCCGGGAGGACAACTGGAAGGGCTGTTCCAGCGACCGAGGCTGCCGGTCCCAAGACGCCAACAGATAAAGCTGAAGCGTCCTCGTGTGAAATTGAGCAAAAGGAACTGCCTCGAAGGAGGCAACCATCAACCCTACCAGCCTCATCCCCAGACGGATGGACGGCCGAGGATTGGAGAGCAGGACCCGAGCCAACTCCTGAATCAGATGAATTTTGGACTGGGGGAGAAACACTCTGTGTTGATGAGAGTCCAACTGCATCCCCAGAAAGGACACCACCCTGGCCGGAGCGAGGGAGGACTTGGAGAAGTTGATCACCCAACCAAAGCTTTCCAGCGTGGAGACCACCATCCTGGTGTCTGTCTCCGCAAAAACAGTGCCTTTAAAACCCAAAGGCATACAGTCTGTCACACCGAGGCCCATCTCTAAGCGCGGTACCGGCCGGATGACCGCCATTTCTAGCAGATTCTTTACCGAAAGAACCTTGAAGGAGGGCGAGACTCGAACTCCAGTTTGTAACCGGACGACACTACCTCCCGGATCCATCTGTCTGGCATCTTCTGGTTCCAAACCTGGGAAAAGTGTCGCAATCGTCCCCCCACCCACACGGGTGAGGGCAGCCCCTCATTGCTGAGCGGGCTTATCAGCAGGTTTGGGCTTGGTGCCCCAGGACTGAGAGGGACGGCCACGGCCCTTCCCACGAGACCAACCTGCACCTCTGGTAGCGGGAAAGGAAGCCCCCCTACCCGCTCTGAATCCCCGAAAGGAAGGTCTACCAGAACTTGCCCCCCCGAAAGGGACGACGAGGCTTCTTACGTTGGGGCATTTTACCACCATTGGCAACTGAATCAATTTTATCACCAAACAGCCACAACCCCAAAAAGGGGAGAGCTGCGAGCACCTTTTTAGAAGCTGCGTCCGCCGACCACTGACGCAGCCATACTGCCCGACGAATAGCCACCAGCATTGCAGCTGTCTTGCTATACATAGCCAGCGCATCGACCTGAGCGGACAGAACATAGGAAACAAAAGACTCACACTGCCTGAGAGCAATAAGCTCCTTGCAAGTGGGATCAAGATCCACAGACCCTGAATTACAGATCTAACCGCCAATAGAAGAAGCGCTGAAGCACACACCGGGCGCATCGCTGACCCGGCGTAACTAAAACCATGGCGAGCGTATTGGTCAATCCGACGATCCTCACCATCCTTAAGGGCAGTAGTCTCAGCAGACTGCACCATAGCCGTGCTGAAGAGCCCTAGTACAGGGGTATCGACGTCAGGAGAAACCGACCAAAGCTTCACCAATTCTGGCGGAAAGGGATAACGTTTCTCCCAACTGGAAGGAATTCCAGTTAACCACATGGGATGTTCCCATTCCTTGAGCACAATTTTCTCAAAGTGGTGTTGCCTGGGAAAAACCAAAGGCGGCTGAGGGACATTAAAGCACTGACCCTTTGGCAGGGTGACAGGCTCAGGTGGATCTAAATTCAAAATTTCAAACATTTGAGCAGGAATGGAGGGGGTGTCACGAAAACCCCCCGCAGACAAATCGCCAAAAGCATCAACCTCAAGCTGATCTGCAGGCTCATCTGACTCCACCAACAATTCTTTCTCCTCGTCCAGGGAGCAATCGGACCAAACCACAGGCTCACATACATCATGCTGTGAAGCCGGAGGTACAGGAGTCAGGTGCTTCCGTTTCGCAGTGGCATTTAACCCTGCTGTAACGGAAACTATTCTCTCGAGGTTGGCCACCATGCCGCCACCTCGGATTGCGAATCCCCACTCTTGACAATGTCACGCGGGGTCCGGAATAGGGAGGGAGGGGTAGGGGATGATGGGAATTGCGAAGGGCCAGCAGCCGGAGCAATGGACTGACGCGCAATACTCTGCTTTGCACAAGGAATGCATACACAACATCATCAGCTGGGAGCGGAGTCCCACAGCCTCCACACACCCTAGATGGCCCAGAAGAACCATTTCCGGTAATATCGGAAGCCTCCATGTGGTGATTTATAGTATTCGCAAAATTTTGGGTTTAAGGCATAAGCCACCCGGGATGCCCCTTTATGTTAATGTCCCGGGAGGGAGGATTTAATTAATGATAATAAAGGTCCCCCTTAAAAAATAATAGTATAAAAATTTTTTATTTATTTATTTATTTTTTTTTTTAAATATATATATACACAAGTATATATAAATAAATATAAAAATATGTCCCAATTTAGGAGAAAAAGAGACTAGCCAGGCAATAAAGAACTGGGAGGCTACTAATTGAAGGAATCCCAGGATCTGTGGGGAAAAAACAAACCAACAGTAAAAACCCCCAGAAACCAATGGCAACATGCAATATAACATACATACACAGCACCAAGTGCTTTGAAGAGGCAATAAAACTGGCCTCTGATTTTCCTCCTTACATATTTTTCCTTTTTTTTTTTTTTTTAATATATTTTAAAACAAAAGCATATTTCCATTAAATATATTACTTTATAATAAACAGTCAAACCCATAAAAATATAGACGGCCCCACACCAGGTGAGGCCGCTCACCTGCCCCAGTAAGGCTTACAAAAGCCCAGCCCAAAGAGGTGGTGGAGACAGGCAGAAAATGTCAGCGAAGGCGGGAGTGGCCGATTAAAACAAAGGATAAAAGCGGAGGGGGGAGGGGAGCTGGATAAAGTGAGAAAAGCGCAGGCAGCCAAAAGCAAGCCTGACACCATACAGCCCGCCCCGGTCACCCCGAAAGCTGACCCAAAGCTCTGGCTCTACAGGCAAGCAGCAGCAGCCCGCAAAACAGAGACTGCCATATAAGGAGGAATCAAAGTCAGGCCATATGCACACACACATGCAGTGCAGCCTGACAACGTGGAAATAAGCAAAACACATGAACATACAGTAAACCATACACACAATACACATCCCTCTACCCCCCCCCCATAGTGAAGGGAGAAGGGACCGTAACGGGAGAGTAAGGGGCTAAGGGGACCCTCGGGACAGGGGCATCCCATTTCCGGATCACCATGCCGGATAGCCGCATTGCCCCACGCATGAGGTCGAGCGGAGGAGATAAGCTCCTAGGCACCTATAGTGCCATCTACAATTTGCCCAGTGAGCAGCCTAGGCTGGGAGGCTTCCATTCCACCATCAAGGTATAAACACTCAAACCGGGCAGAAATAGACCAAAAGGGGGGTGCCGGGGTAAGACCCCGGCTACCTGTAAGCAGGAGACTTCAATCTTCTGTCTTGTCGTCAAGCAGAGAGAAAAATACTGGTGATTGAAGGGAGGTACCAGGTATATATAGGCCGGAAGGGGGCTCGTTACAAGACTTCCTCTCTGCACAGCGTCACCTGGCGGTGAGTTAACCCAATAAGTGAAGAATATTTAAAAGTGAAGAGGGGTGTGTGGCACACCAAGAATAACCTCCCCAAATCCAGTGAGGCACAATTTGCAGTGACCCAGAACTTGTGTGCCCTGTGCTTCAACAATTCCAGCACACCTGCTGTAAGAATTACAAGTAAAATACTTTCTAAGAAGAGAAAAAAATTAAAACTTTCCATCACATTTAAATTCATGGCTTTGCATATTAAATCTTCTGGCTTTTTTCAAAGTCATACGGCTCAAAATTTCTGAGTAGGCCAATTACACCAACGGCAATTTTAGACAAGATGTGGCAAGCAGAGTAAAATATGAGATTAAGAAATAAAGAAACATAGGGAACATAGCGCTCATCAAACAAGCATGTTCCGAATTTTTACACTTTAACCAAACGCATCATTAGCTTGATCTGGGAATATTTCATGAAAAGTTTTTTTTCCAGAAGGAAGTTAACTAGTAACTGTTAGGTTAGCCAACATCATTTTCAAGAAGTCTAATCAAATGAACTGTTGGATTGTGGTAGTTAATGATTTTATACCCTCATTTCCTGTCCAACATCAACATTCAACTTATTCAAGACATAGGTTGATAGATCTGGACCTGGATGGTGAGAGCAGATGTAAGGTTTAGCCTAATTTTTGTAATAGTTTATAGAACCTAAATAATGTCTGTACAATACGGTACGATTAAAGTGGACCAACGTGTATTAGATGGCCTTGGAGTCTAAAAGATTCAGAGCCACTCTATTCCCACTCCCCAAATTCGGATGCCCCAGGGACAGGGGACCAAAATGGGGTCAAAAGCTTAGGTGTATTTTACTTCAAAAAAGGTAGTCCAGATAGCCCTGAATGCAGACATCCCTGACATAATATATATATTTCACAAATTACATTTTTAACCCTTCTAATACCAGCCACATAAAATACAATTCTGGGATTCTCATCTGTAGAATTGATTTCTCTCTTCTTCCACTCCAGGGTGTAACCGATTCAAACACAAATGGGTTAACGCTTGGTCGAAGGGCAGGACTGCAAGATTAAAGGTGTGGTTCCTCCCAGCCTACATATACCTCTGGCTGCCCTCTGCAGTACAGTAACTTGAAAGCAGTAGGAACAGCCGCCCGGGAGGAAGAATAATCCTCAAAAGACCCCGCGCTTAGCTGGAAGAAGAAAGGAGACCTGTATATTGTCTCCTCCTCCATAATATATCTTTTGTGACTGTGTCTTTTTAGTTCATTTTTTTCCCCAATGATAACACACAAGTATTTACATATATACAGTATTTCACTATGACTAGGTATCTCAGAAATGGATATAGTAGCCTAGCAGATGGCATGGTTGTGACGCCCTGGAGTGGAAGAAGAGAGAAATCAATTCTACAGGTGAGCATCACAGAATTGTATTTTCTCTCATATTCCACTCCAATGTTTCACCAAATCAGATACGATTTGGACATCCCAAAGCAGTGCCCTACTTCAGGGTGGGAATCCCAAATGTCAACCTTATTCCTCTACCCCGAGGAGAAGACATGCCAAAATCAAACCTCCACTGAAGAGTTCACCACCGCTTGTAAAACTTTTTGACCTAAGTCGGTGTCCACTGAGGCCCTTACGTCTACCCTATAAAACCTGGACACTTACCAGGCCACCCCGGCAACCAGATTGTGGATAGCTGATTATCCAACCAAAACTCAACAAGTTTCGGTGTCCCTCAAGGCCTCCTGAAAAGACTAAGCTCTGATCAGAAGGTCGTCTAAGTATGGGGTGATACATACCCCCTTGCTCCTTAGAAGAGCCATAAGAACCTATGTAAAACCCTTGGAGCCAAAGATAGGCCAAAAGACAGAGCAACAAACTGACAATGAAGGCCATCTATAGCAAAACGCTGAAATCTTTCATAGCCTGGGAAAATTGGGATATGACTGTATGCCTCCTTTATATCTGCAGTAGTCAGAAAATCCCCCTGCTGTAGCACAGCCATCGTGGATCGTAAATATTCCTCTCGAAATCTCTGAAATCGGACAAAACTGTTGGTCTAATATTGCGCACACCAAGCCGTCCTTCTTGGGAATTGTGAATACATTTGAGTAAAAACCTTGACCCCTTTCTAACTGTAAAAGGTGAGCTTCTACTGATCTCAACGCTTCTGCTTTCTTCAGATTCTTGGATACCCCTGACAAAAAGAATCTTCAAGGAGGTTTGGCCCGATAAAATTATTTCTTGGACCCATGCATCTGTCACACGGATCTTCCAAAGAGGGACAAAATGCAGAACCTGTACCCCCAACCGACAGAGTGAGGGTGTTCCTTCATGCCTGGGAAGGCTTAGAAGGGGGGCTAGTTCTGGGTCTTAGATTTACTCCAAAACTCTTGTTGGCGTTGATAGGTAGAGGAACCTCTGCCACTGTGAAAAGGTTGGGCATTAGAAGCCCTACGAAAAGGATTAGCCTTCCTCTGCGGGAAATTAGTTGACTTACCCCCCAGTGGCTCTTTTCACAATGTCACCCAGACATTCACCAAAAAGACAGCCTCCCAAAAATGGGAGTCCTGTTGGAAGCTGCGTCAACAGACCATTCTTTTAACCATAATGAACGCCTCAGAGAATCCAGCAGAGCTAAACCCCTGGCATTCAGTCTAAGAATATCATCCATAGCAGAGATGACATACTTGTAAACCTCCATGCTGGAATTAATTGAGCACATAAATTATTAAAATGACTGGCTGGTAATTGGGATGACAATTGCTTCAACCATTCCTTGCATGCCATGGACGCCACGCAGGCAGGCCGTAAGGTTGATCCCGCAATAGAAAAAGCATGCCTAGATATCTGGTCCAGTCGCTTATCCACCAGATCTCTAAGGGAAGCGCTGTTTAAGGTAGGAATAACAGTGCTTCTAAATAGTCCTGAAACAGGATCATCTACCTCAGGAGGGAACGGCCATAATTTAATTAGGTCCGTGGGAAAAGGATACTTAGTATCTATGACTCTAGGAATTATGACACCTTTAAAACGAATATTATAAGTGTGACATACACTCCGCTTCAATAAGTCGACAGTCGGGTTATTCTCCAGTAGAGGGCGGACTTCTGCAGAGATGAATGCAAAAAAGGAAGCCCTTCCCAGTCCATAACTACCTGGGACCTCCCACCAATTCCCCAGTGTAAGATAGCAGTAAAGGGACCAGGAAGAACCAAATATAACAATATTAACAAAGAAAAAACCAATGGTTCACCATATAAAGGATCCAGAATACCAAACAGGGTGAGGGAAGCGGAGTGTATGTCACACTTATATATCCGTTTTAAAGGTGAGTAATCACAAAACGGCATTATTCCAAGTGTGACATACACTCCGCTTCAATAAGTCTTGACAGTCGGGACATCCAAAAGCAGTGTCCGTCAAGGGTGGGAACCATAAACAGTAAAGAATGCACCAACTCAAACCACTGCAGCTTGCAGAACCTTGCGGCCAAAAACAGCATCCGCTGAAGCCCGCACATCAACCTTGTAAAACTTGGAAAAAGTATGAACAGAAGACCAAGTAGCAGCCTTACAAACTTGTTCAACAGAAGCCTGGTGCTGAAAAGCCCAGGAGGCACCCACAGCACGAGTAGAGTGCGCAGTGACCCTAAACGGGGGAGTCCTCCCCTTAGCAGAATAGGCCCCAACAATGGCCTGACGAATCCATTTGCTAATCGTAGACTTAGCAGGTGCCAAACCTTTCCTGGGCCCGCAGGGCACCACGAAAATGCGACCGTCTTGCGGAAGGAAGAAGTAGTCACCAAATAGTACTTCACACAGCGAACAACATCCAAGTTGTGCAGAACCCTCTCCTTGTCATTATTAGGCTTAGGACACAAGGAAGGGAGAACAATATCCTGATTGAGGTGGAAAGCAGACACCACCTTAGGAAGGAAATCCGGTTTAAAACGAAAAACCACCTTATCCTGGTGTCTCTCAAAGTAAGGGGCCTGAATCGACAGGGCCGTCAACTCAGAGACACGCCGAACCGAGGTAATCGCCATCAAGAAGGCAACCTTCTGAGTGAGAACCGAAAGAGCAATATCATGTAGCGGCTCAAAAGGCGGACCCTGCAGAGCCGAAAGAACCAAATTCAAATCCCAAACAGGAACTACAGCTTTTCGAGGGGGCCGCACATGCGCCACCCCTTGGAAAAAAGTCTTAACCAGCAGGTGTAAAGCAAAAGACCTCTGGAAGAAAACCGACAAGGCAGAAACCGGTCCTTTCAAAGTACTAAGCTGAAACCCCAGGTCCAGATTATGCTGAAGAAACTCCAAAATTTTGGGTACAGAAAAAACCCTGCAAGGCAATGCCCTAGCCTCACACCAATCAATATAGGACCTCCAGGTCCTATAGTAAATGCCAAAAGAGGACCGCTTCCTAGCCCTAATCAGGGTCTGAACAACCGCCTCAGACAAACCTTCCTGTTTCAGGATGAAGGTTTCAGCAGCCAAGCCGTCAAAGCCAGCGTTTGTAAATTGGGGTAAAACAGACGACCCTGAGATAGCAGGTCCGGCAGCAAGGGAAGCCGGTACTGGTCCACGGCCAGCCTTACAACGTCTGCGTACCAAAGCCTTCTTGGCCACCTTGGAGCCACCAGAATCGCTGGTGCCCCTTCTAGAACCAACCAGTTTGCGAACTACCTTGCCCAGCATGGAGACAGGTGGAAACAGGTACAGAAAGCCCAGGTCCTTCCAAGCCAGTGACAAGGCATCCACTGCCAAGGCCAAGGGATCCTGAGAAAGAGACACAAAGGCCGGAAGTTTGTGATTGTGCCTTGAGGCAAAGAGATCCAGCTCCGGAGTCCCCCACTTGCGGCAAAGATCCAGAAAAACCTCGGGGTTGAGAGACCACTCTCCGTGGCGAGAGGATCCCCTGCTCAGAGAATCCGCCCCCGAATTCTCCACTCCCGGAATGTAGACTGCCGAAAGGCAAAGAACATTGCTCTCCGCCCAGTGCAGTATCAGAGAGACTTCCCTGAGGGCACTCCTGCTGCGAGTCCCTCCTTGATGATTTATGTAGGCCACTGCCGTTCGGTTGTCCGAACGCACCTGAACCGGAAGACCCCGTAACTGTGGGGTTAACCGAGCCAGAACCAGACGAATGGCTCTGAGCTCCAATACATTGATGGGGGTGTGAGCCTCTTGGGGACCCCACACCCCGCTGAACTGATGACTCTTCCAATAACCTCCCCAGCCCGACAGGCTGGCATCCGTGGTAACCGTCTCCCAACAAGGGGCCAGAAAAGATCTGCCCTTCACCAGATTGCTCGAGTCCAGCCACCACCGAAATGACTGCCGAACTCTGGGAGACACCTTGAAAGGTTGATCCAATGACAGTGGACTCCTGTCCCAATACATCAATAGAAGAAGTTGAAGAGATCTCATGTGAAACTGTGCAAACGGCACCGCCTCAAAGGAGGACACCATCAAACACACCAGTTTCATCCCCTGTCGGATAGAGGGACAAGGACTGTCCAGAAGAAGACGGATCAGGTCCTGAATCCCCTGCACCTTGGCCTGGGGCAGAAACACTCTGGCCAGACTGGTACCAGAGTCATGCCCAGAAATGAAATCACTCGAGACGGGGAGAGAGAAGACTTGGTGCGGTTGATCACCCACCCGAACCTGGGTGTCCAGTTCCGCCTGCTGAAGGGAAGAAGCTGAAATCAACAGATCGTCCAGATAAGGCACAATGTGAATGCCCTGCGATCTGAGCAGAGCCATTACGCCCGCCAAAACCTTGGTGAAGACCCTCGGTGCCGAGGTCAGACCGAAGGGAAGAGCTACGAATTGATAATGTTGATCCTCTATCGCAAACCGGAGGAATCTCTGATGTGCCTGAAAGATCGGAACATGCAGATACACATCCTTGATGTCTATGGATGTCGTGAAATCACCCTGGTGAAGGGAAATGATAGCGGAGCGCAGAGTCTCCATGCGGAACTTTTTGGCTCTGATAAACCTGTTTAGAACCTTGAGATCTAGAATGGGTCTCACCGAACCCTCCTTTTTGGGAACCGTGAAAAGGTTGGAGTAGTAACCCCTGCCTCTCTCCGACTGAGGCACCGGGCAAATAACTCCCATGTCCAGAAGGTTTCTTACCGCTAACAGGAGCCCCTGTGCAGCCTGATGGTCCGAGGGCACCCGAGACCTTAAGAACCTTGGAGGCGGCCAGTACTCGAACTCCAGTTTGTACCCGGACGAGACCACTTCCAGGATCCAATTGTCTGTGACCTACCGGGCCCAGACCTGGAAGAAGAGCCGCAGCCGTCCCCCCACCCGTTCGGGTGAGGACGCCTCTTCATTGCTGAGCCGGCTTACTGGCGGGCTTAGGCTTGGAGCCCCAGTCAGCCGTCGGGCACGCCTGACCTCTGCCCCTATTCCAGGACGAGCCCCTGACACCAGAGGCGGGCAGACCCCTAACCGCTCTGGCTCCACGAAAGGAAGGGTCGAAGGAACCAGCCCCCCGAAAGGGACGGCACTGCTTCTTCCGCTGAGGTAACCTACCTCCCTTAGCAACAGCATCCAATTTATCTCCAAACAGCCGCGTACCCATGAAGGGAAGAGCCGTAAGCGACTTCTTGGCCCCAAAATCCGCCGTCCACTGACGCAGCCAGACCAATCTGCGCATGGCCACCAACAAGGCCGAAGTCCTGCTACACATGACGATAGAATCTTCCATAGCAGACAAAACAAAATCCATGAACAATTCACACCTCTTAAGAGTACTGAACTCAGCGCTATCAGGATCAAACTGACCATCATTCAGCCAGTCCCTGATCAGGGACGTGGTAGCAAGCGACACTAGAGCAGATAAACAAGCCGGCCGCAGGGCCGATCCCACACTGGCAAATGCATGACAAGCCATCTGATCAAGGCGCTTATCCTCACTATCCTTAAGGGAGGTAGCGTCAGGGGTATTAAGCACAGAAGAATTGGTCAAGCCCAAAACAGGCGCATCAACCTCGGGAGGAGAGGACCATCGCTTGACCGCCTCCACCGGGAAAGGATACTTCTTGTCCCAACCCTGGGGAGCACCAGGAAGCCGACAGGGCCTTTCCCATTCTTTCTGGATCAGAGCCTCAAAATGATCCTGCGTAGGGAATTCTAGACGGGGCTTATGGACCCCAAACAATTCCCCCATCTTTAAAGGAGGCGCCTCCGGGGGATCAATATCCAACACCTCCAGCATATGCGACAAAACAGCAGCCGTATCTACGGCATCCCCAGGCGCCTGCCCCACAAGAGCATCACCAGACTGTACAAAATCAGACTGTCTCCTCAAACACTTCCCCCTCCTCTAAAGGGGAATAATCAGACAAATCCATAGAGTTGTCGTCCGCGTCCCACACGAGCTGTGCCAACGACAAATGTCTCTTTTTAGCTCGGGCCTTCTTGCCCACCATGCTACCAATAAACTTTTCAATGCTGGCCAATCTGGCACCAACATCCGACTGCGACTCCCCGCTGGCACCAATGTCACTCGGGGTACGCATCAAGCGGGGAGGGGAAGGCGATGAAGCGGGAGGCGCCGACCCAGAAGGCTGGGACCCAGACTTCCGCGTTATGGCCTTATGAGCACATGTACAGATCGGTACATCCTCTCCCGTAATGGATGCCCCACACCCCACACATGGGCTGGCTTGCCCCAAGGTGAGCCCGAGCCCAGTATCCTGTGGAGCCTCCATATGGTGATTTTTTAGTGGTCAGTCGCAAGACCGAAGGGAATTACGCTTAAGCAACCCGGGATGCCCCTTAAATGTCCCGGCGGGAGGATTTGGAGGAGATCAATTTTAAACTAGGGATCCCAGGACCAGGAGGAACCCCTTAATATGCACAATATGTAGCAATCTGCAACACACAATAGGCATATAATTACTATTAAGGCATATGCATTAATAAAATCACAAACATACCACACATACTATATACATATAAATATACAGGTATACTGCAATAAATGGTAAAAATATACACCACCAGGGGCCCCACCCCACCAGAGAGTGACCCCCAACGCACAAAGAAACAGGCCATCAGGCCCTACCTGACCCCCAAGAGAAGCACCGCAGCGCAGGAGATCTTCAAGATGGCCCCTGACCAGGAGGAAACCAGACCAAGGGAGAAGAAGAAGGGGGGCGTGCCAGCGCCTAAGGCGTGCTATCCAGGCCACGCCCCCCTCCCTGCAGCACGGATCTGGCCAGAGGCAGGCCTGCACAAATCGTGTCAACGAGGGGGCGGGGCTACCACGGCCGCGCACCCGGCCCCGCCCCCTTCTCCACCCAGACACACAGCCTGAGTGACTTCGCTCAGGCTGAAGGAAGCCATATTGCACCAATTCATCGAGGGATCACTTCCAGATGAGCCATCAACCAACAACAAAGTGTGAAACACCTAAACAAACACACGCACATCCGTTAGATTAAAACTAATAAAAAAAGAGGCCAGCTTAGGACGCGCCAGCCCCCCCGAGGGAGTAAGGGACCCGGAGGGGAAAAGGGGGAACCCCGGCCCGTAATAAGGCCGTATTCAGCAGGGACTGGGGGCATCCCATACCAGGATCACCACAACCTGGTTGTACCGCCTGCCCCAATTTGAGGTCTCACGGTGGAGCAAAGGCTCCCAATGCACCCACTGGGTGCTCCTACCCTTGCCAGGACCCGCAGCCTAAGCTGGGAGGCTCAATGGGGGACAATTTGGAAAGAATCCTGGCAGCAATAGGGATAAAATAGGGTGCCGGGCGCAAGCCCGGCTTACCTGCAAGTAAGAGAAGCTTCATCTTCTGTTTTGCTCACTCCCTGCAGAGAAGACAACTGGGGAATTGGTGGGAGGTCCCAGGTAGTTATGGACCGGGAGGGGCTTCCTTTTTAGCATTCATCTCTGCAGAAGTTCCCCTCTACTGGAGAATAACCCGACTGTCAAGACTTATTGAAGCGGAGTGTATGTCACACTTGGAATAATGTCCTTTGTTTCTTGGATCTGTAAGGATCCCCTCTCTTTCTCTTAGGGGCTTTAGAAGCAGGAATATCCAAAACCTCTAAAAAGGAGGAGATCAGACTATCCACCTGCTCCTAGCGCATAGCGGACCCCTGTTCTACTGAGAAATCCAAGTTCAGACTATTCTCCTCCAAGCTAGAGATGAGCTCCCCTCAGAAGAGTCTTTCCGAGACTCTAGGGCAGCTTAAATATCCTCCTCATCAGAAGACGACTCCATTGGAACTAAGTGCTTCTGTTATTTTTAGATACCTTCAAAGATCCCGAGACCAACTGATCTTCGGGATCCTTAAGACTGAAAGAGCCATAATCCCAGAGATCCTGAGGCTTCCAAGAAAAGCCTCAGATGGGGGAGGCGGCCTCCGAGTAGATAGGGCTGTCTTCTTCTGGAGGCCTATGCAGGCACAAAGGACATAGGGCAACACTCTCTGCTGATACAAGACATGGACGCCCAAGATGCCTCAGTTATAATGAGTAGGTCTGTTATCCCCGAGGGCCTGAGACCGAAGTAAATGAGGAATCTTGATAATCAATGATTACTGTAAGAATTTAATAACAATACTTCCAATAGTGCCCTTTAACTAAAAGGCACATACAGTATTGTCCCCCACAGTTCAATGCACTGAAAGGCATATGGTAGAAATTTCAGACAAAAATTCAGACAAAAACAGAGCCTTTAGACTAAATGTTATGTTCGAGGGAACATGAAGGTTGCTGGTGGCCGCCTCATGCTGTAAGATGCTTTTCTGCAAAATAAATTCATTTTAGAAAATTGTACATAGTCTGCAAGACATCTGGGCTTTAAAGTGGACCAACACCCAGGATTTTGACTATCCTGGGTTTTGGTCCACTTCGGTGGGGCACCCCGATCGGGGGTGCCCCGCTGTGTGAAACCCCCCAGAAACCCCAAAAAACTCACCTCTCCCCGCTCCCACGTGAACGCCGCAGCGAATCCCCGGCAACGTCCAGGTGGGGGACAGGAACGTCCAAGCCGCTTCCGCCGCCGCCTCCCGCGCGTCACTCTCGGCGCGCGCGCGCCCCCGCCGGCCATTCACAGAGGGCCGGCGCGGGCACGTCTGGAAGCGGCGGCG
Organism: Gastrophryne carolinensis; assembly: GCA_027917425.1. NCBI lineage: Eukaryota > Metazoa > Chordata > Amphibia > Anura > Microhylidae > Gastrophryne > Gastrophryne carolinensis. The sequence continues at coordinate 360,073,274 of CM051234.1, forward strand.
GATCAGGTAAGATCTTTTTGGGGTTTCTGGGGGGTTTCACCCCGCGGGACATCCCGATCTCGGATGTCCCGCGGGGTGGGAGGTGATCGGCCCGGGAATCTTATAGATTTCCGGGCCGATCACCCCTGGGTGTTGGTCCACTTTAAGGAACTGTCCAGACAATTGAAAAACAAAAAGGAAACTCACCTTATGTCCCCCGCAGTCGATCAATCCTACGATGGCTGGATTCTGAGATTGAATCCTATGTTGTCCATTTGCTGTCACTGGCGGTCTCTGTGATGACCTGCCATCCCCTTTCCATCAGTTTGTTGTGGAGGCAGCATTTAGGCCTTCTGGGTTAAAAGGAGAGTTCTCCTTTTAACCCACTAACTGAACAAGATACCTAAACATTTTTGAAAGGGACCAGATCAAGTTAAAATGTTGCATGTTTTTCTGTATCATGCCTAAATAAACCACTAAACCTAAAGAGGCTAAATCATCACAGTTAACCAAACTGTTTTGCACTGTGTACTGCTACATGGTGTTTGTATAAATACTAGATAAACACTAGGAGTGTGAATTGGTAAAAATCTGGCGATATGAACGTATCACGATAGACGTATGGCTATACGATACGTATCGTGATAAAAGTACGACCATACAATATATCCTGATTCTGTCTCAAAGACGATATATCACGTTTTTTTTTAATTACATTTTTTTTTATTAAAGGAACAATTGACATTAGGTCCCCCTTCCCGGGGGAATTTTAAGGGCTGAAAACCCTTAAAAATCCCCCCAAAAATCACATGGGGTCCCCTCTACCCAGCATAACAAGCCCTGGACCAGCTATCTGGGGCTTGTAAAACAGGGAGCAGGGACCAGCTTTTGTGGCCCCCTTCCCTGCTGCCAACAAGCCTGCATAGCTCCGTGGGCCTGGGTCCTTCTGCCCCCCGGGCATTGGGGAGGCAGGTAATTGGGGAGCCGGAGATTAATGGCAATCACATGAAAACCGCAGGTGACTTCCCAGCACTGTGAACTGGTATAGGGGGTCTCGTGGACCTGTTACCAGTTAACAAGGGGTTAACAGTAAAATACCACACCACACATCAGAAAAAATGTATTTATTAAAAAAAATACATATATTCTTTACTCACCTCCGATTGTCAGCTCCTGTGTCCCTCGCCGATCCGATGACAGATGCGGTGATCGCTGAAGGGGGGGAAAGGCAGGGGATCAGAAGATCGCCTGCCTCTCTCCTCCTCTGCCTAGTGATCATAGCATCCTGACTGAATCGTCGAGCCGGGATGACGCCTGTGGGGATGATGTCATCCGCCCCGCCCCAGAAGAAATTCGTGTGAAGATGGCGGCATCCATTGGGAAGGCAGGGGGGAGAGAGCCTGTCTCCTGAAGACTGAAGAGCGCCGGGGGGGAATCGGAGGGCCCCCAGGTTAAGAAAAGAGCCGGCCGGATCGAACGAGGGGTCGGATGTTTTTAACTTTTCTTTTACTGTAGCGGGGGGTCAGAATCGATACTAGGGAGAAAGAATCGATTCATGTATCGCTAAATGAAATATCGCGATACTTGAACAAATCTACACCCCTAATAAACACTAAGCAGTGATGCAAAAAAATCAGGAATGGTTAGTTTGTTTTTTTTAACATTGTCTGAAAAAGCTATAAGAACTCCATCTTGTCAGCCTGTATTTTTGCTACATATATCAGCATGGAGAAAAAAAAATACTGCATATACTGTAAGAAAAAGCCTTGTGCTTATATGTTTATGTGTGCTTCATTTAGTTGCCCAATAGATGCCAGTTAACACTAGAAACAGACAAGTTACTGATATAATTGTTTGTTATTTCGCTTAATATGATTACAAAATATCAATACCTACAAAGAAAGCCATTCCCATGGTGAAAAATATATCACAACAAAAAGAGTAAAAAAAAAAGCACTAAAAGGATACTAGGTACCAGATGTTGGCCATCAGTCAGGTTGGATAAACTACTAAATAGTCTGTATATAATATTTATAAATCATCTTCATGAGATTATACCCAGTGTGACTTTTAGTGGATTAAAAAATTCGGACTGCAAAAACATCTGTCTGTCTGCAGTATTCCAGTCTCTGCCAACAAACCTATCTTATGGGGATCATTGAGGGAGTTGCATACGAAGGAAGCGTATGCTATTATAAATTAACCTGAAAAGAAAGTGTGCCATGGACCATGGAAAGGCCTCTTCCCTCTGGCCCAGAAAAATATGTTATGTAAAGTCCCATGTATTCATTAAACTAAATTGGTTCATTTAGAAATTGATGTTATGCAACAGCAAAATAGAAGTAAAAACTGTGATATATTTGAACTCATTTAAAGCAGCACCAAATTCCTTTTTGCCGCCCCTGCACCCCCCACCCACCCAAGTACCTCAGGGCAACACAGGCAGTTCAGCAGTGAACCAGCTTGACAAAGAAATTTCCACCGCCGAGGACACACCGACTTGCAATTTTTGAGATCATCAATTGGCTGATCTCAAGTACTCTGGCTGACGTGAACCAGCTACTGGCCACATACCCAGTTTCCCTTCATTCTCTCCCCCAACCTATCTAAATGGCTGGGCGTGGGCTTGGCACAGCTCCAGGGAAGCGGCCACCAGCAAAGATAGAGTTGTGGAAGCTGCCGGTAAGGGTGAGTTTAACGGCGACCCCGGGGATTCAAACAGCAGGGCACCCTGATTTTGGATGCCCTGGGGTAGGCTAGTGGCTGGCCCTGAAATTTTGACTCCAGGGCTGGCCAGAACAGCTTTAAGAATTGATACAATTATAATAAAGAGAGTAGAGAGTTATTTGTGAGTATTTTCTAAAGGAATAAAGTGGCACTCCAGTCCCCATGGTGCGAGCAGTGCAGGGAATGCAGTGGAGTGTGAGAGTGTGACGCTTGGTAAGAAATTGGTGATTATGGAGGTTTTACTCAGTGGGGCATCAGAATTCAAGGGTGGGGGCTTCTACCCATCTCTACAGTCTTTTAAGATAATACTAATGAATTGTGTGGTCCACTTATAAGTATATGTGATTAGTTTTTACTACCTGGTGTAAAAAAAAAAAAAAAAAATACCATTTTGTGATTACTCACCTGTAAAATGGGTATTATAAGTATGTCACACACCCCGCTTCCACTATTCATGACATATAGGTTATGGTCCAGTAGAGGGCGAACTTCTGCAGAGATGAAAGCAAAAAAAGAAGCCCATCCCAGTCCATAAATACCTGGGACCTCCCACACATTTCCCAGTATATGACAGCAGTAATGGGACCAGGAAGAGACAATAAAACATTCTTAACAATAAAAGGTTCACCATATAAAGGATCCAGAATACCAAAGGGCGGGATGAAGCGGGATGTGTGACATACTTATAATACCCATTTTACAGGTGAGTAATCACAAAATGGTATTATTTCAAGTATGGCACATACCCCGCTTCCACTATTCATGACATATGGGACATCCAATAGCAGTGTCCGTCATGGGTGGGGATCCAAATACAGCAAAAAATTCACCAATTTAAACCACTGCAGCTTGCAGAACCTTGCGGCCAAAACCAGCATCCGCTGAGGCCCGCACATCAACCTTATAAAAATTGGAAAAAGTATGAACAGAAGACCAAGTAGCAGCCTTACAAACTTGTTCAACAGAAGCCTGGTGCTGAAAGGCCCAGGAAGCCCCAACAGCACGAGTAGAATGAGCAGTGATCGTAAAAGGAGGAACCCTCCCCTTAGCGGAATAGGCCCCAACAATGGCCTGGCGTATCCATTTACTAATGGTAGACTTGGCTGGCGCCAAACCTTTCCTGGGCCCGGAGGGCACCACGAACAAGGCATCCGTCTTACGAAAAGGAGAAGTAGCAACCAAATAGTACTTCACACAACGAACCACATCCAAAGAGTGCAAAACCCTCTCCTTGTCATTGCTAGGCTTAGGACACAAGGAAGGGAGAACTACATCCTGATTGAGATGGAAGGCAGAAACCACCTTAGGAAGGAAATCTGGTTTAAAGAAAAAAAACACCTTGTCCTGGTGTCTCTCAAAGTAAGGGGCCTGAATAGACAGAGCCGCCAACTCAGAGACACGCCGAACAGAGGTAATAGCCACCAAAAAGGCAACCTTTTGAGTGAGCACAGAAAGAGCCCCATCCTGCATCGGTTCAAAAGGAGGCCCCTGGAGGGCCGAGAGAACCAAATTTAGGTCCCAAACGGGAACCAAATGCTTTCTAGGGGGCCGAACATGAGTGACCCCTTGGAAAAAAGTCTTGACCAGATTATGCAAAGCAAAGGACCTTTGAAAAAAGACAGCCAGGGCAGAAACCTGACCCTTCAAAGTACTGAGCTGGAACCCCAGATCCAGACCGTGCTGTAGAAACTCCAAAATCCTAGGAATCGAAAAAAACCCTGCAAGTTAAGGCCCTAGCCTCACACCAGTCAATATAGGACCACCAAGTCCTATAGTAAATGTTAGAGGAAGACCTCTTCCTAGCTCTAATCAAGGTCTGAATAACCGCCTCAGACAAACCTTCCTCCCTCAGGATGAAGGTTTCAGCAGCCACGCCGTCAAAGCAAGCATTTGTAAATTGGGGTAACGTAGTTGACCCTGAGAGATCAGATCCGGAAACAGAGGCAGCTTGTACTGATCTACCGCCAGTCTTATGACGTCTGCGAACCAAACCTGTCTTGGCCACCTTGAATTGCTGGTGTCCCCTCTAGAGCCAACTTGCGCACTACCTTGCCTACCATGGAGAAAGGGGGAAACAGGTACAGAAACCCCAGATCCCTCCAGGCAAGGGACAAGGCATCCATGTCCAGGAGATTCTTCACAGCCAACAGGAGCCCCTGCGCAGCCCGGGGATCTGAGGGCAACAGAGACCTTAGAAATCTGGGAGGAGGCCGGTACTTGAACTCCAGTTTGTACCCGGATGATACCACTTCCAAAATCCACTTGTCTGTGACCTCCCGGGCCCAGACCTGGAAGAAGAGCCACAGCCGTCCCCCCACCCATAAGGGTGAGGGCGCTTCCTCATTGCTGAGCTGGCTTGGCAGCGGACTTGGGCTTGGAACCCCAGGTAGAGACTGGACGGACACGTCTTCTGCCTCTGTTCCAGGAATCACCTCTGAAGCTAGAGGAGGCAAGACCTCTGCCCCCTGCACCGCGAAAGGAAGGACTGAAGGAGCTTGCCCCCCGAAAGGAGCGACGCTGCTTCTTACGCTGAGGTAGCCTTCCACCTTTCGTCACAGAATCCAATTTGTCTCCAAACAGCCGCGTACCCAGGAAGGGCAGAGCTGTAAGTGATTTCTTGGCCGCAATGTCAGCCGCCCACTGGCGTAGCCAGACCGATCGGCGCATGGCCACCAGCAGAGCCGAAGTTCTACTACACTACTTCACACCTCTTAAGGGCTGTGTATTCAACACTGGCCGGGTTGAGCTGGGACCCATTTAACAAGTCCCTAATCTCAGACCTGGTAGCCACAGCCACGAGTGCAGATGCTCAAACAGGCGCAAGGCTGAACCCACACTGGCAAAGGCATGACATGCCATCTGGTCAATGCATTTGTCCTCGCCATCCTTAAGGGTAGTGGCGTCAGGGGTGTGCACAACGGAGGTGTTGGACAATCCTAATATGGGCGCATCGACCTCGGGAGGGGAAGACCAGCGATTCACCGCGTCAACCGGAAAAGGATACTTCCTATCCCATACCTGAGGAACGCCGTGAAGCCGACTCGGCTTCTCCCATTCTCTAAGAATCATGCTGTCAAAATGATCCTGATTTGGGAACTCCAAGCGGCGCTTAGAGAACCCAAAAAATTCCCCCTTCTTCGGAGGGGCCTCCGCTGGTGGGGAAATATCCAGAACCTTTAAGAGATGGGCCAGGACCTTGGGAGTATCCACAGCATCCCCCAGCGCCTGCCCTGCATCAGAATCAAAGAGCTGCAGTTCCTCAGTCTCAGATTCCTCAAACAATTCCCCCTCCTCAAGCGGGGAATAATCAGCCCAGTCATGGGCTAGCACATACATCCGAGTGCGACTCCCCACTAATGACAGTGTCACTTGGGGTACGGATAATGCGGGGTGGGGTAGGAGAAAAGATGGGCGGCACTGACCCAGACGCCTGGGATCCCGACTGCCGCGTTATGGCCTGTTGCGCACATGGTATGCAAATTAGTACATTCTCCCCCGTAAGGGGTACCCCGCAACCCAGACATGGCCGGGATTGTCCTGAAGGGAGCCCGAGCCCGGTATCCTGTGTAGCCTCCATATGGTGATTTTAAGGTAGTCGCAATGACCAGAGGGAATTACGCTGGTAAGCAACCCGGGATGCCCCTTTAAGTCCCGAGTGGGAGGATTTATAAGTGCCCAAATTACTGCTAGGGACCCTAGGACAGGGAGAACCCCCTTTTTTAGCAAGGCACAGGGAGTCCTCCTGAAAAACACAAGAGAGATGGGCCCATAAATACTAGCACACACACACTCACAATAGAACACCTAAGCATAGAAGACATAATAACCAGTGCTGCCCCTGTCTATGAAGCACTTGCAAAAGTTAGATGAATAAAGGGCCCCGCCCCCTCCACGGCCTGAGGGGGAGAAGCTCTCCAGTGTGCTTCAGCGCGCCCTCAGGTGAAGGCACAAAAAAATAAATAAAGGCGCACAACACACATACACAGTGAGAGTGAAAGAGAGAAAAGGATTGAAGTAAACACAACGCCCCCCGCTGGAGGGTAACAGGGGGACCCGGAAGGAGGGGAATCCTGCACCAGGGGTGAAAGGGATAGTAAGGGACAGGGCATCCCAAACCGGGATCACCAACCCGGATACCGCCTACCCCCTTTATATGAGGTCTCACGGGGGAGCATAGCTCCCTGAACAGCTATTAAGGTGTTGTCTACCCTTAACCGGACCTGCAGCCAAGGCTGGGAGGCTAGTATAGGCTTTAATATAAAAAGGTCCGGGCAGAAATAGGTAAAATGGCCGGGCGCAAGCCCGGCTTACCTGCAAGGAAGAGATGCAGACATCTTCTGACTTGCTCGCCGTCCTCCAGAGAAGGAACTGGGGAATGAGTGGGAGGTGCCAGGTATTTATGGACCTGGAGGGGCTTCTTTTTTTGCTTTCATCTCTGCAGAAGTTCGCCCTCTACTGGACCATAACCCATATGTCATGAATAGTGGAAGCGGGGTGTGTGACATACTTGGAATAACTGAAACCTGAAACTTTCTGTGCGGGAACACACCGACTTCCTCCAACCTTATCCCCTTGGAAACCGTGTAAAATGATCCACTTCAAAGAACCGTAAAAATACAATTCTGTGAAGTACTCACCTGTAGAATTGGTATTATATGTATACAGTACGTGCTGCTCCAAATATAATACTTACAATTGGGTTATCCTCCGCCAGAGGGCGCTGTGGCACTGCAGACATGCAAAAACAGGCTCCTCCCGGCCCTTCATATACCCAGGGATCTCCCACAAATCCCCAGCATTGAAAAGCAGTGAACCAGAAGCCGGGAGAAACCAACCACCAAAACAACTGGTAATGATAACAACAACAACAATCACCATACAGGGGATCCAGAATAATGTAAAACCAGGGCGGGGTGGAGCAGGACGCACTGTATACGTATAATACCAATTCTACAGGTGAGTACTTCACAGAATTGTATTGTTCTAAGTATACAGTACGTCCTGCTCCAAATATAATACTTACAATTGGGACATCCGATAGCAGTGTCCATAAAATAGGGTGGGATCCCCAACAAAAAAGGCACAGTAGGCTGTCGAGGCACTGTAACCTGCAACCTCGCCACCGAAAGCGACAGGAGCAAAGGCTCCAGCGTCAAATAGTAAAAACCCATGAAAAGGTATGAACCAGAACCAAGGTAGCCATTTAGCAAACCTGTACAACAAAACCTGGTGATGAAAGGCCAAAGGATACCTATTCACCAGTAGAAACAGAATAAGGCGAGAGAAGCTCAGCACCTCAAAGGAATAGGTCTGAGCAACAGCCTGACAAGATCAAGCTCTAACAATCGTTCCAGGAAGAAGCCCATCTTCCCTAGGACCAGAAGGAAAAACCATCCAAGAAAAGGCTAGGCCAAGGCCGCGTAACCCCTGGAAGCAGACAAGATCAGGCACATACAGAGTTAGGTGCCCACAAACCCCGAGGGGCATCAGTCCCCTTAAGGGACCAGAAAAGCAATCCAGGAAAAGGATTCCAGCACCTGATGAGGGAAAATAAATCCCCGTGCCTCAGAGTTACTAGGAATAATGTACAAAAGAAAGACGATGTCTTAAACACATGAGCCTAAACCACCACCAGAGGTAGAAAGGTCCGGCGTAAGGCGGAGCACTACCTTATCCTGGTTCATAAAAAGGATCGAGGGCTAGCGAAACAGGGCCACCCGCTCAGACACACGTCTGACTGAGTCAGCAGACCCAAGGGACAACGATGAATGTAAAAGACAGTCAGAAAGCCTCCTGAATAGGCCCAAAAGGAACGTCCCACAAGGCAACAGTAATAAAAAAAAAATTCAAATCCCAACAGGGATCATAGAATTAAAGGAGGCACGCAATGAGCAACCCCCGAAGGAAAGCTTAACCGAGGGAAATAGGCAAAAGACTTCTGCCGGAAGGCGGACAGGGTAGAACCTGACCCTTCAGAGTACCGAGTTGGGGAGCCAACTCCAAGTCATGCTGTAATAACGCTAGAGCCCTAGGAACAGAGAATGCCCAACGGGAAAGAGACCTAGGCTAACACCTATCCATATGGGTAAGCCATACCTTATAAGAGTGGAAGAAGAAGAAGAAGAGCGCTGTTCTTAGACTTCCATTAGTCACTAACACAGAGGGAAGAATCCCGTCTCCATAAGGACGGAAGAACCAGCAGCCAGGCCGGCTAGGCCAGAGACTGTAGAATTGGAGTGATGTAACGGAGGCCCTGAGCGAAACAGGGCGACACCCCTGGCAGAACGTATAGAACAACTACCCTAAGGTATCACGTCTGCGAATCCACACTCCACTAGGCCCCGCAGGGGCCACCCGAATCAATGGTCCCCCTACCAGAGCGATTCTGCACAGAAAACCGCTTAACAGGGGGAAGGGAGACAAGGCCAAAAGGCCAGAATGTCCTGTCATAAAAATACTAAATCCTCATGACCACGGTCAGAGAAGCCAGGGACAGGGAAATAAGTGGCAAGAGCCTGAAAAGGTGACGGAGCACCAAACAAGCCATACTGGTTGAACATCATAGAGAACCCAGGGATAGCACCACCTGTCACAGAGGGACCTCCACAGGAGCGAATACCAATGATAAGCAGGGAACATTATCCTCCACCCAGAACAGGAAAATATACCTTCCTGGGGAACCATCCTGCACTAGGTCCCACACAGATGAATAATGGCAGGCCACAGTCGTCAGACAGACCGAGCACCGCCCAACAGGCAGACCTGGAAGAGGAGAAGACAGGCGAGATAGCGTCAGCCTGAAAACTCACTGTACTGATAGGTACAAGGACCTCCTAGAAGGCCCCATCTTCCCCACACCCGCATGGGGTTACAGAAGGAAAAAACCTCCCCGCCACCTGAAGGGTTGGCATCCACAGTGATCATCTGTGGAAGGGGCAAGCAAAGAACTGTCCCCAGACAGGATCCTAGAGTAAATCAACTCAAAGAGGGACTCCTAACCCAGGGGAAGGGTACACATGATCCCGCTCCAGGGATGCTGTGTCCCAGTCCAGTATTAAGAATAGAATTTGTAGAAGAAAAACCCCCGGTAGAGGAATATAAGGAACTTCACTAAGCAAGTCACCAAGACGGGCCCACCAGCAGCATTCCTGCCTGGTGAAGGGACTGGAACAGCAAGTAGGGACTGAACCCATGCAACCAGATTGTCCACCTTATTGTAGAGGGAGGAAGATTCTCGCCTGACCGAGACTAGATTCATCCCTAGAAATGGAGATACCCATCAAGAGGACAAGGAGGACAAAAGGTGAAGAAAAACACCCATCCAGAAGACTCTCAAGTGATGGCACCAGGCGAGTAGCTAACTCGACCTGACATAGAGATTGGGAAGCGAGAAGGACCACCTGGCAGGCCTCTCGCGGACTCCCCTTGGTCTCAACAGAGACATGGCTTCCATTAGTACCCTGGTGAACACCGTGGGGGCAGAAGAGAGGCCAGATAACAAGGCCACGGAATAGCGGTGTTGGACACCCAACACAACCAGAAAAGCCTGAGTGTCTAGAAGACACAGGGAAGTGAGCATAAGCATCCCTGATCTCCCCAGAAGACAAGGACCCACTAGGCACCAGGCGCTAGTGGCCCATCCCAGAGATTTTCATGCAGAAAAGTGCCTGCATAGCAGGCCGTGTATGGCCTGCACCAGCACCTGAACATAGGCAGGAGACCAGGAGTACCCTGACAATCATGGGGGAGGCCGCGCGGCAAACTTTATCCTGTATCCGGAGGAAACTACCTCCTGTATCCACCAGAAAGAGGCAAAATGCCTCCTGATAGGAGCAAGGTGCCGCAGTCACCCCCTCGCCCAGGCGGGCGAGGGCGCCCCATCATGCTTGAGGGATTTGGTGGAAGATTTAGGTTTCACCCTGCCGGAGGGCCCAGAGCGTTGTCTGTTGCTCGTGGGGCAGGGGTCTGTGCTATAACTCCGGGAGGACACCCCCGGTTCTTGTTTAACCCTATGGTATGGAGGGGGAGGGGTGACCCTGTCCCGAGGGGGCCGAGACGGGCGCCTGCGCCGGGGTGATTTGCCCTTCTTTCCAAACAGGTCCAGACGGGCCCCAAACAGGCGATGCCCTTTAAAGGGGAAACTGGTAAGAGTCCTATTAGCAGCATAGTCCGCACCCCACTCTCGCAGCCAGACCATGCGACGCATCGCCACCACAAGGGCGGAAGTCCTCGCACACATTCTAATGGTGTCATCCATAGCTAAAAGGATAAATCTTAGAAATATATCACAACTGGAGAGTGCCTTAAACACCTCCCAGGAGAGATCGTTAACGTGATGCTCAAGCATCTGTCCGATGAGGGTTTTGGTGGCCACTGCAGTGATGGCCGCGGCACAGACCGGGCAAAGCGCCGTTCCTGCACAGAAAAAAGCGTGTGAAGCCAGTTTATCCATGCGCCGGTTCTCGGCGTCCCAAAGGGTACAGTAAGCAGGAGCTGCCACAAAGGGGGGTTTAGGAACCCCAATGATCGGAGCGTCTACCACAGGGGGCGAAGACCAACAATCAACCATCTCAGGGGGGAAAGGGTATTTCCAATCCCAGTCCCCTGGGGCCCCTAGAAGCCGACCGGGGTGTTCCCATTCCTTGAGTACGAGAGCATGGAAATGAGCCTGCTCTAAGAATTCCAACGCGCGGTGTTGCTGTATGGAAATGCTCCTCTCTCGGCTGGGGAGCTGCATTGGGGAGGGAGATAGACAGGGTCTTAAAGATTCTACTCAGCAAGCCAATGGTATCAAAATGGTTCCAGTCTTCGAGGTTAGAATCTCCTCGGCTCCTCGTCGGATGAGCCCGAGTCCGAGAACAACCTTCCTTCCTCAGAAGTGGTGCAGGCCCGTGGAGTAGCGGACTCCGCCGATCCCTTAGCAGGGGTAGAAACAGAGGGCGTAGAGGACCGCTTCATGTCAGGGCCCGAGCGCTTTGTCGGCCCTGTAACAGTCTGGGCAGCCGCGGGCAGCCTGGAAGACGCAGCCGGCTGTAACTCCTTACTCGTAAGCGACTCGTCAGCAACGAGATTTAAGCCTGGTGGAATAGGAGTGTTAGGGCGAGGAACAGCCCCTGGCGATCCTGGCAGCCAGATCAGCACTTGATCGGCACAGCATGCACAGATCGGTGCGCTCTCAGCACCGAAGTGGGGGTAGCCACACGTTATACACAGCGGGTCTTGTCCCGGGGGAACCGCTGGTACAAAATTCCGAGATGCCTCCATATGGTGATTATCAGTGCAATATATGTCAGTAGGGATTTATGCAATAAGCAACCCTGGATGTCCCAAAGGCCCGCTGGGAATGTGGGAAAATTTATGTTAGGCCGGGAGAAGCCACCGGAGTCTTTAACGTCTGAAAGACAGAAGGGGAATAATAGGTGTCAGGACCATGCGCAGCAAAAAAATTAATAAAGAGTGAAATCGCCAGCAAAGGGCACTTAAAGACCAGGGGAGGAGAAGGACCGCCAACACGCGCGTGCGCGAAGATCCACAAGATGGCGCCGCCGATCAGGGCGTGACGCGGAGCGCGCCACGCCAGGTCTCCGCCTTCCCCCAAAGAGCGCGAAGCTTCGAAGCGGCCATTAAGGCTGGCAAGTCAATAATGTAGTATGAGTAAAAGCGTCTGCTAGTGGGTACTCATAAGGACCAAAGACGCCGCCACCGATTTGCCATCCGTAGGCGATGTAAAAAGATTACCTTCCTGCCTCAAGCTGCAGGATGATAAGTCAGCGCGAGCTGTACACAATTACATAGATTGAGAAGTCAAGGGAAAAAAGACGGCGGCGGCCAGAATAGACGGAGCAAGCAGCGCGGCTCTGACACCTAGATGCCGGTCCGGGGCAAAATACGGCCATAATCTTGAGAATAGTATGTACTGAGACCGCCACACACACACACCCCCCTTCTTTTCCCCCGAAAACGGGGGAAAAACGGGGGAGGATGGCGACCTTCTAAACAGGGTCCACCTCTACACGGGGCATGGGGCAATAATGCAGGAGGGGCATCCACTATGAGGCTCACCATCAGCCTAAACCGCCTACCCTATGGTGGGGGACTGCGGTGGAGCATGGCTCCGTTAAGCACCCATGGTGCTGCCTACCTTCACCCGACCAGCGCAGCCCAGGCTGGGAGGCACATCACAAGGAGGACGGGCGGGAATAGTCCAACAGGGCCGCAGGCTGTAATAGCCCCGCTCACCTGCGAGAGAGTGATACTTCATGTCTTCGCAGTCAGCACTGCAGAGAAATCTGGGGATTTGTGGGAGGTCCCTGGGTATATGAAGGGCCGGGAGGAGCCTGTTTTTGCATGTCTGCAGTGCCACAGCACCCTCTGGTGGAGGATAACCCAATTGTAAGTATTATATTTGGAGCAGGACGTACTGTATACTTAGAATAACTCAGATTATAAGTTAATACCGTATTTATTCTAAGAGAGGCTGTTTTTTTCACTTCAATTTCTGGGTATGTCTGAGCTGTGAAGGGTGTGTCAAGGCACAGCTTTTTGAGTCACGAGCATGCTTTGCTGTGGTCAGACTGTCAGAGTGGCTGTTAGACCACTTTTTTGAATGGTACTGGAGGAATAAAATTTAAAGGAGGGCAAACTTTGAAGCCCTGCTATAGCTTCCTCTTGGCATCACTAGAAATCATTTTAAACTTATATTTGCCCCATCACAAAATATTATATTAAACACATTTTCATAGCACTTTCATAGCAGAGAGATTCTGGAAATTCTTTATTTTTACCTTAACAAAATATCAGTATATACAGTAACTGTTGGCTATTTCTGTACTTTTAATTATTGCTCATTACTATTTGCACTTTAACTGTGGACTGTTTCACTCTTCTGTAACAGGGTAACTTTCCATACCATACCATGACATGACATGAATAGCTATCTATGTATATCTATGTATCAATCTATACCTCTATGTATCCATCCACCTACACATACATCTATAGCTATATGTCAGCCATCCATCTACATACATATATGTATCCATCCATCTACACATTCATGTCTACTTCTATGCATCCATCTACACATTCATCTCTACCTCTATGCATCCATCTACACATTCATCTCTACCTCTATGTACCCATCTACACATTCATCTATACCTCTATGTATCCATTTATCTACACATTCATCTATAGCTATATGTAACCCATCCATCTACACTTTCAAGTATACATTCATGTATCCATCTACACATTCATCTATACCTCTATGTATCCATCCATCTACACATTCATCTATAGCTATATGTAACCCATCCCTGGCGATACAGAGCCCTGAGACAGGCCACTGCTGTCACTTGGTTCGCAGGTCTCTCTCGTGGGTATCCGGCTGCCAGCAGCCCCCATGACTGCGGCGGCCGATCGCAGGGTTCAATTTAGCTTGGGAGAGATTTGAAAGGTAAGATTTGTGGTTTACCAGGGGGGTTACTGTGACACCGGCCCCCTACAAAGGGAACCACATCTATTTTGTTACAACTGAGTGTTGTTCCAGTTTAAGGACTTGCAAATAACTGTTAACTTGTTACCAGACGAGACCCTGACTTTCCTTTTGCCTCATACACTATTATCTAGAAGTAGTAGGAGCTGGAAAGGCCAAAGTGAAGTACCAAAAATGAGCAGGCAAGAGGAAAGTTTAAAAATATTAGCCAAGGTTAGGGAAAAGGTGCAAACCCAGCGCCCAAGACAGACAGACTGAAGATTCAATCCAAGAGTAGTCAGAAGACAAGCCACAGTAGCAACAGGAATCCAGAGAGGCTGAGCATAGTCAGGTTGAGCCGGGGTCATAATGAAAAAGCAAGAAGTAGTCTGAGGTTACAGATCCTGAAACAGGAACAGATAAGCCAAATAAACAGCAATGACAGCCAGCCAGCCAGGAGAATTTTCAGTAGAAAATGGCACCTGGGCACATGTGCACTCGAGTGTGTAAGTTTCTGCCCGTATTTTTGAGCATGCAAACTTAAGAAAGTGGCTGTGCATATGTTGTCAGTTGCTGTGACACTTTAAAGAGGAATTTTACTTTCAAGGGTATTGTTCCTCTGAGGTGTGGTATCCTAATTCGAGATGCCCCGCTGTGTATATACCCCTGGTTCGATATAAAAACTCACCTTCCTGACGTTCTCCCTTTACAGGTGCGTCCGAAGAGCTTTACGCTCAAAATTTCAGAGCTCTCAATTTCCTGTGCCTCCCTTCGGCTCTGCTAGTGACTAGGCACCCGAAAGAAGCTGGGTGTGATGCCGGCTGCATCCCCACTCAATTTCTAGCTGTCGGCATTCCTGGCTCGGGTACACACACAGCTAGAGGCGAGTGGGGATGTGGCAGCAGCGTCGATATGCGGCAAGTGTTCAAGGAGCAGGTAAGTGGAATGGGTGACATGGGGGCTTTCACACAGCAGGACATTCCAATTAGGGATACATCAAGGAGTGGGACTCCTTAATGGTTCCTCTTTAATGGGTGCTGTGGAATTTTCACAAAATAGCAGTCAAGGCACTTCTAAAATGTGAAGAAGGAACAAGTGGAAAAATAAAAAAAAGTGTTGCTGTCTGACAGAAAACCCATCAGGAGGAAAACCAGAAGCAGGTATGGAGCAGCAGATACTAAACTGATGAAAGATATTTGTAAGGTGTAGGAGAGGTTGCATTTACAGAAAGAGCAATCACTAAACCCGCAAAAGGTGTACACTGCAAGTTCTTTTTCTTTTCTTGCATGGGAGGCCCACTGTGCGTATTGCACCAATGCGTTTATGTTATTGCATTGTGCTGGTTCTATAGCATGTATGGTTCAATGAAAGCTATAAACATATATATGAAAAGGGCATATAAAAATAGATTAATTTAGTGACTTCACTAATTATATTCCTGTTATAAACAAAGCAAAGAGCATTTTTTACCTTTGCCATCTGCTTGTTGATTTGAAGTCTTTGGCTTGCCAGATGCAGGTCAGCTGTTAGTTTTAACCTCTCTATTTTCAAATCGTTCACAGAAGCAATGGCAGCTTGTTTGCCTCTTTGTAATATGGACACTTGCCGTTGTAGAGAGGAAACTCTTTTCAATAATGATGCCAAAGAGGTCAAATGGCAGCTTTTCCATGGCTTTTCCTTTTGTACTTTAGAAAATGGATAAAAAATGAATACATATATATTTGTTTTATTATATATATATATATATATATATATATATATATATATATATATATATTTTGTTACATTGTGCTACATAATTCACATTGTGTATATTGCAGGGGGCTTTAAAGCAGACCAAAATATAATATTAAAAAAAAAGTCCAGAGGAGTTACTGACCTTCCTGATGCAGGTCTGGATGGTCCCACAGCACTATGCCGACTATGGTTGGCTGTGATGCTGCTTCCCCTAGGCACTTGCGGCTTCATGTAGCATGGAAATCTACACTACATAAACCAATAGGAAATTGTGGGCTGCCGTCCGCTTTGTTATTCCATATGCCCTGTCCGTGATGCTACCATCGGCTCCCCAATGATGCTGCCGCCATCAGGGGGAGCAAAAACTGCAAGGCTGCACGGGAGCGATATGGTGGCCAGGTAAATTGAGCAACAACAAACCCAGAGCTAAGAGACATCACACATCTCGCTGACCACCTACAATCACAAACAGAGTCCACTACCATAGACCAGCACCCCCACCGATACTCGGAGAGTTTTTTAGATCTCACTTCCTACCACACCCCAAAGAGGAAAAAAACAGATTCAGAGGAAAGAGAGGAGGAATCCGAATACAAAAGAAAAAAGAGGCGAGAGCCAGATCTGTTATAGGACTACCTACAAGCAAAACCAATGGACTCTTCAATTTGAGTACAACTACACTTAACAAGGAGGAAACGGACCTACTAAACAAAGGATTAAAATATGCACCCTCCACCAGTTATAACAAATTCAATACATACATAGACATTCTAAAATTCACCCGAAAATTAAATATCAAAAAATTTTTTATGGATAAATCTTCCTATGTAATACAGGACAATCCACCCTCACAGAATGGTCTCCCTCCCCAAAGTGAATTACTGGAAACTACCACTAATTCCAACACTCCTCCAGACCAAGCGATCGTCCATAGCAACTTAAAGAACAACTCAACCTTCAATCCCCAAAACAATAATGGGGCAATAAGGATCTTCAGAGAGGCAGTGATTAGAGACCTAAAGAAGTTAAGACCAAGCACAAACAAATCCCAGCAACTACGGGAAAAACATGAGGCGAAAACCATCAAGACTATCAGAGACAAACAAGAAATTGTTATAAAACCAGCAGATAAAGGCGGCGGAATTGTCATCTTGGATAAAGAAAGCTACATACAAGAAACTAACAGGCTGCTTGAAGATACTAGTACTTATGAAAAACTAAAAGGAGACCCAACTAACCAGTTCCAAATGGAACTAAGAACTCTACTAAGCAAAGGAAAAAATAATGGGATTCTCACTAAAAATGAATTCAACTATTTAAACATAAACTTTCCCCGGATTCCCACGCTATATCATCTCCCAAAAATACATAAAAACAAATACAACCCACCAGGCCGCCCAATTATAAGTGGAATAGGATCTCTAACGAGCAGGATTGGGGAATATATTGATTCCTATTTACAAACTCTGGTCATCAAAACACCAGCATATCTAAAAGACTCAGGAGATCTACTTAACATCCTACAAGATTTTCGAGACAATCCAGATCTGGCAATGGGCACAGCTGATGTAAGTTCACTGTATACAATTATACCCCATCAAAAGGGCATAGAAGCGGTTCATCACTTTCTGAAAGAAGACCACCAAATACCACAACCACAGATCCAGTTTATTATAGAATGTCTACAGTTTGCCCTAACACACAATTATTTTTGGTATGAAAACCACTTCTATTTACAGAAGATTGGCGTAGCCATGGGGGGCAAATTTGCCCCTAGCGTAGCTAATTTATTCATGGCACACTGGGAATCAGAAGTCCTTAAGAAAATAAGACCAAAAGAGCTACTTCTATATAAAAGATATATAGACGATTGCATCTTCCTATGGAATGGCCCCAAGGAGCAACTAGAAAATTTTCTAACATCCCTTAACACCAACAACTGGAATATTAAGTTCACACATGACGTGAGTATATCCGAAATCAACTTTTTAGACCTCACTATCTATAAAGACAACAATCAAATCAAGACTAAGACATTTTTCAAGGAAACTGATCGCAATAGTTTCATTCCTACTGACAGTTGCCACCATCCTAAATGGTTACAAAATATTCCAAAAGGACAATTCACAAGAATAAAAAGGAACTGTACGGATAGCTCAATTTACCACACCCAAGCCCAAGTCTTAGGAGCCAGATTTACTGAAAAGGGATACGACCAAAAGACCATCAACAAAACCATTGAAGAAACCGCCTCATATAAACAATGTAGACATACAACTAACCCCACACAGTTAGAAAAAATCAAGCTTCCATTTATAACAGGATACAATAGAAACTACAAGCAGATCGAACGAATTGTCAAGAAAAACTGGAATATCTTACAGGCTGATCCCTCCTTACAGAATATAATTCCGGAGCGGCCCCAATTCATCTATAGAAGACCCCAAACTCTCGCACAACAACTAACTAGTAGCTACATTAATCCACCAGTAGCTCCCACCAACAAATCCAATAGATTCAGTAAATGCAGAGACTGTCACACATGTAAAACATCAATAAAACACACGTCTCATCCTGCTCAGATGACCTCATTCAAAGACCCTAAAACGGAGAAAGAATACAAGATTAAAGGAATCACATCGTGTAACACAAAGGAGGTCATCTATTGTTTACAGTGTCCGTGCAACCTGCTGTACATAGGCCGCACAAAGAGACAATTCAAGGTCCGCTTGAGAGAACACACCAGAAACATAACAAAAGGTTTAGAAACCCACAACCTCTCAGCCCACTTTAAATCCAAACACAATCAAGACCCAACACACCTTAATTATTGGATAATTGAAAAAGTCCAAGCCAACTGGAGAGGAGCCAATATAGATATTGAACTCTCAAAACGAGAAACGTTTTGGATTTTTGAACTGGATTCCCTCACCCCAAAAGGGTTAAATGTGGAGATCGATCTCAATTGTTTTCTACAAAATAATTAAATAACTTTCCTCCATTGGACTTGGTTAAAAAACTAATCATCCTTCGATTGAACTCCACCCACCTTACTTCCATGCTTCATAGATCTCTCATTATAATACATTTGCCCTAACTCTACGAACCTCGTATAGATATATATTCATACATCCTCCCTTACATCCAATTTATCTGCTTATCCATTACCCAACACCTTATAACATATAGAACTATAGGCACTTTTACCATTTATCTGTACATCATACATTTATTTATTTATTTATTTATTTATATATAATTGATATAAACATTTTATTCATTATATATTTTATATAATTTTATATTACTATATTATATATTTTATATTCTATATTCTATACTTTATATATTATAACTTTTATGATTATCAAACACCAATCATTATTTTCAACACCGCCTTTTATACACATATATATAGAACTCTTTTAGATTATTATCCTCATTTGAACTCATTTTATGGTCTTTTGTTCACTCAAAATTTCCAATTTCCAACTACTACTTTCTAAACAAACCACGCCCATAACCTCTTTTAAATTTTACTCATATTTTTTGACCCTCACTCATATTTTCATCACGTTGCCGATAATACGCATATGAACTCATTTTTAATCTATTCTTATCGACTATAAAGTCTATCCCTCACTCGGAACTTCCAGGATTCACTAGCTACTATTTTTACAAAACGTGTTTTAAAACTTTTTTAACCTTTATTCATAATTTTTAACCTCTATTTATGTTTTTTATCTTTATCGGCTTATGCCGATTATACGCAGCCTTCAACATCAGCTAAAACCCAAGCCGCAGGCCGTTAAAAGCACTTTCTAAAGTCTGCGGTCAAAAGGAATACAAATGTTGCAAACGGATGACAGCCGGCGTGCTGCCAGAGCAATATGAGTGTAACAACTGAACCATGCTGCCAAGAATGAAACATTTGTAACAACCATCAGTCTATAAGAACTCAGAGCACTCCCAAGACTACATTTGTAACAGCTGCGGACTGATTACAAGAAAAAAGTTACAACGCCTCCTGAAAGGACCACGTGGGTTCTTTCCACCAATAAAAAGACATCTATCCATTAGAAGCCAAGAATTCAATCCCTGAGGACGGTGTAAACACCGAAACGCGCGTCGGATCAATCTGGAGCCGGGCAAGAACGCCGCTCCAACCAACCCTCTATGAAACAGGACTTTTTCTACAAATATGGAAATCTGAAACACCCGGAACGGATATGAAGTTTATCTCTAAAGACTAAAGAGAACTTTTTACAACCACACAGCACGGATCGCCGCTGCTGAATCCTACCCCACCTCCCCACATTGACTTTACCTATCCCCTCCCCCCACCTTGCTTGTTCCTGAATAAAAATGTGTTTTGAATAAACACTCCTGCGATATCTTTATTCAGCTAAAGACAACCAATTCATTGGATGGAATACGGATCCCACAGCAAACTTCACCATTACGTCGTTGAGAACCTCCTTACGTCAGAGGCCCTGGGTAGGTTAAGCACCCCCGGGCCGTGGCGGTAAGTTTTTCTTTTCACAAATTATAATACCGACTATATTATATCGTTTGAATTTATTTTTGCTGCAAAAATAAGGACTGACAATTATATGACAGATCCTTAGTAATACACAGCACAGAAAAGTCATACCCAAAACCTGGTTAAACGTCCAGGAAAAGGGGACACTTTTTAACCTAAAATCCATAACCGCCTTAAAGCACAACTCTACCCAGCGCGCCACGATAGTCTTTTTCCTCACTCCGGTGAGAAATTGCACTTGTTCCAATACCTATATCTACAATAGGGGAAGTGACCCCCTATAAGTGGCAGCAGCTCCCTACCATCTCCAAGCGCTTATCACCAACAAAAGTATCCACCAGGTAAATTGAGCAGTGTTTGCACAGCGCACAACACAAGGAATAATAGAATTACCCATCACTCCTTGCAGTGGACGGAGCTATGCAAATCATATCTTTACGTCTCTGAGCCATCCAAGTCCGAGTGTGCAATACCAAGGATTAGCTTTAAATTTACACAGCCAAACATATCCACAAGTGGACACGTGTTTCGAGCTTTAGGCTCTCATTAGCACTAGGGTGGATGTATTTGGCACACCACTATCAACTGCTGAGACGCTTATTAGAAGTGGACACTCACAATGAGTATGTTTCTTTAACAATTACACTACAATGTTCAGCTGCTACAATAGCTGTACCAGTTACAGATATTATGGTTGTGATATGGTAAATGATAGTTTAGAAAATAAAAAAAAAGTCCTAGAAATTACAATACAAGCGTCAAATGCAGGAATGCATAACGGCAGTGAATGCTCATGTCATGAGCCCCCGTGGCCAATTAATAAGGATACTACTTTCTCATCATGGGAGATTTGGACACACAATGGTGGGCCAGGGAGCACACTGTCAGCACATGTGGGCAGGTTAGTTTTACAAACATGTCATATACCTTTAACTGTAGATAGGTTGCACTTCACTCCATATTTACATCTTTTTAGATTTCCCTCTTTTCTAGACCATCTATCCAAAGTACAATTCTGAGGAGCCAAAAAAAAAAAAAAAATAGAAAGTAAAACATTAATGTGTGTTCCCAGAATTGATATAGCCCAAACTGTTATTGTTCTTATTAGATAGATTGATAGACACGACACAGAAAAGGAATCTTGCCTGTACAGGAATATGCCTTACCCATCAATGGCTTAAAGTGGACCGAAACCCAGGATTTTGACTATCCTAGGTTTTGCTACTTTCCCCGGGGGCACCCCAGGTTTTGGTCCACTTTAATTTATTTGTTGGATTTACACTCCACCAGACCCTTATGTAGACCATCATGGATCAAATAGCAAGAAAAGGGAGTGTAATTTAGCTGACAAAGCAGCCAACTGAAAGTGCTGTCTGATAAACATAATGGCCACGAGAGAGGCCCTTTCTGAGTCTGAGTAAGGTAGGGCCAACAGGAACACTTGTATGGGGGCAAATTAAGTCACAGGATCTAAATTAAAATCCTGAAGTTTTTGGTCAAGGGCCTCAAACAACAACAGCAGCAATTAAGGTGGCAAAATATTTCCCTTAAAGTGGCTGTAAAGCCCTGAGAGAACAATTTACCTGGTACTGGCTATTAACATGTTGGGCACCTGGATATTAAGGTGAAAGCAGTGTCAGCCAACCACAGTGGCACCCAATGGCCAGTGCTGACTCTAGCTGGTTATCTGGAGTGGCCTCTGTGGTAAGTATGCAATGTCACTACATCTGCAGTATTCATATGCTATGCCGAGGCTGTACTTGTGGTGTAGGTCCACTTTAGGGACATACAATGCAGCCAGAACTAAAATGATCTGTTTGGTGATATGCCCTTGCCTGTTCACCAAGGAATAACTATAAGCCTGGACCGGAGTGGGAAAATCAAACCTGGAATCTATAGTGCTTCTGGTTACCAAGGCCTTAGTGTTAGACTTGCCCACAAATAAGGAAGCCCTACTCCACCCATGGAAGATTCTCAGGGCAGCATCATCGCCTTCAAGCGAGGCTGGGGGTTGCTCACTGCATGCTTGGTGGTTGCAGGCGGTCATGGCAATGCCCCTTGTTCTGGTCACATGGGGTCTCTCTGACTAAGTGAAGTGAGGTTAGTCATCAAATACATGTTAACATCAGTCAGCCAGAGGTGCTGCTATGGTGATTATGGTACATCACTTCACTCCTGGGGTGCCACACCACAGCCTGTCAGGCAGAGTGTCCCATACAGAAAGGTGAGAAAAAAGCAGCCAAAGGGAAAACAGGGTTGTGGGAGCAAACCGGGGCCGAATACCTAATATAATAAGACCTGAGTTTAAATATCTTGAAGTGGACCAAAACCCAGGATTTTGCCCGATCAAGGGTGCCCGTTGTGTAAAACCCCCCCAGGTCACCGAAACCAACTCACCTCTTCCCGGTCCTACGGTGCATGCGCATCCGCTCGTTCAATCAGCGAGTCTGAGCGCGCTGATGGCCATGTCCCACGCTACCCTCTAACAGGGAGCGTGCCCGCACTGGCCATTCACAAATGCTTGACGCGGGCACACGCCCTGCTAAAGGGATAGCAGCGATGTGACCAAGCCGCTGGACCGGAAGAGAAGGTAAGTGTATGCGCGACCTGGGTGGTTTCACACTGCGGGGTATCCCGATTTTGGATGCCTCGGGGGAGGGAATCGATCAACACACTCTACGAGAGAAATAAAACACTTGCTGTGTATGGAGTCTTTCAACCATATAACATACGTAACACAAACCACCACCACTAGGATCTACAGATCTACTTAACATTACTTTACATTACAAAATCTCACAAAACAAAGAACACTACACCTTGAGCCTATATCATTCTGTGGTCTATCTAAATATTAGACACTGCCTGGTAGTAACCATTTAGTTGTAGCAGCCATAAAATTGGTCTTTGGTGAAAGTTTTACACGTTTATGTGCTTTATCAAATCCAAAGCATAAAAGGTGAAATTAGAATTACTGAATTAACAAAGCAAATAAGTTCCCCCTGGCAAATTCTCACTCACTTATCACAAGTAAAAAACGACCCCACACTTACTCTGTGAATATTAGGTTTACTCCTGATGGATTTCATGCAGACAGCTTCAGTGGTTTTATCATTGATACTTTCTTCCACAGTGCTGGTTTCTTCGGTTGAACTAGCAACTTGTTCTGACTTTACAATTACTTGTTCCAGACTGTCAAGAGAATCATTTCCAGCATCACTGGAATACAAAAACAGCGACATTTTAATGAAGTTACAGGAAGTTTATAAACAAAAACAAAATAGTAAATCATGCAATGTAGAGTCAAATATATTTCAAATGCCTAGTATTGCACATTTATATATATCATTTCTTTAATGGTTCTGTCCAGAAAAAAATCAAAAACTTACAGTGAGACCGATTCCCATAGCATGAAGGCCCGTCCTACAGTTTAATTTGCAATATACGGGGCATAGGGTTGTTCCCTGCATCAGTCAGTAACTGGGATACTTCTATTCATTGCAAAGGAGGGGGTGTGCCAGGTCGCAACATGTCCCCTTCATTGCAGTGGATGTCCTCAAATCACTGACTGATGTGGAGGAAGCCCTCTATCTGTCTCTCGTACTGTATAGCAGGCAGCAGGCTTTCTACATACAGGCCAGACATGGGGCGTGTGGTTGGCAAAGTTCTCTATATACTCTACACAGGTCTCCAAGATCTCCCCTATAGGGTATGGTAGACTCTCAGTACAGTAGTGAAAAAAACGCTCCTCTCTACCATAGCAGCGCACATTGGGTGAGCAGGCTGCAACAAAGAGATAGCATGCTCCCGGGTTACTGCCCGCCTCAGCGGTGTGCTTGCCTGTGTGGAGACTGCTTTACCAGGACCCCACCACTACTGTGTGACCGACCCCCACAGGTGAGCTGCTGTCCAATCATGCAGGAGGAATATGCAGGCTGGCTGCCAAACGGCCGCATCTAACTTCACCCCCTGCCCTGGCACCACCCCCTCCTCGCCCCCACTTCCCTGTAGCAACGACACGGCAGCTGATGGTCTACGCGGAAGATTCCTGGGCATATGGGATGCCTCACTGTATGAAACCCCCAGTCACAACAAAATCTTAGCTTTCTGGCAATTCTTAGGTGAATTAAAACAATGATGCTTGAAGCACACCTAAAGAATATATTGTGAAGCAGCAGGGAAAAGTAAGTGGTGTCTTCTTAACCTGTGTACTACCCTGTTTCCCCGAAAATAAGACATCCTCCGAAAATAAGGCCTACTGCCTGCTTTCGGAGGATATCGTTATATAAGTCATCCCCCGAAAATTGTATTGTAACCACTAGGGGGCGTAATGACGGGGCACGTAAAGGGGGAGCTCCAGGGAGGTGGAGGAGACGCACGCTGCCTGTCTTCTGTCAAGACATCCCCCGAAAAAAAGGCCAAGTGCCATATTTCCGGGGAACAATTAATATAAGACAGTGTCTTATTTTCGGGGAAACAGGGTACCCATAGGAGGACAATACAGTGTTAAACAATCTAAAGAAAGGCGAACTACCAAGGTTTGAATTGCAAAAAAGTAAAGGGATTTTAATTGAGGAAAGGGATCACAAGTGATGTACAAATGTGTATAACAATATCTCAAAGCAGTATACAGGTAAAATACAGAGTGGGGTTGCAGCCCCTTAAAGTGACCACTAGGTGGCACTCCTGTACATATAGGTCAGCAATCAGTATCTTACTTATAAACAGTGCAAAATAAAGAAATCAGTTTAAGCCATATGATTTGCATAAGAGAGCAGCGTATACCCAGTAGAAGTTAGAGGAGTGCATCTGCTCCCCAATTTCCCAAAAGCTCTTCATATGGGCAAAACAAACATCAAATCAGTAATGGTACAGATATTCAGAAAAAAGTCTTACAGGCAGGCGCAGGTGGAAGTAAAACCCTCGACGTTTCGGCTGCTCTGGCCTTTCTCAAGAGGGAGCGGTACCAGTTAGACAGAAACAAGTTGTTCAAATACCTCTGAGTGGTCTCCAAAGTGCGGGATGCTGCAGGCAGGGACGCGCATGTCGGCGCACGATGACTGCGTCATCCGCGGCGCCGGAGGTCCGTCCCGACCAGTGACCGATTGGTTTGCAAAACGCACCAATCAGGCACTGGCGCATGGGGCGGGCCCCGGTGTCGCTGGGCTAATAGGGAACAAGCCACCAAAAAGATGGCAGTGTTACATACAGGCGACCTATAAACCGATAGAAGTGCTATGCAAGATGGCTGCCAGTGAGAGTGGCAGCGTCCGTAGCCAATGATCACATTCCGTAGGCGGAAGTGTCCAATGACGTAGCCGTGGGAGGTAGCAGGTAATGGGTGTTATCCTCGATGGTATGGCGATGTTCACTGATGACGCCTCATCGCCACGGTCATCGTGTGCCTACATGCGCGTCCCTGCCTGCAGCATCCCGCACTTTGGAGACCACTCAGAGGTATTTAAACAACGTGTTTCTGTCTAACTGTTACCGCTCCCTCTTGAGAAAGGCCAGAGCAGCAGAAACGTCGAGGGTTTTACTTCCACCTGCGCCTGCCTGTAAGACTTTTTTCTGAATATCTGTACCATTACTGATTTGATGTTTGTTTTGCCCATATGAAGAGCTATTGGGAAATTGGGGAGCAGATGCACTCATCTAACTTCTACTGGGTATACGTTGCTCTCTTATGCAAATCATATGGCTTAAACTGATTTCTTTATTTTGCACTGTTTATAAGTAAGATACTGATTGCTGACCTATATGTACAGGAGCGCCACCTAGCGGTCACTTTAAGGGGCTGCAACCCCACTCTGTATTATACCTGTATACTGCTTTGAGATATTGTTATACACATTTGTACAGCACTTGTGATCCCTTTCCTCAATTAAAATCCCTTTACTTTTTTGCAATTCAAACCTTGGTAGTTCGCCTTTCTTTAGTTTGTTTAACACAATTCTTAGGTGAATGCATGGGCATGGCAGCATCCTCTGGATCATCCAGCTGATGCACACATCATGCCAGGCCTATATGAGTGGCTGGTGCATGTTTCTGGTCTGTGACAAATATGGAAACATACAGGATGTACAGCTACGGATGACACCAGGGGAACGGTAGGTGCCTTAAGAAAGGGCTGGGCGAGGTAAGTTCTTATTGGTTTGATTTCAAGAATATGGTACTAAAGTCATGGTGTTGTTTTTTTTTTTTTAAACATTACACTAGTAAACATTGACCACTGAGCGAACAATCTTTCTATCAAGTCTGCAGTATGCATATAACAGCAACTGGAGGACAACAAGATGTGCAGTCTACCAAATAAAAAATATTCTAAAAGGAACATCTGCCTGGCCTCTATATTGCAATCCCCATTGTTACTGCAGCAAGCTGTAACTTGGATGCCAGTCTATTTTAAAGAACACTGCATCCTAAATACCACCAGGGCCAAATTAAAAAGGCAGGGGACAAACCAGGGCTCCCACCCCAAGGGTCTTAACCACTGGGGGGCCCCTAGTCCCCACCGCTATGTCATAGACGGGGCATCCAGAATGCACACCCCCGGACACCCCATAAATCTTACTTTAACCTCGGTCCTCCACCAGGAATTCAGTGCCGCAATTGGCTGCCGACACTCACGTCGCCCGAGCGCTGTGCTGGATTTCCGGCGGGGGGACCGAGGTTAAGGTAAGGTGATCTGGAGGGTTTACGGGTGCTATAGGGGGTTATGTGCAGGGCAGGGCATCCAGAATGCAGGAGACAGCCTATCTTATAGACTTTCTGCCCAGGGGCCTCAAATACACTTCCTGAACATCACATTACAAATGCATTATAAACGCTTAAGACAGACCTAGATCATTTGTAACAAATGTGGGTTGATGATAACTAACAAACCTGGTTACACAAAAAAGGCCCTTACATTCCTAAATTTGCCAAGTTGTACTTTTGCATACAAAATGGGATTTAAACCAGTCAGAATCATGTAAACAAATGTAGAAAGCCATTTTATATACCGTAACTGTTTGACTTTAGGCAAAACTAATGTTAAATGTATTACACCACTTGAATTGGCCACCGTAGCAGGAAGGATTTTTTATGCAATTAACTGTAGTACAATGACTATGCATAAAACATACATGAAATAATTAGTATGGATGGGTCTTAATTTAAAGGATGTTAAACAGCTTGTAGACATCTGGTTGCAAGCTGATATGGGTCATTTAAAATTTATCTGACTAAATTAAAGGGAATGGGGAGGGCACACTTCCTCCAGGATCGACATGTCACAAGATAACTAAATGGACTTAGTAGGCTTGCCTGGGAATCCTTAGCTGTCAGTGGTGAATATGCAAAGGGCCAGCAAATTAAATCAACCTGCCAAACTGTCAATTTCAAGCCTCATGACTGCATGAAAATAGCATCACTGGAAGAAATAAAGCATTACCTTCTTTTGGGCTTTCTGGCACCTATTCAAATGCTCATACAGTTGTGGCTAATTTTGCATGCAAATTTCAGTCAATAAGCTCAGAACAAGACCTCCCAAGATATTTCAAAGGATCTGACAGCTTTTTTTTTTCCTGAATACCAAATTGGCAGTAGTTGAAATTCAATCTCTATTTGCTGCGCTTTGCATATGCACAATGTCCCCTCCACAGAGCAGAGTTAATGAGAGCCGTACCTGTCTTCGCTCACATCCTCCCAGCCGTCTTTGCAAAAATTCTCAAACATGCTGCTCATAACCTTGATAGATTGATTAAGAAAAGCTTGGTGACGCCTCACAGAGATCTTCTTGGCTGCATTATGTTTAACCTTGGATAATGCTTCCTTTCTGTGGCCTTGCTTCTGTAATTCCTTAGAGGCATGTGCAGCTGATGCTGTGGCCTTGTCCAGAGCATGTTGTAGGGTATGAACTTGCATTAATAAGTCACAATTTTCATTTTTCAGTTTGTCACAGTTGGCCAAAAGTCTCTTAAGGGATGCAACATCCCTTTCCAGTTTATCCTTCTTCATCATTAGGGCCGCTTTAGCTTGGTTGATTTCCAAAATCTCTAGATGCATTTCTTTGAGTTTTTGCTCCCTTAAATTAGCATCTTTTTGAAAGGTGGAAACTGATGCTATCAAAAGGTTATTTTGCTTTGTTAACTCTTCGTTTGTTCCAGTTAGTTTTTTTGAATGCACTTCTAATTCAAGCAGTTTCTTTTCCAGAGAGCCTACCTAAAATAAATAGGGTAAATGTTTTATTAACTAAATCGGATTAGGTTTTAAAACCAAGAAAACACTTGCAAATAATATGGTTTCATAAATATAAATATACACATACATACATGCATACACTCTATAAGACACAGCTTTTCTCCCCCAAAAGTAGGGGGGGGGGATGTTAGGGCATCTTATGGTGCAAATGTTTTTCTTTTTTTTTAACCCATTTTAACCTGTTCTCTCATAGGGGGACTATATGTCCACTTAATTATTTTCCTAAGCATAGGCAAAAACTCCGGCTCCCGATAATAATAAAAAAAAATAATTTATTTTAATAGCGAATACACTACCATCAGCTTGAACATACACAAAATACAAAGTTAAAATCAATCAGGGGATTGCCCTCAAGCACATTGATCTCCAGTGTGAACACAGTATATCAATATACACATGTAACAAATAGTCAGTGCAGATAATAAACAAGGAGACTGCCAGATAGGTGTCTCTAAAGTGCTAACATTATACAAACATTATAGAAAACGTACTTTAATAGAATTAGCACTGATTTTAACATTGTTTTTTTGTATGTGTTCAAGTTGTTGATCGTGTATACAATATAGATAGATATATATTATATATATTCAGGAGCAATCCGTTTTTGACTACTTAGGGGTGCTATATGTGTCCACTTAATTATTTTTCTATTATGAAGCATGAATGGAGAAATGAAGAGACTTGGAAGATGCTTCCCTTCACAATGTCTGTAATGGTGTGATTGTTGGGGACTCTGCACACTGTTTGTAATGAGATGGTGGGGGGGGGGGATTATGCACAGTCTGTAATGGGGTGATTGGGAGGGGGTATTTTAGCACATTATTTGATTCTGAATATTTTTTGTTTCGATTTTCCTACTCTAAAACCTAGGTGTGTTTTATGGCCAGGTGCGTCTTGTAGAGCAAACACACACACACACACACACACACACACACACACACACACACACACACTAGTTTAAAGCATCTACTTACTTTATTAAACTGGACCAAAGGCCTGGCACAGTTAGAAAAGAAAACCCCCTAAAACTCCCTTGCCACATCTGCAAGCACTTACATTTGACTGCCTCACTGATTTTCTAGCGATAGCGGCCATTTTGGAGCTTCCTTTCCCAGCATCCCAGCCGTGCTGCTGCCAGGATTTCACTGACATAGCTGACAATGGATAGTATTGGGAAACCCAGCAGAACTTTTGGAACTGCAGGCTGCCTGCAGTTCCAGGAGATGCCATTTGAACTTATTGTTGAAGAACTGATTGTTGGTCAGGCTGGGAGGGAGACCTCATGAATGAGGACACCACCCTATAAATACCACAGCACCCCAATCTTACTGGCTCCAACTAATCAGCTGCAGTCAATTGAGTTTGCCTTTTGGAGGGTCGCACAGTAATGTGCAAGCAAGCGCAATCGGCCATTGATAGTCACAAGACGAAAGGTCTCTGCAAGAGAGCGAAAAACTGGTTTGTTTGTGCTGTCTGGTATCAAACCTGCAGCAGGGTGTGGTGGGTCATTCTTTGATTTGGGATGGCCCTATGCTATGGGCTGCTGAAAAAGACGCACCAACAGTCAGACATGACTGTGGATTTTGCATGAGAGGCAGATGCAAGGAAATTATGCAGCCTTCATCCACTTACAACTGAAGTCTATTGCATGCAGGGCAGGTGAAGTATAGTATATCTCAGTGCATCCGAAAAGTTGCTGGACTAATCAATACAAGCATATGCTGTATCTACAGTAGCATACAACATAGTATGTAAGGCTGAATAAAGACTTTAGTCCATTCAATTCGGTCTGCATATAAAACAAAATCCTCTACCAGTGTTTTAGTAGCCATAGCTGATAATGTTATTATATAGAAGAAAGGCATCCAGGACACTTTTCAACCCTTTAACTGGCAGCCACAAGGGTTCTTCTACAGAGAAAAGAACATGGATCGCTTGGCGAGTGAGATGTTCTCAGCTCACCGTACGTAAAAATGGCAGTTAAAGTGTTTATTATTATTATTATTATTATTATTGTTTATTTATATAGCGCCATCAACTTCCGTAGCGCTTTACAAGTTAAGAATACAGACAAGGTAAAACATATAGCACAGAGAACAATACAAAATTAGATGCCACAGGTTAAAACCAAGTGTTGTGAGCACAGGAGACAAATAGGGAGGAGTGCCCTGCCCTTGCGAGCTTACAGTCTAAAGGATGGGGGTGGAGACAAAGGGGGTGGGGTCACAAGTGGTAGAGCTTGAGTTGGGCTGCATGTGCCATTGAAGGTTATAGTAGTTGCTTAAGCCAGGTCATATGCTTGTCTGAAGAAGTGAGTTTTGAGGGCGCTTTTAAAGGCTTGGAGTGATGGAGAGTGGCGGATCGAGCGGGGGAGTGCATTCCAGAGAAGTGGGGAGGCACGGGAGAAGTCTTGAAGGCGGGAGTGCGAGGAAGTAACCAAGGAAGAGGACAGGAGAATGTCAGAGGCGGAGCGGAGGTTGCGCTTTGGTTGGTAATGCTGGATCAAAGATGAAATGTAGGAAGGGGCCTGGTTAGAGAGAGCTTTGTGTTAAACTCTTTTAGTGTATTCCTCATGACTACATCCTCTGGCAGGGAGTTCCATAGTCTCACTGCTCTTACAGAAAAGAATCCTCCGCTATGTCGGTGGAGGAAGCGCCTTTCATCTAAACTTAGTGGTAGCCCCCGGGTTATAGTTACACTCAGGGGTATAAAAAGACCGTAGGACAGATCTTAGTATTGACCAATGATATATTTATACATAGTTATAAGATCACCCCTCAGCCATCTCTTTTCCAAACCAAATAAATCTCTGCATGGTTGTATCTACCTTAAAACTTGCACCCACGCATTAAACTATTCTCTAGGTTTTGTAAAAAGTATAACAATTACATATCTATTAAGGAGTAACAATTGTGTCTGCAGCCAAAGTTACAGGACAACTATAGACAAAATGATTTTCCAGTTATTCCAATAAGCCCCCTCAAACTTCAACATTTGGCAAAGTTGAGTAACAATTACCCCACAAAACAGCAAAGCAGGTCTGTGCAGATGTGAAGTACATCATTTTTCTGCAGTTTTAATTTACTGAGCGTATGTTCTATATGAATGTATATCGGTGCAAAATATTTAAACAAATGCTCTGTGTAAGTGCACATTAGTTTAAAGAGGATGTTTTACCAAGTTTGGGACCCCAAAACTGCAAGAAAGGGATAGACTTTTAGTAGACTAAAACTTTTGTCAGTGGACCTTAAAATGTCCATTTTGTATAAACTGAAAAGAGTATGTGAAGGGAGACCAGGTAACTAGTTTGCAAACTTGCAACTTGAAAATCTTTTGGCAGAAAACCAACTACAGAGAGCTGGTGTAATATGAGAAGAGTGGCATATAGATGTGCTTTAAAGAGCAAGTTAAAAATGACCAAACTCTCTCTTAATTAGACAGAACAGGAGCATGCCAAATCAGGGAAACTGGCCCGCCAATAATTACCACCTTTGAGATCCCTCCTCAGCGTGCAGTAGCAGGCCAATCAGACTCACCAGGCCAGTGGCTGCAGAGTTCTGTGCTGGGCAACGAACTTGAAAGACATGGAACACAGATAAGTATTAGCGACTCTATTCCACCAACTTTGGACTCTGTGGAATCAAGCTGTGGACTAGCAAAAAAGTGGTGTTTTTTATGTTATCTGGGCAATAGCATTACTATACTGTGCTAAAACTCTGCTTCACAAAGGCAGTACAACTAAAACAATCTAAGCAGTAAGAGCTTGTGATGGCTTTAGTCAGCACAAAGGAACGGGGAGAAGGTTAGAAAACTGCATTATATTCAAACACCTATGACCCCAGCTGCACTTTTCTAGTGTAATGTAAGGAACATACACCAAATTCTTATGATGTATGCAGCTTAAAATCCTGCTGCAAATCATGCTTTTCATTTTTATGTATAAAATCCCCCTAAATATATTCAGATACTTCATATTGCATGATGTTATGTGGCAGCTTGTCCTCCAAAACTAACAGAATCCTAAGTGCACAGCGTTGTCCCCTTGAGCCACTGCTTTTTTTTTTTTATTCATTTCTTTTTATATATGCATAATGTTATATACTGCCAGTTAGTCAAGATGATTAAAAGGAAATAGAGCATGCCTTCTGGGCTTAGACCCATTCTTAGCAATGTAGCATTTTACATCTGCAGAGATGAAAATGTATATCTGGCAAATACCATTAGAATAAAGGATATAAAGATGATAACTTAAAACAAACTGGGTGACATTCCAAACTGCAGCGCTCAAATTATTCCAATTACTCACTCCACCTTCACATAAATGAAAGTGAGCACTTTGTGGTCGGTGTGTTATTATGCTAACATGATGTTTGTCATTCCATAATAACAAGATGACAGCATTTATTACCTGCCCATATGGCATTTGTTAGGAAAGCACGCAATCAAATCATTTACTCAAAATTACTGTAATTCTTCTGCCACATAATCTGTAGTCAAACAGAAGACACTACACACCTCTCTAGATATCCAATTACTGTATGAATCTAACATTAAAACAGTGTGCTGTTTTCTTCTAGACAATAACAAAATACAGAAATATATAAATGTATATTCCTTTTTAAGTATTAGATTTAAATACTAAAACCTGTTCAGGAGATAGTAGAGCAACATTAGGCTAAGATTTCAGTGTAGCTACATACGACAATGAAATTTGATTGTATTGCCAGAGAAGAAAACTGAATCTAGGTAAACTAGCCCCCTGTTTTTAACCTAGTTTAGAGACAGATTGTAGGTTGGTCAGCAAGCTAACTGGTTTGAGTGCTGTGGCCCCTTTAAGACTTTTG
The DNA here is from genome assembly GCA_027917425.1 of Gastrophryne carolinensis. Taxonomy (NCBI): domain Eukaryota; kingdom Metazoa; phylum Chordata; class Amphibia; order Anura; family Microhylidae; genus Gastrophryne; species Gastrophryne carolinensis. Next base: position 360,106,824 of record CM051234.1, read on the forward strand.
TATTCTAATTGCCCTGCTAATGTGCACCTCCCTGGTTAGTTATAAAATGGTCCGAGCGGCTGCCACCCCCCCCCCCCCTTTGTTTCTTTTGAATTTGTGCAAGCACATGGAGTGTGGGGTCTAGGCTGTATTGCAAGGTCTTTGACCCTTCCACCCCATGGCTTGCACTTGAGGTTTAGGGCAACCTCAGTTAAGCCTGCTCCCAATTTATCTATTGCATTGTATGTCCCAAATGGGGCTCTCATAAATTAGAGTTAGAACTGCACCCCACAGAGGCACCTTGGCGCTGGTGGTGCAGCTTAAGCATACTTCTGCAGATGTGTGTGACCGAGCCCCCTGTTTTTAACCTAGTTTAGAAACAGATTGCAGGTTGGTCAGCAAGCTAACTGGTTTGAGTGCTGTGGCCCCTTTAAGACTTTTGTATTCTAATTGCCCTGCTAATGTGCACCTCCCTGGTTAGTTATAAAATGGTCTGAGCGGCTGCCACCCCTCTTTTGTTTCATATACCTCAATTCCTAAGTATATGAATACAGCCCAGTATTCAGGATGCTGTAACCAAACAGCTGGAAAGCTCCCTGAGACTTGTCAAAAAAATACCATTTTGTGAGTACTCACCTGAAAAATGGATATTGTTGGTGTGCCACACACCCCGCTTCACCTTTAATATTCTTCACTATTGGGTTAACTCACCGCCAGGTGACGCTGTGCAGAGAGGAAGTCTTGTAACGAGCCCCCTTCCGGCCTATATATACCTGGTACCTCCCATTAATCACCAGTATATTAAAAAGCAGAAAGACAAGGTACCAGTAAATTAACGGTAACCTCAAAATAAATTAATAAAAGCTTCACCATATAAAGGATTCGGAAATACCGAAAAGGGTGGGAGTGAAGCGGGGTGTGTGGCACACCAACAATATCCATTTTTCAGGTGAGTACTCACAAAATGGTATTATTCTTGGTGTGCCACACACCCCGCTTCACCTTTAATATTCTTCACTATTGGGACATCCAAAAGCAGTGTCCACAAGGGATGGGCTGAGGCTCGCACATCAACTTTGTAAAACTTAGAAAAAGTATGAACAGAAGACCAAGTGGCGGCCTTACAAACTTGTTCAACAGAAGCTTGGTGCTGAAAAGCCCAAGACGCCCCAATGGCGCGAGTAGAATGAGCAGTGATACGAAAAGGGGGAACTTTCCCCTTAGCAGAATAGGCCGCAGTAATGGCCTGACGTATCCACTTGCTAATGGCAGATTTGGCTGGTGCCAAACCCTTCTTAGGCCCATAGGGCACAACAAAAAAGGAATCAGTCTTACGAAAAGGAGACGTGATAATCAAGTAGTACTTAACACAGCGTACTACATCCAAACAATGCAAAACCCTCTCTTTGTCATTCTTAGGATTAGGACACAAGGAGGGAAGAACAATATCTTGGTTCAAATGAAAAGCAGAAACAACCTTAGGAAGAAAGTCTGGCTTGAACCGAAAGACCACCTTATCCTGATGCCTCTCAAAGTAAGGCGCCTGGATAGACAAGGCCGCCAATTCCGAGACACGCCGGACCGAAGTGATCGCTACCAAGAAGACAATCTTCTGAGTCAGGGTAGACAAAGCAATATCTTGCAAAGGCTCAAAAGGAGGAGCCTGAAGAGCAGAAAGAACCAAATTCAAATCCCAAACCGGGAGTGATGGTTTCCTGGGAGGCCGCACATGCGTAACCCCCTGGAAAAAAGTTTTAACTAAAGGCTGAAGCGCAACACGCTTCTGAAAAAAGATAGATAAGGCAGAAACTTGCCCTTTCAACGTACTTAGCTGAAGACCAGAGTCCAGCCCAGATTGTAAAAACTCCAGAATCCTGGAGACCGAAAAGACCCTACAAGGAAAAGATCTCATCTCGCACCAAGTGATGTAGTAGATGATCGAAGAAGACCTCTTCCGGGCACTGATCAGAGTCTTGACAACTGAGTCAGAAAGACCCTCCTCCTTCAAGATGGAGGTTTCAGCAGCCAGGCCGTCAAACCCAGCGCTGGTAAATTGGGGTAACACAACCGACCCTGAGTGAGCAGATCGGGCCGAAGAGGCAGGACGAACTGGTCCACTGCCAGCCGAACGATGTCTGCGAACCACACTCGCCTTGGCCACCTTGGGGCCACGAGAACGGCGGACACCTTTTCCAGAGCCAACTTCCGAAGCACCCTGCCCAGCATGGGTATCGGAGGAAACAGGTATAGAAATCCCAGATCCCCCCAGCTCAGGGACATGGCGTCCACTGCCAGAGCCAGAGGATCCTGGGAGAGCGACACGAAGTTCGGGAGCCTGTGATTGTGACGAGAGGCAAACAGGTCCACCCCTGGTGTCCCCCATCGGAGACACAGTGAGCGAAACACCCGAGGATGGAGAGCCCATTCTCCCAGACGGGGAGAGCCCCTGCTCAACCGGTCCGCTTCCTGGTTCTCCACTCCTGGAATGTATACCGCCGAGAGACAAGGAACATGGGCCTCTGCCCAGGTCAGGATCAGGGACACCTCTCTGAGAGCACTCAGACTGCGAGTCCCTCCCTGATGATTGATGTAAGCAACCGCTGTTCGATTGTCTGAACGCACCTGGAGCGGAAGGCCCAGAACGTGCTGAGTCAGAAGAGCAAGCACCCGACGGATGGCTCTCAGTTCCAGAACATTGATGGGTAAGTGGGCCTCTTGAGGTCCCCACTGCCCCTGAAACTGCAGCTCCTTCCAGAATCCGCCCCAACCTGACAGACTGGCGTCCGTGGTGACAATTTCCCAAAGAGGGGTCAGGAAAGACCTGCCCTTCACAAGATTGGTCGAGACCAACCACCACTGGAGGGACTGCCGGACCCGGGAGGACAACTGGAAGGGCTGATCCAGCGACCGAGGCTGCCGGTCCCAGGACGCCAACAGATAAAGCTGAAGCGTCCTCGTGTGAAATTGAGCAAAAGAAACTGCCTCGAAAGAGGTGACCATCAACCCTATCAGCCTCATCCCCAGACGGATGGACGGCCGAGGATTGGAAAGTAGGACCCGAGCCAACTCCTGGATCAGATGAATTTTGGACTGGGGGAGAAACACTCTGTGTTGAAGAGAGTCCAACTGCATCCCCAGAAAGGACACCACCCTGGCCGGAGCGAGGGAGGACTTGGGGAAGTTGATCACCCAACCAAAGCTTTGCAGCGTGGAGACCACCAACCTGGTGTCTGTCTCCGATTGATTGAGCGACGGAGCCATGATGAGAAGGTCGTCCAAATAAGGTACGACACGAATGCCCCGAGATCTGAAAATGGCCATGACCCCTGCCAGCACCTTGGTGAACACTCTTGGAGCTGAGGTAAGGCCAAACAGAAGTGCCACGAATTGATAATGCTGATTTTCCATCACGAATCGAAGAAAACGTTGATGAGCGTGGCAGATGGGAACATGAAGATAAGCATCCTTGATGTCTATGGACGTCATGAAGATCCCTTGCCGAAGGGAACCGATGGCCGTACGCAAGGTTTCCATGCGAAACTTCCGAACACAGATGAACCTGTTGAGTAATTTCAGGTCCAGGACGGGACGGACTGACCCGTCTTTCTTGGGGACTGCGAAAAGATTGGAATAAAACCCGAGGCCCATCTCTAAGCGCGGTACCGGCCGGATGACCGCCATCTCTAACAGATTCTTTATCGAAGCCAGGAGCCCCTGTGCGGCCAAAGGATCGATGGGCACCCGAGACCAAAAGAACCGTGAAGGAGGGCGAGAGTCGCATTCCAGTTTGTAACAGGACGACACTACCTCCCGGATCCATCTGTCCGGAATCTCCTGGTCCCAAACCTGGGAGAAGTGTCGTAATCGTCCCCCCACCCGCACGGGTGAGGGCAGCCCCTCATTGCTGAGCGGGTTTACTAGCAGGCTTGGGCTTGGTGCCCCAGGACTGAGCGGGACGGCCACGGCCCTTCCCCTGAGTCCAACCTGCACCTCTGGTAGCGGGAAAGGAAGCCCCCCTACCCGCTCTGAATCCCCGAAATGAAGGCCTACCAGAACTTGCCCCCTTAAAGGGACGACAAGGCCTCTTGCGTTGTGGCATCTTACCACCCTTTGCGACTGAATCAATTTTCTCACCAAACAGACGCAAGCCCAAAAAAGGGAGAGCTGTGAGCACCTTTTTAGAAGCTGAGTCCGCTGACCACTGACGCAGCCATACTGACCGACGAATAGCCACCAGCATTGCAGCTGTCTTGCTACTCATAGCCAGCGCATCGTCCTGAGCGGATAGAACATAGGAAACAAAAGATTAACACTGCTTAAGCGCAGTAAACTCTTTACCAGTATCCCCATACAGCTCCTGAATTACAGACCTAACCGCCAATAGGAGAAGGGCCGAAGCACACACCGGGCGCATCGTTGACCCAGCATAAATAAAACCATGGCGCGCGTACTGGTCAATCCGACGATCCTCCCCATCTTTAGGGACAGTGGTCTCAGCAGACTGTACCATAGCCGTGCTGGAGAGCCCTAGCACAGGGGTATCGACGTCAGGAGGGACGGACCAAAGCTTCACCAATTCTGGCGGAAAAGGATAACGCTTTTCCCAACTGGAAGGGATTCCAGATAACCGCGTGGGATGTTCCCATTCCTTAAGGACCACCCTCTCAAAGTGGTGTTGTCTGGGAAAAACCCAACGCGGCTGAGGCTCTTTAAACAACTGGCCCTTTGGCAGGGTGACAGCCTCAGGCGGATCTAAATTCAGAATTTCAAACATCTGAGCCAGAATGGAGGGGGTGTCAAGGGAAACACCCGCCGACCAATCGCCAATAGCATCAGCCTCAAGCTGATCTGCAGGCTCATCTGACTCCAACAGGAATTCTCCCTCGTCCGGGGAGCCATCGGACCATTCCACAGGCTCACATACCTGTGAAGCCGAAGGTATCGGAGTCAGGTGCTTCCGTTTTGCAGTGGCTTTTGACCCTGCTTTAACGGGCACTATTTTCCGGAGGCTGGCCAATCGCGCCGCCACCTTGGATTGCGAATCCCCACTCTTGACAGTGTCATGCGGGGTCCGGAACAGGGAGGGAGAGGTAGGAGATGATGGAAGATGCGACGGGCCAGCAGCCGAAGCGACGGACTGACGCGCAATACTCTGCCTTGCACAAGGAATGCATACAAAGACATCATCATCTGGGAGCGGAGTCCCACATCTTGCGCACCCCCTAGATGGCCCAGAAGAACCATTTCCAGTAATAACGGAAGCCTCCATATGGTGATTTATGGTATTCGCAATTCTTTTGGGATTTAAGGCATAAGCCGACCCGGGATGCCCCCTTGTTGTAAATGTCCCGGAATTTTTTTTTTTTTTTTTTTTTTTTTGGGAGGATTTAATTCAAAAAGAAGATCCCCTTAAAAATCTATATATAAATATAGAATATATATATATATATATATATATATATATATATATTATTATTATTTTTTTTTTATGTCAAAATATATATATATATATATATATATATGTCCCAATTTTCCTTTCCTTTTTAAAAAAGAAAGACTAGCCAAGTAATATAGAGCCGGGAGGCCGCTTTAATCAGGGGTTCCCGGGATCTGTAGGGGAAGAAAAAACCAACAGTCAGATCCCCAAAAATGTGGCAACATGCAAACATACTAATGCATGGCACCAAGGTGCCTTTAAATAAACAAAGGAAAAACCCTTGCCCTCAATCATGATGAATCCCCTTATAGATCTCCCCCCCCATGTCTAAAAACACTATAAACAATATAGTTTTTTAAAAAGACACTCAACGGCCCCACACAAGGTGGGGCCGCTTACCTGCAAGGAACCGAGGGCGGCCGCAGCAATAGTATGGACGACGCAGCAGCCAGCAGCAGCAGCAAGAAGTAAACCAAACCATGTGTGGCAGCGAGCCCCCCCCCCCCACGTGACTTCCTTTAAGCCAGGAAGGAAGGAAGTGAGGCTGGGGCCGGTCAACACAAAGGCAGGAGGAGGGGGGAGGAGGAGGGAGGGAAGGAAAGACCAATGGGGGAGGGGGGAGGGAGGCTGCTATAGCAAAGGCTCAGGCAGCAAGCCAGCCTGCAATCAGCGCGGCCAAGCCCCAGCTGCCCCCTAAAGCAGACCTAAACGCTGGCCAAGCCGGCCAGTACTTATCTGCAAGACCAAGGAAAGTCCTTTTAAGAGGAAAAATAAGAGGAACAATCAAACCAAGTGCACACATGCGGTGCAGTCTGCTAAGTGCATGAAAGTAAAACACACGTTACAAAAAGTCATACAGTGAAATACACACACACACAACCCTCTAACCCCCCCCCCCCCCCATAGTGAAGGGAGAAGGGACCGTAACGGGAGAGTAAGGGGCTAAGGGGACCCTCGGGACAGGGGAATCCCATTTCCGGATCACCATGCCGGATAGCCGCATTGCCCCCAAAAGAGGGGGTCGAGCGGAGGAGATAAGCTCCTAGGCACCTATAGTGCCGTCTACCAATTGCCCAGTGAGCAGCCTAGGCTGGGAGGCTTCCAATCCACCATAAAGGTATAAACAATCAAAACCGGGCAGAAATAGACCAAAAGGGGGTGCCGGGGTAAGACCCCGGCTACCTGTAAGCAGGAGACTTCAATCTTCTGTCTTGTCGTCAAGCAGAGAGAAAAATACTGGTGATTAATGGGAGGTACCAGGTATATATAGGCCGGAAGGGGGCTCGTTACAAGACTTCCTCTCTGCACAGCGTCACCTGGCGGTGAGTTAACCCAATAGTGAAGAATATTAAAGGTGAAGCGGGGTGTGTGGCACACCAAGAATAAAGAAAAGCTGGTCATATTGACACACAAAAATATACCATATTTTCACACTATAAGATGCACCTGACCATAAAATGCACCTAGGGTTTAATGGAGTAAAATAATTATATATATATATATATATATATATTCTGAACCAAATGGAAGAATAGGACTTGAATAAGACACCCCATCCCAGCATCATGAATAGGACACTCCCCTACCAGCACATTACCTTTATTTGGTAGTGTGGTAGTGTGTTTTCCCACCTTGCAGGCTACTATGCTGCACCCTTATCACTACCCTGCACCCCCGGACTCCCCCAAACGCTGCCCTGTTCCCTGCTGCACATCCATCAACATAATCCACCCCTATATTTGCCCTGCTGCCACAGTGCATCACCATCTCCACCCTGATCCCAGCTGCACCTCCATCTCTACTCTACTTTTTCGCTGCACCTTCATGATCTGCTGCCCCACTGCACCCCCATGTCTGTCCTGCTTCCACACTGCAGCCCCATCTACACCATAGGCTTGATTCAGAGAGACAAAAAAAGACTTTCGTTTTAGTGCCGATCTGTTTTTTTTTTTTTTAATTTTCCCGCTCTCGTATGAGTGTGCGAGCGATTCTATGCATGCATTGCTAACCTTCAGTCAAGTTTCGGTCCGTTCGTATGCCAAAGTACAAGTACGAGGATGTAATTTTCCAGCGTGACTTTTCTGTTTCATTTTCTCATGTTACAACGTCGGCTTTCGATTTTGCCCTTTTTCCATCGTCTCCTTCCACTAATCCTTTACATTTCCAGATAAATTCTGTTTTCCTTTTACCATAAATAATCGTCCGGACGTAAATCCTTACGATCTTGCGCCTGCGCACTACAAACTTAACTCATTAAAGTGCTCGCCTACATATTTGGCTCACTCACTTCTGCTACAATGCTTAGCTAAATCACTTTGCGCTTTCCTACATCTTACATGTTTCACCCCTAAAGCTCACCCAAACCACTTTGCGCTATCCTACATCTTCCATGTATCACCCCTAAAACTTACCCAAACCACTTCCCGTTAGGTTCTTCTTCCATTTTCAGCCCCTAAAACTTACCCAAACCACTTCCCGGTTAGGTTCTTCTTCCATTTTCGGCCCCTAAAACGTACCCAAACCACTTCCCGGTCATCTGAATCTTCATCTCTAAATATTTATTTCACCCTTTGTTTGTTGTTAATGCATTTGTGCAAAAAAATGACAATGAAACTTTTATTTTGTTTTTTTTTATATTCGAAGGCCATTTTTGGTGGCTTTTAAAAAAATGTTTTTGATATAAATATAACAAACTTTTTTTTTGTTTTTATTAAAACATTAACATTTTTTACAACTTTAACCCTTTAACTGCCAGCCTACCTGGAGTTTTTGTTACCAGACCATTTTTCACTATTTTGCACTATGCATGTTAAACTGTGATTTTTGAAGGGATTTCCAGGGATTTCCCAGGAAAATTATATATTGTTTTTTTTTCAGCAGACATAAAATGTCTTGTTTGTCATTTGTCAAGTGTATTCTTAATATTTTGGGGTGAGATATGTGCAAAAAAATAAAAAAAAAATCTATTTTTTACAACTTGTAGTGTTTTTTTGTAATAAAAAATGTAAGTTTGTCAATAAAATCTTATTGCATGTGAAATCCCAATTTCTTCCGGTTACAACGGTACCACATATGTATAGGTAGACACCCTTTCCTGCCCAGGAGACTCCCCCAAACTGAAACAGCACTTTAAGAGATTTTTAGATCAAATACAGCTATGCTAAGCGCTATGTGCACCTTGCAGTTTTTAAATAAAAACAACCCTTTACATTTGAAAATACCCCCAACAAACTATATATTCTCTGGAAATACACACTTCAAGCTTTCTAGGTGTACCAGGCTTGTTGATGTTGCCACAGTTTTCTGGAAGTTCTCCCTCAATGTATTCTTTGGTTACACAGAGCTTCCCTAAAAAAGGATAAAAAAAGCAGGATCAAAGCCACATTTTCCTAAAAAAAACTATATGCAAACAAGAAAAAACAAGTTAATCTGAAAAAGCAACATCCCCCGAACCGAACGATACCCAACATGCATAGCTACTGTCAAAAGAAGAGTTGCCTAACACCAAAAAGTAAAGCATGTGCACAATGGTAATTTTGCTTGAAAATTTCAGCTCTGCAGACAAAGTGTGCACCTTGCGCTTTTTCTACCAAAACAACCCTTTACAGTTGGAATACCCCCCACAAACCATACATTCCTTGAAAGTACACATGATAAGCTTTCTAAGCGTACCCAGCATGTTGTAGTGGGCCCATCTTTCTGAAAGTAATCCCTCAAAGAATTCTTTGGTCGCACAGGGTTTCCTTAAAAAATGTATAATAAAGCAGAATGAAAAATGAGTTTTCCTAAAATATCAATATGTAAACAAGAAAAAACAAGCTAAATCTAAAAGCGCAAGTTCCCCCGAGCAGAACGATACGCAACATGCATAGGTACTTTTAACCCTTTTAACTGCCAGCCTACTTGAGATTTTGTCACCCTCTCTTGACAGGTCATTTTTAACCATTTTGCGCTATGCTTAACTGTGATTTTTGCAGGAATTTCCAGGAAAATTATATATTTTATTTTTGCGGCAGAGTTTAGGCTTTAACATGAAATGTCTTGTTTGTATTTTTTTTACTGTTTTTTAAAATATTTTTGAGCAAATTAAACAACACAAAAAAAATATTTTTTTTACAAAATTGTCTCCTTTATTTCAAATAAAACCTTTTTTTTTTTTTTTTTCTTAAAAAAAACATATTGCATGTGAAAGCCCCATTTCTCCCGATTACAACGGTACCACATATGTATCGGTAGCCCCCCGTTACTGTTACAGAAGATCCCCCCAAACTGAAAAGAACACTTTATAACATGTAAAAATAAAATACAACTACAATCCACACTATAACCCTTTCGCTGCCAGCCTACCTGGAGTTTTTGTCACCCTTGGTGCCAGACCATTTTGCACTATTTTGCGCTCCCCATGTTCAAATGTGATTTTTGAAGGGATTTCCCAGGAAAATGATATATTGTTTTTTTCAGCAGAGTCTGGGCTTCAACATGCGATGTCTTGTTTGGCCTTTTTTTTTGTGTATTCTCAATACTTTTTGGTGAAATATGTGCAAAAAAATAAAAAAAATCTATTTTTTGCAATTTGTAGTGTTTTTTTGTAATAAAAAATGTAAGTTTGTCAATAAAATCTTATTGCGTGTGAAACCCCAATTTCTCCCGGTTACAGCGGTACCACATATGTATAGGTAGACACCCTTTCCTGCCCAGGAGACTCCCCCAAACTGAAACAGCGCTTTAGGGGATTTTCAGAAAAAAATACAACTGTGATATGCGCTATGCACACCTTGCAGTTTTTCCAGAAAAATAACCCTTTACATTTGAAATACCCCCAACAAACTATATATTCTCTGGAAGTACACACCTCAAGCTTTCTAGGTGTACCAGGCTTGTTGATGTGGCCACAGTTTTCTGGAAGTAATCCCTCAATGTATTCTTTGGTTGCAAAGAGTTTCCCTAAAAAAAGGATAAAAAAGCAGAATCAAAGCAACATTTTCCTAAAAAAACTATATACAAACAAGAAAAAACAAGTATAATCTGAAAAAGCAACATCCCCCGAACAGAACGATACCCAACATGCATAGCTACTGTCAAGGGAAGAGTTGCCAAACACCCCAAAGTAAAGCATGCGCATAACGGTAATTTTTCTTGAAAATTTCAGCTCTGCAGACAAGGTGCGCACCTTGCGATTTTTCAACCAAAACAACCCTTTACATTTGGAATATCCCCCATAAACCATATATTCCCTAAAAGTACACATGTTAAGCTTTCTAAGCGTACCCAGCTTGTAAATAATCGTCCGGACGTAAATCCTTACGATCTTGCGCCTGCGCACTACAAACTTAACTCATTAAAGTGCTCGCCTACATATTTGGCTCACTCACTTCTGCTACAATGCTTAGCTAAATCACGTTGCGCTTTCCTACATCTTACATGTTTCACCCCTAAAGCTCACCCAAACCACTTTGCGCTATCCTACATCTTCCATGTATCACCCCTAAAACTTACCCAAACCACTTCCCGTTAGGTTCTTCTTCCATTTTCAGCCCCTAAAACTTACCCAAACCACTTCCCGGTTAGGTTCTTCTTCCATTTTCGGCCCCTAAAACTTACCCAAACCACTTCCCGGTCATCTGAATCTTCATCTCTAAATATTTATTTCACCCTTTGTTTGTTGTTAATGCATTTGTGCAAAAAAATGACAATGGAACTTTTATTTTGTTTTTTTTTATATTCGAAGGCCATTTTTGGTGGCTTTTAAAAAAATGTTTTTGATATAAATATAACAAACTTTTTTTTTGTTTTTATTAAAACATTAACATTTTTTACAACTTTAACCCTTTAACTGCCAGCCTACCTGGAGTTTTTGTTACCAGACCATTTTTCACTATTTTGCACTATGCATGTTAAACTGTGATTTTTGAAAGGATTTCCAGGGATTTCCCAGGAAAATTATATATTGTTTTTTTTCAGCAGACATAAAATGTCTTGTTTGTCATTTGTCAAGTGTATTCTTAATATTTTGGGGTGAGATATGTGCAAAAAAATAAAAAAAAATCTATTTTTTACAACTTGTGTTTTTTTGTAATAAAAAATGTAAGTTTGTCAATAAAATCTTATTGCATGTGAAATCCCAATTTCTCCCGGTTACAACGGTACCACATATGTATAGGTAGACACCCTTTCCTGCCCAGGAGACTCCCCCAAACTGAAACAGCACTTTAAGAGATTTTTAGATCAAATACAGCTATGCTAAGCGCTATGTGCACCTTGCAGTTTTTAAATAAAAACAACCCTTTACATTTGAAAATACCCCCAACAAACTATATATTCTCTGGAAATACACACTTCAAGCTTTCTAGGTGTACCAGGCTTGTTGATGTTGCCACAGTTTTCTGGAAGTTCTCCCTCAATGTATTCTTTGGTTACACAGAGCTTCCCTAAAAAAGGATAAAAAAAGCTGGATCAAAGCCACATTTTCCTAAAAAAAACTATATGCAAACAAGAAAAAACAAGTTAATCTGAAAAAGCAACATCCCCCGAACCGAACGATACCCAACATGCATAGCTACTGTCAAAAGAAGAGTTGCCTAACACCAAAAAGTAAAGCATGTGCACAATGGTAATTTTGCTTGAAAATTTCAGCTCTGCAGACAAAGTGTGCACCTTGCGCTTTTTCTACCAAAACAACCCTTTACAGTTGGAATACCCCCCACAAACCATACATTCCTTGAAAGTACACATGATAAGCTTTCTAAGCGTACCCAGCATGTTGTAGTGGGCCCATCTTTCTGAAAGTAATCCCTCAAAGAATTCTTTGGTCGCACAGGGTTTCCTTAAAAAATGTATAATAAAGCAGAATAAAAAATGAGTTTTCCTAAAATATCAATATGTAAACAAGAAAAAACAAGCTAAATCTAAAAGCGCAAGTTCCCCCGAGCAGAACGATATGCAACATGCATAGGTACTTTTAACCCTTTTAACTGCCAGCCTACTTGAGATTTTGTCACCCTCTCTTGACAGGTCATTTTTAACCATTTTGCGCTATGCTTAACTGTGATTTTTGCAGGTATTTCCAGGAAAATTATATATTTTATTTTTGCGGCAGAGTTTAGGCTTTAACATGAAATGTCTTGTTTGTATTTTTTTTTACTGTTTTTTAAAATATTTTTGAGCAAATTAAACAACACAAAAAAAATATTTTTTTTAGAAAATTGTCTCCTTTATTTCAAATAAAACCTTTTTTTTTTTGTTTTTTTCTTAAAAAAAACATATTGCATGTGAAAGCCCCATTTCTCCCGATTACAACGGTACCACATATGTATCGGTAGCCCCCCGTTACTGTTACAGAAGATCCCCCCAAACTGAAAAGAACACTTTATAACATGTAAAAATAAAATACAACTACAATCCACACTATAACCCTTTCGCTGCCAGCCTACCTGGAGTTTTTGTCACCCTTGGTGCCAGACCATTTTGCACTATTTTGCGCTCCCCATGTTCAAATGTGATTTTTGAAGGGATTTCCCAGGAAAATGATATATTGTTTTTTTCAGCAGAGTCTGGGCTTCAACATGCGATGTCTTGTTTGGCCTTTTTTTTTGTGTATTCTCAATACTTTTTGGTGAAATATGTGCAAAAAAATAAAAAAAATCTATTTTTTGCAATTTGTAGTGTTTTTTTGTAATAAAAAATGTAAGTTTGTCAATAAAATCTTATTGCGTGTGAAACCCCAATTTCTCCCAGTTACAGCGGTACCACATATGTATAGGTAGACACCCTTTCCTGCCCAGGAGACTCCCCCAAACTGAAACAGCGCTTTAGGGGATTTTCAGAAAAAAATACAACTGTGATATGCGCTATGCACACCTTGCAGTTTTTCCAGAAAAATAACCCTTTACATTTGAAATACCCCCAACAAACTATATATTCTCTGGAAGTACACACCTCAAGCTTTCTAGGTGTACCAGGCTTGTTGATGTGGCCACAGTTTTCTGGAAGTAATCCCTCAATGTATTCTTTGGTTGCAAAGAGTTTCCCTAAAAAAAGGATAAAAAAGCAGAATCAAAGCAACATTTTCCTAAAAAAACTATATACAAACAAGAAAAAACAAGTATAATCTGAAAAAGCAACATCCCCCGAACAGAACGATACCCAACATGCATAGCTACTGTCAAGGGAAGAGTTGCCAAACACCCCAAAGTAAAGCATGCGCATAACGGTAATTTTTCTTGAAAATTTCAGCTCTGCAGACAAGGTGCGCACCTTGCGATTTTTCAACCAGAACAACCCTTTACATTTGGAATATCCCCCATAAACCATATATTCCCTAAAAGTACACATGTTAAGCTTTCTAAGCGTACCCAGCTTGTTGTAGTGGGCTCATCTTTCTGGAATTGATCCCTCAAAGGATTCTTTAGTTCCGCAGGGTTTCCCTAAAAAATGTATAAAAAAGCTGAATAAAAAACACCTTTTCCTAAAATATAAATATGCAAACAAGAAAAAACAAGCTAAGTCTGAAAGTGCAAGGTCCCCCGAACAGAACAATACCCAACATGCATAGCTACTTTTAATCCTTTTAATTGCCAGCCTACTTGAGATTTTGTCACCCTCTGTTGACAGGTCATTTTTCCCCATTTTGCGCCATGTTTTGCGACATGTTTTGCGACATTTTTGCTGGAATTTTCAGGAAAATTATATATATATATTTTTGCAGCAGAGTTTAGGCTTTAACATGAAATGTCTTGTTTGTAAATTTTATTCTGTTTTTTTACAATATTATTAAGTAAAAAAAAAAAAAATAAATAAATAAAATTTTTTTTTAGAAAATTGCCTCCTTTATTTTAAATAAAAAATGTATTTTATTAAAGAAAACCGTATTGCATGTGAAAGCCCCATTTCTACAGATTAGAACGGTACCACATATTTATCGGTAGCCCCCCGTTCCTGCCCAGGAGACCCCCCTAACTGAAACAAGTACTTTATAACATTTACAAATAAAATACAACTACCATCCACACTACAAAGGGTTAAATCGGGGAAAAAAATTACATAGGGTCCCCCCTCCCTTAAAAATCCCCCCCAAAAAAACGACATGGGGGCCCCCTTACCCGAAGTAACCAGCCCAGGACCAGCTATGCAGGGCTTGTAGGAACAGGGCACAGGGGCCAGCTTTTGTGGCCCCTGGCCCTGCAGGCTACAAAGCCCGCATAGCCCGTGGGCCCGGGCTCTTCTGCCCCCCCTGGCCTTTGGGGAGGCAGGTAATGGGGGTGCCAAGGGTTAATGGCAAGTCACCCGCTAGTGCAGGTGACTTGCCATCCCCCAGCCTTGTGAACTGATATAGGGTCTTGTGGACCCCTTACCAGTTCACAAGGGGTTAAATGTAAAAAAAAACCACCACACAGACGCAGAAAAAAATATTTTATTATTATTTTTTTTTTTTAATACTTACCTCCCATCCATCTTCCCCTCCCAATCACTGGCTTCTGCTCATCTGCTGGAAGCCTTTTATAGCTGCTGGGTGACAGAACAAAAGGGGTTATTTTTTTTTTATTTTTAAGGGTTAAAAACCCTTAAAAATCAAAAAAAAAAAAAAAAAATGACGTGGGGTCCCCCTTACCCAGCATTACCAGCCCGGGACCAGCTATGGGGGCTTGTAGGCACAGAGTGGGGGGGCCAGCTTTTGTGGCCCCCCCACCCTGCAGCCTACGAGCCCACATACCCTATGTGGGCCCAGGCTCTTCTGCCCCCCCCTGGCCTTTGGGGAGGCAGGTAATGGGGGTGCCAAGGGTTAATGGCAAGCCACCCGCTAGCGCAGGTGGCTTGCCATCCCCCCAGCCTTGTGAACTGGTATAGGGGTCATGGACCCCTTACCAATTCACAAGGGGTTAACAGTAAAAAAAAAAAAAAAAAACACCACACAGATTAAAAAATAACTTTATTAAAAAATAAAAACTTTTTTTTACTTTACTCACCTCTGATCCTCAGCTTCTGTGTCCCTCGCAGTTCTGATGACAGTTATTGTCATCGCTGTCCAGTGGAGGAGGGAGGCAGGTGATCAGATCATCACCTGCCTTCCTCTTCCTGTGGCCAGCGATGACAAGTGTGAGAATCGCAGCCCGGAGCCAGGACGACACATCGGCAAAATGGCGGCGCCCGTCGAGCAGGACAGGGAGAGGGCCTTTCAGGCAAGAAAAAAATTGGCATGAGGTTCCCCTTCCAAGGTGGGGGGGTAATCCCCATTTTTTTATTTTTTATTTTTAAGGGTTAAAAACCCTTAAAAATTCCCATAAAAATGACATGGGGTCCCCCCTACCCAGCATAATCAGCCCGGGGAACAGCTAAGCAGGGCTTGTAGAACAGGGTGCAGGGGCCAAGTACAAGCCCGCACCGCCTCAATCAGCCCGGGCCCTTCTGCCCCCCCTGGGCTTCGGGGAGGCAGGCAATAGGGGGGCCGGGGTTAATGGCAAGTCACCCGCTAGCCGCAGGTGACTTGACAGCCCCCCAGCCTTGTGAACTGGTATAGGGGTTTCATGGACTCCTTACAAGTTCACAATGGGTTAAAGTGGACCAACACCCAGGGCTGATCGGCCCGGGAATCTATAAGATTCCCAGACCGTTCTATTCCCTCCCCCCCGGGGCATCCAAAATCAGGATGCCCCTCTGTGTGAAACCCCCCGGAACACCCTCTACCACTTACTTGAATCCCGGTCCTACGGCGCATGCGCAGGCCGCATCCCCGTTATCCCTCTAGCAGGGCGCATGCCCGCGCTGGCTATTTATGAATGGCACGCTCCCTGTTAGAGGGAAGTGGGGGATGCGGTCTCCAGCACGCTCAGAGTGGCTGAGATTAGACGTCTCTTAGACGTCCATAACTCAGCCGCTCTGCGCGCACTGATTGGACGAGCGGCCGCGCATGCACCATAGGATCGGGGTGAGATGAGTTATTGTGGGTGATCGGGGAGGTTTCACACATCCCGATCGGGGATGCCCCGGGGGAAAGGACCAATACCCAGGATAGTCAATATCCTGGGTGTTGGTCCACTTTAAATGTAAAAAAAAAACACACCACACCACAAAATGCTGGAAGCATTTTATACCTGCTGTGTAACAGGACATAAGCGGTTAATTAAAAAAAAAAAAATTGACATGGGGGGGCCCATTTTTTTTGGAATTTTAAGGGTTGAAAACCCGTAGGGTCCCCCCTACCCAGCGTTACCGACCCAGGCCAGCTATGGGGGCTTATAGAACAGGGCGCAGGGGCCAGCGTTGGTGGCCCCTGGCCCTGCAGGCTACTAGCCCACATAGCCACTAAGTGGCCCGGGCCCTTCTGCCCCCCCCCCCCCTGGCCGTTTGGGAGGCAGGTAATGGGGGGTCTCGGGGTTAATGGCAAGTCACCCACTAGCCGCAGGTGACTTGCCAGACCCACAGCCTTGTGAGCTGGTATAGGGGTCTCATAGACCCCTTACCAGCTCACAAAGGGTTAACTGTTCAAAAAAAAAAAAAAAAAACACCACACAAAAGTATTTTATAAAAAAAAAATATATATATATATTTTACTGTACTTACCTCCGATTGTAAGCTCTTGTCCCTCGCCGCTGTGCTGACAGATGCCGGCGATCGGCATCCAGAGAAGGGGGAGGCAGGAGATCAGAGGATCTCCTGCCACCTCCTTCCCCGGGCACCAATCACCGGCATCTGACAGCTGAGAGAGCTGAAGCCGGTGATCGGGGCCGGGATGACGTCATTAGCCCCGTCCCCTAACTAATAACACCCTACCAAAAACCTGTGGGCCAATACAAATAACACTAATAAGTATTTTTGGATAAAAAAAAGGATATGTATGTTGGATCAAGTACAGAATAACTTTAAAGTGCCTATTTAAGGTCCACATTAAAATGTTTCCCCTTGGCCAACATGAAAAACATTTGAGAAGCTAAATACGGTCTATTGTTACACAGGGACTATTTACAAGGAGGGATTTTACAAGGAGGGATTTTGAAAATTGAAAAAGAACATTTAGGTTAACTATATTAAAAAAAATGACAGTTTGGACTTGCCTGTAGATGTACTCGTCGGCTGCCAGAGGCACCAGGGCAACATGAGTGCAGTCAATGGCACCCATGACGTTGGGCATGTCGGCGATGTTATAAAATGCCAGCTTAATCGCGTTCCTGGCTATCATGTCGTCAGGAAAACAAATATATTTCTGACTAATGGGAGCCATGCCTTCCAAAAACTTGAATAGCGTGCGGTTCAGCATAGGCTGGGAGATCCCCACGGAGAGGGCACCCAGCCTCTGGAACGAGCCGTTCGCCAAAAATTGCAGGCAGCCAAGCATCTTGGTCGTACCTGAAATTGCTTGCCCCTTCCTTGCGGTGCGCTCTAACCATGACCACAGCTCACTATACAACTTATGGAGGGAAGCGCGATTAAGTCTGGTCAGCTCGAACAGCTCAACGTCATGCATGCCATCGATGTGCATGTGTCGCCGGTGCAATCTGGTCTCGACCATCCGGACAATTTCAATGCCCATTAGCTGGAGTTCCTCATGCTCCACAAAGGCACTAGACTGGTTCATATCTGCTGTTTCCGAGGTCAAAATGGTCCCGTAAGGGGATCGCAAATGAAACGGGTTTATAAGCTGGTGGTCCGTCGGCAATCAGCTCTCTGAATGAGACGCGAGCCGATACCAATAACGTAAATTATCTGAACGAACAAAACATATCAGATTTTGATGGGAAAATGATCCGAACTAACAAAAATGATCCGATTTGCTTTCGTTCATCGAAAGCGCATATACTCATTTGCCCGAACATTCGTACGAATGAAAAATGAATTAAAAAAAAACCAAAAAAATGACAAACACACACAAAAACTTTCACAGACAGCTACAGAAGTCCAGACGAATGTGCCTCTGAATAGAGCCTCATGATTTCTGCTGCACCCCCATCTCTGCAATGCTGCACCCCATGTCTGCACAGCAGCATCTTTCTCCCCACCTCTGCCCCGCTGCCACCTGCACTCCATCTTGGCTCTTCTCCCCGCTGCACCCCCCATCTATGCCCTACTGAACCCTATTTCTGCCCTGCTGCACACTGCACCTCATCTCTACCCTATTGCTTCACCATAAAGGGGTGCAGCCATCTGAGGACTGCTAAATGTATCTAGCTGATATACTAAAGAAAAGATTGCCAAGCAAAGGGGTGCCAAACTTCCTCCTCAAGGGCCATTAACAGGCCATGATTTGTGGGTCTTCCCATAGCTGGCTAACTTTAGCTCTGTTGGAGCACCAATTACTTCACCTGTGCATCTGTGTGGAAATCTATAAAACATGACCTGTTGGTGGCCTTTAAAAAGGAGGTTTGACATCTGTGGTCTATCATAAAAATCATCAATCACATTCCCCAAGAAACCAGGGTTTAATTAAAGTGGACTAAAACTCACGAAGTCCATAATATTCCCGGGCAATTGATTCCCTCCCCCCGGGGCATCCCGTGTGTCCTCTTTGTATAACCCCTTCAGGTCGCCCAAAAACTTTCTTTCCCGGGCCAACGGCACATGTGCGAGCAGCGGCCGCATCCCCGCTATCCCAGTGGCCATCAGTGTGCTCAGATCTGCTCGTATTAAATGAGCTCCCAGCTGAAGGGGCTCGAGCGGATCCGAGTCTGCTTATTGGACGAGCGGCTGCGCATGCGTCGTAGGAGCGGGAAAAGGTGAGTTTGTTTGGGCAACCTGGGAGGTTTCACACAGTGGGACAAGGACCAAAACCCAGAATAGTCAAAATCCTGGGCTTTGATCCAATTTAAGTATTCGGCCTCAGAAAATTAAGTATTCAGATCTCAGAAAAGTAAGGGTTGGATTATGGTCTAACTTTAAAGACATATGGCTAAACTTTAAAGACATTTACAAATAAATAATACATTAATTGCTCCTGTATTAAAGATAGGAAACTTTAACTAATTTATCTATCTTAATAAGCCTGATCTTTGCAGACGAAAAGCCTATCAAATGATGTATTCCACAATAAGGCAAATGTTTAAGAAACTGATCTATGAAGCTTTGTTCTACTTAAAGCAGACTAACAGTTAAAAATTACTTAAAATCGGACCAACACAACAAACAGTGCTCATAAGCATC
The DNA here is from genome assembly GCA_027917425.1 of Gastrophryne carolinensis. NCBI lineage: Eukaryota > Metazoa > Chordata > Amphibia > Anura > Microhylidae > Gastrophryne > Gastrophryne carolinensis. The sequence continues at coordinate 360,126,367 of CM051234.1, forward strand.
CCTCCCCAGGGCAATTTAGATTCCTGCACATAAAAATTAATTTACCTTTTTCTAACTCCTGCTGTGGTAAATTTTAAAAACAAAATGGCAGCTCATGGTTCTGCAGGCCACCTGAAAACAGGAAGTGCTGCTGGCTTTTCTGTCACTGTGCATGGTTAGTTGAATCCAGACAGCAGCATGGCTGAGATGCTGGAGAGGAAGCTCCAAAATGGCTGCTAGCACTAGAAAATCAGTGTGGTGGAATTTAAGCTTTGAGTGGATACAGGGGCAAATGTTAAGTGCTGACAATGCTTCAGTATCATGCATGCAGATGAGGCAAGGGTGTTTTGGGAGTTTTCTTTTCAAACTGTAACTGGCTGTTGGTCCGGTTTAAGATTTCTTTTGTTTACAACCAGCATGGTGTTCAATGGTGTTTCAATTTAGTATAAAGTGGAGAGAAGGTTTTTCTCTGAAGCCTATTCCTGCAAAAGAATAAAACTTCCCTTTAAGCATATATTAAATAAAGGTACCTTTTGTAGGGTATACTGTATATCCTCCCCTACATTTTTCCTTGGAGTGCTGATCCTAATAGATTCTTCTTTTCCAAGTCGTAAAAGCAATTCTGTAATGAAAAAGACAAAGACAGACAACATTACAAATAAAGGAAAAATTTAAAAGATAGCATACAGAAGTTATGATGACAAGCTTTTCATGTCATCAGAAAAACAATGTGAACTCCAAATAAATTGATCTATTTTCTTGTCAAGTTTTGGACAGTCTCTAAGAACTGACCTTTTTTAAAGTCCAGTGTCACACAATTGCAAAGCCTTTGGAACATCATAGCGATTTCCTCTTCTTGTTATCCAGTTGGAACTTTACAAAGGTACAATGCGTTTGGAGGTTAAAGCTACTGTACTTTTATTCTGATTTTCTTTCTTTTATACGCTATGCTGTCTTTGCCTTAAAAGCCTTTTTATCTATAGTCTCAGCCAGTTTTATTCTTTAGGTCCTGTCCCCCTGCTAGGAGGATCAGAGTGATTGGCGAACAAAGCAAATAGTAACAGAATTAGGATGAACGAAAACTTTAAACCTCTTCTCTTTCACATTCTCAGTTGACACATATTACAATTTGCAAGGTAAAGCCCATTGATTAAAATATAAGCAATGTGAAATGCATAATCTAGGGCCTGTCTATCAAACGGGGGGGGGGGGGGGGGGGAATTACATTCTATAGCATGACCACAGTGTAACTACTTGTTAAAACGGACAGCAAAACACACAGGTGTTTCACTATTTACCAGTTCAGAGCATTGACATGCCAGCACAGAGGAGTGTTTTATTGCGTGGACTCAATAACCAAATTTAAAGAGGAAATCACAGCCGAGGTGCATCCTGGATTCCTGATGCAACATACCTTACTGCACCTCCTCACCACCACCATATGCAAGGACAGCAACTGTGCCCCACCCCAGTATTTACCACATTGCATCGATTTGGCAGCCATTTACTGACTGCCAGTGAACTGAAGTCACGGACAGGAGTTGTTCACTACAGTATTCTGCCCGAGAACACGCTTGGTCACGGGTGGTCATGTGGTGCAGCAGACTGACAGCAGACTGCGGGATGTGTAAGTGTGAAGTACATGGTATCATGCGGCATGGTGTGGAGCAGGGAAATCATTGTGCACCTATGGCAGAAGAAAAAACATTTTTTTGTGACACCCCTTTTATTATGTATCTTTTAGAAAGAGCGTTAAGTTTATAATTTTAATAAATTATAGTTATGTAGTCTGCCAAAAACCACTTGACCGACTTAATATCCTTGAGGACATGCCTTTGGCACACAACATACACATTAAAAAATGCAATTGAAAGAGGACTGGCTATTAAAATTCCTTATCAAGGTATAAGACTAGTTCCACCAAACTCTCAGGCATAAATGCCTTCTATAGTCCGGAGGCATATTTGTTTTGCGTTCACATGGGCATGTTTTAAAAAGGTAGTTGATCAGCTTTCTTGGAATTCAGCTTTGTATTCACAAATATGTTAATTGTCAATGTAGCCTTTGGAATCCCAAGAGCATTTTATTAATTCCTTCTCTGCTAACAGATTGCTCTAAACCCACATGTTTAGTATATTACATGGAATGTTCATGAAGTTAGTAAATAATACTGTGCAATATTATTTCATCATCATTTGGTGAAATGACCCACGACTCCAGGGGGTTTTACAGTGGATGCCCAGGGGCAGGCTAGAGGATGGCCCTGGAGTCTTTTCAATTCCAGAGCCAGCGACAAGGGTTTGTCCCGCTTTAAACTAAAGACTGGATGAAGTAGCATGCAAGTCAATTCTATTTGCAACAATAGGCAAATCCTTAAGCAGTGAAGGTTTTCATACGGGGGGGGGGGGGGGGGGTCTGCCCTAGAACAATCAGTGCAGTCAAGATGCACAAACACAGCCCAAGACACTGGATGGGGGCCTTTGCTTTGACAGATGAAAACCATATTCAAAAGTTTGCTGATCTTCACATGTTAGAAAAGGTACAACCCCACAGGTTGTGATGTGACCTAATTCCCTGCTCTACATTTGCCATTTCTGTCACAGAAACTGTCCCAACTGACATACAAATTAAACAGATCAAGGAAAAAGCAGCTCATCCCACTAATTATATCCAACAGCATGGATCAAGCAGGCCACACATGCTATAATAGTAAAGATGCTTTAAATATAAGATTCTCCTTGTGGAAAAATAACAGGTGCACTCCCACCATGGGGACCTCAAGCTCCTAAGCCAAATGCTCACGTGATATACTAAGAACTGCTACTACCGCTAACAGAAACCTGTTTAATGAAACCACTCCAAGGTGTACCCGCCAATTTCCACCATTATGTGTGCTCTTTAATGTGCTTGTCCCTTGACCCTGCAGTGACTGCTAACAGTACATTGGTTCATAGTGACTACCCAGAAAGAAAATGAGGAAAGACCCCCTTCTCAAAGCAGGAACACATGCAAAGATAACCAAACTTTTTCAAGTCCATATCTACTCACCTAAAATAGGTACACTTCCTGCTAATCTACTCATATTTGGTGTATAAGATATACTACAGAAACTTTAAAAAAACAACAGTTTCCACCAGCACATTATTTAATTACTTACAAAGGACTTTAAACATGACTTAATTATACACAGAGCAAGACGCATCCCTTACTGTTCAATGCCAGTCAGACTATTGCTGATTTAGTAATAGAGATGTAAATAAGCAGACAGTTATTCCATATGGAATTATGAAATGCACAGTAATTTACAAATGAGGGCACCCAGGGAACATCTCTACATGCCAAGATGCTGCACTATTCCATTAACAGATTTACTGTTACTGGTATTATCTCTCAGATGTCCCTTTGGCAAATATGGTGTCCTAAATAGCACAGTGGAGTAGAATAACTTTTCCAATAATAAGGAAAATATAAAGAAAACATAATGCAGTCCTCCAATATACAGTATGCTGTAGCTACTAGGTTTTCTTTAGTAATTCATGGATTTGAACTGTAAGTTAACGTTAGATAGTATATTTTAACATTAAAGGATGCAATCAGTTACTTATATTTGATAATAAAACATGGTATCTAAATGGGTAAATAAGTAGAAATTTTAAAGTAAAATTGCACTAAAAAATGTCAATGTGTAAACAACTTTTTTGCCTGTGGTTCAGGACAATTTTATTTATAACCCAATGTGTATTGGCAGAGGCACTCTTACTCAAATCAATATGGTCGGGTGCAATGGCTAGCGGTGGCGCCGCATAACATATGTCAAATGAAAGCCAGCACTCCTCATTACTAGATTTGCTTGTATTGTGCAAAAAAATACCATTTTGTGAGTACTCACCTGAAAAATGGATATTATCGGTGTGCCACACACCCCGCTTCCCCTTTAATACTTACGATCGGGTTACTCCACCAGCAGGTGGCGACGTGCAGGGAGAAGTCTTGAAAATGAGCCCCTTCCGGCCTATATATACCTGGGACCTCCCACTGAATCACCAGTTATTCAAAAAGCAGAAAGACAAGGTACCAGGAAATCCAACAGTAACCTCAAAATAAAGAAAAGCTTCCATATAAAGGATCCAGGATACCAAAAAGGGCGGGTGAAGCGGGGTGTGCGGCACACCGATAATATCCATTTTTCAGGTGAGTTCTCACAAAATGGTATTATTCTCGGTGTGCCACACACCCCGCTTCCCCTTTAATACTTACGATCGGGACACCCAAAAGCAGTGTCCACAAGGGATGGGTATCCAAAGGCAAGGTGAAGCATAACTTAAATGACTGCAGTCTGCAGAACTTTGCGGCCAAATACAGCATCCGCTGAGGCCCGCACATCAACCTTGTAAAACTTAGAAAAAGTATGAACAGAAGACCAAGTAGAGGCCTTACAAACTTGTTCAAAAGAAGCTTGGTGCTGAAAAGCCCAAGACGCTCCAACGGCGCGAGTAGAATGAGCAGTGATACGAAAAGGGGGAACTTTCCCCTTAGCAGAATAGGCCGCAATAATGGCCTGACGTATCCATTTGCTAATGGAAGATTTGGCCGGTGCCAAACCCTTCCTAGGCCCACACTGCATAACAAAAAAGGCATCAGTCTTACGAAAAGGAGAAGTAATAATCAAATAGTACTTAACACAGCGTACTACATCCAAACAATGCAAAACCCTCTCCTTGTCATTCTTAGGCTTAGGACACAGGGAGGGAAGAACAATATCCTGATTCAAATGAAAAGCAGAAACAACCTTAGGAAGAAAGTCTGGTTTGAACCGAAAGACCACTTTGTCCTGATGCCTCTCAAAGTAGGGCGCCTGAATAGACAAGGCCGCCAACTCCGAGACACTCCGAACTGAAGTGATAGCTACCAAGAAGACAATCTTCTGAGTCAGGGTAGACAAAGCAATATCTTGCAAAGGCTCAAAGGGAGGAGCCTGAAGAGCAGAAAGAACCAAATTCAAGTCCCAGACAGGGAGTAATGGTTTCCTGGGAGGCCGCACATGCGTAACCCCCTGGAAAAAAGTTTTAACTAAAGGAAGAAGCGCAAAACGCTTCTGAAAAAAGATAGATAAGGCAGAAACCTGCCCTTTCAAAGTATTTAGCTGAAGACCAGAGTCCAGCCCTGATTGTAAAAACTCCAGAATCCTGGAGACCGAAAAGACCCTACAAGGCAAAGACCTAACCTCACATCAAGCGATATAGGCTTTCCAAGTCCTATAGTAGGTGATAGAAGAAGACCTCTTTCGGGCAGCGATCAGAGTCTTAATAACCGAGTCAGAAAGACCCTCCTCCTTCAAGATGGAGGTCTCAGCAGCTAAGCCATCAAAACCAGCGTTAGTAAACTGGGGTAAGACAGCCAACCCTGAGTGAGCAGATCGGGCCGAAGAGGCAGAACGAGCTGATTCACTGTCAGCCAAATGATGTCTGCGCACCACACTCGTCTTGGTCCTCTTGGGGCCACGAGAATGGCGGACACGCTTTCCAGAACCAGCTTCCGTACCACTCAGCCTAGCATGAGTATCGGAGGAAACAGGTACAGAAAACCCGGGTTCCCCCGGCTCAGGGATATGGCTCCCGCCGCCAGAGCCAGAGGATCCTGGGAGGGCAACACAAAGATCGGGAGCCTGCAATTGTGATGAAAGGGAAACAGAACCACCTCCGGTGTCCCCCACCGGAGCGGACTGCAGACTGCCGAGAGACAAGTAACATGAGTCTTCGCCCAGGTCAGGAGCAGGGACTCCACTCTGAGAGCACCCAGACTGGAAGTCCCTCCTTGATGATTGAAGTAAGCAACCGATGCTTGACTGTCCGAGCGTAGCTGAACCAGAAGGCCCAGACCATGATGGGACAAAAGAGCAAGAACCAGACGGAAGGCTCTCAGCTCCAGAACAGACGGCCGAGGATTGGAAAGAAGGATCCAAACCAACTCCTGAATCAGACAAACCTTGGATTGAGTGAGCAACACCCTGTGTTGACCGAAATCCGACTGTATTCCCCGAAAGGATATCACCCTGGCTAGAGCAAGGGGGGACCTGGGAAGTTTGAAAAACTTCCGATGCAGGACGGGGCAAGCTGACCCGTCCTTCTAGGGGACTGCGAAGAGAATGGTGTAAAAATTGAGGCCCATCTCTAAGTGCGGCACCGACCGGATGACCGCCATTTCCAGGAAAACCCGTGAGGGAGGGCGAGACTCGAACTCCGGTTTGTAACCGGGCGACACCACCTCCCAGATCTATGTGTCCGGAGACTCCCGGCCTTAAACCAGGGAGGAGTGTTGCAATTGTCCCCCCACCCGCACGGGTGAGGGCAGCCCCTCATTGCTGAGCGGGCTTAGCAGTAGGTTTAGGCTTGGCGCCCTAGGACTGACCGGGACGGCCACGACCTCTTCCCCGGGACCAACCTACAGCCCCGGTAACGGGAAGGGAAGCCCCTCTGCCCGCTCTGGCTCCTCGAAAGGAGGGACTAAAGGAACTCGCACCCCTGAAGGAGCGACAAGGTTTCTTGAATTGAGGCAACTTACCATCCTTGGTAACAGCATCCAATTTCTCGCCAAAAAGGCGTAAACCTACGAAGGGTAGCGCTGTAAGCGCCTTTTTAGAATTAAGGTCCGCCGTCCACTGGCGCAGCCATATAGACTGACGAATAGCCACCAGCAATGCCGCTGTCCTGCTACTTGTTGCAAGAGCATCGTCCTGAGCAGTCAGGGCAAAAGAAACAAACGACTCACACTGCTTGAGAGAGCTAATCATATCACAAGCGGGATCAAGATCTGCAAGCAGATCCCTAATCATGGATCTAATAGCCAGCAAAAGAAGCGCCGAAGCACAAATTGGCCGTAGTGTCGAGGCGGCACTGATAAAACCATGGCGAGCCAATTGATCAATCCGACGATCCTCACCATCCTTAATGGTAGTGGTGCCAGAAAGGTGCAACGCAGCCGGGCCAGTCAACCCCAACACCGGGGTGTCAACTTCGGGGGGCACTGACCAAAGCTTCACCAAGTCCTCTGGAAAGGGATAACGCTTATCCCAATTAGGAGGAGTTCCGGCCAGGCGCGCGGAATGTTCCCATTCTTTAAGGACAAGCTTGCCTGGGAAACACCAAACGCGGCTGGGGTACACCAAACAACTCACCTTTTGGCAGAGGGACCACCACAGGCGGATCCAAGGCCAAAACTTTAAACATTTGAGCCAAAATGGAAAGAGTGCCAAGGGACACCCCCACAGCCTGATCACCAGCAGTATCAAACAATAGCTGCTCTGCAGGCTCATCCGATTCCTCAAGAAGTCCCCCCTCCTCATCAGGGGGACAATCGGAATAATCCAAAAATTCAGATACCTCATCCTCCGGGGCAGGTACTGCCGGAGCAAGGTGCTTCCGCTTTGCCGTAGCCTTCTGAGCCACTGAAGCGGAGATAATTTTCTCGAGGTTGGCCAACCGCACATGCACCTCGGAATGCGAATCCCCATTTTTGACAGTGTCACACGGGGTCCGGACTAGGTTGGGGGGGATAGGAGATGACGGAAATTGCGAGGAGCCAGAAGCCAGAGCAACGAACTGGCGCGCAATGTTCTGCTGAGCACATGGAACGCATAATATGACATCATCGCCTGGGAGCGGAACCCCACAGCCTCCACACAACCTGGATATCCCCGAGGAGCCATTTCCGGTAACATTGGAAGCCTCCATATGGTGAATTTGTGGTATTCGCAACAACCCAGGGTTTTACGCAATAAGCAACCCGGGATGCCCCTTTGTAATTAAAGTCCCGAAGTGGGAGGATTTTTTTTTTTTTTTTTTTTAAGCCTAGGAAAATCCCAATTTAGAGACTAAGACTATCCAGGTATAACAGACCGGGAGAGCCACTGCAGTGAGGGAATCCCAGAATCTGTGGGGGAAAAGAGACCACAGTCAGTCCCTCAGCTACAATCATACATAACCAATAAGGCAAACATATATGGCTAGCTTAAATATCTTGAATAAATATATATGACACATGTAATTTCAAGGCAAAGCAGAGTGCAAAAAATCAGAGCACATACTGTGTATAAATGCATGCCCATACACATATATATATATATATATATAGATATATATATATATATATATATATACACAACACTACACATTTTATATATATATATATATATATATATATATATATATATATATATATATATATATATGCAAATACACATACATCACAATGGTAAAGTGCACAATCGCAGCCACTGGAGCACATATCCCACCTACGTGATAAAATCAACATTCCCCATAAGTAGAAATGCCCCAGGGAGAAAAATGCTGCACAAGCAGCCATAGCATAAGAACGGCCCCACGTGTGCAATTTTTCTGCCGCAAGGAAGCTCTTCCCCCACCGGCTGCAGCGTCCAGGTCTCTAATGAGACCAGGGAAGCGGGGGGCGGGCCCGGAGTCAGAGCGTCCCGGCCACGCCCCCTTAACACGCAGAGCGAGGCCGCAGAGAGCGCAGCCCCGCCCCCTAGTGACGCGGGTCGCCATAGGTCGACCGCAAAGACAGGGAAAAACAAACAAGCGTGCAGTCAAAAACAGGCCCCAGCAGCCCTAGCCATGCGCTGACACTAAAAACTGCCAAGACCTTTTCACAGTAAAGTAAAGCACTCATGCACATTACACCCCCTCCCCCCCCCCCCCCCCCCCCAGCGAAGGGAGAAGGCCAAGCGGGAGAAGGTGACCTAAATGGACATCGGGACAGGGGCATCCCAAATCCGGATCACCAGCCGGATAGCCGCATTGCCCCACAAGTGGGGTCGAGCAGAGGAGATAAGCTCCTAGGCACCTAAAGTGCCATCTACCTTTGCCCAGCCCGCAGGCTAGGCTGGGAGGCTTCCATTTAACTAGGCATAAAAAACACACAAGAACTGGGCAGAAATAGACCAAAAGGGGATGCCGGATTTTACCCCGGCTACCTGCAAGCAGGAGACTTCATTCTTCTGTCTTGTCGCTTCATGCAGAGAGAAAAAACTGGTGATTCAGTGGGAGGTCCCAGGTATATATAGGCCGGAAGGGGCTCGTTTTCAAAACTTCTCCCTGCACGTCGCCACCTGCTGGTGGAGTAACCCGATCGTAAGTATTAAAGGGGAAGCGGGGTGTGTGGCACACCGAGAATATATATACATGCAGTATTCAAATTCCATCCACTAGTTTGCGCCAATATGCATCCATACGTCCAACGTTTCGGGGTGTTGATACCCCTTCATCAGGGACACACAAGAACAAAGCCAAGCAGATTAACACATTCCACTTACTATTTGACCTGTAAGGGTCGCCAAACTCCCGCCTGACATCATCAATGACGTCAGCATTTTTATTTTATTTTCCTTTCTTCTGTTTTTTTGTCCTGTATGTGTTGTCTTTCATTTGACATGACTTATTTATAACCCAGGGGCAGTTAAGTCGTGTCTCTTTAAGGCTGGGCGTTAGGCTGCTGAGCCAAGGAGAAATATGGCTGACTGTATCCAGTTCGTGTTATGAATATTGGGCACAGGCTGAGGTAAAAAAAATGAAGCACAGGCTGTTTTGGGGCACTGGGCTGGGGATAAAAGGTGACTACATATACGTCCCTCTGAGTATAGGTGCACTTTAAGGGCAAATAATCGTATGCTCAATAATAATATTAATAATTGTAATCCCTTACTACATAACCTAGATCCAGATCAATTTCTGCCACCTATGCCCCTAGAGGGCAAACAACCTCATGTATTTAAAAAAAAAAATATCTTACAGATATCAATATATATATGATATAAACAGGCATTTGTAAACAACACTAATTTCTATTCAGATAAGAAAACTATTATAGAGAACTGCTCTATATTGCATGCACATAACAGTCTTGGAGACTTTTTTTTCTCCCACAATCAGGGTGGACCCATGTTTCATTAACCTGTAACTATTCGAAAATGGAAGTCTCAATTATGGATTCCACTTTATGGCACATTTTCTCTAAATATGTTTCAACAGACTGTTCTGAATGATTCCCTACCCCATTGAAATTGCTTGCCCAAAACTTCACGTGGTAATAGGAAGACACATTATAACAGTTTAAAGCAATCATTTCTTGGATTTTTTAGGCCTTTAGAATTCAATCATGGAACAAAGCTTCAAAAGTATCACTTACTTTGTAGACACACACTGTACAGCACTTGTCATTCTGTCACTTCCAAGGTTTTCATCAGCACTGACACTGTGCTGCATGTCCAGACATGTCTCAACCAGCAAAGGCAACCAGCAAAGGCAAGCTCAGCTCTCTAACACTTGACAGAATGTACTGCAGTAGATACCCTACTGCACAATCCTGTTACAATTATAAAGTCAGTAAGTAAATTATGGTTTGGGTGGGTTTTAAGCCTTCGTGCTACAGCATACATTAAAACGGCAAAGAACTGCATGCTTCCAATGTTTTGCTAAAAGTATCTGAAGATTTCAATGTACCTCAAAACAAATCCTGTTGTAAAATCTAAAAGCAAACCTTCCCAAAAAGTGTGGGGGCTGTTAATGCAGCAAGAGAGGCCCAACCTTATCCTACCGTGTATGGTTTTGAACATAAAAGTTATTAAATAATGTGTATGGTGTTTTCATAACATACTTTTGGCTGTGTAGTGTATAGTTCAAGGTAGCAGAGCGGTTCTTTGGCCTCAATGTAAAAGAACTTTTAAGGATACAAAATAGGACTTGAATCTATAGCCAGATTCAGTGTATGCTCTTATTAGGGCAGTTACGCCATGTGACCTTTACATGGTTCAAAACACTCTCTGGGATCAATAATCTTTAACCACTGTTGACATGTCTAGAAACACAAAAGGATTTGAGTGAATGGTTTAAAGGTCAGTTCCACCCAACATTTAAAGAAAAATAGGGGGGGGGGGGGGGGGGGGGGTTCTAGAAAAATTAATAAAAAGGAGCTGTAAAGTTTTTCAGAATGATTACTGTTACAGTAAAAAAAAAAATCCTTTTGGCATACTAATACTTTCATTGGGTTTGTTTACGGATGAAAGATAACAGATAAAGAAATAGACAGATAGAGGACAAAACCCATTAACTTAAAATGTAATGCACATATTTTAAACAAAATATTTTGGCATAATAACCTTCTTTAAAATACCCTTCATGTAAATATTTTTTAAAAATAATTACAATAAGAAGTAAATATCAGCTAGACATATTCAAGGTATAGTTTTAGCATTAAGATTACAAGAAAATGGTCAGAAGAATCCAACCAGCTTTAAGGGCAAGCACACCCACACTGTTATAGAACCAAGACTGTTCCTATAGTTTCCCAGCAGAGCTTGTTTACGACTCCGATCCTGACCTGCCTGCCAACGACCTTGGCTTGTTTAAACGTTCCAGTCCAGCTTTGGTCTGTCTTCTACCCAGAGCTTGGCAAAACCCACTCCTAGGTTGCCTGACCTGAGGCCTCCCTGCAGCCCAGTCTATCCTCACCATTAGAGGCTCTAGTAAAAACCAGGCTGGTCCTTAGATTCCAGGCTTCCCTGTCGAGAGGTGAGCCGGTTCCTAGTCTCCGCAATCTGGGTTCACACCCGGTAGCCTGACACACACTGATCTTAATCAAATATGATTTATTCAAGAAATCCAATCATTAACCCTTTCAGTGCCAAGCACGTAGATTCTACGTGCTTGCTTCCACTCCACTTAAGTGCCAAGCACGTAGAATCTACGTGCTTGACTTCTCCCCCTGCTACAGTAAAAGTAAAATAACAAAAACACTCACCTGACCCCTTGTTCGATCCGGCCGGGTCTCCACTTCATCTGGGGGGGCTTCGATCCCCCACCCAGGCCCCCCGGGTGCAGGGGAGGGCCCGGACCCCTTCAGCAGCCGCCGAAATACATGTAAAAAAAAAAAAATAAATAAAAATGACATTTACTTACCTCAATGCCCGATCGCTCCCGCAGGGTCTCCTCTTCACCAGGGGGGTCTCCGATTGCCCCCCCCCCCCGGCTCTCTAGCTTCAGGAGAGGGCCTGAAAGGCCCTCTCCCTGTCCTCCTCGACGGGCGCCGCCATCTTGTCGCTTATGACGTCACTCCCGGGTGTCGTCCTGGCTCCGGGCTGTCATTTCTGACACTTGTCATCGCTGGCCACAGGAGGAGGAAGGCAGGTGATGATCTGATCGCCTGCCTCCCTCCTCCACTGGACAGCGATTACAGCAACTGTCATCAGAGCTGCGAGGGACACAGGAGCTGAGGATCAGAGGTGAGTAACGTAAAAAAAAAAGTTTTTCTTTTTTAATAAAGTCATTCTTTATTCTGTGTGTTTTTTTTTTTTTTTACTGTTAACTCCTTGTGAACTGGTAAGGGGTCCATGAGACCCCTTATACCAGTTCACAAGGCTCGAGGGTCTGGCAAGTCACCTGCGGCTAGCGGGTGACTTGCCATTAACCCCCCAGCACCCCCATTACCTGCCTCCCCAAAGCCCGAGGGGGCAGAAGAGCACGTGGCCACGGACTATGCAGGCTTGTAGCCTGCAGGGCCCCTGTGCCCTGTTCCTACAAGCCCTGCATAGCTGGTCCCGGGCTGGTTACTTCGGGTAAGGGGGACCCCATGTCATTTTTTTTGGACTTTTAAAGGTTTTTAACCCTGGGAGGGGGGACCCTATGTCATTTTTTTTAAATTAACCCCTTATGTTCTGTAACCCAGCAGCTATAAAAGGCTTCCAGCAGGTGAGCAGAAGCCAGTGACTGCCGAGGGACACAGAGCAAGATGGATGGGAGGTAAGTATTAAAAAAAAAAATAATTAAATATTTTGTGTGTGTGGTGTTTTTTTTACACCTAACGCCTTGTGAACTGGTAAGGGGTCCAAGAGATCCCTATACCAGTTCACAAGGCTGCGGGCTGGCAAGTCACCTGCGGTTAGGGGGTGACTTGCCATTATCCCCCAGCACACCCATTACCTGCCTCCCCAAAGCCCAGGGGGGGGGGGGCAGAAGAGCCCGGGCCCACGGGCTATGTAGGCTTGTAGCCTTCAGGGCCAGGGGCCACAAAAGGTGGCCCCTGCCCCCTGTTTCTACAAGCCCTGCATAGCTGGTCCCGGGCTGGTTATTTTGGGTAAGGGGGACCCCATGTCTTTTTTTTTAGATTTTTAAGAGTTTTTAACCCTTATAAAATCCCCCAAAAAATGGGGTCCCCCCCCCTTCCTGGGAGGGGGGACTCTATGTCATTTTTTTTCTCGATTTAATCCTTTGCAGTGTGGATAGTAGTTGTATTTTATTTGTAAATGTTATAAAGTACTTGTTTCAGTTTGGGGGGGTCTCCTGGGCTGGAACGGGGGGCTACCAATAAATATGTGGTACTGTTCTAATCGGTAGAAATGGGGCTTTCTCATGCAATATAGTTTTCTTTAATAAAATACATTTTTTATTTAAAATAAAGGTGGCGATTTTCTAAAAAAAATTGTATTTATTTATTTTTTTACTTAATAATAACATTGTAAAAAACATAATAAAATTTACAAACAAGACATTTCATGTTAAAGCCTAAACTCTGCTGCAAAAAAAAAAAATATATATATATATATAACTTTCCAGAAAATTCCAGCAAAAATGGGGCAAAACATGGCGCAAAATGGGGAAAAATGACCTGTCAACAGAGGGTGACAAAATCTCAAGTAGGCTGTCAATTAAAAGGGTTAAAGTAGCTATGCATGTTGGGTATTGTTCTGTTCGGGGGACCTTGCGCTTTCAGACTTAGCTTGATTTTTCTTGTTTGTATATTTATAATTTAGGAAAAGGTGTTTTTTATTCAGCTTTTTTATACATTTTTTAGGGAAACCCTGCGCAACCAAAGAATTCTTTGAGGGATTAATTCCAGAAAGATGAGCCCACTACAACAAGCTGGGTACGCTTAGAAAGCTTAACGTGTGCACTTTCAGGGAATATATGATTTATGGGGGATATTCCAAATGTAAAGGGTTGTTTTGGTTGATAAAACGCAAGGTGCGCACTTTGTCTGCAGAGCTGAAATTTTCAAGTAAAATTACCGTTACGCACATGCTTTACTTTGGGGTGTTTGGCAACTCTTCCCTTGACACTAGCTATGCATGTTGGGTATCGTTCTGTTCGGGCGATGTTGCTTTTTCAGATTTTACTTGTTTTTATATAGATTTTTTAGGAAAACGTGGCTTTGATTTAGCTTTTTTATCCTTTTTTTAGGGAAACTCTTTGCAACAAAAAATTACATTGAGGGATTACTTCCAGAAAATTGTGGCCACATCAACAAGCCTGGTAGACCTAGAAAGCTTGAGATGTGTACTTCCAGAGAATATATAGTTTGTTGGGGGTATTTCAAATGTAACGGTTGTTTTTCTAGAAAAACTTCAAGGTGCGCATAGCATAGTTGTATTTTATCTGGAAACCCCTAAAGCTCTGTTTCAGTTTGGGGGAGTCTCCTGGGCAGGAAAGGGTGTCTACCTATACATATGTGGTACCGCTGTAACTGGGAGAAATTTTTTATTACAAAAAACCACTACAAATAGTAAAAAATTTATTTTTTTTAATTTTTTTTTCACATATTTCACCCAAAAATATTGAGAATACACCTAAAAAATGACAAACAAGACATTTCATGTTAAAGCCCAGACTATGCTGAAAAAAACAATATATCATTTTCCTGGGAAATCCCTGGAAATCCCTTCAAAAATCACATTTGAACATGGGGAGCGCAAAATAGTGCAAAATGGTCTGGCAACAGAGTGTGACAAAAACTCCAGGTAGGCTGGCAGCGAAAGGGTTAAATAAAACACATAAAACATTTAAAAACAATAGTCAATCACTGTGCCTGGCTGGCTACCATATAATAACGTGCAACAATGTTTTAGATGGCTGTTAAAAAATTGTTCTGTATATCAATTCATCAAAAATCCTTATAACATGCAAGTGCCACATTCGCAATACAATCACCACTAGACAATAACTGTACCCTATATATGGATCCATTTGACTGTGCTAATTCTCATCAAACAATGTAAAAATATACATAAATCAAAATTAAAGTGCTTCCATGCTGAGAATAAAAGATAAAGTGAAATAATTTCAAACCTGCCAGTTCAGCGGAGTGGCGTCCGCAAGCACCCACGTGTTCTGTGGTTTCCTACCCCACTGCTCAGGGTGAAGTAAAGCAAAAAATTAAGAGTCACCTGTATTTATGTGTCCACATGCTGTAATATGCCGCCATAACAAGAACGCATGTGTGCTATGTTGCTGGTTGACCCCTGTCTGCCCCATCCCACCCACTGACGCGGCTGCAGCCAGTAGCAGAGAAGGTGCGGGCGATGCACCAATGAGTTCGCAGCAGTCGGTGGAAGGACTGTACTGAATTTACATTATTGACAAGTCTCCAAGGCAAGTTCTGTACAAATCATCTTGTTAAATATTATTATAACAAAGAAACACTTACATTTCTGCCCATTGTGGTCTATGGATCTAAACCTGAATCTCTACTATAAACCGGTGCATATTAAATGCAGGCTGGTGGACCCAAAGGTGCTGGCTGTTTTTCTTTTTATTGTTGAGTGCAACTGAGGCTAAAAATACAATTCTGTGATTACTCACCTGTAGAATTGATATTATGAGTATACAGTATGTCCTTTTCCAAATCTAATACTTACAGTTGGGATATACTCCGCCAGATGGCGCTGGACTGCAGAGACATCGAAAATAGGCTCTTCCCGGCCCCTCAAATACCCAGGGACCTCCCACAAATCCCCAGCATTGAAAAGCAGTTAAGAAGAAGCCGGGAGCATTAACAATCCAAACTATCAACTATAACAATGATAACAATCACCATACAGGGGATCCAAGAAAATGCAAACCAAGGGTGGGTTGGAGCAGGACGTACTGTATACTCATAATACCAATTCTACAGGTGAGTAATCACAGAATTGTATTATTCTTAGTATACAGTACGTCCTCCTCCAAATCTAATACTTACAGTTGGGACATTCAATAGCAGTGTCCATAAAGTAGGGTAGGATCCCCAAGAAAAAATAGCAGCAGGCAGTTTAAACCACTGCCGCCTGCAGAACCTTGCGGCCAAAAACAGCATCAGCTGAGGCCCTAACATCAACCTTGTAAAACTTTGAAAAGGTATGAACAGAAGACCAGGTAGCGGCCTTGCAAACTTGTTCAACAGAAGCCTGGTGCTGAAAAGCCCAAGAGGCACCAATAGCACGAGTGGAGTGAGCAGAACGGAGGATTCTTCCCCTTAGCAGAGTAGGCCTGAATCACAGCCTGACGAATCCACTTGCTGATAGTAGATTTGGCAGGAGCCAAACCCTTCCTAGGACCAGAAGGGACCACAAAAGAGCATCAGTTTTCCTGAAAGGTGCAGTAGCCACCAGATAGTACTTCAGACACCTAACCCCATCCAAAGAGTGCAAAACCCTCTCCTTAGCATTGCTAGGATTAGGGCACAAAGAAGGAAGAACAATATCCTGATTCAAATGAAAGGCAGACACTACCTTAGGCAGAATATCAGGTTTGAAACGAAACCATACCTTGTCCTGGTGCCTCTCATAGTAGGGGGGCTGAATGGACAGCGCCGCCAACTCAGACACACGCCTGACAGAAGTGATAGCCACCAGAAACACAACCTTGAGCGTAAGAATGGCCAAGGCAGCATCCTGCACAGGTTCAAAGGGAGCACCCTGCAAGGCTGACAGAACCAAGTTCAAATCCCAAACAGGCACCATAGGTTTACGTGGGGGACGCACATGAGTGACCCCCTGGAAGAAAGTCCTGATCAGAGGGTGCTGAGCAAAGGACTTCTGGAAAAAAATAGCCAGGGCAGACACCTGACCCTTCAGAGTACTGAGTCGGAGCCCCATCTCCAACCCATGCTGCAGGAACTTCAGAATCCTGGGAATAGAGAACACACGACAGTGAAGAGACCTAGACTCACACCAGTCAATGTAGGCACGCCAAACCCTGTAATAAATGGAAGAGGAAGACTTCTTCCTAGCTTTAATCAAAGTATCCACAACTGAGGAAGACAGCCCCTTCTCCATCAAGATGGAGGTTTCAGCAGCCAAGCTGTCAAAGCCAGAGTTTGTAAATTGGGATGGCGTAGTGAGCCCTGAGTGATCAGATCTGGCACGAAGGGCAGAGCGTACTGATCTACTGCCAGCTGTACCACGTCTGCGAACCACACTCTTCTTGGCCACCTGGGGGCCACCAGAATTGCTCGCACCCCTTCCAGAGCAATCTTGCGCAGAACCCTGTCCAGCAGAGGGAATGGAGGAAAGACATACAGGAACTGAAAGTCCTTCCATGACATTGCTAGCGCATCCGAGGATCCAGGGGATCCTGGGACAGAGAGACAAAAGCTGGAAGCTTGTGATTGTGGCGGGACGCAAACAGATCCACATCTGGTTGGCCCCAACGGTGACACAGAGATTGAAACACCCTGCTGCATAGGGACCATTCTCCCTGGCGAGAGGTCCCCCTGCTCAGAGAGTCCGCCAGGTGATTTTCCACCCCCGGGATGTACACAGCTGATATGCAGGGAACATTGGCCTCCTCCCAAGTCAGGATCTGAGACGCTTCCTGCAGGGCCCCCTTGCTCCGGGTCCCTCCCTGATGATTGATGTAGGCAACTGCCGTCTGGTTGTCCGAGCGCACCTGAACAGGCAGGCCCTGAAGATGAGTAGTCAAGCGAGCCAGAACTAACCTGATCGCTCGCAGCTCCAAGACATTGATAGGAGTGTGGGCCTCCTGAGGGCCCCACCTCCCCTGGAACCGCAGGGACTTCCAGAAACCCCCCCAACCTGACAGACTGGCATGTGGTGACCACCTCCAAGGAAGGGGCAAGAAAGGATCTGCCCCCCAACAGGTTCCTTGAGTCCATCCACCACAAGAGGGATCTCCTGACCAGGGGGGAGAGCACACAGACCCTGTCCAGGGACGCTGGGTCCTTGCCCCATACAGACAATAGGTGAAGTTGCAGAGGCCTCAAGTGGAACGGAGCATAAGGGACCACTTCGAAGCACACCAGCTGCATCCCCTGCCTGATGGAGGGATGGCGGCAAACTAGGAGGGACTGAGCCTGTGCAATCAGACTGTCCACCTTCTGCTGAGGAAGGAAGATCCTTGCCTGAACTGTATCCAGATTCATTCCTAGGAATGGAATTACCAAGGAAGGGGACAGTGAGGACTTGGGGTGGTTGATCACCCATCCAAATGACTCCAGAGTGGACACCACCAGCTGAGTATCCAACTCTGCCTGATGTAGAGACTGGGAAGTGATGAGGATGTCGTCCAGATAGGGAAGACGCGGACGCCCTGACATCTGAGCAGAGACATCAAGCCAGCCAGCACCTTGGTGAACACCCTGGGAGCTGAAGTGAGGCCGAAGGGCAAGGCCACAAATTGGTAGTGTTGATCCATCAGAGCGAACCCGAGGAACCTTTGATGACCTGGGAACACAGGAATATGAAGGTAAGCATCTTTGATGTCCACAGAAGTCATGAAATCTCCTTGGCGCAGGGAACTGATGGCAGAGCGCAGAGTCTCCATGCGAAACCGCCTGCCCCTGACAAACTTGTTGAGAATCTTTAAGTCCAGGATGGGCCTGACAGAACCATCCTTTTTGGGTACTGTGAATAGGTTGGAATAAAAGCCCTTGCCTTTTTCTCTTAAAGGGACCTGGCAGATGACCCCCAGCTCCAGGAGGCCTTGCACTGCTTGCACTAGCTCCTGAGCTGACACAGGGTCCTGAGGAATCCGGGATCTGATGAATCTTGGAGGGGGATCGGCAGCAAACTCCAACCTGTAACCGGAGGACACTACCTCCCGAATCCACCGGTCTGAGGCATGAAGCCTCCAGATGTGAGCGAAGTGCTGCAGCCGTCCCCCCACCCGGATGGGTGAGGGCGCCCCATCATGCCTGAGGGGGCTTGGGAGAGGATTTAGCTTTGGGACACCAGGAGGAGCCAGGACGTCCACGTCCTCTGCCTCTGCCCCAGAAATCTCCCCGGGCCCCAGGGAAGGACGCCCCCCTTCCCTGTCTTGCACCACGGTAAGGGGAGGAGAAGGAACCCTGACCCCGAAAGGGCTGAGGTTGCCGCCTGTGCTGGGGTAACCTGCCTCCCTTAGCAAAAAGGTCCAGGCGGACTCCAAACAGACGCAGTCCTTTAAAGGGAAAACCAGTGAGGGCCTTCTTGGCAGCGTTGTCAGCAGCCCACTGGCGCAGCCAAACCGAGCGGCGTATAGTCACCATGAGGGCAGAAGTTCTGGCACACATTCTGATGGTGTCATCCAATGCTGATAGGACAAAATTTACAAAAACATCACAACTGGAGAGTGCATTAAACACCTCACAAGGCAAATCATCAGGGGCACTATCGAGCATATTTCTGATAAGGGTTCTAGTGGCCACAGCAGTAATGGCAGAGGCACAGACCGGGCGCAGCGCCGTCCCCGCACATGCAAAGGCGTGGGATGCCAGCTGATCAATACTCCGGTCTTCGGCATCCCGCAGAGTAGTAGAATCAGGGGAATGCATGACAGAGGTGTTAGATAGCCCTAGGATCGGGGCATCCACCTCAGGGGGGGGTGACCAACATTTAACCACCTCAGCAGGAAAGGGATACTTCCTATCCCAACTCTTTGGAACCCCAGGAAGTTTACTGGGGCGCTCCCATTCCTTGAACACAAGGTTATGGAAATGTGCCTGCTCTGGAAATTCCAAACGTGATCTTGCTGTATGGAAAAGCTCCCCTCTTTGCCTGGGAGCCTCAACAGGGAGAGAGATAGACAGAACCTCAAAAATCTGGGTCAAAAATCTGTCAGTGTCATCCGGGGCCCAGGGGTCAGAGCCAGAATCGTCACGACTCCTTGGTCTCTCATCAGATGAGCCTGAAACAGAAAAGAGCTCCCCTTCATCAGACGGGGTATAGCCACACAGATTCCAAAACTCCTCAGTTCCCATAGGGAAAACAGTAACATTAGGCGTCAAGTGCCGCTTCTTAGCAGGGGCCTTACGTGCTAAAGACTTCGCAATAATCTGTTCAACAGTAGCCAGTCTAGAAGACACATCAGGCTGAGAATCCCCACTAGTATGCAACTCAGCAGGAGTGAGATTTAAGCTTGGGGGAGTAGGTGAAGTGAAACGAGGTGCAGCCACTGGCAGGCCAGATTGCAATGCAAGCACCTGCTCAGCGCAGGGTACACAGACCCGCACCTTGTCAGCGTCAGCATGAGGCTGCCCACACGCTACACACAGCAGGTCTTGTCCCGAAGGGACCCCGGTAACATTATCCTGGGATGCCTCCATTTGGAGATTATAGCGGCGCTATACGCCGATAGGGAATAACGCTATATAGCAACCCTGGATGCCCCAATAACCCGCTAGGGACGTGGGAATATAATTTTTACAAGGCCTACAAGTAATATACTAAAAACAGGGCCGGGTGAAGCCAAGAAGGGTTTGTCCCGCCTGAAAGACATAAACAGATAAGACCTTAAGTACATCATAACAAAAGTGAAGCAGATAAAGTCGCCTGTAAGGGCACTTACGGACCGCGGTAGGTAGGCGTCCATCGCGCATAGGCCAACCAAGTCAGAAAAGATGGCGTAGGTATACCTCGAGGGGCGGGCCAGTAATAGCGATGACGCGGAACGCGCCAAAGACAGGCCCCACCCCCCCGAAGAGCGCGAAGACAGAAGGCCAACAGCCAATGATGGCGCACCAGCGCCTGAGGTAATGCCGCCGCCAAGCGCGAAACAAAGTCAGCGCGCGGCGGCGGTAAATTTAAAAGCAATAAGGACAAGTCAGCGCGGCGGCTGACACAAGAATAAAGACATGTGAAAAGTGAAAGCAAAGACTGCATAACATACATATCTATACACATACACCCCCCCCCTCTTTTCCCCCGAAGACTACAAGGAGGATGAGGGAGGACGGCGGCCACTTAAATAGGGCCCACCGATAGGCAGCGGCAAGGGGCAATAGTGCGGGAGGGGCATCCCATAGAGTCTCACCATAAGCTTGAACCGCCTACCCTTTGGTGGGGGATTGCGGTGGAGGAGCGCTCCTAAGCACCAACGGCGGTGCTGCCTACCTTCACCCGACCAGTGCAGTAAGGCTGGGAGGCATATTACTAGTGGAACGGGTGGGAATAGTCCTACAGGGCCGCAGGTTAATAACCCCGCTCACCTGCGAGTAGAGAGCCAGAGAAATTCTGGGGATTTGTGGGAGGTCCCTGGTTATTTGAGGGGCCGGGAGGAGCCTATTTTCAATGTCTCTGCAGTCCAGCGCCATCTGGCGGAGTATATCCCATCTGTAAGTATTAGATTTGGAGCAGGACGTACTGTATACTAAGAATATATTGGTGCTGAGTGGCATTGACTGGTGCTCATACTTAATAAATGAGGCTCCCCCTATAACAGAGAGGATTTAGTGAACACCCATTTGCAAATATATGAGAAGCCACACTGCCACTACACTGCACATTGGTATGTGTGCGAGCATGTCAGCTGCTTTAACATTGTAAAAATGTTATACAATCAAAATTGCATAGTAATTGGGACGCTTGCTAACCAGGAGCCAGCATGGTTAGCTCCTTTGTATTCAGCATGGTTGGAGACCTTCCTTTGTTTCTGAAGACTCGGTCTGAGCTTAGTTTCATGTGTGTATTTGCATATAAATTAAGTTGGCCAGCAGAAGCTCACATGTTTTGTCTCGGCTAATCAGAGGATCACAATCTGAGGAGCCAATTGAGTTAAGCAAAGGGACAGCCAGGGAAAAACAGATTGTTGGGTGAGAAATTGGGGCAGATTTGCTTGGGGCAGCTACAGAAAGGATGGCTGGTGAGACTTGAGGGAGATGGACACACAGAAGATGATGAGGTTTTCTTTGGGACTGAGATACCTGCTTTGTGAACTTAAATACATCAGCCATTTTTGTGGCGATTGGATGAGGCCTGCTGATTCCTACCTGGACCACCTGATATATTCTGAACGTTTTGTTTTGGAGATACACGGAAGATTGATTTTGTAGATGAATTAGCATAGGTGTCTTTTTGCACATACATACTGATATATTTGTCTAAACTCGTATTAGTTATTTAGGCCTCAATTCAATATGAGTTGAAAAGCATTCCGGTAGTAAAAAAATTCACTTTATGAGAAAAAAGCCTGAGAATGTCACTGTTGCTGAATCACCAGCTAGGAAAACTGTACTTTTTTACTCCTTAGAAAAGTAGAGAACTGTTTACATTGTAGTAAACAGTGCCATTGTCTTTTTGTCTGGTGATTCAGCAACTGTGAAACTCTCCTGCATTTTGAGAATTTTTTTTGAGAATTTTTTGAATCCAGGCCTTCGGATTTTAACTTGCACTAGCACTTGTCTTTATGAGGGCCAGGATAATTGTTTCTTGAATTACTATTTATTACATCTTTATATTACATTCTTGTGGGAGAGGGGAATAGCCCCGGACTTTTCTATCTACAGTATACAAAGCACAATTTGGGGGCCATCTGGGGACTCCAGTCTAGTTTTTTGACTGGAATCGCCACACCATCATGCTGCTTATTGACTGTATAGATTGATTGGGAAAACACCACTTACATTTTAATTTTTTCGTGAACCCCCAAGCTATCACATCAATGCTTTTATTTTGGTTCAGAATTTGGCGGCAAAGGGTTAGGCCCTTTGTTACATTTTATTGTCACAGGAAATTATTTCTTCTAGAAAGATATTAGTGGATGTCCAGTCTTTAGTAAAGGAGATAATAATTTCCGGATGACTACCATAATTCTCTGATTCCCATGAAGCTGCTTCTGCATACCACCCATGAGAGACGATGTGCCAGCCCCTTTTCTCATTTTAAAAGCACTATTGGCAGGTTAGAAGCTTGCTTGTGGATTGTTTGTGGAACAACACATCAGATATTCACATTTATCAAGGTGACAAAAAAATACCTTCTCGTTCTTGTTGAAGACAATTATTTAGTTCTTGTATTGTTGCTCTATCTGCTGATATTTGCACTTTGCACTGATCAATTTCCTCTTCCAAATTCATTCTGTAAGAAATGTGCATAATTATCATTAAATCACTGAAAACACGTTTTAAAAAAATAGAATCCTTCCTTTTACATCTTGTTCACAGCAGATATAATACATTGCAGTGCCTTTTTTTGCACTCTATTCAGTTTTATAAAAAGTGAACTCTAAAACAGTTCAAGAAAAAAAATGTCCCTTTAAAAGTGTCTGAGGAAAAGAAAGCACACATTTTTCTGAGATCTGCCCTGTGGTGTGCGTCATGCTTAGATAGCTCATTAATCGTTTGCAAACCTTGAAAAAAAACCATAGTTATTGTTTTTTTAAGCAGAGTCTGAGCTTCAACATGAAATGTTTTGTTTGGCCTTTGTTTAGTGTATTCTCAATACTTTTGGGTGAAATATGTGCAAAAAAATATCTATTTTTTGCAATTTGTAGTGTTTTTTTGTTATTAAAAATGTACCGTATTTGCCGGCGTATAAGACAACTTTTTCCCCCTGTAAAACATGCCTTCAAGTGGGGGGGGTCGTCTTATAAGCCGGGTGCACCTGGGTCACATACATATAAATGTACTTACCTTCACCAAGCTGGGCAGCACGATCGTCCTCCTCCTCCTGCAGAGCGATGCTCTTGCTCAGGCAGCACTAGTTGATCAGAGCAGGGAGAGACTGAGCAGGCCAGCAGGGTGAGCGCCGAGCAGATCAGCTTTCCTGCTCTCAGGCACTCTGTGGGCAGCCAGGGGGCTGGCTCCTGGCACGCACTCCTGACATCGCCCTCGCTGCTCTCCACTTTGAAGGGGACTCTTTAGCATCTGATCTGAGGTGTGATTTATTTAAGATTTATTTAAAAAAAAAAAGTTTCTATGGGGCATCCCCAGTGTAAAACCCCCAACTGGCCTCTTTCCCAGACCCCACACATTACACACTATGCTATTAGATGAGACACATTCTAAACAACCCAGGCATGTCCCCAGCTATAGGCGAGCAGGGATGTGGCCGCAGTGTAATGTGGTGTGGACTCTGGGAAACGGGGTAATTGGGGGAGTTTACACAGGGGGCACCCCAAACTGGGGGAGTTTACACAGGGGGCATCCCAACTTGGGGGAGTTTACACAGGGGCACCCCAACTTGGGATGCCCTATTGGGTTTTGTTCCCTGCATCAGGGGCAGCAAAATGGAATGCCCCCCGTCTGAATCCCCCGTTTGGCGTTTTTCCCAGACTCCACACCACATTACACTGCAGCCACATTCCTGCTCGCCTTTAGTTGGGGCCTGTGCTGGCTATTCAGAATGCGTCTAATCTAAAGGCATAGTAGGGATGTGGCTGCAGTGTAATGTGGTTTGGGCTCTGGGAAAAGGGCCAGTTGGGGGGTTTCACACAGTAGAGGAAACCCAATTTGGCATGCCCCTGGAGTAGGGAACAAACCCACTGGGGCATTACAATTCGGGATGCCCCACTGTAAAACCCTCCCTATTCCATATTTGGCCCTATTCCCAGAGCCAACACCACATTACCCTGCAGCTGCATCCCTACTATGCCTTTAGCTGGGACGCATTCTGAATAGCCAGCACAGGCACGTCCCCAACTAAAGGCGAGCAGGGATGCAGCTGCAGTGTAATCTGATGTGCGCTCTGGGAAAAAGGCCAGTCGGGGGTATTTCACACAGTGGGGCTTCCAAATTTAGAAGGCCCCACTGGCTTTTGTTCCCTACTCCAGGGGTATTCCAAATTGTGATCCTCCACTGTGTGAAACCCCCCATCTGGCCCTTTTCCCAGAGCCCAAACCACATTATACTGCAGCTGCATCCCTACTATGCCTTTAGCTGGGACACATTCTGAATAGCCAGTGTGGGCACATCCCAAACTAAAGGCGAGCAGGGATGCGGCTGCAGTGTAATCTCTTTTATTTTTTATTCGGTGTGCGGAAGAGGGAGTAGTCTAATACGGCGAGTATATAACAAACTCTATATTTTGAGTGGAAATGTTGGTGGGTCGTCTTATACGCCGGCAAATACGGTAAGTTTGTCAATAAAATCTTATTGCGTGTGAAACCCCAATTTCTCCCGGTTACAGCGGTACCACATATGTATTGGACACCCTTTCCTGCCCAGGAGACTCCCCCAAACTGAAACCGCGCTTTAGGAGATTTTCAGATAAAATACAACTGTGATATGCGCTAAGCGCACCTTGCACAGTTTCTAGAAAAACAACCCTTTACATTTGAAATACCCCCACAAATATATTCTCTGGAAGTAGACGCCCCAAGCTTTCTAGGCGTACCAGGCTTGTTTATGTGGGTGTAGTTTTGTGGAAGTAATCCCTCAATCAATTCTTTGGTTGCACAGAGTTTCCCTAAAAAAGTAAAAAATAAAAAAGAAGAATCAAAGCCACATTTAACTAAAATAACTATATGCAAACAAGAAAAAACAAGTAAAATCTGAAAAAGCAACATCCCCCGAACAGAACGATACCCAACATGCATAGGTCTTGTCAAGGGAAGAGTTGCCAAACACCCCAAAGTAAAGCATGTGCGTAGCGGTAATTTTACTTGAAAATTTCAGCTCTGCAGACAAAGTGCGCACCTTGCAATTTTTCAACCAAAAAAACCCTTTACATTTGGAATATCCGCCATAAACCATATATTGCCTGAATGTACACATGTTAAGCTTTCTAAGCGTACCCAGTTTGTTATAGTGGGCTCATCTTTCTGGAAGTAATCCTTTGAAGAATTCTTAGGTTGCACAGGGTTTCCCTAAAAAAAATTATAAAAAAGCAGAATAAAAAACATGTTTTCCTAAAATATCAATATGCAAACAGGAAAAATCAATCTAAATCTGAAAGCGCATGGGCCCCTTGAGCAGAACAATACCCAACATGCATAGGTACTATTAACCCTTTTAATTGCCAGCCTACTTGAAGTTTTGTCACCCTCTGTTGACAGGTCATTTTTCCCCATTTTGCGCCATGTTTAACCAAGATTTTTGCCGGAATTTCCAGGAATATTGCAGCAGAGTTTAGGCTTTAACATGAAATGACTTGTTTGTAATTTTTCTACTGGTTTTTAAATATTTTTGCGTAAAAAACAATAAAATAATATTTTTTAGACAATTGTCCCCTTTATTTTAAATAAAACATTTGTTTTATTAATGAAAACCAAATTGCATGTGAAAGCCCCATTTCTTCTGATTACAACGGTACCACATATGTATAGGTAGCCCCCCATTCTTGCCCAGGAGACCCCCCAAACTGAAAAGAGCACTTTATAACATTTACAAATAAAAAACTACTATCCACACTATAAACTTAAGGGGTTAATTAAAAAAAAAATGATCTAGGGTCCCCCCTCCTGGGGGGGGACCCCATTTTTTTGGGAATTTTAAGGGTTAAAGACCCTTAAAAACCCCCATCAAAAAAATCACGTGGGGTCCCCCTTACCCAGCATAACCAGCCTGGGACCAGCTATGGGGGCTTGTAGAAACAGGGTGAAGGGGCCAGTTGTGGTGGCCCCCCATCCTGCCGGCTAAAAGCTCCTTGGGTGCCGGGGGTTAGTGGCAAGTCACCCGCTAGCCGCAGGTGACTTGCCAGCCCCCAGCCTTGTGAACTGGTATAGGGGTCTCATGGACCCCTTACCAGTTCACAAGGGGTTAAATGTAAAAAAGCCACACAGACACATACCTCCCATCCATCTCCACGCCGATCACTCTGGCTTCTGCTCTCCTGCTGGGCGACAGAACATAAGGGGTTAATTAAAAAAAAAACGACATAGGGTCCCCCCTCCTGGGGGGGGGGGGGGGGGGTTTGGGGGGAATTTTAAGGGTTAGGGTTAGGCTTCATATAGTTTATAGCGACTCAGTCGCTGTGCAGTAATGATGAATATATTGTGAGGAGTCGCTAGTCCCTCCATACTATTAAGGTTGCCCACCTTTGATTGTGCTTAAGTGTCAAAACTATACACAATATTCCATATGGGGTCTGACCAGTGAGCGTTAGAGCAGTAAAATGATGCTCTGTTCATGGGCACCTATGCCTCTCTTGATGCATCCCATAATCCTTTTTTGTCTTAGCAGCTGCTGTCTGGCATTGGTCACTACAGTTTTGTTAACTAAAACCCCTAGATATTATTTCATTGTAGTTTTACCCAACATTTTTATTTAGTGTGTATTTGTCACACGCATTACTCCTTCCATTGTTCATAACCGTACATTTATCTGTATTAAAGTTAAGTTGCCATTTTGCTGCTCATACTGCTCGATGCATTTAAGTATGTTTGTAGCTGCCTGCTGTCCTCTCTGTGTTAATTACTTTGCACAGCTTAGATATCATCTGCAAATACTGATACTGATATTTCACTTTACTTTTTACTTCAATCATTTCCCCTTACATATACCCACCTGCATCATGGGCTGTAGATAGGACTTCACAAATAAGCCACCCGTGTGGTTTTTATGGTGCCTTCTGTAGAGTTACTGCCCAGTCAGTTTGCATGCAGCCATGTATCGATTACCCCTCATCATATTGTTTCTCTGTTATTATCAGTTCTAGTACATCCATTTTATTTATTTCTAGCATTGGTAGGCATGCTGTCCAGATAATTTTGGTGATTTTCTATCATTTTAATTTACCTGCTCAGTATACTCTCCCCTCCTCACCCCCAGTTACCTTTCTACACTCAATTACTCTTTCCGGACTTCCTCTCTATATGTGCATATACCCCCCTATGGTTAGCATAAACAATCCTCCAGTCATTGCTTGTAAGCACACAAATAAAAGAGTCCCAATGTCTATTGCACAGTCAATCTTTGGTAGAGTTAGGGATGGGGCATCAATAAAACTGCCTTGACACGGTTGCCTCGCTGCCCCATGCATTGCAATGTATGATTTGATTTTACCAAGCATAGTTTTTCAATGAGTGTGCAAGGAGTTAAGCAATTTAAATGTGTATATACTTTTTACAGAATCCACTTCCTCAAAGGGGTTTTCTCTTAAAGTACACTGGTATTAATCTACCAGTTTAAGACCATCAGAGCAGAAGTTGATTTGGCTCTGCCCTGTTGACAGGAGGAATGGAGTAAAGATGGAATACGCAAAAGCTGCAATGGCTTCCCTCTATAGTCACTTTAACTGTAATACAGGTACATGTACTATCATGGAAGTAAACAAATATAGATTAATGGGACGACTGTAAAGTCTTTAGTGTTTGATACTGTTAAGTATATGAAGTTGTAAATTAACTGATGTTCTCAGTACGTCTTCAAGAAATATGTAAAGTTAAAATTCACCATGGACTTTGGCTACTGAAATGTATTACTTGTAATATCTATTAGTAGTCAAAATGAAATGGAAATGAGCATATAAAAATGTATTACACTTCATTAAATTCAAAGACTGAAACCATGTCTGTATTGGTCACACGCGGCAGGACACCGTTTTTCAACTTGAGAAATGATTTTTTTTTATTGATGGAAATTAATATGTATTTTGATTTTATGTGGCAAGATTTCATAGATCAATTGCCTAATGGGCATAGATCCTCAAAGCACCATGCTGACATACAAGAGACTCTTTGCTTTACAGTTATACAGTCCTTTATGTCGAAAACGGGGTGTACAGTATGTCCATAAGGTTTAACCAGAAAAAAGGATGATACCTACCTTTCATCCCACCTTTACTATCCTGGGCAGGAACTACACTTTCAGGTGACAGGTATGCACACAGTGGCACACAAAAATAACTATAAAAAAATTAGCATATATGCAGACATATAGAGTGAGATATATATGTCCCTAAACCACGTGGCACTCTTAAAGGGATAATTCAGGCAAAAAATTGAATTATCACTACTACCACTAGCGTACCGGGCCTGTTGACAGGAGAACTGTTCTTACCGTTTAACCTGCTTCTGGTGTGTACACATGCAGGGATGTAAAATCATAGAACTCCTTCTGTGACCTGTAGTAAGCCTATTTTTTGCTTTGAAAGCCTGGTCATTCTGAATGTGATACAGTGAGACTATGGTAGTTTTGAAGGATACAGTAAAAATGTTCAAAAGTGGCCTTGCATGCAATAACATTTCCGGCTATGGCTACTAGACCACTGGAAGGAGATAAACAGACTGAACTGGATGAAATAATACCATTTTGTGAGATACTCATCTGTAAAATGGTTATTACGAGTATGTCACACCCCCCACTTCCCGATATTCATGACACTTTGGGAACCCGGCCTGTAGAGGGCGATCTTGTAGAGATCGACATGGAAAAAAGGAGCCCCTCCTGGTCCATAAGTACTGGGTTCCTCCCACTATTCCTTTAAACAGCAGTGAAGAACCAGGAAGAGCCAATTATATAAAATAAAATATAAAAAGAGGCAATTATATTCAATAATTGTAAAATTATTTGAAATAATAATAATAATCACATATAAAGGATCCCTTGAACAAAAAAGGGCGGGGGACATACTCGTAATAACCATTTTACAGGTGAGTATCTCACAAAATGGTATTATTCCTAGTATGTCAAACCCCCCACTTCCCGATATTCATGACACTTGGGACATCCAATAGCAGTGTCTATAATGGGTGGGGATCCCAAAGGAATAATGCATAACTTAAATTACTGCAGCTTGCAGAACTTTGCGGCCAAAAACAGCATCCGCTGAGGCCCGCACATCAACCTTGTAAAACTTAGAAAAGTATGCACAGAAGACCAAGTCGCAGCCTTGCAGACTTGTTCAACAGAAGCTTGGTGCTGAAAAGCCCAAGAGGCTCCAGTAGCACGAGTAGAATGAGCGGTGACACGAAAAGGGTGAACTTTCCGCTTCGCCATATAGGCCCCGATGATAGCCTGACGTATCCACTTACTAAGGGAAGATTTGGCAGGAGCAAAACCCTTCTTGGGCCAAGAAGGCACAACAAAAAAGGCATCCGTCTTGCGGAAGGCCGAGGTAGTAACTAAATAATAATTAACACAACGAACTACATCCAAAGAATGTAAGACCCTTTCCTTGTCGTTGCTAGGTTTAGGACACAAGGAAGGAAGAACTATATCCTGATTTAGGTGGAAAGCAAACAGGTCCAACCGTGGAGTCCTCCACTTGTGACAGAGGAACTAAAAGACCCTTGGATTGAGAGACCATTCTCCCTGGCGAGAACATCCCCTGCTCAGGGAGTCTGCCTCCACATTCTCTATCCCCGGAATGTAAACTGCTGATATGCAGGGAACATTGATCTCTGCCCACTGAAGGATCAGAGACACTTCCCGGAGGGCACCCCAACTGCGAGTCCCTCCCTGGTGATTGATGTATGCAACAGCTGTTCGGTTGTCTGACCGAAACTGAACTGGCAGACCCTGTAAGAAATGGGTCAGTCGAAGTAGAACAAGACGTATGGCCCGAAGCTCTAAAACATTGATTGGAGAATGAGCCTCCTGAGGCCCCCACAATCCTTGGAACTGATGCTTCTTCCAGAAGCCCCCCCAGCCCACCAGGCTGGCATCCGTGGTAACCAGTTCCCAACGCGGAGTCAGAAATGACTTGCCCTTCTGGAGGTTGTGCGATATTAACCACCACTGAAGGGACTGCAAAACGTGGGGAGACAATAGACAAGTCTGATTCAATGATAGTGGGCACCTGTCCCACTTTGCCAAGAGGAAGAGCTGAAGCGCCCTTATGTGAAACTGGGCAAACAGGACTGCCTCGAATGCAGCTACCATCAATCCCACTAGTCTCATCCCTAGACGGATAGACTGACGAGGGTTGGACAAGAATAGACAAATCAAGTCCTGAATCAGAACCATTTTGGACTGAGGAAGAAAAACCTTGGCCTGAAATGTATCCAGAATCAGTTCCCTGGACGGACAGAGAGAGGATTTGGGGTAACTTATTACCCATCCGAACCTCTCTAGCGTAGAGACCACCATCCTGGTGTCCAACTCTGATTGTTCGAGGGAGGAGGCCGCGATAAGAAGATCGTCCAGAAAAGGCACAATGCGGATGCCCTGGACCCTGAATATAGCCATCACTCCTACCAGCATCTTGGTAAAGACTCTTGGGGCCGAGGTAAGGCCGAATGGCAGGGCCACAAATTGATAATGCTGGTCTTCTATCGAGAACCTGAGAAATCTCTGGTGACCCGGAAAATAGGAATGTGCAAATAAGCATCCATGATGTCTATGGATGTCATGAAGTCCCCCTGACGGAGAGCATCGATCGTTGATCACAGAGACTCCATGCGGAATTTTCTGAAACGGATAAATTGATTGAGTCTCCTTACGTCTAGGATAGGCCGAACAGAGCCGTCCTTTTTGGGTACTGTGAATAGGTTGGAGTAAAACCCCAAACCCCTTTCCGCTGGAGGCACTAGGCTGATAACAGCCATGTTTAACAGATTCGCTACTGCTGCCCGCAGTCCTGCGAATTGCCGGATCTGACGGCATCCGGGACAGGAAAAATCTGGGAGGAGGCCGGGGACTCGAATTCCAGTTTGTAACCGGAAGAGACTACTTCCAGAACCCAATTGTCTGATACCTCCTGAACCCAGACCTGGAAGAAAAACCGCAGCCGTCCCTCCACCCATAAGGGGGAGGGCGTCCCCTCATTGTTGAGCAGGCTTAGTGGCAGATTTGGTTTTGGACCCCCAATTCTGACTTGGACGGCCACGTCCCTTTCCTCTATTCCATGCATTCCCTCTAGGGGCTGAAAAGGCTGATCCTCTACCAGATCTAGACCCCCAAAAGGAAGGGTTAAAAGAGGCCACTCCACGAAAGGAACGACATTTCTTACGCTGAGGTAATTTACCTCCTTTAGTGACAGAATCCAATTTTTCTCCAAAGAGGCGCAATACCACAAAAGGGAGCGCTGTAAGCGATTTCTTGGCTACAATATCAGCTGCCCACTGCCGCAACCATACTGACCACCGGAAGGCGACTAACAAGGCAAAGGTTCTGCTGCACATGAGCAGAGTATCATCTAAGGCAGAAAGTACAAAAGATGCAAACATCTCACATCGCTTAAGAGCGGCATACTCATCAGAGGCCGGATCAAGCCATGAGTAATTCATTAGGTCTCTCACAACAGACCTAATAGCCACTGTCATGAGTGCCGAAGCACCAACAGGCAGCATGGCCGAGCCCACACTGGAAAAAGCGTGGCACGCCATTTGATCAATACGCTTATCCTCTCCATCTTTAAGTGTAGTGGAGTCAGGAGAATGCAACACAGAAGAATTGGATAAATTAAGCACAGGGGCATCCACCCATGAGCAGAGTATCTTTTAAAAATCCAGTCTCTCTATAAATTAATTAAATATTAATGCATAGATGGCCATTGTATGCTTGCGCACACATAGGAATTTGTCCTCCGCATTTAACACATCCGTGCAGTGAGTGTACACATGCCCAGAGCGGTGGGCACAGGTGGTGATGACCAACGCTTAACAGTATCAGCTGGGAAGGAATATTTCTTGTCCCAGCCCAAGGGAATGCCAGGAAGCCGCGCAGGCTTCTCCCATTCTTTAAGAATAATTTCATCAAAATGCTTTTGATTTGGAAATTCTAAACGAGATTTAGAGACTCCAAAGAATTCCCCTTTTTGAGGAGGGACTACTTCAGGAGGAGTAATAACCAAAACCTCAAATAACTGAGCAAGAGCTTTTGCGGTATCCACAACATTTGCTTCACCCTGCTCAATCTCAGTACCAACAAATTGCTGTTCATCAGAAACATCTGATTCCTCATAATAATTCTCCTTCTTCTAACTGAGAAGGATCAGACCAATCAAGCAATTCACAATTGTCTGACTCCCTTGCCAGAGCGGCATGAGTCAAATGCTTTCTTTTAGCTGAGGCCTTCTTAGGCACAAAGGTAGACATTAATCTTTCAAGATGATGCCCCTGGGACAAGCAACAAAATGTGGAATTGTAAAATTTCTGGATGTTGTAACTTTAACCCTTTAAGTGCCAGCCTACCTGGAGTTTTTGTCACCCTTTGTTGCCAGACTATTTTGCACTATTATGCGCTCCCCAGGTTCAAATGTGATTTTTGAAGGGATTTCCCAGGAAAATTATATATCGTTTTTTTCATCAGAGTCTGGGCTTTAACATGAAATGTCTTGTTTGTCATTTTTTAGGTGTATTCTCAATATTTTTAGGTGAAATATGTGCAAAAAAAAAAAATCTATTTTTTTACAATTTGTAGTGTTTTTTTGTAATAAAAAATGTAAGTTTGTCAATAAAATCTTATTGCATGTGAAATCCCAATTTCTGCCGGTTAAAGCGATACCACATATGTATAGGTAGACACCCTTTCCTGCCCAGGAGACTCCACCAAACTGAAACAGCTCTTTAGGGGATTTTCAGATAAAATACAACTATGCTATGCAATATGCGCACTTTGCAGTTTTTCCAGAAAAACAACCCTTTACATTTGAAATACCCCCAACAAATATATTCTCTGGAAGTACACACCTCAAGCTTTCAAGGTGTACCAGGCTTGTTGATGTGGCCATAGTTTTCTGGAAGTAATCCCTCAATGTATTCTTTGGTTGCAAAGAGTTTCCCTAAAAAAAGGATAAAAAAGCAGAATCAAAGCCACATTTTGCTAAAAAAAAAACTATATACAAACAAGAAAAAACAAGTTTAATCTGAAAAAGCAACATTCCCTGAACAGACTGATACTCAACATGCATAGCTACTGTCAAGGGAAGAGTTGCCAAACACCCCAAAGTAAAGCATGTGCGTAACGGTAATTTTACTTGAAAATTTCAGCTCTGCAGACAAAGTGCGCACCTTGCGATTTTTCAAGCAAAACAACCCTTTACATTTGAAATACCCCCAACAAACTATATATTCTCTGGAAGTACACACATCAAGCTTTCTAGGTGTACCAGGCTTGTTGATGTGGCCATAGTTTTCTGGAAGTAATCCCTCAATGTATTCTTTGGTTGCAAAGAGTTTCCCTAAAAAAAGGATAAAAAAGCAGAATCAAAGCCACATTTTCCTAAAAAAAACTATTTACAAACAAGAAAAAACAAGTTTAGTCTGAAAAAGCAACATCCCCTGAACAGACTGATACTCAACATGCATAGCTACTGTCAAGG
The DNA here is from genome assembly GCA_027917425.1 of Gastrophryne carolinensis. Lineage (NCBI taxonomy): Eukaryota > Metazoa > Chordata > Amphibia > Anura > Microhylidae > Gastrophryne > Gastrophryne carolinensis. Next base: position 360,160,526 of record CM051234.1, read on the forward strand.
GAAGAGTTGCCAAACACCCCAAAGTAAAGCATGTGCGTAACGGTAATTTTGCTTGAAAATTTCAGCTCTGCAGACAAAGTGCACACCTTGCGATTTTTCAAGTAAAACAACCCTTTACATTTGGAATATCCCCCATAAACCATATATTCCCTGAAAGTACACATTAAGCTTTCTAAGCGTACCCAGCTTGTTGTAGTGGGCTCATCTTTCTGGAAATAATCCCTCAAATAATTCTTTGGTTGTGCAAGGTTTCCCTAAAAAATGTATAAAAAAGCTGAATAAAAAACACCTTTTCCTAAAATATAAATATGCAAAGCAGAAAAAACAAGCTAAGTCTGAAAGCGCAAGGTCCCTCGAACAGAACAATACCCAACATGCATAGCTACTTTTAACCCTTTTAATTGCCAGCCTACTTGAGATTTTGTCACCCTCTGTTGACAGGTCATTTTTCTCCATTTTGCTCCATGTTTTGCTGGAATTTTCAGGAAAATGATATATATATTTTATTGCAGCAGAGTTTAGGCTTTAACATGAAATGTCTTGTTTGTAGATTTTATTTAGTTTTTTACAATATTAAGTAAAAAAAAATAAAATAAATATTTTTTTTTTAGAAAATTGACTCCTTTATTTTAAATAAAAAATGTATTTTATTAAGGAAAACCATATTGCATGTGAAAGCCCCATTTCTACCGATTAGAACGGTAACACATATTTATCGGTAGCCCCCCGTTCCTGCCCAGGAGACCCCCCTAACTGAAACAAGTACTTTATAACATTTACAAATAAAATACAACTACCATCCACACTACAAAGGGTTAAATTGAGTTGGGGGGGTGACTCCATTTTTGGGGGATTTTTAAGGGTTAAAAACCCTTAAAAATCCCAATAAAAATTAACATGGGGCCCCCCTTACCCAAAGTAACCAGCCCGGGACCAGCTATGCAGGGATTGTCGAAATAGGGCGCAGGGGCCAGCTTTTGTGGCCCCTGGCCCTTCAGGCTACAAGCCCACATAGCCCGTGGGCCCGGGCTCTTCTGCCCCCCCTGGGCTTTGGGGAGGCAGGTAAGGGGGGTGCCGGGGGTTAATGGCAAATCACCCGCTAGTCGCAGGTGACTTGCCATCCCCCCAACCTTGTGAACTGGTATAGGGGTCATGGACCCCTTACCAGTTCACAAGGGGTTAAATGTAAAAAAAAAAAAAAAAAAAAACAGACACACACAAAGAGAAAAAAGTATTTTATTATTATTTTGTTTTTTTAATACTTACCTCCCATCCATCCTGGAGCACTGTGTCCTTCGGCGATCACTGGCTTCTGCTCACCTGCTGGAAGCCTTTTATAGCTGCTGGATGACAGAACACAATGGGTTAATTAAAAAAAAAAATGACATAGGGTCCCACCTCCCGGGGGACCCCATTTTTTTGGGGGGGGGGATTTTTAAGGGTTAAAAACACTTAAAAATCCCCCCAAAAATTGACATGGAGTCCCCCTTACCCAAAGCAACCAGCCCGGGACCAGTTATGCAGGGCTTGTAGAAACAGGGCGCAGGGGCCAGCTTTTGTGGCTCCTGGCCCTGCAGGCTACAAGCCCGCATAGCCCGTGGACCCAGGCTCTTCTGCCCCCCCCCGGGCTTTGGGGAGGTAGGTAATTGGGGTGCCAGGGGTGACTTGCCATCCCCCCAGCCTTGTGAACTGGTATAGGGATCATGGACCCCTTACCAGTTCACAAGGGGTTAAATGTTAAAAAAAAAAAACACACTGACACATAAGAAAAAAAATCTTTATTATATATTTTTTTTTTACTGTACTCACCTCCGATCTTGATTCCCTCGTCACTGTCCAGCGCCACTGTTACTGACAGATGCCGGTAGTGATCGCCGCCGGGCGGATGAGAGGCGAGGAGGCACCCGCCCTGCTCCGATCACCACCGGCATCTGACAGATGCCACAAAAGGATCGGGCGCGGAGGTGAGTAAATGACAGTTTTTTTTGGTTTGTTTGTTTTTTACAGCCGAACTGTAACCCCAACCTACAAGATGCGTTAACATCTCTTAAAGCAAAAGGCAAGCTGGACGTTTGGTTCTAGAAAAGGGCATAGATGTCATGAACAGCAGCACAGAAGAATGATCGGGGTAGTTGCCTTGGTTTTACACTTCGCCTAGAAAAACCCTTTAACGCTCTCTTGCTCTCAGTCTAATCTAGTAAACACATTCTCAAACGTTTCAAGGGTCTTAGTATCTGTATGATTTGGAGTTGTGTAAATAGGTTAGCAAAAGTATTTTTTGGGGGGTAGATTCACACAAAAAATAAGAACACATACTCTTTCAGAAAACTGCTTAGAGAAAGCCATTTTACACATGGTTACTGTATAATTGTGTCCACAGGCATTAGCTCTTTGTCTGGCAGGTTCCTAAAATCATTGTACAAGGCATACCCCTTAATGTATTAAAAGATACCTTCCAGGCAATGTCATGTACTAGAAAAGCAGTCATGTTTCATTGTCAAGACATGGATAAACTGGATAAGTCCCAGATGGACCAGTGTTGAGAGGACAAGTGCTAGTAATGAGCGCCTGTAGACATAACTAGGTGCCTCATGACAGCTTAGTTCGTCACAATGACAGATACCAATCTACATACCTATTTTTGAGGAATAAGTACAAATAAATATTAATGTAATTGGAATTCTATTTTTTATGTTTTTAGATTAACCCTTTAAGTGCCAGCCTACCTTGAGATTTTGTCACCCTTTGTTGCCAGACCATTTTGCACTGTTTTGCGCTCCCCATGTTCCACTGTGATTTTTGAAGGGATTTCCAGGGATTTCCCAGGAAAGTAATATATTGTTTTTTTCAGCAGAGCCTGGGCTTTAACATGAAATGTCTTGTTTGTCATTTTCTAAGTGTATTCTCAATATTTTGGGGTGAAAATTGTGCAAAAAAATTAAAAAAAAAACTATTTTTTACAATTTGTAGTGTTTTTTTGTAATAAAAAATGTAAGTTTGTCAATAAAATCTTATTTTGTGTGAAACCCCAATGTCTCCCGGTTACAGCGGTACCACATATGTATAGGTAGACACCCTTTCCTGCCCAGGAGACTCCCCCAAACTGAAACAGCGCTTTATGAGATTTTCAGATACAATACAACTATGCTATGCAGTATGTGCACCTTGCAGTTTTTCAAGAAAAACAACCCTTTACATTTGAAATACCCCCAACAAACTATATATTCCCTAGAAGTATACACCTCAGGCTTTCTAGGCGTACCAGGCTTGTTCACATAGGTGCAGTTTTCTGGAAGTAATCCCTCAATGTATTCTTTGGTTACACAGGGTTTCCCTAAAAATTAATAGAAAAGCAGAATCAAAACCACATTTTCCTAAAAACTATAAAACTATATGCAAACCAGAAAAAAACTGAAAATCTGAAAAAGCAACATCCCCCAAACAGAACAATACCCAGGATGCATAGGTTCTGTCAAGGAGAGAGTTGCCAAACACCCCAAAGTAAAGCATGTGCATAACGGTAATTTTACTTCAATATTTCAGCTCTGCAGACAAAGTGCGCACCTTGTGCTTTTTCTATCAAAACAACCCTTTACATTTGGAATATCCCCGATAAACCATATATTCCCTGAAAGTACACATTAAGCTTTCTAAGCGTACCCAGCTTGTTGTAGTGGGCTCATCTTTCTGGAAGTAATATCTCGAAGAATTCTTAGGTTGCACAGGGTTTTACAAAAAATTGTATAAAAAGCAGAATAAAAAAAACACCTTTTCCTAAAATATCAATATGCAAATAAGAAAAAACAAGCTAAATCTGAAAGCGCAAGGTCCCCCGAGCAGAACAATACCCAACATGCATAGGTACCTGTAACCTTTTAACTGCCAGCCTACTTGAGATTTTGTCACCCTCTGCTGACAGGATATTTTTCACTATTTTGTGTGATGTTTAACTGTGATTATTGCAGGAATTTCCAAGACAATAAATGGCATATTTTCTTTTTCTGGCAGAGTTTAGGCTTTAACATGAAATGTCTTGTTTGTATTTTTTCTACTTTTTTTTTATATATTTTTAAGTAAATAAGTAAAAAAAAAAATAAAAATATATATATATATTTTAAATTGTCTCCTTTATTTTAACAAAAACATTTATTTTATTAAAGAAAACCATATTGCACGCGAAAGCCCCATTTCTCCCGATTACAATGATACCACATATGTTCCTGTCCAGGTGATCCCCTAAACTTAGAAGAGCACTTTATAACATTTACAAATAAAATACTATCCACATAGTAAAGGGTTAAATAAAAAAAAGAATTGGTGTGGGGTCCCCCTTCACAGGGGGGGGGGGGGGGGGGGGGGACACCATTTCTTGGGGGAATATAAGGGTTTTTTTGGGAGGCAGGTAATGGGGGGTCTCGGGGATTAATGGCAAGTCACCTACTAGCCGCAGGTGACTTGCCAGACCCCCGAGCCTTGTGAACTGGTATAGGGGTCACATAGGGTTAAAAGTAAAAAAAAAAAAAAAAAAAAAAAAAAAAAAAACACGTACACACTTTTTCAAAATAACTTTATTAAAAAAAAAATTCTTTTTTATTTTTTTTTTAATACTTACCTCCCATCCATCCCTGTATCCCACGCTAATCACTTAGGCTTCTGCTCTCCTGCTGCTGCTGGAAGCCTTTTATACCTACTGGGTTACAAGTAACATAGGGTTAATTTAAAAAAAAAAAAAAGACATAGGGGGACCCCATTTTTTTTATTTTTAAGGGTTAAAACCCTTAAAAATCCCCCCAAAAATGGCGTGAGGTCCCCCCTACCCAGCGTAACCAGCCTGTGACCCGCTATGGGGGCTTGTAGAATAGGGCGCAGGGGCCAGCTTTAGTGGCCCCTGGCCCTGCCGGCTACAAGCCGTCATAGCCTAGGGCCATGGCTCTTCTGCCCCCCCCCCCGGGCTTTGGGGAGGCAGGTAATTTGGGGGGCCAGGGGTTAATGGCAAGTCACCCGCTAGCCGCAGGTGACTTGCCAGACCCCCGGGCCTTGTGAACTGGTATAGGGGTCACATGGACCCCTTACCAGTTCACAAAGGGTTAAAAGTAAAAAAACACACAGACACACTTTTTAAAAATATCTTTATTAAAAAAAAGATGTTTTTTAATATTTTTTTTTAATACTTACCTCCCATCCATCCCTGTGTCCCACGCTGATCACTTAGGCTTCTGCTCTACTGCTGCTGCTGGAAGCCTTTTATACCTACTGGGTTGCAGGTAACGTAAAGTTAATTTAAAAAAAATGGGAGGGGGACCCCTTTTTTTTTTTGATTTTTAAGGGTTAAAACCCTTAAAAAAAAAAAAAATGGCGTGAGGTCCCCCCTACCCAGCGTAACCAGCCTGTGACCAGCTATGGGGGCTTGTAGAACAGGGGCCAGCTTTAGTGGCCCCTGGCCCTGCAGGCTACAAGCCGTCATCGGATGATCGCCTACCTCCCTCCTCCTCTGTCCAGCCGTCACCGGCATCTGAAAGCTGAACTGCCGGGTGCCCCGATGACACCCGGCGGTGACGTCGTTGGCCCCGCCCCCTAAGGGGCTGGGCTAAAATCCAAGATGGCGGCCGCCATCGGAAGCTGCGGCGGGAGGAGGGCTGTTATGCCCCCCTCCAGAAGACGGAAGAGCCGGGGGGGGGTGATCGGAGCCCCCCACGAAGAGGAGAGGCGGCGGGAGCCGGCGGGCGTGGAGGTGAGTAAATCTTTTTTTTTTTGTTTTTTGCAGGCAATCCCGACGGCTGCTGAAACGGGGGGGGACACCCTATTTTGGGCACTCCCCTACAATCGGCGATCGGAGCCCCTCTGGCTGAAGAGGAGACCCGGCCGGATCGAACGAGGGATCAGGTAGGTGACTTTTTTTAAAACTTTTTTAACTGTTAGTGGGGAAAGTCAGGCACGTAAAATTTACGTGGCTGGCACTTAAGTGACGGAGAGGCAACCACGTAAATTTTACGTGGCTGGCATTTAAAGGGTTAATGTTGCCACAGGTTCTGTTAATTCAAATATCAACTGCTAATAGGCGAACCTGAAACAATGAAACATTCAACAAAAGAATGCAAGAATATTCTTTTCAATTAGCATGAAATTATATATATATATATATATATATATATATATATATATATATATATATATATATTGTACCCGCGATGATGATGTCAAGATTTATGACAGGACTCCTGCCCGTGCATGATGCAGCAAATCCCAGCCATTTCACCAACTCTTACCATCATTTATAGTTGGTGAAATCCTGTAATATGAAAATGCAGTATTTGCTAAGAGGCTTACCAGTAGGTTAGCGAGTTTGGTTAAAACCCATCATATAACAGGATCAGTTATCCCAGAGGAAACCTATATGCTCCTGCCATTATTATATGCCTAATCTGTGTGTGAACCAGCCATACTTTATTTTAAGCCCTCTTTCTCTATTGTAACCTCACATTTGCATTACCCTTTCCAGCTCCACATAAGTGTAGACTTTCTCAACAGTTCCATATCAATTGCATGCAGAGTATAGATTTTTGAACTCTTTATTTAAAACTATTCACTATCAAAACACATTTCTATAAATGTAAATACTGATATACAGTAGGCCCATTTTCATTTAAATCTGTATGCAAGCAGATAAGAACAAAGGCAAATACAACATACCCCAGCCATGAATGTGCCATCCAGTTTCATATTTTATATTCAAGGTACCAGACAACGAAGTTCAGCCTGATATATTGAAAAAAGCTGATGTAGGTTTAAGCTTACTAGATGACACCCATCAATCTCCCAATTGAGGGAAAGAACTGTGGGAAAGGGGTGACCTGCTTTGTGCATTAGTGGTTCCCTTCCTAGGAAATGGGCCACACTGCAGAGGAGAGAACTGTTCAGGTAGACTAAAAAATAACCAACACACAGCCAGGGCAGCCGCAGATCGAAAGGCACCCTGTGCAAGACTGCAGAATGGAACCCACAGAGACCATTAGTAGGTACATATCCTCCCTTCCCTAGGCTGGTTCTTCGGGACCATCAGTCCCCTTAGGATACTAGTAGCTTGTGCAGCTGCTCCACCTGCATATTATAAAAGCCGTACCTGCATACGGCTGTGAAAATACTGCACATCTTCCATAATGTGCAGCACAAGTAAGAGGTTTTTTTTTTTTCTGTGTCTGAACTTTAATCTGGTTGTACAACTATAATTGGAAACCTTTTACCTGTGATAGACAGCACAGAGATAAATTGTGACAGTGGGTTTGGCACCCCTTCTCTCATGCCCTCCTTTTGAAATAAAATATATATTTAAAAGAAGGATGTGGGCTTACAACATGGATGCTCCCTGATGCTCTATGCACAGGGATTATGAGCAGAACTTTACCAGTATTATGTATTTACTCTTGTAAATGTACTTTTCAGCATATCCACCTTGCTCTGTCAAAACCACTTTTTGCTTGCATTTGATATATGCATACTGACAGAGAATTTAGGCTTTATGGATTTACTACCGTAACAGTGGTTAGATGAATACAGGCTAGGCAAAGGTTTAGCGGAGCAACGTAAATATTGATATAAAGAAAAAACATTAGGAAGGCGGTTAACCGACACCTATGGGGAGAATTGTTTCCTGTTTATGTTTCTTAAATGTAGAAGATCTCTCACTTTTCCAAGCTGTGCTTAATACCCTCCTATTTATGGAAGATCAAAGCAGTAGCTGCATGTTTTTCTTAAATATGAGTTTTCTTTGCCAACTTTCCCTCTTACTGCAGTGAAGGTATCTGTGTGAAAGGGATAAGAGTTAAGCCCAGAGGACAGGCGCTACGCAGCAAAAAAGACAGCAAACTCCCTTGTGCTTTTTACAGGTCACTATCAAGGACCATGTTAGCAGATCCACACAGACCCTTAACAGGCAACTATGCCGGTAGCAGTAATTAGCTTGGACAGATCTGGCTCGGAGACTAGCAGCGAGGCAACATCATAATGAGCTCAGTTGGGATTAGCAGGACAGGGCAGGGAACCAAGAGAGTCGAGGCATTCTGCATTGCGTATGTATCAGGGAGATCAAACGAGCATGGCTGCCTAGGTTATCCCCTCACCACCTCGTTCTCAAAATGAAGCAAGGCAGTGCGTAAAATACAAGCTAATGAAGAGTGACACCTTCTGCGGATGAAAGGACCATTAATTAACATCGACCCAGAGTTTTGCTGTATTCTATCAACAATATGCGACAACTGGGCAAGAAAAAAAAAGAAAGATTAAAAAAAGCTACACTAATTCAAGTGGTTCAATTATCATATTAGTCTTTCCTACATTGGTCATGTTAAATAAACTGTACTTAACTTTGCCTACCCTCCTAGAAGGCTTTCACACCATAAAAGCTGCCAAGGCTACACAGCCAAGAGCTCTGTACGGAACCTTGTTTCACCAGTGTTAGGTTAAGCGCCGCCTACAGTCCCTTATGTAGTGGTTCACAATCCGAAGGTATGTATGTGAGTGCAAGTAGAACACAACACTGTATGAATTGCAATATTTGGCAAAAAGGAAATGAGTGGATGCAGAATGTAAATAGGTGCATTACATGTTGATGCAAATTAGCTATTTTTGGGGAGGCAATTATTATTAATTGCTATAATAATGTCCATATGAACAATGAGATGATATTTGCATCTATATGACATTCAGGTAATATTTTGCAAAAAAAAAAATTGTTATAACTGATTTGAACATTTGAATCAAGTTTGTCATATGATAGGAGGATGTCAAATGCATTTTAATAGAAAAGTCAAAATTATCCACTTTAATTTCTTACAGTCATACATTAAGTCTAGTCTTTTACTATCCAAGCAGTAGAAAAATATATTCTGCGCTGCAAATGTAAAATGTATTTCAAGGCAGAGTACTTTCCTAAAAAAAAAAAAAAAATAATAAAGATGGGGCTTACCAAGCAAAAGATAATGGAATTTCTCCCAGAATCCACTGCAGTAGGCAGGTTCATGCAGATTAGACCCTCTTAAAGAGGAACAAAACACAACGCTGTGTGAACCCCATCCCCTGAATGCAGCAAAACTTACCTCTTCTGGTGGCTCTCTTGGCACTGTAAACAATGGGATACGAGAGCCACCTCAGCCTAAAGATGCTGGGGATGTGGCCCTTCTCGCCCTTGATTGCTGTAAAAAGAGCCATTGCCGAACATTATGGTGGAACTATATAGTCAAGTCACCACTTCCTCATTCACGGTGTATGGCACCAAATTGCAGTTAATCACATGACCAATGGAAACCTCTAAGGTTTGATGTGCAAGCCCAATGAGAAATTCAGATTGCTCACTGGAAGTCACCTGATTACAAGCCATTCTTGAATGAGGAAGTGATTAACATATGGTTATAGTGTCGCTTTTAATATGCGCAGCAAACTGCTCTAATTGGAGTCTGCACATGTGCCGAAGGCCAGGGGAAATGTGAGTTTGTATGGGTGATCTGGGGGGGGGGGGGGTGTTCACATAGTGGGGTATCCTAAATCAGGATGCCCTGGCGTAAGGTTAAAAAAAACCCTGAAGTGTCAAAAACCACATGTTTAGTTTCACTTAAAAGCTATATCAGTGAGGGTATGCAATGCTCTGGAGAAGCATATAAAAAAATATTCACCATTTACTCCTACTTGTGAACAACGTGTTTCAGGATTTTGACCCTTGCCAGCACAAGACTGCAGTTAGATGGTAATGTGGGGGATAAGACTTTGAGTTGTAAAAAAACCATCATAAGCTTGGTTAGGGAGAGATCCATGTAAGCACAGAGTTGCCAAGAAGGATTCTGGTTTGAGGCAACCTGCCCTTTGCTGCTGGTAAGCTCTGCAGTTGGGACATACCTACATTTCTCTTTTCTGCCCATCAGGGGATTTTGAAATAGCTGCAAAAAATGCAGCCTCTAAACCTTTATCAATAGGGGTACACGGCACTAGTGTCCAGTCATTTCCAGTTTTCCCATTGGATGGAGCTATCTCATCATTGCGAAGTTTACCAGTGCCAGAATAGGATGTGTTACGGTGTCACAGTCCAGGATTCCCATGGCACAGAGTCAAAAATCATTTTGTCCACCTAACCCCCATGCAGCCCATCAACATTGAAAAACTAGCATATCCTCTTGCTAGTTACAGTTGGAGATACAACAGCCTCAGCTTGTTATATTGCTAGAGTGACTGCAGTTTATAGTTAAGACAGTTACTACCTATGTGTAGTTGTCTACAGTATGTTGTATTTCCTGTATACTGTATTAAGGGGAACGTGTTTTCTTTTTCCTGCCTGTTTAAAATCCACCAGGTGAATGTGACCTTTCTGACCTAACACGTGTTCTATTAAAAACCATTTTGCGTTTCTCCACAATGTCTAATCTAATTTGACTGGCACTCACACATTGCAACTGGTATCTTACGAAGCCAGGCTTTAAAACTAACCTTTTCTAGGATCCTGCCTGTATCCCAGGATCCTTTCTGTATCCCAAGAATCCCCTTGTCTGCAAGTGACCACCTGGGTTCGCTGGGTGGTGTGCACTTTATTGTGTGTTCAGTTGGAAAGTTTTTCCAAACTCTGTGAATTGGTAATCAAAAATTAAACTAGATTACTCTCATAGGTTATAGTATTCTTTGTTTTGTTGTGGCACAAAAATACAATTCTATGATTACTCACCTGTAGAATTGGTATTATATGTAGGTCATTATTTGGGGAACACGTTTTAGTCCTGTTTTATTATCCCGCTGTTTCTGTGCGCTCCACGGGTTGGGACGCAGAGGACGTCACTCCCAGAGGATGGTGGTTGATACCGCCAGGAGTGTGATTGGATGGGATTGCCTCTCGAAAGATGTGCGCTCCAATAGCTGGGACGCACAGGATGTCTTCTTTGAGTACAGCGCTCTATGAACTGGGTGCGCTTTCCGGATGTCTTCTGGATTGTCTTCCGGAAGAGGTGCGCTCCAAGAGCTGGGACGCACAGTACGTCACCTCCTGAGCGCAGCGCTCTATGGACTGCCTTCCGGAAGAGGTGGGTTCCAAGAGCTGGGACGCACAGGACGTCACCTCTTGAGCGCAGCGCTCTATGGACCGGGTGCGCCTCAAGAGATGGGACGCATAATGTGTCATTTCCGGAGCGCGGCACAGGCTCTGTGTGTATTCATGCGGATCTATGTAATGGCAAAGTTCCGGTTTACATGCGCTCCACGGCCTGAGGTACGTGCAGTTTTTTACTTCCGGGGATTCGGCTAATTGTTGCACCCAAGACTTTATTGCTTTAGGTACTATTAATGGACGAGGCAACATTTTTATTAATGAATATAGTCTGTCACTTTTAGTTAGTGGAGGCTACATTATATGTAAATATGCTTTGACATTAGCATTTCCGGGTTGCGCAGCCGTATCCGGCTGCCCACTCATTGGATCACACTATTATAAATACAGCTTGAATTTGGAGCAGGTTATCCTAGCCAAAGCCCTGAGAGGGTGAAACGCGTTGGAGTACCTGCTTATCATCTTAATTGGAGTGCATACTGTATCTGGGTGTCTGCGTGGTGAGAACTACTACTGACAGTACAGCTGTATTCGAAACATGCTATTTTTTATTAATTACTTTGTGAGTGCATTTCTTGCCTATTAAATCTTTGCTACTTTTTAGACAATCTGCACTATATATGTTTTTATTTTTTCCATGGCTAATCTTTCACTGCATCATTGCTGAATTAATTTTGAGCCCTCATTTCTGAGTACCGCTCTGGATTGGGAGTTGATGTCTTTTCCAGTATAAGTCTATATGGTAAATCTGAATGATTGAGGCCTCTCTGGCGATTAGGAGCAAATCAAAGAAGACCTGGATTGATTTGAGAAAGTTTATCCGTTTTGCTGATTTATAATGGCCATCTGGTAAGAGGCTTAAGTGATTGGTGGCGGCCTATCTGGTGTGTGAACACGTGTGGATTTGCCTAACAGCACGGTGGACTATTAAGAGCTCTATGTATTCATATGTATATATGACATTTGCGAACTTCGTTGTAGGGCTTGGAATCCTATAGAACACGTTGAGCTCCATTCTTTTAAACATTGCATTTTTAAAATATTGCATTACTATTGTGTCACTGTGAGCAGCGCGGTATTACTTTCTCTAGACTATTATATGTATACAGCACGTCCTGCTCCAAAGATAATTCCTTACGTTTGGGTTATACATCCACAAGATGGTGCTGGACTGCAGAGACAGCAAAAAAGTGGCTCCTCCCAGCCCCTTATATACCAGGGTCCTCCCACAAATTTCCCAGTATTGAAAAGCAGTTAGCAAGAAGCCGGGAGAATTAAACCCATAATCAACAATTCTAACCATGAAACATGATAACAATCACCATACAGAGGTACAAAGAATAATGATAAGGGTGGGGTGGAGCAGGACGTGCTGTATATATATAATACCAATTCTACAGGAGAGTAATCACAGAATTGTATTATTCTAAGTATACAGCACGTCCTGCTCTAAAGATAATTCCTTACGTTTAGGACATCCAATAGCAGTGTCCGTAAGGTAGGGTGGGATCCGCAAAAAGCAACAACGGGCAGTTTAAACCACTGCTGCCTGCAGAACCTTGCGGCCAAAGGCAGCATCAGCTGAAGCCCGAACATCAACCTTGTAAAACTTAGAAAAAGTATGAACAGAAGACCAAGTAGCAGCCTAGGCTTGAATCACAGCCTGACGGATCCACTTGCTGATGGTAGACTTAGCTGGAGCCAGACCCTTCTTAGGACCAGAAGGGACCACAAAAAGAGCATCAGTCTCCCTGAAGGATTCAGTAGCCACCAAATAGAACTTCAGGTTCCTGACCACATCCAAGGAATGTAAAGCCCTCTCCTTAGGGTTATTAGCATTAGGCCACAGAGACGGCAGAACAATGTCCTGATTGAGATGAAACGCAGAAACAACCTTAGGCAGAAAATCTGGCTTAAAGCGAAACACCACCTTGTCCTGGTGTCTCTCAAAGTAAGGGGGCTTGATGGAAAGCGCCGCCAACTCAGAAACAGGCCTAACAGAAGTGATAGCCACCAAAAACATTACCTTAACTTAAGAGTAAGAATGGACAAAGCAGCGTCTTGCACAGGCTCAAAAGGAGACCCCTGCAAGGCAGATAGGACCAAGTTCAAGTCCCAGACTGGCAACATAGGCTTACGAGGGGGACGCACATGAGTCACCCCCTGAAAGAAGGTCTTGACCAGATGATGCTGAGCAAAAGATCTCTGGAAGAAAACAGCCAAGGCAGAAACATGACCCTTCAGAGTGCTGAGTTGAAGCCCCAGATCCAAACCATGTTGAAGAAATTCCAGAATCCTATGAATAGAGAACACCTGACAGGGAAGAGATTTAGACTCACACCAGTCAATGTAGGTACGCCAAACCCTATAGTAGATAGAAGAAGAGGACTTCTTCCTAGCCCTGATCATGGTGTTAACAACAGAGGCACAAAACCCCTTTTCCATTAAGATGGAGGTTTCAGCAGCCAGGCCGTTAAAGCCAGTGTTTGTAAATTGGGGTGGCATAGCCGCCCTTGAGTGAGCAGATCTGGATCCTTGGGCAGGGCATACTGATCTACCGCCAGCTGCACGATGTCTACGAACCACACTTGTCTTGGCCAGCAGGGGGCCACCAGAATTGCTGGCAACCCTTCCTGAGCTATTTTGCGCAGAACCCTGCCCAACAGGGGAAATGGGGGAAAGACATACAGAAGCTGAAACCCATTCCAGGGCAGTGTTAGAGCATCCATGGCCAAGGCCAGAGGTTCCTGAGACAGAGACACAAAGACTGGAAGCTTATGATTGTGACGGGACGCAACCAGGTCCACATCCGGCTGACCCCAAAGGTGACACAGGGAGCGAAACACCCCGTTGCTGAGGGACTATTCCCCCAGGTGAGAAGACCCCCTGCTCAGAAGGTCTGCCTCCAGATTCTCCACCCCCGGAATGTACACGGCTGAGATGCAGGGAACATTGTCCTCCGCCCAGGACAGGATCCAAGACACTTCCTTGAGGGCCCCCTTGCTCCGGGTCCCTCCCTGATGACTGATGTAGGCAACCGCCGTCCGGTTGTCCGAGCGTACCTGAACAGCCCGACCCCGAAGGTGTGGGGTAAAGCGGGCTAGAGCCAACCTGATCGCCCTCAGTTCCAGAATGTTGATCGGGGTGTGGGCCTCCTGAGGGCCCCACAGCCGCCTCCAGAAGCCCCCCAGACTCAGACTGGCATCCGTGGTGACTGTCTCCCAGCAAGGGGCCAGAAAAGATCTGCCAGCCAACAGGTTCCTTGAGTCCAGCCACCACGAGAGGGACCACCTGACCAGGGGGGACAGAGCAAACTCCTGATCCAGGGACACAGGATCCTTGTCCCATACTGACAGGAGGTGGAGTTGAAGAGGTCTCATGTGAAACTGGGCATAAGGCACCGCCTCGAAGCAAGACACCATCAGGCCCACTAGCTGCATGCCCTGCCTGATGGAAGGATGAGGGCAAGACAGAAGGAACCGAGCTTGCGCTTGCAGACTGTCCACCTTCTACTGAGGAAGAAAAATCCTGGCCTGAGCTGTATCCAGATTCATGCCCAGAAACGACGTCATCAAGGAGGGAGACAGGGAAGATTTGAGGTTGATCACCCAGCCAAATGACTCCAGTGTGGCCACTACCCGCTGAGTAGCCAGCTCTGCCTGTTTGAAGGACTGAGAAGTGATGAGAATGTCGTCCAAATAGGGAAGAATGCGAATGCCCTGAGATCTCAGCAGAGCCATCACTCCCGCCAGCACCTTGGTGAATACCCTGGGAGCCGACGTGAGGCCAAAAGGCAAAGCCACAAATTGATAGTGCCGATCCTCCAGAACCTGAGGAATCTCTGATGACCTGGAAAGATTGGAACATGAAGGTAAGCATCCTTGATGTACACAGAGGTCATGAAGTCCCCTGGGCGTAATTAAGTCAAAGCCGAGCGTAGAGTCTCCATGCGAAAGTGCCTGACAAATTTGTTGAGAACCTTTAAATCCAGGATGGGTCTGACAGACCTATCTCTTTTGGGCACAGTGAAAAGGTTGGAATAATAGCCCTCGCCCCTTTCCCTGAAGGGCACCTGGCAGATGACACCCAGCTCCAGAAGGTTTTGCACAGCGAGAATCAGACCCTGAGCTGACAGGGGGTTTTGCGCCCTCCGGGATCTGATGAATCTTGGGGGAGGCCAGGCTGCAAACTCTATCTTGTAACCAGAGGACACTACCTCCTGAATCCACCGGGCTGAGACATGACGCCTCCAGACGTGAGCAAAGAGCCGAAGCCGTCCCCCCACCCAGACGGGTGAGGGCGCCTCTTCATGCCTGGGAGGGCTTGGGGGAAGACTTGGTCTTGGAACCCCAGGAGGGGCCGGGGCGGCTACGTCCTCTACCCCTGCCCCAGAAATTCCCCACGGCCCCTGCAAATGAGGCTCCCCTTCCCATTCTGGACCCACGGTAGGAGGGAAGAAAGGAACCTGACCCCCGAAAGGGCCGAGACTGTCTTTTGCGCTGGGGTAACTTGCCTCCCTTAGCAAACAGGTCCAGGCGGTCCCCAAATAGGCGCAGTCCTTTAAAGGGGAACCCAGTGAGAGCCTTCTTAGCAGCGTTGTCAGCTGCCCACTGGCGCAGCCAAACCGAGCGGCAGCACCAAGGCAGAAACCCTGCCACACATTCTAATGGTATCATCCAAGGCAAAGAGGACATATGTAACAAATTCCTCACAACGTATAAGAGCTCTATACTCATCACTAGCAGCATCATCAGGAGCCCCATCTAAAATGTTTTTGAGCAGGGTCTTAATAGCCACAGCTGTAATGGCAGAGGCACAAACCCGGCGCAGCGCAGTTCCCACACAGGCAAAGGCATGAGAAGCCAGCTGGTCAATGCGCCGGTCCTCACCATCCTTCAGTGTAGTAGAGTCAGGGAAATGCATGACAGACGTGTTAGACAACCCCAAAATTGGTGCATCCACTTCGGGAGGGGATGACCATCCCACCTCTTAGGCACCCCAGGGAGCCTGCTAGGACGCTCCCATTCTTTAAGCACGAGGTTATTAAAGTGAGTTTGCTCAGGAAACTCCAAACGTGGCTTAGCAGTGTGAAACAACTCCCCCTGCTGCCAAGGGGCCGTGGCAGGAGGGGAGATAGCAAGTACTTCAAATATATGAGCCAGAAGCCTGTCAGTATCATCTGGAGCCCATTGGTCAGAGCCAGAATCAGCATAACCCTTAGGCTGCTCCTCAGATGATTCTGAGTCAGAAAACAACTCCCCCTCTTCCAGGGGGATATAACCAGCCCGGTCAAAAAATTCCTCAGCCTCCATAGGAAATATGTTAACACCAGGCACCAGATGCCACCTCTTAGCAGAGGCCTTACGCGCCGTAGAGCCAGCAATCAGCTTCTCAATGCTAGCCACTCTAGTAGACAAATCAGGTTGAGACTCCCCACTGGTATTCACATCACTGGGAGTCAGATGTAAACGTGGGGGGGTTAGTGAGCTCATGGACGCAGGCCCAGTCACAGGTAACCCCGATATCAGCGCGAGCGCCTGCCGGGCGCAGGGTGCACAAACCCTGACATCGTCACTCAGAGAGGCCACCCCACACGCAATACACAGCCGGGCTTGTCCCGAAGGAACCCCAAGCACATTATCCTGTGAAGCCTCCATATGGTGATTATTGTGGCCCAACAAGCCAATCGGGATTGACGCTTAATAAGCTACTCGCGATGCCCCAATGACCCGCTAGGGAAGTGGGAGGAAATAGCACAATAGGCCTCAATAAAGTTTTGAACTAAATAGAGGGGATAGGACCGGGAGAAACCACCATGAAGTTTGACCCGCCTGCAAGACATAAATAGAAAGACCCCGTAAGTGGCATGCATACAAAATATCAAAAGATAAATCAGCCCGCATAGGCAACTCAAGGACCGCGGTATGTAGACGCCAGCCACGCAGCAGAATGAAGCAAAATGGCGCCGAGTATACCTCGAGGGGCGGGCCGCAAATGCAGAACGCGCCAACCGCAGGGCCCGCCCCCCGCGAAGAGCGTGAAGTTGTCCACGTGACATACCTAACCAATGATGGCGCAGCAGCGCCTGAGGGTAATGTCGCCGCCGACCGCGGAACACCCTACAAGCGGGTGCAGCAGCGGCATTTTTAAAAGCAACCAGTGCAAACAATTCATTGCGGTGACAGAAAACCGAGCAACCATACAACGAGTGAATGTATAAATACAAACACAAACAACCCCCCCCCCCCCCCCCCCCCGAGAACTACAAGGGAGAGCGAGGAAGGGCAGTGGCCACCTAACAGGGGCCCACCAATGGACAGGGGCGAGGGCCGATAGTGCGGGAGGGGCATCCCATAGAGGCTCACCATGTGCCTATACCGCCTACCCTTTGGTGGGGGATTGCGGTGGAGCAGCGCTCCTAAGCACCTGCAGCGGTGCTGCCTACCATTACCCGAACCAGCGCAGCCAAGGCTGGGAGGCAAATTAAAAATGGAACGGGTGGGAATAGTCCGACAGGGCCGCAGGCTAATAAGCCCCGCTCACCTGCGAATAGAGAGAGCCATCTTCTCATCATCGCAGCCCAGACTGCAGAGAAGATCTGGGGAATTTGTGGGAGGACCCTGGTATATAAGGGGCCAGGAGGAGGCACTTTTTTGCTGTCTCTGCAGTCCAGCGCCATCTTGTGGATTTATAACCCAAACGTAAGGAATTATCTTTGGAGCAGGACGTGCTGTATACTTAGAATAAAACAAAAGTGGGGTTTCAAATTCACATGGCTGCTTCTACCATTAAGTACCAGGCACGTGAACTTCATGTGCCTCAGCTCACCTCTGCCCAAATCCAGCACCAGGGGTCCCCCCCCCCCCCCCCCCCCCGAGGTCTTCAAATGCCCCTTCTGGAGTGAAGATTCAGGGTGTTGTTTATTTTAAAAGTTGACCAGTCACCACTGTAAGCAGTTCTTGAATCTAAAAGACTCCAGGGCTTGCCGACTAGGTGCACCTGAATCAGGATGTCGCACTTAGTGGGCCCGCAAATTCCTTACCTTTAGCCACATCTCTGGCTTCCTTGCGCATGCACTGCACAGAGAAAGCCGCCACTCAGTCTGGAGCAATGGCTTTATGGTGATTGGAAGACAACATGCATGTGGGAATGGCGGAATGGTGAGTTGAGAAGCGTCCCAAATCTGGATGCCCCAGGGACAAGGACCAATCAGCAGCATAGTAAAAATCCACATTAAAGCAACAGATTGTAACAAATGTGTCCTGGTGCAAAACTCTGTTCTGATTAAAATAGAAACACTTACTTCTCAATCATTAGCTTTTTATTTTTTCCTTTAAAGTAGGCAAGTTCATTCCATACTGCATCAGAGTCTTCATGTCTAAGCTGAGAGGGATCTGCACGAACAGGCTTCTTTTTATCATGTTTTTCCCTGTTATAGATAAAGGTATCAATACTTTATCAAGCAATGGAAGGCAATAACATTCTTATCCTATCCTAACTTATTATAGGGGAAACACTGCACTTCACCATTGACCTGAAGATGGGCATCTAAAAGGTTTACTCAGAATGCAAGCAGTTTTATATATAACTGTTTTTCTGCTATTTGATCTTATGAAGTACCCAAACCATATAAATAGAAAGCCTCAACAAAAGGCAACGTGCAGGGCAAATATCTGAAATTATGTATGACCTACATTATGGCAGAGGCTCTCCAACTCCATCAAATATAACAAATATAATGTATTAAAGCACTGTTTCCCAAACTAAGGCATGCACACCCCCAGAGTACATGCCAAAGGATAAAGGGTATGCATCGATTTTCAGCGGAGCACCAATGGGTAGGGGTCTGATGGGTCTAGTATATTGTTTTAACAGTCAAATATTGCTCATCCTTGCCTTTAACCCTTTCGCTCCGGCCTACCTAAAGATGTTGTCACCCTTTGTTGCCAGGCCATTTTTCAACATTTTGTGCTTGTCTTTTACAGGATTTCTAGGAAAATTATATTTTTTTTTTCTGCAAAGTTTGGACTTTAATAATAAACATCTTGTTTATAATGTTTTCAGTTCTTTCGCAATATTTTTGGGTAGAAAAAAATTGTGAAAAAAATACATTCTTTAAATTGCATTTTTTTAAATAATGTATATGTAAAAAATGTAATGTATATGTAAAAAATATGTAAAAGCCCCATTCCTCCCGATTACATCGGTACCACATATGTAAGGGTAGACTCCCGTTCCTGCCCCCGAACCGAAAAGAGCATTTTATGACATTTTCAAATGTAATACAACTACTATCCAAAGTATCAAGGGTTAAAACTCTTAAACATTTTGCAGAGGGAAATTAAAAAACAGCCACGGCACCAGCTATGGGTGCTAGCAGACCAGGGAGCGGAGGTCGAGCAGTCGGATTGCAGCTCTGAAGGCTGCTAGCTCGCAAAGCACTCACGGGCCACGGGGATGCAGGCTGTGGGGCAGGGGGTTATGGCAAATCACCAGCTGACTGGCAGGTGACTTGCCAGTCCCTCCTGCCCAGTCAACTGGTATAAGGGTCTCAAGGACCCCTTACCAGTTCACAAAGGGTTAAATAAAAAAAAAAAATAATAAATAAGTCTTTTTCTCTGCCAGTGTTTTTTTTTTTTTTTTTATCTTACCTCCATCGCGATCCTGATGTCCCACACCATCCAGCATCGCTACACCTGACAGCCTAAAGTGACGGGCAGAAACCGGGTCCAGGGCAAGGCATTGACCTCCACCGATCACTACCAGCTTCTGACAGCCCCCCTGCTACCGGAAGTGCTCTTTATTAGTGGCTAAGTGAGATGACGTCATCTCACGTGCCCTACAAAAAGCCCCCCCCTGCGGTGGCTGGCAAGCCATCAGAAGCCTCCACGCAGGAAACAGGCATGCTTTGCCTCACTGAAGCTCCGGGGGGCAGAGCTTCCTGAGCCGGTGAGAGCGCACCTGAATTTTCGGATTGCCGGGCACTTTGGTTTCTGCTTTTCCGGCCTCTAAGCACTTAGGGGCTGCTATTATCAGAGGAGATACATTTTTAAGAAAACAAAAAAATACAACTCTGTGAAGTACTCACCTGTAGAGTTGATATTATATGCATACAGCACGTCCTGCTCCAGATGTAGTAATAACATGTGGGTAATCCTCCGCCTTCGGCGCCGTGCACTGCAGACATGTAGAAAACAAGCTCCTCCCGGCCCTACATATACAGAGGGACCTCCCACAAATCCCCAGCATTGAAAAGCAGTGAGAAAGAGAAGCCAGGAGGAACAACCACCCAGAGACTGGCAATAACATCAAGATAATAATCACCATACAGGGGATCCAGAACAAGGTGAAAACAGGGTGGGGTGGAGCAGGACGTGCTGTATGCATATAATACCAACTCTACAGGTGAGTATTTCACAGAGTTGTATTATTCTAAGCATACAGCACGTCCTGCTCCAGATGTAGTAATAACATGTGGGACATCCAATAGCAGTGTCCATAAGGTAGGGTGGGATCCCCAAGAGAAAGGGCACAGCCAACAGTAACAGCGCTGTCACCCGCAACCTTGCTACCAAGAGCAACGTGAGCAATGCTCTAACTCAACTTCTGAACCTTACAAGGCTAAGCGAAACACAAGCAGCGAACTAGTCAGCCTGCTGAACAAAACCGAGTGTTGAAGGCCCAAGCCAAGCACAAGTAGAAGAGAACAAAACTCAAGAGAGAAAATGAATCTCCCTTAAACAATAGGCCAGAGTAACAGCCTAACCACGCTACTGCAACAACAGGGCAGTCATGGCAACCTTAGAACCTTCCCCGTCAGGGAAAACAATGCTAACAAGGCTCGGCATGGCCGAAACGTTAACTTTAGGCTCAGAAGGACAAACCAACCGAGCAAGACCAATCCAAGAGCTCCTACACCCATGTAGGCAATCAGAAACCGTTGCTTAAAAGATTGAACGCATATAATCCCCAAGGCATAATCCCAACCATGGACAGGGAACCGTCCAGGAGTCTCCAATGCCTGTCGAGGGATACAGATCCCTGTAAGCGCAGGGTAAGCAAGACACTAGCCCGGAGGCCGGAGGGTCTGGAATAAGGAGAATAAAAGAAACATGTATGTAATACATATAGTGACTAAACTAACAGAGCCGTCCCCTATGGCATACTTCAGAATGAAGTCATTGCCCCGGAAAAAAGATGTGAGGGAAGGAACAGGTCAGACAAAACCTGAATAAGACCCAGGGGAACCCTTAGCAGGGCATCAGGATAAGTAACCCCCCACAGGGAGTTCAGAAATCCCTGTGGAGTGCACCTGAGCCATCCCTGAGGAATGCTCAACACAGACGAGTTGAGGAACCAACCTCAGCCCTGCTGTAACAACTCTAGGACCCAGGGATAAGGCGACATCCCGCAGGAGAGAGAGCTAGTCCAAGCACGCAACTAGAGCAACATCTCCCAACATAGTCGGTAGAGAAGGGAGAAGAAGAAGAGGAGGGGGCTAGGTCAAACCCTCCAAAACGAAAGGACACCCAGAGAGATCCATCTCCAAGAGGGTGAAGAACAAACCGCCCGATCCCGGTAGGTAGGGGCGACGTAGTAAGGAGCCTGAATAGGCCGAACAGCCCTCGTGGGAGGGCACCCAGTACAACTGTCGTCAGCAGAATCTGCGAACCGCACTCCACTGGGCCACCCAGGGCCCCCAGCGTAGCGGTCCACCCCTGCTACAGCTCGTGCAGAAACCCACCTAGCGTGGTGAAGAAGATAAGACATATAGAGAATAATGTCCTGACATAGTCCGAAGACAGACCGAAAATCCCCAAGGAGACAAGTCCTGAAGGAAAGAAGTCCAGCAATTTGGGGCCCAAAGGGGCTAAATGTGATAACCAAGACAGTATGAAATTGGACCCCCTAAGGGGACCCCCCTTCGGAACCGCGGGGAATTTCAGAGGAATAGAACCCCCTAGTCAACCTGCCTGGCATGGTCCCCATGGCGACCATCTACAGAGATAGGCAAGAAGGAAGGGGAAGGTCCCTGACAACTTTCTTGAATTTACAACTCAAAGGGGACCCCCGCAATAAAAGGAGGGGCGTACAGACCCATTTTAAGGGGAGTTGGAACCCCGTCCAGGATAAATAACCCAAGGTGTCGCATGGTCCAAGGGCACCAGTGGATAAAGGACAGCGTCCAGGCCGCCACAACAGGCCCACCAGCTGCAAGGTGAAATTAGTGTGATCACAAGGAGGGCGAAGCCCTTTCATACTGAGGCCATACTGGCAGAAGGGAAGGTTTTGACCTGAACCCATCTAAATGCCACCCCGTAGGGAGATACCGAAACCAGGGTACACTAAGAAGGTGATATGCCAGAGCGCCACTCCAAAAGACTCCCAGGGAGCCCCGAGTCAACAGCCAACGCGGCCTGATGCAAAAATTGGAAAAGAATGACAATCAAGTAAAACTAACGCGTACGTCACAGGTGCACATCCAAGACAACACTCCCATACTCGCCCTGGCGAGCCGTGGGAGCAGGAGAGGGACCCCAAGACAAGACCCTAATCCGCAGAATTGGTCCTGTAACCCTGGCTGGAAATGGTCTGGGTGTCCTGAAGGCACCAGGGACTCCGAAGGGATATAAATCCTTGCAGGCATCAAGAGGTCCACTGGACAAGGGCGCCCGCGGCCCAACAGGTGGATACAATGTAGGAACTGTCTGTGAAACTAAAAATACTAGGCCCTGAATGCCAGTCCAGGTCAGACTGCTTCATCCCAGAGGGAAAAGGTAATGTGGATGCAAACACCAGCCAAGGCCACCCTGAAAGAGAGCCCAGACCCAGTCCGCCAAACTCGGCCTGCGTCAATTTCCAAAGGGAAAAACAGGGACTAGAGGACCCCTGACAACCTCAGAAAGGGACCGCCCAGCAACTCCATTCTGCATCCAAGGAGACTAACTCCTGTAACAACCTGAACGAATCATGGCGCCCTGCAATAGGAGCCAAGTGCTGCGGCAGCCCCCTCGCCCAACAGGGCGAGGGCGTCCCTTCATGCTTGAGTGGTTTTGGCAGACTTTGGTTTCGCCCTGCCGGAGGTCCCAGGGCATTGCCTGCCCCCTCTGGGGCGGGCCTCCACTCCAAAAAGTTGGAAGCACACTTCTGGTTCTCGCTTGACACTAACGTAGGGAGGGGTGTCCCTGCCCCTGGGCGGCCGGGACGGCCTTCTGCGCAAGGGCGTCTTACCCTTTCTTCCAAAAAGGTCCAACCTGGCCCCGAATAAGCGTCGTCCTCTAAAGGGAAGACCTGTAAGAGCCTTTTTAGTCTCATTGTCAGCCCCCCACTGTCGCAACCAAAGTAGGCGGCGAATAGCCACCACAAGAACCGAGGTTCTAGCACACATTTTAATAGTGTCATCCATCGCTGAGAGAATGAACCTCACAAAAACATCACAATCAGACAGTGCATTAAAGACCTCGCAAGGGAGGTCCTCCGGTTGTTGGTCAAGTATCTTCCTAAAAAGGGTCCTGGCGGCCACCGCGGTGACGGCCGCAGCATAGACCGGGCGCAGAGCCGTCCCTGCACTCGAAAAGGCGTGGGAAGCCAATCTGTCAATGTGCCGGTCCTCAGCATCCCGAAGGGTACGAGGGGTAGAAGCTGCCGTGAAGGGAGGGTTAGCAACCCCAATAATAGGCGCATCCACCTCGGGAGGGACTGACCATCGATCAACCAAATCATGGGGAAACGGGTACTTCCAGTCCCAGACCCCCGGAACCCCTGTAAGTTTACAAGGTGATTCCCATTTCTTAGATATAAGGTTCTGGAAATGATCCTGTTCCAGAAATTCCAGGCGAGGCGTTGCCGTGTGGAAACTCTCCCTCTTGGGCTTGGGAG
The DNA here is from genome assembly GCA_027917425.1 of Gastrophryne carolinensis. Lineage (NCBI taxonomy): Eukaryota > Metazoa > Chordata > Amphibia > Anura > Microhylidae > Gastrophryne > Gastrophryne carolinensis. The sequence continues at coordinate 360,184,482 of CM051234.1, forward strand.
ACTCTCCCGGAGGAGAGATGGACAGTACTTCAAAGATCTTTATAAGTAACTCATCAGTGTCACACAGGCCCCAAGAACCCGGGCCAGAACTGTCACGAGCCCAAGACATCTCTTCTGAGGAACTGGAACCTGAGAACAGTTCACCATCATCAGAAGGATCAAGGCCCTGCATAGCGGCAGACTCCTCAGTTTCAGTGGGAACCCTAGAACTAGGGGGCGTCAGGGACCGTTTCTTTCCAGCGCCCAAGCGCTCCGCCAAACCAGACATCACCTGCTCCGCCGTGGGTAGCCTGCGCGGCACCACCTGCCGGTCATCCCCGCTCGAGTGCGACTCATCTGGAGTGAGATTTAAGCACGGGGAGACAGGAGTATTGAAGCGAGGTGCAGCTACCGGTAAACCTGATTGCAGGGCCAGTACTTGATCAGCACACGGTCCGCAGACCCGTGCTCTGTCAGCATCGGCATGGGATTGTCCACACATAGTACACAGCCGGTCTTGTCCCCGCGGGACCCCGGACACATAATTCTGAGATGCCTTCATATGGTGATTAATCAAGGTAATAGCCAGTAGGGATTTATGCTGTAAGCAACCCTGGATGCCCCAAAACCCTCTGGGAATGTGGGAGAATTTAAATATAAACCCGCTAAGATATATATATCTGGCTGGGAGAAGCCACGGAATCTTGGCGTCTGAAAGACATAAGAAGAAGAAGAGAGGGTGTCAGAGCCATGCACAGCACAGGAAGAAAAAGATAACCAAAAGGCCCGAGAGGGCACTTACAGTAGCCGAGGAAGGAGGAGGAAGACCACGCGCGCGCGGGAAGGCCGACAAAATGGCGCCAAGCGAACCTCGAAGGGCGGGCCAGAGCTACGGATGACGCGGAGCGCGCCAAACCAGACCACGCCCCATCCGGAGAGCGCGAAGCTCTAAGCGCGTAACAAGACAGAAAGAGAAGACAGTAATAAACGCCATAGCGTCGCGAAACCAAGCCACCGTACGCGCCAAGCCGAAATAACATTAAAGGCGCTGCGGCCAACTAAAAATGATGTTTGAAGCGCGGCTCTGACCCCCGGTAACCAATAAAGGCTCTAAGCATACAGTGTAATAGGGCAAGGATAGGCCAACGTACACAACCCCCCCCCCTCTTTTCCCCCCCAATAACGGGGGGAACTAAGGAAGAAGGTGACCCAGCACTCGAGGTTCACCGCTACACGGGCGTGGGGCAATAATGCAGGAGGGGCATCCACTAAAGGCTCACCATTAGCCTTAACCGCCTACCCTATGGTGGGGGATTGCGGTGGAGCATGGCTCCGTTAAGCACACAAGGTGCTGCCTACCTTCACCCGACCAACGCAGCCCAGGCTGGGAGGCATATTCTTCACAGAAAGGACGGGTGGAAATAGTCCCGCAGGGCCTCGGGCTGTAAAGCCCCGCTCGCCTGCGAGAGCGTGATACTTCATGTCTTCGCAGTTCCAGCACTGCAGAGAAATCTGGGGATTTGTGGGAGGTCCCTCGGTATATGTAGGGCCAGGAGGAGCTTGTTTTCTACATGTCTGCAGTGCACGGCGCCGAAGGCGGAGGATTACCCACATGTTATTACTACATCTGGAGCAGGACGTGCTGTATGCTTAGGATAGTGTTCTGGTTTAACACTTGGAGAGGAAGCTACCTAGATTTTATAGCACTAGGGTTAAAGTGCTATGAGGTTTATTTATTTTGGTAACATTTATAACAGATTCCCACCATGTGGATACTGGGCTAGATTTTTTTTACACTGCCTGTTACCTAGTGTAACAATTCTATAGGCGAGAACACAGAATTGCATTTCGCCCATATTCTACTCCAGGGCATCACCAAATGAGATACTTGTGGGGCATCCCAAAGTAGTATCTAAGGTGGGATCGGGAATATATATTTAAAAAAAACATTACCTAAGTCACAAGAAGAAATCAGATTGGAGACTCAGACCTTCGTTGAGGAATGTACCATGGTCTGCAACACTATAAACCCAAAGACAACATCTGCCGATGCCCTTACATCTACCTTGTAAAATTGTGTAAAGATGTGAGCAAAAGACAAGGTAGTAGCCTTCCCTACATGCTCTACAGAAGCTTGATGCTGAAAGGCCAAGGATGATCCAATTCCACTGGCAGATTGGGCAGTGATCCGTATGGGAGCATCCCTTCATTTGAAACATAAGTCTTGATCACTGCTTATCTGATCCAAGGTTAGGCCATTCCTTGCATTAACAGGAATCACAAATAAGACATCTGTCCTACAGCTTTCCTGAGTAGCCATTATATAGTCGTGGATGTCCAGTCTCTACAGTACCCCCCTCCCCGGCATTGAAACAGAACAAAGGGGTGTTTAAAAAAAAAAAAAAAAAAAATTGCTGTTTGGGATCCAGCGAGCGAGGTTACTAGCGCAGCTGCGGCAGGCGCACAGACAGTGCACAGAGTGGAAATTACCTGCTCTGTGTAAGCTTCTATGCCTATGAGCAGAAAATGCAGTTCTGTATAGCCGGTCCAAGAAGGCTGCCCTCAGGACCTGGTTACCAGCAAGGTAAGAAGTTTTTCTGTTGTACGTCCCATACCCTGCCCTGCCTCAGCACCAGTGAAGGAGATGGGGAGGGGGTATCTTTCTGACAAGAGAACCACTTTAAAACACTTTGACCATATCCAAAGGATAAAAACTCCTATCTTAGTGGGACAAGGACATAAAGAAGCACTGCAACTTTTAAGGTGAAAAAGAGAGACTACCTTTGGTAGATCCAGCTCGAAGCAAAAAGCGTAAGTTATTTACCTGGTAACTTATTTTCTAAAACATCCGAAAGGGCAGCATACCACTGAGACATTAAGGCTCTGCCTAAGGTAGGAACACATGTTCACCAGAATACAAAAAAGTTTTAGTTCCTCCTCCAGACACCAGTAGATTAAGAGATCTGAAAAGCAAAGACAGACAAAGCACCAACTGGTAAATCGGCAAGATAACATATGAAAACAGATATTTAGAAAATACCATTTTGTGAGTACTCACCTGAAAAATGGATATTGTTGGTGTGCCACACACCCCGCTTCACTTCTTGAATATTCATCCATTATTGGGTTAATCCACCGCAGGTGACGTAGTGCAGAGAGGAAGTCTTGTAACGAGCCCCCTTCCGGCCTATATATACCTGGTACCTCCCCTCAATCACCAGTATATTTAAAAAGCAGAAAGACAAGGTACCAGTATTCCACCGATAACCTCCAAAATCAATTTTGATATAAATAAAAAAGGGCTTCACCATATAAATGCTTCGGTAATACCGAAAAGGGCGGGTGTGAAGCGGGGTGTGTGGCACACCAACAATATCCATTTTTCAGGTGAGTACTCACAAAATGGTATTATTCTTGGTGTGCCACACACCCCGCTTCACTTCTTGAATATTCATCCATTATTGGGACATCCAAAAGCAGTGTCCACAAGGGAAGGGCATCTCAAGGCCAGGTGAAGCATAACTTAAATGACTGCAGTCTGCAGAACTTTGCGGCCAAAAACAGCATCCGCTGAGGCCCGCACATCAACTTTGTAAAACTTAGAAAAAGTGTGAACAGAAGACCAGGTGGCGGCCTTACAAACCTGTTCAACAGAAGCTTGGTGCTGAAATGCCCAAGACGCCCCAACAGCGCGAGTGGAATGAGCAGTAATACGAAAAGGGGGAATTCTTCCCTTAGCAGAATAGGCCGCAGTAACGGCCTGACGTATCCACTTGCTAATGGCAGATTTGGCTGGTGCCAAACCCTTCTTAGGCCCATGGGGCACAACAAAAAAGGAATCCGTCCTACGGAAAGGAGACGTGATAATCAAGTAGTACTTAACACAGCGTACTACATCCAAACAATGCAAAACCCTCTCTTTGTCATTCTTAGGATTAGGACACAAGGAGGGAAGAACAATATCTTGGTTCAAATGAAAAGCAGAAACAACCTTAGGAAGAAAGTCCGGCTTGAACCGAAAGACCACTTTATCCTGATGCCTCTCGAAGTAAGGCGCCTGGATAGTTAAGGCCGCCAATTCTGAGACACGCCGGACCGAAGTGATCGCTACCAAGAAGACAATCTTCTGAGTCAGGGTAGACAAAGCAATATCTTGCAAAGGCTCAAAAGGGGGAGCCTGAAGAGCCGAAAGAACCAAATTCAAATCCCAAACAGGGAGTAATGGTTTCCTGGGAGGCCGCACATGCGTAACCCCATGGAAAAAAGTTTTAACTAAAGGTTTAAGCGCAACACGCTTCTGAAAAAAGACAGATAAGGCAGAGACCTGCCCTTTCAACGTACTTAGCTGGAGACCAGAGTCCAGCCCTGATCGTAAAAACTCCAGAATCCTGGGGACCGAAAGGACCCTACAAGGAAAAGATCTTATCTCACACCAAGTGATATAGGCTTTCCAAGTCCTATAGTAGGTGATGGAAGAAGACTTCTTCCGGGCACTGATCAGAGTCTTAATGACTGAATCAGAAAGACCCTCCTCCTTCAGGATGGAGGTTTCAGCAGCCAGGCCATCAAACCCAGCGCTGGTAAATTGGGGTAACACAATTGACCCTGAGTGAGCAGAGCGGGCCGAAGAGGCAGAACGAACTGGTCCACTGCCAGCCAAACGATGTCTGCGAACCTTATTCGTCTTGGCCACTTTAGGGCCATGAGAACGGCGTACACCCTTTCCAGAGCCAACTTCTGAAGAACTCTGCCCAGCAAGGGCAACGGAGGAAACAGGTATAGAAATCCCAGAGCTCCTCAGTTCAGGGACCTGACGTCCACTGTCAGAGCCAGAGGATCCCGGGAGAGTGACACGAAGCTCGGGAGCCTGTGATAGTGATGAGGGGCCAACAGGTCCACCTCCGGAGTCTCCCATTGGAGACACAATAAGTGAACCACCCGAGGATGGAGAGCTTATTCTTCCAGACGGGGAGAGCACTTGCTCAACCGGTCCGCTACCTGTTCCATCACCTCTGGAATGTAAACCGCCGAGAGACAGGGAACATGGAACACTGCCCATGTCCGGATCAGGGACATTTCTCTGAGAGTACTCAGACTGCGCGTCCTTTCCTGAAGACCGACGTAAGCAACCGCTGATCGATTGTCTGAACACATCTGGACCCGAAGGCCCAGAACGTACTGAGTCAGGAGAGCAAACACCTGACAAAGGGTTCTCGGATTCAGAATACTGATGGGTAAGTGGGGCCTCCACTGCCCCTGAAACCGCAGCTCCTTCCAGAATCTGTCCCATCCCGACAGACTGGTGTCCGTGGTGACACCTTTCCAAGGGGGGGTCAGGAAAGACCTGCCCTATACAAGATTGGTCGAGACCAATCACCACAGGAGGGACTGCCGTACACGGGAGGACAACTGGAAGGACTGATCCAACAACAGAGGTTGCTGGTCCCAACACGCTAGCAGAAATAGCTGAAGCCTTCTTGTGTGAATTTGGGCAAAAGAAAGACACACTCCGTCTTGATGAGAGTTCAGGCCGGGATGAACCGACCCCTGAATGGACCGTGAGGGAGGGTGAGACTCGAATTCCAGGTTGTGACCTGGCGACACTACCTCCTGGATCCATCTGCCTAGAACCACATGGTTCCAATGGTAGAAGTGTCGCAATAGTCCCCCCACCCACACGGGTGAGGGCAGCCCCTCATTGCTGAGTGAGCTTATCAGCAGGTTTGGGCTTGGTGCCCCAGGACTGAGTGGGCCGGCCACGGCCCCTCCCCCGAGTCCAACCTGCGCCACTGGTAGCGGGAAAGGACGTACCTTTGCCCGCTCTGAACCTTTGAAAGGAAGGCCTACCGGAACTTGTCCCCCTGAAGGGACCACGAGGCCTTTTGCGTTGTGGCATCTTACCACCATTTGCGACTGAATCAATTTTCTCCCCAAACAGACGCAACCCCAAAAAGGGGAGAGCTGTGAGTACCTTTTTGGAAGCCGTGTCTGCTGACCACTGACGTAGCCATACTGACCTGCGAATAGCCACCAGCATAGCTGCTGCCTTGCTACTCATAGTCAGCGCATCGTCCTGAGCGGCCAGGACATAAGCCACAAAAGATTCACACTGCTTAAGTGCAGTGAACTGTTTGCAAGCGGGATCAAGATCCTCATATAGCCCCTGAATTAGGGACTTAATTGCCAATAGAAGAAGGGCTGAAGCACATACCGGGCGCAATGCTGACCCGGAATAGATAAAACCATGTCGAGCGTATTGGTCAATCCTACGATCTTCCCCATCTTTGGGGACAGTGGTCTCAGCAGATTGTACCATAGCCGAGCTGGAGAGTCCTAGTACAGGGGTATCGACGTCCGGAGGGACAGACCAAAGCTTCACCAATTCTGGTGGAAAAGGATAACGCTTTTCCCAACTGGAAGGAATTCCAGATAACCGTGTGGGATGTTCCCATTCCTTAAGAACCACCCTCTCAAAGTGGTGCTGTCTGGGAAAAACCAAACTCGGCTGAGGCTCTTTAAACAGCTGACCCTTTGGCGGGGCGGCCAGTTCAGGCGTATCTAAACTCAAAATTTTAAACATTTGAGCCAGAATGGAGGGGGTGTCAAAAACAATCCCCTCTGACCAATCGCCGATCTCATCAGCCACACGCTGACCTGTCGGCTCATCTGACTCCGACGGGAGTTCATCCTCGTCAGGGGATCCATCGGACCATTCCACAGGTTCACAAAACTGGTCCTGTGGAGCCGAAGGTACCGGAGTCAGCCTTGCAACGGTCTTCAACGCTGCTTTAACGGGCATCATTTTCCGGGGGCAGGGCTGTGCTGCCGCCTCGGAATGCGAATCCCCACTTTTGACAGTGTCATGCGGGGTCCGGAATAGGGAGGGAGAGGTAGGAGATGATGAAGGATGCGATGGCCCCGCAGCCGAAGCAACGGACTGGCGCGAAATAGTCTGTTTTGCACAAGGGATGCAAATAAAGATATCATCAGCTGGGAGTGGAACCCCACAACCTACGCACCCCCCAAACGGCACAGCAGAACCGTTTCCGGAATCTACGGAAGCCTCCATATGGTGATTTATGGTATTCGCAATAATGGGACTTTTAAGGCATAAGCCGACCCGGGATGCCCCCTTTATTTAGTAATGTCCCGGAAGGGAGGATTTTTATATAATTTTTTTTTTTTTTTTTAAGTTTAGGTCCCCTTTAATAGAAACTATATATATATATATATATTTATATATAGTCTATGTATATAAACATTCAAAGCAATCCCAATAATTAGCCAGGCACATAGAGCCGGAGGGCCACATAAGCAGGGATCCCAGGATCTGCAAGGCAAAGAAACAACCATCAGATCCTTCACGTGTATAACATATAAGTATGGCACCAAGTGCCCTTAAATGACGCCCCCTTAATAACAGTGACTGCTCACTGTATTGTTTAAAAAGTATTCCCCATTTAACGGCCCCAACGGGAGGGGCCGCTTACCTGGACAGCAATCAGCCGGTAACCTGCAGCCAGCAGACATGAAGACAAAGTGCGGCCGTGCGCCCACGTGACTTCCTGTGTTTTGAAGGAAGCAAGGACGCTGGGCCCGCCGCAGACGCCGTATGACGCCGCATGACGTCGGCGCCGCGTAAGCGGGACCCCCCCCCCCCCCCTACGCCGATCAGCTGGAAACACTTACAGCTGGGCCACAGCACGTGCGCCCAGGCGGCGGAGGGGGGAGGGAAAAAAGCGCATGGTGCTGTATAATGCTAAATGAATGCCAGGCGAGGAGAGGGGAGAGGGGGTAGGGGGCCACAAAGCAACAAACTGCCAGAGAAGTGGCCAGCCTTTACCCAGCGCAGCCTGCCCTTAAAGCAGACCCAAAATATACACATGCTACAGTGAAAGTATAAACATGACATATATGTTAACATGCAGTTATATAAGTGAAACACACATACTAAAAGCACCCCCTCACACACCCCCCCCCATAGTGAAGGGAGAAGGGACCGTAACGGGAGAGTAAGGGGCTACGGGGACCCTCGGGACAGGGGCATCCCATTTCCGGATCACCATGCCGGTTAGCCGCATTGCCCCACGCATGAGGTCGAGCGGTAGGAGATAAGCTCCTAGGCACTTAAAGTGCCATCTACCATTTGCCCGGTGAGCAGCCAAGGCTGGGAGGCTTCCATTTCACCATAAAGGTATACAAACTCAAACCGGGCAGAAATAGGCCAAAAGGGGGGTGGCGGGGTAAGAATACCCCGGCCTACCTGTAAGCAGGAGACTTACATCTTCTGACTTGTCAGCAAGCAGAGAGAAAAAATACTGGTGATTGAGGGGAGGTACCAGGTATATATAGGCCGGAAGGGGGCTTGTTACAAGACTTCCTCTCTGCACTACGTCACCTGCGGTGGATTAACCCAATAATGGATGAATATTCAAGAAGTGAAGCGGGGTGTGTGGCACACCAAGAATAAGCAGTTAACAAGTAACTAACTCAAGTTTTCTCAAAGCATCCTCAGGGCAGCATAACACAGAGGATAATCAAATTACTACCTCTACTGGGTGGTAAAGGCTGCTTGCAACAGGCTGCCAAAGGACTGACCTTGCAAGGTGAGCAGAGGCGGTAATGATTGAGAAAACGTCTGAGCTGTAGACCAAGTTGCCACTCTACCAGCTTGCTCCACCCAAGATGTAGAAATACTTCTTGTTTAATGAGCTGTAATCTGCCCTGGAGAAGGAGATCCGTTGTAAGCAAAACGGATAATGCTTGATATCCATTGGGCGAATGTTGACTTGGAAACACATTTGGAAACACGCTGACACTTCCTGTAACCCGACAAATAAGCTATCATCCTTGTACCAATCCTTTGTTTGTCGAAGGTATTCCAGCAAACAGGCCCTGACATCCAAAGACAAATCTACATACCCGTGGAGGGATCACTATCCCCGGCTGATGGAAGGTTAATCTCTTGGGTCCGATGGAGGGTTAATCTCTTGGGTCCGCTGAAAGTCGCGGAGATTATAGGAAGCTAGCAAGGATCCAATAATTATAATCTGTAACATTATATGATCCTGTAGAACTTGAAGAAAGGGGTGATGGCAGGATAGAGCCTGGATATCACTGATTCTGCGGCTGAAGTTATTGCCACCAAAAAAAGAGCCTTCCATGTAAGAAAATTAAAGGAAATCTAGTCTTTTTATACTGTAAATTTAACCAGGTATCTAGGTTACCCTTTGGCCATGGTCTTCTGAACGAGCTGGGCCACAGCCACAATCAGGGGCAGGTGTTTTTTATACTGCCCTCCCCCCACATGATTGTTTAAATAAATCTTCCTTGTCACCTCCTTTCTGTTGAAAAGCAGAGTTTTGATCACCTCCCTCGGAAAAACTTTTTTCTAGGAGCATCGCAATCTCAGGATCTTGGACCATCTGACATCTTCAGTGGGGAAAACCATGGTCTCTTTAGTCATCATGGGACCAGCAAAAGAATTATGGCTGACTGGCATGATATTTTGTTTAGAACCTGAGGGAGTATCCAAACTGGTGGAAAAGCGTCAGCCAGACTGAAAAGCCACTGGTAAGTTAGGGCTTCTATTCCTAGAGCTTGATCAGAGGGATAGAGGAAGAAGAACTTCTTTAACTTGTTGTTTCAACTGGAGGTGAAAAGATCCACCTCTGCAAGACACAAATCTGATTGAATACCTCCTAGTTCAGTGACCATTCTGCTTCCGCTAGTGGAGTGTGACTCAAAAATTCTGCCACCTGATTTCGGCAACCAATCGGGTGGATGGCTGATAGGGATAAAAGGTTCAGTTCTGCCCACATCAAAAATACAATTCTGTGAAATACTCACCTGTAGAATTGATATTATTTGTATACAGTACGTCCTGCTCCACATATAGTACTTACACTTGGGTTATCCTCCGCCAGATGGCGCTGCACTGCAGAGACATGCAAAACAGACTCCTCCCGGCCCCTCAAATACCCGGAGACCTCCCACAAATCCCCAGCATTGAAAAGCAGTGAACAAGAAGCCAGAAGAATTAACCACCGAAACTGGTAACTATAACAATGGTAAAAATCACCATACAGGGGATCCAGAAAAATGCAAAAGCCAGGGTGGGGTGGAGCAGGACGCACTGTATACAAATAATATCAATTCTACAGGTGAGTATTTCACAGAATTGTATTATTCTTAGTATACAGTATGTCCTGCTCCAGATATAGTACTTACACTTGGGGCATCCAATAGCAGTGTCCATAAAGTAGGGTGGGATCCCCAACAAAAAAGGCAACAGCAGACAGTTAAAACCACTGTCACCTGCATAACCATGCGGCCAAGACAGCATGAGCTGAGGCCCAAACATCAACCTTGTAACATTTTGAAAAAGGTATGAATCAGAAGACCAACAGCGGCCTAGCAAACCAGTTCAACAGAAGCCTGGTGCTGAAAAGCCCAAGAGGCACCAAGGCACAAGTAAAATAAGAATCAAAGCGAAAAGGAAGAATCTTCCCCTTGTTGGAATAGGCCTGAGTAACAGCCTGACGAATCCACTCGCTAACAGTAGACTTGGCAGAAGCCAAAAAAACCCTTCCTAGGACCAGAAGGAACATCCCATTCAAGTAATAACCAGGGCCAAGCCGCCCAACTCCCCGAGAGCAGACGAGATCGGGCACATTCAGGATGTAGTGACCATAGGCCCAAAGGAACATCAGTTCTCCTAAAGGACACAGTGACTACCAAGGAAAAAACTTCCAACACCTGTTCAAGGAATGCAGAACCCTTTCCTCAGCGTTGCTAGGAATAAGGCACAGCAGGAAGAACAATATCTCGAATCAATGAACATAAGACACCACCTGAGGCAGAGAGTCCGGCTTCAGGCGGAACACCACCTTATCCTGGTGTATCTCAAAGAATGGGGGCTAGGTAGACAGAGCCGCCCGCCAACACACGTCTGACCGAAGTAACAGTCACCAGAAGGACAACCTTGAGGGTAAGAACAGCCAGACAGCATCCTGAATAGGACCAAAGGGAAAAACCCTGCAAAGCAGACAGAATCAAATTCAAATTCAAATCCCAGCAGGGACCATAGGATTACATGGGGGACGCACATGAGTTCCCCCTGAAAGAAGTCTTAACCAAGGAAGACTGAACAAGAGACTTCTAAGCAAGGTGGACAGGGCAGAACCTGACCCATCAGAGTACTGAGAGAACCAACTCCAACTCATGCTGAAACAACTCTAGAACCCTGGGAACCGAGAACGCCCGACAGGGAAGAGACCTAGACTCACACCAATCAATATGGGTATGCCATACCCTATGGAAAAAGAAGAAGAAGAAGAAGCTTGCTCCTAGTCTTCCCATAGTCTCAATCACCGAGACAGATAAGCCTGTCTCCATCAAGATGGATGTTTCAGCAGTCAGGCCGTCTAGGCCAGAGTCTGTAGATTGGGGTGACGTAAAGGGGCCCTGAGTGAGCAAAGCTGGCACTGGGGGCCACCAGAATCACTGGTCCCCTTACCAGAGCAATCTTGCGCAGAACCCTGCCTAGCAGGGGGAATGGAGAAAGGACATACAGAACCGAACGTCCAGCCATGACGAAACTAAGGCATCCGGACCACGGCCAAAGGATCCTGGGACAGGGAAACAAGGGTCGAGAGCTTGTGATAGTGACGGGACACAAACAGATCCACAACTGGTTGGACCCCATAGTGACACAAGGATTAGCACATCCTGTCGCAGAGGGACCCCCACCGGAGCGAATATCACTGATATGCAGGGAACATTGTCTCCACCCAGATTAGGATCATAGACACTTCCTGAAGGGTCCTCCAGCTCCAGTCCCCTCCCAATGATTAATGAAGGACACTGTCGTCAGACAGACCGAGAGCCCCCAAACTGGCAGGCCCAGAAGAGGAGTAGTCAAGCGAGATAGAACGAACTGAAAGCGCTCACTGTTTCAAACATCAATAGGCGTAAGGACCTTCTAAGGGTCCCACCTTCCCCAGAATCGCAGGGAGTTTCAGAAGAAACCCCCCCCCCTTCAACCTGATAGATTGGCATCCATGGTGACCGTTTCCAGGAAGGGGCAAGAAGGAACTGTCCCCAGACAGGTTCCTTGAGTTCATCCACTCCAAGAGGGACCTCCTTACCAGGTGGGAAGGCACACAGACCCTGCTCCAGGGATGCCGATTCCCTGTCCTGTATTAACAATAGAAGTCGCAGAAGGGCCCAAGGGGAACTGAGCATAAGGGACCTCTTCTGAGCAAGCCACCAACGGGCCCACCAGCTGCATCCCTGCCTGGTGAAGGGACCGAGACAGCAATGAGGGACTGAGCCCATGTGACCAGATTGTCCACTTTATTGCTGAGAAAGGAAGATTCTCGTTTGAACCGAATCCAGATTCATTCCTAGGAATGGAGTTACCAATTAAGGGGACAATAAGGACTTGGAGAGATTGATCACCCATCCAAATGACTCCCAATGGACACCACCAGTCGGGTATCCAACTTAGCCTGACGTAGAGACTGGGAAGTGAAAAGAACGTCCAGGTAGGTCATCACGCGGACGCCCCTTGGTCTCATCAGAGACATCACCCCCGTCAGCACCTGGGTGAGCACTCTGGGAGCTGAAGAGAGGCCAGATAACAAGGCCACAAATTAACAGTGTTGGACTTCCAACACGAACCTGAAGAGCCTCGGTGTCCTGAAGGCACAGGGATGTGAACATAAGCATCTTAGAGCTCCACAGACGACAAGAAGCCCCCTGGGCGCAAGGCGCTGATGGCCCATCTCAGAGTTTCCATACAGAAACTGCCTGTAATTGGAGGATTGCTGTGAATCCAGAATGAGCCAGACTGACCCATCCTTTTGGGGGACTGTGGAAAGGTTTGTGTAGCGGCCCCTGCCTCTGCCTGTTAAGGGCAATCTGCAAGTGACCCTCAGACCTCGCAGGCCTTGCATGGCCTGTGCCAGCAACTGAACAGCGGCAGGGACCAGGAGTACCTGGGACCTGATAATCTTGAGGGAGGCCGCGCAGCAAACTATCTTGTATCCGGAGGACACTACCTCCTGAATCCCCCAGTATGAGGCGTAAAGCCTCCTGACAAGAGCAAAGTGCCGCAGCCATCCCCTCACCCAGACGGGCGAGGGCGCGCCATCACGCTTGAGGGGGTATGGTGGAAGATTTAGGCTTAGCCCCGCCGGAGGGGCCAGAGCATTGTCTGCTGCTCCCGGGGCAGGAGTCTGCGCGAGCCCCCACGAAGGACACCCCTGGTTCTTGTTTAACACTATAGAAGGGGGGAGTAGGGGTGCCCCTGCCCCGAGGCGGCCAAGACGGCCACCTGCGTTGGGGTGACTTACCCTTTTTACTAAACAGGTCTAGACGGGCCCCAAACAAGCGTAGCCCTATAAAGGGAAGCCCAGTAAGAGTCTTTTTAGTAGCATCGTCAGCACCCCACTGTTGCAGCCAAACCAAGCGACATATAGCCACCGCAAGGGCAGAAGTTCTTGCACACATTCTAATGGTGTCGTCCAACGCTAATAGGATAAATTTTACAAACAGATCACAGCTGGAGAGTGCATTAAACACCTCCCAGGGGAGATTATCAGCGCGATGATCAAGCATCTTTCTAGCGGCCACTGCAGTAATAGCCGCGGCACAGACTGGGTGCAGCGCCGTCCCTGCACAAGAAAAGGCGTGGGAGGCCAGCAGCTCAATGCGCCGGTCCTCAGCATCCCGAAGGGTATTATGAGCACGGGCTGTAATAAAGGGGGGGTTAGGAACCCCTATGATCGGGGCATCCACCACGGGGGGGGGGGGGATGACCAGCAATTGACCACCTCAGGGGGAAAAGGGTATTTTCTATCCCAGTCCCCTGGGACCCCTGAAAGTTTACTGGGGCATTCCCATTCCTTGAGAACAAGAGCATGGAAGTGAGCCTGCTCTAGGAATTCCAAACGTGCTGTTGCTGTATGGAAACGCTCCCCTCTTGGCTTGGAAGCCTCACCCGGGAGAGAGATAAACAGAGCCGTAAAGACCTTAATCAACAAATCATCAGCGTCATACTGGGCCCAGTATTCAGGTCCAGAATCGTCATGACTCCTCGGCCTCTCATCAGATGAGCCTGAGTCAGAGAATAGCTCTCCATCAGAAGGGGAATAGTCACACGGAGTAGAAAACTCCTCAGTTCCCATAGGAAAAACAGAAACAGGAGACGTCAAGTGCCGCTTCTTACCAGGGCCCTTGCGCTCTGACAACCTCGCAATGATATGTTCAGCCGTAGCCAGTCTGGAAGACGCAACAGGCTGCAATCCCCCTTTGTATGCGACTCAGCAGGAGTGAGATTTAAGCATGGGGAAATAGGTGAAATGAAGCGAGGTGCAGCCACTGGCAGGCCTGACTGCAGGGCCAGTGCTTGCTCGGCACAGGGTCCGCAGACCCGTGCCCTGTCAGCATCAGCATGGGGTTGTCCACACGCTATACACAGCCGGTCTTGTCCCAGAGGGACCCTGGTCACATAATTCTGAGATGCCTCCATATGGTGATTATTTAAGGCACAATATGCCAGTAGGGATTTACACTATAAGCAACCCTGGATGCCCCAAAGACCCGCTAGGGAAGTGGGAGAATTTTACAAGGCCCACTATAAATTACACCGGGCCGGGAGAAGCCAATGGTGTACCAGTCTGAAAGACACAAAGAGAAGAAAAAATGGTGTCAGAACCAAGAAAACTATAATGAGAATAAGCCGCCCGCGAGGGCACTTACAGTACCACGGTAAGTAGGAGCGTCCCACGCGTTGCGCCCGAAAAGACAAAATGGCGCCGTGTACCTCGAAGGGCAGGCCAGAGCGTTCCGTGACGCGGAGCGTGCCAAATCAGACCCCGCCCTCCCGAAGAGCGTGAAGTCCAACAACAGCCAACACAGAGGTGTCTGAGGTAACGCCGCCGCCCGGCGCGGAACCTTCAACTAAGGAAAGAAGCGTGTGCAGCGGCGGCAGTCATGCAAGTAAAATACATAAAAAGGTGTGGCGGCTGACACCATATCTATAAGAGTCCAAAGACAGACAAAGGCCATATGTGTGCAAGGATCCAATACAAACCACACAGGCACACCCCCCCTTTCTTTCCCCCCCGACTACGGGGGGAACGAGGGAGGATGGCGGCCCTTGGTACAGGGCCCACCGCGGGAGGGGCATCCCATAGAGGCTCACCATCAGCCTACACCGCCTACCCTTTGGTGGGGGACTGCGGAGGAGCAGGGCTCCATAAGCACGCGTGGTGCTGCCTACCTTCACCCGACCAGCGCAGCCCAGGCTGGGAGGCACAACACAACGAGGATGGGTGGGAATAGTCCAACAGGGCCGCAGGCTTTAATAGCCCCACTCACCTGCGAGAGAGTGATACTTCATGTCTTCGCAGTCAGCACTGCAGAGAAATCTGGGGATTTGTGGGAGGTCCCCGGGTATTTGAGGGGCCGGGAGGAGCCTGTTTTGCATGTCTCTGCAGTGCAGCGCCATCTGGCGGAGGATAACTCAAGTGTAAGTACTATATCTGTAGCAGGACGTACTGTATACTAAGAATATAGTAGTCGCATTGTCTATTCGGATTCGTACATGATGACCCTTCAGGTGGGGAGAGAAGGCTAGCAATGCCTTCTTCACAGCTATCAATTCTCTGTGATTCGATGAGGATAGGGACATTCTTCTGGACCATTTCCCCCTAAGCGGTCAGGCATCCGCAATGGGAGCCCCAACCCCATGAAGAGGCGTCCGTAGTCACTACCATGTCCTTGGGGTCTGAATAGAATAGGCCACTGACAAACCTGTGCTTGCCTTGCCACCCTGCCAATCAGAGATTCCCTCACTGAATCTGGAACTTCGATTATTATGTCTATGGAGTACTGAGACATGTCCCAAGAGTTTAGAAAATGCAGCTGTAGAATCCTTGAGTTTAGCTGACTTCATCGTATAGCAGGGCAGGAAGAGGTCATTAGCCCCAATACCTGCATAGCTTGACAAACTGAAATTGACCGACTGAAACACAGGGACTGCTTCATGAAGGATTGTTATCTGACTGAGGCAGAAAGATTTTTGAAGCATCGTATTGATCTCGAACCCCAGAGAAGTCATGGCCTGTGATGGGACTAGACTGGACCTCTGGTAATTCAGGATCCAACCCAATCGTAGCAAAAAATCCTTTGTCAATTCCAGATCCTGGAGCAATATCACCTGATTTGGGGCAAAGAGGAGGTCGTCTAGATATGCTATGATCCCGACTTCTTATGGCCTTAGTGCAGCTAGAGGTTCTGCCAGAACTTTGGTAAAAATCCTCGGTACTGACGGGAGTATTTGGTCACCCAATTGTTCTGCAAATCTCAAAAAGGCTTGAGCCGACAAGCTCATCGGCACCTGCCAGGTCTATTGAGACCATGAAGAACTGCGAGCGTGCCCATAAATAAAAAACTTACCGTAGCAGAGCTGAACCACTTCATCTCAGACTGAGCAGCCGACGGATTCTACAATGAAATTGGATTAATCAGGTTAGAAGGATGATGATCTGCAGCAAAATCTCCCATAGTAGATGAAAGAGGAGCAGGGACTTGCAAGGATTCCCCTGCCTGATCCGCCATTCTGAAATCTGGTGTGGGCTAGAGAGGCCCCTCCCCAAACTCAATAAATAAGCAAGCAAAGAGGTTTCTAATTGCTAAGTCCTTTAACCCTCTAAGGTAAAATGAGAGGGAGGTCAGAAAAAGACGCTTAAGATTAGCAGTGTGCTTCCCCTTTAAGCTGGGAGCACGTGCATTAGCTGGGTCTTCCAGCGACGCCTAGTGCTGACATCATCGAGCATCACCTGATGTCATCAAGGTCCACAGACCAGCACCAGGGGGCGAAAAACACATTGTAGCCCGACCGCCCGCAGTTGTACATCCCGTCGGAGCCTCAGAAGTCCTATTTGGTATCGGAGGAGGGAGAGGAACCAGAAATCCCCCCTGATGATTTCCACAATGCCTCAGACCGTTAGCATACTCTGTTCCTGTGCTCTAACGATGCTGTAGTGGATATTAAAGATTCCAATCGACATTTCTTTAGGTGGTGAAAACCTGTTGAGACACTTGAATAGAAACTATAACCTCTTTCTGACAGAGATGTTGGCACAACAAGCCCCTATTGTTACTCACCGCAGATCTGAGTTTTGTCGCCTTTGTTATCTGGGAAAGTCATGAAGCTACAAACCTGAGCAGAGGCCTCACTCCAAACTTGATCTTGAAGCCTGAAGAGAATACCTCCTTGACACAAACATCTGACACCTTGCTCCACCACAGAGAGGCAAAGATTGTACGGTGAGGACATGCCCTCATGCCTGGGAATGCTTGGAGGAGGGCTTACTCTGAGAATTAAATGAACCCCAACATGTTTTTCTGTATCCAGTGTTGCATGAACCCTTGCTACCTTAAAGGTCAGAAATTGTGGCTCTGCAAAAAGGAGGGGTTAGAGCTCGCTTTTCTCCTATCACGCATTCCGGACTGCATGACAGCACTCTGGTCCGAACATCAACTCATTAATGTCATCACGCTCCCTCAAACAAAAGTGAACAAAACTGAGTCATCTCCCCACCATCCAACTATCCTACTGCCCCCACAACAACTATATCTGTCAACAATCTCACAATTATTGTAACTCCCCAAACTCTATGACTTGGTGTTATACTGATCTCTATTTTCTCATTCACACCTCACGTTCAGTCACTAGCCACCTCCTGTTGTTTCCCAACTAAAAAATGTCACCTCCATCCGCTTCTTCTCACCTGATAACACCAAAACCCTAGTGGATTCCTTGATCATACCCCGACTGGATTACTGCAACACTCTCCTTTGGGGTCTACCAACAAACAAGACTCGCACCCATCCAATCTACTTTCAACCCTGCTGATCGACTCACATTTCCACTTGTTTCTCTAGTGCTGCTCCTCCGTCAGACCCACCACAGGCTGCCAATTTCTGGGGGAATTCAATGTAAGATCCAAGCCCTAACTTACAAAGCACTCTGCAATCAGTATCCCGCTTCCTTTACTTCGCTTATCAACAAATACCAGCCCAGATGCTCTGCCCAGGAGGACTTCCTTCTGTACTCAATCCTAAACACTTACTCACACTCCCATGTTCAGGACTTCACACACACTGCCCTATTACTCTAGAATGCCTATACAATTTACAACACTCAAGAAGACTTCAATTCTTTAAGCGGCCATCAAAACCCATCTATTCAGATAAGCCTATCATGAGGTCTAAATAAATAACAGTCCTGACCACTTTAGAGCACATGCCATCATGCTTAGTACATACTAATTTGACTTTTGTTTCCACACCTTATCCTCTGGATCAGGGGTACCGAACCTTTTTACTTCAAGTACTGCTTCCTGACTAGTTCTACTGGGTGGTCTGTATGGGTTGCTCTTTAGCTAAAACCGTATCAAAAATACATATACCGTATCAATAATACCATATGAAGTGCATGAAATCCACAAAGATGCACACAATAGTCTTAATCACTCTCTAGAGCAGGTCTGCTTGGGTACAGTTTAGATGGCAGCAGATCAGTCTGCAACCTTGCCGAGAACTACCTGATAGGACCTTGAGTACCACTACTAGTGGTATTCGCACCACTGGTTGAGAAGCCATGCTCTAGATTGTAAGCCCTCAAAGGTAGGCTAACAATCACAATGTAGTTCATTATTACTATGTATTTGTTCATTTCTGTGACCTCTGATTTATAATGCTCATGCATTGTAAGTTAATTAGTTACAATATTGGAAAATGGCATACTCACTTACATCTAACTAATTAGTAACCAGCTACAACCAGATATCACTCCAAAAGGTTTCATATGGTTTAAATGAACTTACATTACATATACAAATATTATTGCAAAATCATCCATGTAATACTTTACAAAAGAAAAAATATAACTGGTTTTGTTAGGTTTAGAATGTTCACTTCATGTTAGATTCCTCCAACGCATTCCACCCAACTGTCTTCCTCAGGGAGGATTATATTCCAGCTTTTTACACTTCTTAAAAAATCATATGGCTTTAGGGACTATTTATTTGTCTGATTGGAGTCTTCAGCAGAAACAGGGTATAGCTCAGTTTGTTCTAAAGCTGATGTTCTTGCAATAATCCTTGTTTGTTTACATCCAGCTTTCCCTCCACAGATTTGAACAGGACGCCAGAGCGGGGGTCCAGTAACGTATGACTCAAGTGGAGGGAAAGCTGGATATAAACAAACAAGGATTATAGCAAGAACATAAGCTTTAGAACAAACTCTGTTTCTACTGGAGACTCCATAGCATAGGACAAATTTGAGAAGGATTAGAAGAATAAATAGTCTCTAAAGGCATATGATTTCTTAAGATGTGTAAGTGAGGTGTAAGTGGCTGTCCAATATTATCACTCAATGATATATCCATACGGTCAGAATCAAACCCCTCACAGGGTGTAAAGATAATTATAAAGAGAGTGGTACTATATTCACAGAGTGGGGTCAGTAAGCTAAGATAAACTTTTCCTCTTTTGATGTGATACATATAAGAAGTTAATCCTGTTTGTAGTTCATCATAGTATAGTACAGCACCATGGAATATGATGGCACCTTATAAGTAAGAAATACAATAATAAGAAGCTTCCTCTTTTGTAGAGGCCTGGCTTACTTTCCAACTGTTGCCCTTATGTAGCAATATCGTTGAGGAGATCACCAAAAATGACCCCCCAAAATGGATTGTTAAGGTCTACTTTGAGGTAGCATCATCGGAGCACTGCTTCAGCCAAACTGAAAAACACAAGCACAACAGAACTAAGCCCTTTACAATTAATCTTACCATATTATCCATGGCTGGGATGACATACTGTACTTCAAAAGCTTCATTATAAAATCCACAAGCTCAAGACAGGGAGTACAGGAATGTCTGCTCCAAAGCGGTTTTCGCAATTGCCCTATCCAATATTTGGCAGCCATATCAGCTATAAAAACACCAGAGGCTTGACGCAAAACAGAACCATATGCATGTCTGGATAATTGCCTCATTCACTTGTTCACTGGGTCCTTGAGGGATGCACTATCAGAAGTGGGAATAACTGGGTGCCTGGTGAGAAGGACTTTCACCATCAGCTATCCGATCATGGCAAAGGGGACAAAGGCCGTCACTCTTGCTAAGTCACCAGACACAGTGAACTCCAGGGGGCTTAGACTAAAGTTTAGATGGATCTCGGTACCCCTTAATGGGTACTCCAAAGATCACCCGGGATAGGCAGGTTACCCTTTAAATCTATCCCCGTAGCCTAAGACAAATAAAAAAGCACATGCTCCAATAAACTGTACAATGATACAACAACTTAAAAGTAAAAATACCATTTTGTGAGTACTCACCTGTAAAATGGTTATTACGAGTATGTCACACACCCCAGTTCCAAATATTCATGACACTTGGGAACCCGGCCTGAAGAGGGCGATCTTGCAGAGATGACATGGAAAAAGGAGCCCCTCCTGGTCCATAAGTACTGGGTTCCTCCCTCTATTCCTCAGTTTTTTTAAAAAGCAGTCAAGAACCAGGATTAGCAAATTATATTCGATAATTGAAAAATAGTTTGAAAATAATAATCACCATATAAAGGATCCCTTAGAACAAAAAAAGGGCGGGGGAAGTGGGGTGTGTGACATACTCGTAATAACCATTTTACAGGTGAGTACTCACAAAATGGTATTATTCCTAGTATGTCACACACCCCACTTCCAAATATTCATGACACTTAGGACATCCAATAGCAGTGTCTATAATGGGTGGGGATCCCCAAGGAATAATGCATAACTTAAATTACTGCAGCTTGCAGAATTTTGCGGCCAAAAGCAGCATCCGCTGAGGCCCGCACATCAACCTTGTAAAACTTAGAAAAAGTATGCACAGAAGACCAAGTCGCAGCCTTGCAAACCTGTTCAACAGAAGCCTGGTGCAGAAAAGCCCAGGAAGCTCCAATAGCACGAGTAGAATGAGCGGTGACATGAAAAGGGGGAACCTTCCCCTTAGCCATATAGGCCCCAATGATGGCCTGACGTATCCACTTACTAAGGGAAGATTTGGCAGGAGCAAAACCCTTCTTGGGCCCTGAAGGCACAACAAAAAAGGCATCCGTCTTGCGGAAGGCCGAAGTAGTACCTAAATAATACTTAACACAACGAACTACATCCAAAGAATGTAAGACCCTTTCCTTGTCGTTACTAGGTTTAGTACACAAGGAAGGAAGAACTATATCCTGATTTAGGTGGAAAGCAGACACCACCTTAGGAAGGAAATCCGGTTTAAAACGGAAAACAACCTTATCTTTATACCTCTCAAAATAAGGGGCTAGAATAGACAAAGCCGCCAGTTCAGAAACTCGGCGGACAGAAGTAATAGCAACCAAAAAGGCAACCTTCTGAGTAAGAATAGGAAGAGGAATATCCTGCAAAGGCTCAAAGGGAGCGGCCTGCATAGCTGAAAGCACTAGGTTAAGGTCCCAAACAGGAAGTATAGGCTTTCTGGGAGGCCACACATGCGCGACTCCTTGGAAAAAAAGTCTTAACCAAAGGATGAAGAGCAAACGACCTTTGAAAGAAAATAGCCAAGGCAGAGACTTGCCCTTTCAAAGTACTAATCTGGAATCCCATATCCAGACCTCGTTGCAGATATTCCAGAATTCTAGGAATAGAAAAATACCATTTTGTGAGTACTCACCTGAAAAATGGATATTGTTGGTGTGCCATACACCCCGCTTCACTTTTAAATATTCTTCACTTAATGGGTTAACTTACCGCCAGGTGACGTAGTGCAGAGAGGAAGTCTTGTAACGAGCCCCCTTCCGGCCTATATATACCTGGTACCTCCCTTCAATCACCAGTATATTAAAAAAGCAGAAAGACAAGGTACCAGTATTCCACCGGTAACCTTAAAATCAATTTGATATAAATAAAAAGCTTCACCATATAAAGGCTTCGGAATACCGAAAAGGGTGGGAGTGAAGCGGGGTGTGTGGCACACCAACAATATCCACTTTTCAGGTGAGTACTCACAAAATGGTATTATTCTTGGTGTGCCACACACCCCGCTTCACTTAAATATTCTTCACTTAATGGGACATCCAAAAGCAGTGTCCACAAGGGATGGGCATCTCAAGGCCAGGTAAAGCATAACTTAAATGACTGCAGTCTGCAGAACTTTGCGGCCAAAAACAGCATCCGCTGAGGCTCGCACATCAACTTTGTAAAACTTAGAAAAAGTATGAACAGAAGACCAAGTGGCGACCTTACAAACTTGTTCAACAGAAGCTTGGTGCTGAAATGCCCAAGACGCCCCAACGGCGCGAGTAGAATGAGCAGTGATACGAAAAGGGGGAACTCTTCCCTTAGCAGAATAGGCCGCAGTAACGGCCTGACGTATCCACTTGCTAATGGCAGATTTGGCTGGTGCCAAACCCTTCTTAGGCCCATGGGGCACAACAAAAAAGGAATCCGTCCTACGAAAAGGAGACGTGATAATCAAGTAGTACTTAACACAGCGTACTACATCCAAACAATGCAAAACCCTCTCTTTGTCATTCTTAGGATTAGGACACAAGGAGGGAAGAACAATATCTTGGTTCAAATGAAAAGCAGAAACAACCTTAGGAAGAAAGTCTGGCTTGAACCGAAAGACCACTTTATCCTGATGCCTCTCAAGTAAGGCGCCTGGATAGACAAAGCCGCCAACTCTGAGACACGCCGGACCGAAGTGCTACCAAGAAGACAATCTTCTGAGTCAGGGTAGACAAAGCAATATCTTGCGAAGGCTCAAAAGGAGGAGCCTGAAGAGCAGAAAGAACCAAATTCAAATCCCAAACCGGGAGTAATGGTTTCCTGGGAGGCCGCACATGCGTAACCCCCTGGAAAAAAGTTTTAACTAAAGGCTTAAGCGCAACACGCTTCTGAAAAAAGATAGATAAGGCAGAGACCTGCCCTTTCAACGTACTTAGCTGGAGACCAGAGTCCAGCCCTGACTGTAAAAACTCCAGAATCCTGGAGACCGAAAAAGACCCTACAAGGAAAAGATCTTATCTCACACCAAGTGATATAGGCTTTCCAAGTCCTATAGTAGGTGATGGAAGAAGACCTCTTCCGGGCACTGATCAGAGTCTTAATGACTGAATCAGAAAGACCCTCCTCCTTCAGGATGGAGGTTTCAGCAGCCAGGCCATCAAACCCAGCGCTGGTAAATTGGGGTAACACAATTGACCCTAAATGAGAAGATCGGGCCGAAGAGGCCGAACGAACTGGTCCACTGCCAGCCGAACTATGTCTGCGAACCTCACTCGTCTTGGCCACCTTGGGGCCACGAGAACGGTGGACACCTTTTCCAGAGCCAACTTCTGAAGCACCCTGCCCAGCATGGGCATCGGAGGAAACAGGTATAGAAATCCCAGAACTCCCCAGCTCAGGGACATGGCGTCCACTGCCAGAGCCAGAGGAACCTGGGAGAGCGACACGAAGTTCGGGAGCCTGCGAGAGGCAAACGGGTCCACCTCCGGGGTCCCCCATCGGAGACACAGTGAGCGAAACACCCGAGGATGGAGAGCCCATTCTCCCAGACGGGGAGAGCCCCTGCTCAACCGGTCCGCTACCTGGTTCTTCACCTCTGGAATGCAAACAACCGTTGTTTGTTTGCCTGAACGCACCTGGACCGGAAGGCCCAGAACGTGCTGAGTCAGGAGAACAAGCACCCGACGGATAGTTCTCAGCTTCAGCATATTGGTGGGTAAGTGGGCCTCCTGAGGTCCCCACTGCCCCTAAAACTGCAGCTCCTTCCAGAATCCGCCCCATCCCGACAGACTGGCGTCCGCGGTGACATTTTTCCAAAGGAGGGTCAGGAAAAACCTGCCCTACACCAGATTGGTCGAGACCAACCACCACAGGAGGGACTGCCGGACCCGGGAGGCCAACTGGAAGAACTGATCCAGCAACCGAGGCTGCTGGTCCCAAGACGCTAACAGAAAAAGCTGAAGCGTTCTCGTGTGAATTTGGGCAAAAGGAAGAAACACACTGTGTTGTCCAGGCCGGGACGAACCGACCCATCTTTCTCGGGGACTGCGAAAAGATTGGAGTATAAACCGAGGCCCATCTCTAAGCGCATCACCGGCCGGATGACCGCCATCTCTAACAGATTCCTTACCGACGCCAGGAGCCCCTGCGTGGCCAAAGGATCGATGGGCACCCGAGACCGAACGAACCGTGAAGGAGGGTGAGACTCGAATTCCAGGACGTAACCGGCCGACACTACCTCCTGAATCCATCTGCCTGGAACCACTTGGTTCCAAACCTGGGAGAAGTGTCGCAATAGTCCCCCCACCCACACGGGTGAGGGCAGCCCCTCATTGCTGAGAGGGCTTATCAGCAGGTTTGGGCTTGGTGCCCCAGGACTGAGTGGGCCCCTCCCCCGAGTCCAACCTGCACCTCTGGTAGCGGGAGAGGAAGCCCCCTTGCCCGCTCTGAATCCTCGAAAGGAAGGCCTACCGGAACCTGCCCCCCTAAAGGGGCCACGAGGCCTCTTGCGTTGTGGCATCTTACCACCCTTTGCGACCGAATCAATTTTCTCCCCAATCAGACGTAACCCCAAAAAGGGGAGAGCTGTGAGCACCTTCTTAGAAACTGCGTCCGCCGACCACTGACGCAGCCATACTGACCGGCGAATAGCCACCAGCATAGCCGCTGCCTTGCTACTCATAGCCAGCGCATCGTCCTGAGCGGATAGGACATAGGACACAAAAGATTCACACTGCTTAAGCGCAGTAAACTGTTTACAAGCAGGATTGAGATCCTCATATAGCCCCTGAATTAAAGACCTAATCGCCAATAGAAGAAGGGCTGAAGCACACACCGGGCGCAATGCTGACCCGGAATAAATAAAACCATGGCGCGCGTATTGGTCAATCCGACGATCTTCCCCCATCTTTAGGGACAGTGGTCTCAGCAGACTGTACCATAGCCGTGCTGGAGAGCCCTAGCACAGGGGTATCGACGTCAGGAGGGACAGACCAAAGCTTTACCAACTCTGGCGGAAAAGGATAACGCTTTTCCCAACTGGAAGGGATTGCAGATAACCGCGTGGGATGTTCCCATTCCTTAAGGACCACCCTCTCAAAGTGGTGTTGTCTGGGAAAAACCCAACGCGGCTGAGGTTCTTTAAACAACTGACCCTTTGGCAGGGTGACAGCCTCAGGTGGATCTAAATTCAAAATTTTAAACATTTGAGCCAGAATGGAGGGGGTGTCAAAAACAACCTCCTCCGACCAATCGCCAATCGCATCAGCCTCAAGCTGATCTGCAGGCTCATCTGACTCCAACAGGAAATCTTCCTCATCCGGGGATCCATCGGACCATTCCACAGGCTCACATAACTCGTCCTGTGGAGCCGAAGGTACCGGAGTCAGGTGCCTCCGTTTTGCAGCGGCCTTTAACCCTGCTTTAACGGGCACTACTTTCCGGGGGCTGGCCGACCGTGCCGCCACCTCGGACTGCGAATCCCCACTTTTGACAGTGTCATGCGGGGTCCGGACCAGGGAGGGCGAGGTAGGTGATGATGAAGGATGCGATGGGCCCGCAGCCGAAGCAACGGACTGGTGCGCAATAGTCTGCTTTGCACAAGGGATGCAAATAAAGACATCATCAGCTGGGAGTAGAGCCCCACAACTTACGCACCCCCCGAATGGCTCAGAAGAACCGTTTCCGGCAATAACGGAAGCCTCCATATGGTGATTTATGGTATTCGCAATATTTGGGTTTTAAGGCATAAGCCAACCCGGGATGCCCCCTTATTTGTAAATGTCCCGGAAGGGAGGATTTTTAGGATTTTTATATATATATTTTTTTTTATTATTATTATTTTTTTTTTCAAAGTCCCCCTCAATAATCTATATATATATATATATATATATATATATATATATATATATATATATATATATATATATATATATATATATTTTTTTTTTTTTTTTTTTTTTTTTTTTTTTTAAATATCCCAATTAATTAATATTTTATATCCCTTTAAAAAATAAAGACTAGCCAGGCAACATAGAGCCGGAGGGCCACCATAAACAGGGATCCCGGGATCTGTAAGGCAAGAAAAAACACAATCAGATCCTCACATGTGTGCAACAATCATATATGCCTGGCACCAAAGTGCCTTTAAAAATGAGCAAAAGCCATGCCCCTTAATAAAAAATAACTCCCCACCATATCTATATAAGAAGATATACAATTCCCACTCAACAGCCCCACCAAGGTGGGGCCGCTTACCTGGACAGACCGAGAGCATCAACCGGAGGGCGAGACAGCAGCCAGCAGCCGCAGCACAGGAGAAACGAAACCAAGTGCGGCCGCGCGCCCCACGTTACTTCCCCTTTGAAAGGAAGTGAAGCTGGGGCCGCCGCATGACGCCGCCGCCACGCCCCCGTCGCCGCGTCACCGGGACCCGCCCCCTACGCTGATCAGTGCTGCCAAATCAGCTGGGGATTACACCAGATGGGCCACTACACGTGCGCACAGGCAGCGGAGGGGGGAGGAAAGAGAAAAGACCGCATAGCGCAGCCATGCCAAAACAAACCACATACAGTGGCCACAAGACCAGCGGGGAAGGGGGGAGGCGGGAGGGGGCCACACATGCTGAAGTAGTCTCAATGCATAACGTAAAACACACACATGCTGTAATAAAGTTATACTAGTGAAACACACATACCTAATGCACACCCACAAACCCCCCCCCCCCCATAGTGAAGGGAGAAGGGACCGTAACGGGAGAGAAAGGGGCTATGGGGACCCTCGGGACAGGGGCATCCCATTTCCGGATCACCATGCCGGATAGCCGCATTGCCCCACGCATGAGGTCGAGCGGAGGAGATAATCTCCTAGGCACTTAAAGTGCCATCTACCATTTGCCCAGTGAGCAGCCTAGGCTGGGAGGCTTCCATTCCACCATCAAGGTATAAACACTCAAACCGGGCAGAAATAGACCAAAAGGGGGGTGCCGGGGTAGAACCCCGGCTACCTGTAAGCAGGAGACTTCAATCTTCTGTCTTGTCGTCAAGCAGAGAGAAAAACACTGGTGATTGAAGGGAGGTACCAGGTATATATAGGCCGGAAGGGGGCTCGTTACAAGACTTCCTCTCTGCACTACGTCACCTGGTGGTGAGTTAACCCATTAAGTGAAGAATATTTAAAAGTGAAGCGGGGTGTGTGGCACACCAAGAATATACTCTACAGGGCAAAGCCCTGGAGTCACACCAATCAATATAGGACCTCGAAGTCCTGCAGTAAATGACAGAGGAAGACTTCTTCCTAGCTCTAATAAGAGTCTGAATAACCACATCAGAAAGACCTTCCTCTTTCAAGATAGAGACTTCAGCAGCCATGCTGTCAAAGCCAGCGTTTGTAAATTGGGGTAACAAAGTTGACCCTGAGTGATGAGATCTGGAAGAAGAGGCAGATGGAAACGATCCACTGCCAGCCTTACGACGTCTGCGTACCACAGACGTCTTGGCCACCTTGGCGCCACCAGAATTGCTGGCGCCTCCTCCAGTGCTAACTTGCACACCACCTTGCTGATCATGGAGAATGGGGGAAACAGATATAGGAACCCCAGATCCTTCCAGGCCAGAGACATGGCATCCGCTGTCACTGCCAGAGGATCCTGGGATAGAGACACAAAAGCTGGCAGCTTGTGATTGTGGCAAGAAGCAAACAGGTCCAACTGTGGAGTCCCCCACGTGTGACAGAGGAACTGAAAGACCCTTGGATTGAGAGACCATTCTCCCTGGCGAGAACATCCCCTGCTCAGGGAGTCTGCCTCCACATTCTCTATCCCCGGAATGTAAACTGCTGATATGCAGGGAACATTGATCTCTGCCTACTGAAGGATCAGAGACACTTCCCGGAGGGCACCCCAACTGCGAGTCCCTCCCTGGTGAATGATGTATGCAACAGCTGTTCGGTTGTCTGACCGAATCTGAACTGGCAGACCCTGTAAGAAATGGGTAAGTCGAAGTAGAACAAGACGTATGGCCCGAAGCTCTAATGCATTGATTGGAGAATGAGCCTCCTGAGGCCCCCACAATCCTTGGAACTGATGCTTCTTCCAGAAGCCCCCCCAGCCCACCAGGCTGGCATCCGTGGTAACCAGTTCCCAACACAGAGTCAGAAATGACTTGCCCTTCTGGAGGTTGAGCGATATTAACCACCACTGAAGGGACTGCAAAACGTGGGGAGACAATAGACAAGTCTGATTCAATGATAGTGGGCACCTGTCCCACTTTGCCAAGAGGAAGAGCTGAAGCGTCCTTATGTGAAACTGGGCAAACGGGACTGCCTCGAATGCAGCTACCATCAATCCCACTAGTCTCATCCCTAGACGGATAGACTGACGAGGGTTGGACAAGAATAGACGAATCAAGTCCTGAATCAGAACCATTTTGGACTGAGGAAGAAAAACCTTGGCCTGAAATGTATCCAGAATCAGGCCCAGGAAGGGAATTTCCCTGGACGGACAGAGTGAGGATTTGGGGTAACCTATTACCCATCCGAACCTCTCTAGCGTAGAGACCACCGTCCTGGTGTCCAACTCTGATTGTTCGAGGGAGGAGGCCGCGATAAGAAGATCGTCCAGAAAAGGCACAATGCGGATGCCCTGGACCCTGAATATAGCCATCACTCCTGCCAGCATCTTGGTAAAGACTCTTGGGGCCGAGGTAAGGCCGAATGGCAGGGCCACAAATTGATAATGCTGGTCTTCTATCGAGAACCTGAGAAATCTCTGGTGACCCGGACAAATAGGAATGTGCAAATAAGCATCCTTGATGTCTATGGATGTCATAAAGTCCCCCTGACGGGGAGCATTGATCGTTGATCGCAGAGACTCCATGCGGAATTTTCTGAAACGGATAAATTGATTGAGTCTCCTTAGGTCTAGGATAGGCCGAACAGAGCCGTCCTTTTTGGGTACCATGAATAGGTTGGAGTAAAACCCCAAACCCCTTTCCGCTGGAGGCACTAGGCAGATGACAGCCATGTTTAACAGATTCGCTACTGCTGCCCGCAGTCCCTGCGCAATTGCCAGATCTGACGGCATCCGGGACATGAAAAATCTGGGAGGAGGCCGGAACTAGAATTCCAGTTTGTAACCGGAAGAGACTACTTCCAGAACCCAATTGTCTGATACCTCCTGACCCCAGACCTGGAAGAAGAACCGCAGCCGTCCCCCCACCCGTAAGAGTGAGGGCGCCCCCTCATTGTTGAGCAGGCTTAGTGGCAGATTTAGTTTTGGACCCCCAATTCTGACTTGGACGGCCACGTCCCTTTCCTCTATTCCATGCATTACCTCTAGGGGCTGAAAAGGCCGATCCTCTACCGGATCTAGACCCCCGAAAGGAAGGGTTAAAAGAGGCCACTCCACGAAAGGAACTACGTTGTTTCTTACGCTGAGGTAATTTACCTCCTTTAGTGACAGAATCCAATTTTTCTCCAAAGAGGCGCAATCCCACAAAAGGGAGCGCTGTAAGCGATTTCTTGGCTACAATATCAGCTGCCCACTGCCGCAACCATACCGACCGCCGAATGGCGATTAACAAGGCAGAGGTTCTGCTGCACATGAGCAGAGTATCATCTAAGGCAGAAAGTACAAAAGATGCAAACATCTCACATCGCTTAAGAGCGGCGTACTCATCAGAGGCCGGATCAAGCCCTGAGTAATTCATTAGGTCTCTCACAACAGACCTAATAGCAACTGTCATGAGTGCAGAAGCACCAACAGGCAGCAAGGCCGAGCGTGGCACGCCATTTGATCAATACGCTTATCCTCTCCATCTTTAAGTGTAGTGGAGTCAGGAGAATGCAACACAGAAGAATTGGATAAATTAAGCACAGGGGCATCCACCACAGGTGGTGATGACCAACGCTTAACAGTATCAGCTGGGAAGGGATATTTCTTGTCCCAGCCCAAGGGAATGCCAGGAAGCCGCGCAGGCTTCTCCCATTCTTTAAGAATAATTTCATCAAAATGCTTTTGATTTGGAAATTCTAAACAAGGTTTAGAGACTCCAAAGAATTCCCCTTTTTGAGGAGGGACTACTTCAGGAGGAGTGATAACCAAAACCTCAAATAACTGAGCAAGAGCCTTTGGGGTATCCACAACACTAGCTTCACCCTGCTCAATCACAGTACCAACAAATTGCTGTTCATCAGAAACATCTGAATCCTCATATAATAATCCTTCTTCTAACTGAGAAGGATCAGACTAATAAAGCATTTCACAATTATCCAACTCACTTACCGGAACGGCCTGAGTCAAATGTTTCCTTTTAGCTGAGGCCTTCTTGGCCACAGAGCTAGACATTAATTTTTCAAGATGAGCCAATCTGGCACATAAATCAGAATGCAACTCACCACCCATGACAATATCACTGGGGGTACGGACAAGACATGGCGGAGTAGGAGATAAGGCAGAATCCGCAGACGCCGAAGCCTGGGCCCCAGTTTTCTGCATAATAGTTAATCGAGCACAAGGGACGCAAAGAATTGCGTTATCCCCAACAAGGGATGCCCCACATCCAAAACATTGCCGAGTCTGTGCAGAGTAACTCCCAGGGGACACCGCCGGCCGACTAACCCACTCGGCCTGACGTAGAGATTGGGGAGTAAGGAAAGACGACCGGGTAGGTCCTAGCGCGGACGCCCCACAGGCATGTCCGAGACATCATCCCCATCCGCGCCATGGCGAGTAGCCTGGGAAGGAAGAGAGGCCAAAAACAAGGCCCCAATCCGCAGGGTTGGTCCTGCAACACTGACTAGTAACGGTCTTGGTGTCCAGAAGACAGAGGGGGAACTAACAGGATCTAGAACGCCACAGGAGGCCAGAAGCCCCCTTACACAGGGCGCCTGTGTCCCAAGACAGAGATATCATACAGGGACTACCTGTGAGTGTAGAATTGCCAAGCCTATCATTGGCCAGCATGGCCCAGATAGCCTCATCATTTTGAGGGAAAGAGAAAGGTTAACATAGAGGCTATCGCCCCATTCTGTTAAGGGCAACCTGAAAGTAAGCCCAGACCCTGCCGGCCGAGTACGGCCTGCAATAACTCCTGAGAGGAAAGCAGGGGCTCGAAGCACCCCGACAACCTCCGAGAGGGACCGCCCAGCCAATTCTATCCTGTGTCCAGGGGAACTACCTCCTGGATCCACCAGAAGGAGAAGATACGCTCCCAGATAGGAGCCAGGTGCTGTGGCAGTCCCAGAAGGGCGAGGGCGTTCCTTCATGCTTGGGAAGTCTTGGCAGATTTGGACATAGCCCTGCCAGAGGGCCCAGGGTGTTGCCTGCCCACCCCGTGGTGGAAATCCACTCCGAAAAGTTGGAAGCACACCTCAGGTGCGTGTTTGACACTAACATAGGGAGGGGGAGGGGTGTCCCTGCCCCGAGGAGGCCGAGACGGCCTTCTGCGTAGGGGTGCCTTACCCTTTTTTCCAAAAAGGTCCAGACGGGCCCCAAATAGACGCCGTCCTCTGAAAGGAAGGCCAGTGAGAGCCTTTTTCGTATCATCGTCAGCACCCCACTGTTGCAGCCAGACCAGGCGGCAGATAGCTACCACAAGGGCAGAGGTTCTAGCACACATCTTAATGGTGTCATCCAGCGCTGAGAGGATAAACCTTACAAACACATCGCAGTCTGAGAGCGCATTAAATACCTCCCAGGGGAGGTCCTCAGGTCGGTGATCAAGTCGTTTTCTAATGAGAGTCCTGGCAGCCACCGCAGTGATGGCCGCGGCACATACCGGGCGCAGAGCCGTCCCTGTACACGAAAAGGCGTGGGAAGCCAGTCTGTCAATGTGCCGGTCCTCAGCATCCCGAAGGGTACGATAATGAGGGGCAGTCATGAAGGGGGGTTAGTAACCCCTATATTTGGTACATCCACCAGGGGAGGTGCTGACCAAAAGTTAACCACATCAGGGGGAAAAGGGTACTTCCAATCCCAGACCCCTGGAACCCCTTTAAGTTTACAAGGTGAATCCCATTCTTTGGATATAAGAGCCTGGAAATGCTCCTGTTCCAGAAATTCCAAGCGCGGTGTCGCTGTGTGGAAACTCTCCCTCTTAGGCTTGGGAGCCTCTCCGGGAGGAGAAATTGACAAAACCTCAAAGATCTTTATAAGTAGTTCATCAGTGTCACACAGGCCCCAAGAACTGGGGCCAGAATCATCACGGCTCCAGGGCATCCCATCCGAGGAGCCCGAATCGGAGAATAGCTCTCCTTCATCAGAAGGATCCAGGTCCTGCATAGCAGCAGATTCATCGGTTTCGTTAGGAACCGAAGAGCCAGGAGACGTCGGGGACCGCTGCTTTCCAGGGCCCATACGCTCCGCCAAACTAGACAGCACCTGCTCAGTCGTAGGCAGCCTGCGCGGCACGATTTGCTGGTCATCCCCGCTCGAGTGAGACTCATCAGGGGTGAGATTTAGGTCCGGGGAGACAGGTGTATTGAATGGAGGTGCAGCCACTGGCAAACCTGATTGCAGGGTCAGTGCCTGTTCAGCACACGGTGCGCAGACCCGTGCTCTGTCAGCATCAGCATGGGGCTGACCACACACTGTCCACAGCCGGTCATGTCCCCGAGGGACCCCGGGTACATTATTCTGAGATGCCTCCATATGGTGATTATCTGAGCAGTATGCCCGCAAGGATTTACGCAATAGGCAACCCTGGATGCCCCAAGACCCGCTAGGAATGTGGGAGAATTTGTTATGAGGACCCGCAATAATATATGTCAGGCCGGGAGAAGCCACCGAAATCCTGGCGTCTGAAAGACATAATAGGATAGGAGGGGGGTGTCAGTGCCATGCGCAGCCGAATAAAAAATCATAGGAACAAAAAACCGCCCGGGAGGGCACGTACATGACCAAGGGAGGAGGCGGATCGCAACCACACGCGCGCGCGAAGAAGAAAATGGCGCCAAGCGAACCTCGAGGGGCGGGCCTGATCTGGCTGTGACGCGGGGTGCGTCATGCCGAGTCCCCGCCTCCCCCCAAAGAGCGCGAAGCTCTAACCAGCGCAACGTGAATGACAGTAGTGGATAGTACACACATACGTAATGTAATTAAGGAGATTGCTCTCACACTAGAGAATGATGCTGCCGTCCAGGCTGCACACTATGTAATGAAAAGACACACACGCGCGCAACCAGAAGGTTTATGTGTGAGGAGCGCGGCACTGACACCCAGGTTTAAATAAAAGATCAACGGCCATAAAGTGTTAACATTACACTGGTACTGCCACACATACCCCCCCCCCCCTTCTTTTCCCCCGAGCTACGGGAGGAAGCGAGGGAGAAGCGGACCTGCACCCAGGGATTATCGCTATGAGGGGCACGGGCAACAATGCGGGAGGGGCATCTAATGGAGGCTCACCATCGGCCTAAACCGCCTACCCTATGGTGGGGGATTGCGGTGGAGCGTAGCTCCGTGAGCACACGAGTTGCTGCCTACCTTCACCCAACCAGCGCAGCCCAGGCTGGGAGGCACATCTTTATCGAAGAGGACGGGTGGGAATAGTCCCGCAGGGCCGCAGGCTGTAATAGCCCCGCTCACCTGCGAGAGAGTGGATACTTCATGTCTTCGCAGTGAGCACTGCAGAGAAATCTGGGGATTTGTGGGAGGTCCCTGGGTATATGAAGGGCTGGGAGGAGCCTGTTTTTTTGCATGTCTGCAGTGAACAGCGCCCTCTGGCGGAGGATTACCCATGTGTAAGGATTATATTGGAGCAGGACGTACTGTATGCTTAGAATATCCTATAAAGATAAACCCAAACAAACACCTTCCACTTCCTGCTGGGGCAGCCATTACTAGTAAATCACAATCAGACCTCAAATCAGCAAGGGCCCATCAGAATACAAAGAGACAACACACTGCTTCTTTAGCATTACCATTTCATTGTGCAATTTTATCTAGCATGTATAATAGTCCTTACATGTTTGGTTGGGGCTCTTGCGCTGTTTGGTTTTATGTAAGATTGTACGATTAAACAGTAGGCTGTGTGCCCAAAAACATTTTCAAACAAGCTACAGCCTAAAAAAGCAGCATTTAGCTTAAAACAGACCTGCACAGGCCATTACTGTAGAACCCTACTTACAATTCAAACCTCAAAAAAAATTGCGCTGGCTGTAAAATGAAGGGACATTCCGGGCAATGGATTTAATTAGCGGCCTTTTTGTCACATGCTGGCTGCCAGGAGTTACATCTTTCCGTTTCCAGCACTTTGCATTTAATATTGTGTTTGCTGCCCTCTACTGTGAAACACGTCCCTGTAATGCACTACGCTTGCTAGGGGACATTCACATCCTGAAACAGCACAAGCAAAGTTTCGTAATCAGGCAGCTATAAAATACTAACCTGGAACCTTCCAAATATTCTACTTGCTGTTTAAGCGACCTGTAACTTGCTTGTATTGCTAGCATTCTTTCCTTGCGATTTTCATGTGCTTTCCAGAGCTCTGCATGTTCCTGAATCTGTAGGGACAAGTCAATATGAGAGTCATTCGTATATTTGTTTTGCTACAAAAACAAGCATCAAGCAACAACTGTATATTTACAGCATTTTTTAATGTGCCGTTTCATGAAGCGCACCTATACTCAAAAAAGTTTATGTCGTCATCTTCCAACCCCAGCCCCAAAACAGCCTGTTTCTCTTTTTTTTTCTTTGTCTTTGCCAAATATTAATAAAAGACTAACGGGAAGCATTATTATGGCAAATGACCTGCCATATGCTAATTAGTTCAGTCACAACTAAACTGTCCCATTAGGGCTGATTTAACACCATGAGAATTTTTTTCCCTCACATTCTTCTGTGAGAAAAACATTTTTATATTTTTTTTTTCTTAAGTGCAATTCAGCACCATTATAGCTGTGCACATTTTAAATAATTTGCACAGCTAAAAATAATGCTGTATTGCACTAAGTAGAAAAAATCTTTAAAAAAAATTCTCACAAAAGAAAGTGATAAAAAATCCCTGTTAGGCTTACCGGTAACAGTATTTCTACGAGTCCTTCAGGACGACCCCTGGAGACCACTCCCCCAGGAGGAAACACAAACTGAACATAGGTTAAAAACCCCACCTCTTTCCCTGCAATTCAGTATTTAACCCTTTCGCTGCCAGCCTACCTGCAACTTTTGTCACCCTTTGTTGCCAGACCACGTTTCACTATTTTGCACTACATATGTTCAACCTTGATTTTTGAAGGAATTTAAAGGGATTTTCCAGGGAAATTATATATTGTTTTTTTCAGCAGAGTCTGAGCTTCAACACGCGATGTCTTGTTTGGCCTTTTTTTAGTGTATTCTCAATACTTTTGGGTGAAATATGTGCAAAAAAAATTAAAAAAAATCTATTTTTTGCAATTTGTAGTGTTTTTTGTAATAACAAATGTAAGTTGGTCAATAAAATCTTATTGCATGTGAAACCCCAATTAATTCCGATCACAGCGTTACCACATATGTATTGGTAGACACCCTTTCCTGCCCAGGAGACTCCCCCAAACTGAAACAGCGCTTTAGGAGATTTTCAGATAAAATACAACTATGCTATGCTTCCAGAAAAAGAACCCTTTAAATTTGAAATACCCCCCCACAAACTATATATTCTCTGGAAGTACACACCTCAAGCTTTCTAGGCGTACCAGGTTTGTTGACATGGGCACAGTTTTCTGGAAGTAATCCCTCAATCAATTCTTTGGTTGCACAGAGTTTCCCTAAAAAAGAATAAAAAAGAAGAATCAAAGCCACATTTTCCGAAAAAAACTATATGCAAACAGGTAAAAACAAGTAAAATCTGAAAAAGCAACATCCCCCGAACAGAACAATACCCAACATGCATAGGTGCTGTCAAGGGAAGAGTTGCCAAACAATACAAAGTAAAGTGTGCGCATAACAGTAATTTTACTTGAAAATTTCAGCTCTGCAGACAAAGTGAACACCTTGCGATTTTTCAACCAAAACAACCCTTTAAATTTAGAATATCCCCATAAACCATATATTCCCTGAAAGTACACATGTTAAGCTTTCTAAGAGTACTGAGCTTGTTGTAGTGGGCTCATCTTTCTGGAAGTAATCCATTGAAGAATTCTTAGGTTGCACAGGGTTTCCCTAAAAACAATTAATAAAAACCATGTTTTCCTAAAATATCAATATGCAAACAAGAAAAAACAAGCTAAATCTGAAAGCGCAAGGTCCCCGAGCAGAACAATACCCAACATGCATAGGTACTATTAACCCTTTTAATTGTCAGCCTACTTGAAGTTTTGTCACCCTCTGTTGACAGGTAATTTTGCGGCATGTTTAACCGTGATTTTTGCTGGAATTTCCAGAAAAATTATATACATTACATATACATTTTTTGCAGCAGAGTTTAGGCTTTAACATGAAATGTCTTTTTTTTTTCTACTGTTTTTTGAATATTTCTGCTTAAAAAAACAAAAAAACAAAAAATATATATTTTTTAGACAATTGTCTCCTTTATTTTAAATAAAACCTTTTTTTTTTTTTTTAAATGAAAACCATATTGCATGTGATAGCCCCATTTCTCCCGATTACAACGGTACCACATATGTATCGGTAGCCCTCCCCCCCATTCTTGCTCTGGAGACCCCCCAAACTGAAAAGAGCACTTTATAACATTTACAAATAAAATACAACTACTATCCACACTATAAACATAAGGGGTTAATTAAAAAAAAAAAAATGACATGGGGGGGGGCATTTTTGGGGTAATTTTAAGGGTTTAGGGTTAGGCTAACCCTTAAAATTCCCCCCAAAAAATGGGGAGCCCCCGGGAGGGGGGACCCTATGTCATTTTTTTGGAATTTTAAGGGTTAGGGTTAGGCTAACCCTAACCCTTAAAAAAAAAAAAAAAAAAAAAATTACGTAGGGTCCCCACTCCTGGGGGGGGGGGGGGGGGGGCATTTTTTGGGGAATTTTAACGTGCTTGCCACTTAAGTGGAGTGGAAGCAAGCACGTAGAAACTACGTGCTTGGCACTGAAGGGTTAAGCGAGAACTCACAAATTTTACAAACTGACAATGGAGGGGTACATGAAAGATTCGCAGAAATACCATTACTGTTAAGCCTAATTGAAGTTTTATCCCCTCATCCTTCAGGACGACCCCTGAAAATGATTAGCAG
The DNA here is from genome assembly GCA_027917425.1 of Gastrophryne carolinensis. Lineage (NCBI taxonomy): Eukaryota > Metazoa > Chordata > Amphibia > Anura > Microhylidae > Gastrophryne > Gastrophryne carolinensis. The sequence goes on from CM051234.1 coordinate 360,221,727, forward strand.
GAAAATACATTAGAGGTGGGATGCAGCCTGCAAAAATACAATTCTGTGATTACTCACCTGTAGAATTGGTATTTTGAGTATACATCCCGTCCAGTTCCGAAAGATATCCTTACACATGGGTTATTCATCTTCAGATGTCACGTGACTGCAGAGCAGAAAAAGTGGACCCTCCCGGTCCATATATACCGAGGCACCTCCCACAGAACCCCAGTATTTAAAAGCAGTTAAAGCCGGGAGAATATAAACAACAATCACCATAAAGAGGTAACAAGAACAACAAGGGTGGGGTGGAACGGGACAGAATGTATACTCATAATATCAATTCTACAGGTAAGTAATCACAGAATTGTATTATTCTTAGTATACATCCCGTCCCGTTCCGAAAGATATCCTTACACATGGGACATCCAATAGCAGTGTCCGTAAGGTAGGGTGGAATTCCCAAAGGCAACAGCAAGCAGTCTAAACCACTGCCGCCTGCAGAACTTTGCGGTCAAAAGCAGCATCAGCTTGTAAAACTTAGAAAAAGTATGAACAGCAGACCAAGTTGCGGCCCTGCAAACTTGTTCAACAGAAGCTTGGTGCTGAAAAGCCCAAGAGGCACCAATAGCCCGAGTAGAATGAGCAGTAAGGCGGAAAGGAGGTTTCTTTCCCTTAGCAGAATAGGCCTGAATCACAGCCTGACGGATCCACTTGCTGATAGTGGATTTAGCAGGAGCCTGGCCTTTCTTAGGACCAGACGGAAACAGAAAGAAGGCATCAGTCTTCCTAAAGGAATCAGTAGCCACCAAATAGAACTTCGCAGCCCTAACTACATCAAGAGAGTGCAACACCCTTTCCTTGGGGTTACCCAGGTTAGGGCACAAAGAAGGAAACACAATGTCCTGATTGAGATGAAAGGCAGACACAACTTTAGGCAGAAAATCAGTTTTAAAGCGAAACACCACCTTATCCTGGTGTCTTTTAAAATAGGAGGCTTGATGGAAAGCACCGCCAATTCAGAAACTAGCCTGACAGAGGTAATAGCCACCAAAAAGGCTACCTTGACAGTGAGAGTGGACAAAGCCGCTTCCTGCAAAAGGTTCAAAAAGAGACCCTTGCATGGGTAACAAAACAAAGTTCAAATCCCAAACTGGGAACATGGGCTTGCGTGGCGGATGCAAATGAGTAACGCCTTGAAAGAAAGTCTTGACCAGATGATGCTGAGCAAAAGATCGTTGGAAAAAAACAACCAGAGCAGAAACATGACTTCCAAAAGCCCCCCCCCAACCAGTCAGACTGGCATCCGTGGTGACCACCTCCCAGCAGGGAGTCAGAAAAGATCTGCCCACTAGCAGATTCCTTGGATCCAGCCACCATGACAGAGACCGCCTGGCCAGAGGGGACAGCACAAATACCTGATCCAGGGACCCTGGGTCTCGATCCCATACTGACAAGAGATGAACCTGGAGAGGTCTCATGTGAAACTGAGCGTATGGGACAGCCTCGAAGCTGGACACCATCAGGCCCACCAGCTGCATTGCCTGTCTGATGGACGGATGAGGGCAAGACAGAAAAAGCTGTGTTTGTGACTGAAGACTCCCTACCTTCAGCTGAGGGAGAAAGACCTTGGCTTGAGATGTATCCAGAGTCATGCCCAGAAAAGACTTTACTCTGGAAGGAGACAGGGAAGATTTGGGAAGATTGATCACCCAGCCAAACATTTCCAGAGTGGATACCACTGTCTGAACGTCCATCTCTGCTTGTTGCAAAGTCTGAGAAGCCACAAGAATGTCGTCCAGATAAGGAAGAATGCGAATACCCTGAGATCGCAACAGAGCCATCACTCCTGCCAGCACCTTGGTGAACACCCTGGGAGCAGAGGTAAGACCAAATGGCAGGGCCATAAACTGGTAATGCTGATCTTCCACTGTGAACCTGAGAAATCTTTGATGGCCTGCAAAAATTGGCACATGAAGGTAAGCATCCTTGATGTCTATAGAGGACAAAAAGTCCCCTGGGCGAAGAGAATTTATGGCAGAGTCTCCATGTGAAAGTGCCTGAATCTGACAAATTTGTTGAGAATCTTTAAATCCAGGATAGGCCTGACGGATCCGTCCTTTTTGGGGACAGTGAAAAGATTGGAATAATAGCCTTTGCCCCCTTCCCGCAGAGGAACAGGGCAAATGACCCCCAATTCCAGTAGGTTTTGGATAGCAAGACACTGAGCCACCAGGGGGTCTTGAGCCATCTTGGATCTTATGAACCTTGGGGGCGGCCAGGCTGCAAACTATCTTGTAACCGGAGGAGACTACCTCCTGAATCCACCGGTCTGAGACATGACGCCTCCAGACGTGAGCAAAGAGCCGAAGCCGTCCCCCCACCCGGATGGGTGAGGGCGCCCCTTCATGCCTGAGGGGGCTTGGGGGAGGATTTAGGCTTGGAACTCCAGGAAGGACCGGGCCTGCCACGTCCTCTGCCCCATGACTAACCGCGGCCCCCAGAAGGGGGAGCCCCCCTTCCTCTCCTGGGGGAATAAAAGGGGGACAGAGCAAATCTGGCTTCTTGCGCTGAGGCAGCTTGCCTTCCTTGGCAAACAGATCCAGACGTTCCCCAAAAAGGCGCAGTCCTTTAAAGGGAGCCCCAGCAGGAGCCTTCTTAGCAGCAATGTCAGCCAACCATTGGCGCAGCCAAACAGAACGGCGTATAGCAACCAGTAGGGCAGAGGTTCTACCACACATTCTAATGGCATCCTCCAGGGCAGCAAGAACATATGAAGTAAATTCCTCACAATACATAAGCCAGTTAAATAGATCCCTGCCCAAAGCCGCAGAACCACCCTCTAAGGCACTTCTGATCAATCTTCTGATCGCAACAGTTGTAATAGCAGATGTGCACACAGGGCGCAGAGCAGTCCCCGCACAGGCAAAACCATGAGAGGCCAGCTGATCAATGAATGCGCCGGTCTTCCACATCCTTTAAAGTGGCAGTGTCAGGTGAGTGCACCACAGAGGTATGAGATAGTCCAAGAATTAGAGCCTCAACCTTGGGTGGGGAACACCATAATTTAGCTGTTTCCGGGGGAAAGGGATACCTCTTATCCCAGCTTTTAGGTACACCAGGAAGCCTACTAGGCTCCTCCCATTCCTGAAAAACGAGATTGTTGAAATGTGCCTGTGCGGGGAACTCCCAGCGCGGTTTAGCAGCATAAAATAATTCTCCCAGCTGCTGCGGAGGGGCAACAGGGGGAGAGATCTCAAGCACTTCAAATAAATGGGCTAGCAGCCTATCTGTATCAGCTGCATCCCAAGGCTTGGACCCCATCTTGGGATCATCAAAGGACCTATCCAGACCCTCAGATTCAGACTCAGAAAATAATTCCCCCTCAGGGGAAAACCCGACAATATCATCCAGAGCTTCAGAAGTCATAGGGCAAACATACGTATTATCAATCAAATGCTGTGTCTTGCCAATGGCTTTGCGCGGCTCAGACCCGCCCATCCGCCTCTCCAGATCGGCCAATCTAGTAGCAAGATCAGATTGGGCATCCCCGCTAGCATGCGATGCAACTGGAGCTAAATGTAAGCGAGGGGGAGTAGGCAAGGCCACAGGGGACGCGGCCCTCAGCAGGGGCATCCCAGACAACCGCGCAACAGTCTGCTGGGCACAGGAAAGACAGACCTTGAAGTCGCCAGGTACAGGGGAAACCCCACAATCAGTACAGAACCGGCCTTGTCCCGAAGGAACCCCGGACTCATTGTCTTGAGACGCCTCCATATGGTGATTATTGTGGCTCAAACTGGCCAATTGGGAATAATGCAAGAAGCAAACCCGGGATGCCCCCAATGCACCGCAAGGGAAGTGGGATGATTTAAGATCTTAAAACAATTTCCCTTAATTAAAGTATAGGCCAGGAGAAACCACTAATTGTATAGGCCTGAAAGACATAAGATAGGATCCCGTAAGGCATATATACATATAACTGATAATGAAGAAAGATAGCCCGCGAGGGCACTTACAGACCATAACGGAGAGCCAGCTGCGCAGCACCGCCGAGAAATTGGCGCTCACACATATACCTTGAGGGGCGGGCCGTGGGGGAGCGACGCAAAAAGCGTCACTCGCCCCACCCGCCTCCCTCCGAAAAGAGCGAAAAGACGCGCCCATGTGAAACAAGCAGCCAATGGCCGTGCCGTATCTGCCTGAGGTAAATGCCAACCCAGAGTCGCCAAAAATGGCCATGTTTTCTCCAGATCTGCCTCTCTTGACCTGTTTAGTAGCAAGAGGTTGTCCAAATACAGAATAATTGTGACTCCCTCCTGCCTTAGGTGTGCCATGGGTTCCACTAGGTTCTTGTAAATATACGTAAATATACGTGGAGCTGAGGACAGACCGAAAGGCAAGGCTCTGTACTGACAGGTGCCTAATTATGTCACTATGGCAAATCACAGGTATATGTGATGTAGGAGAATAACTGGGATGTGGAGATCTTGCAGGTCTAAACTGACCATAAAGCCCCTCCACCACAATACTACTTACGGAGTAAATAGTCAGCATTCTGAACTTCTTGTTTCTGATGTACAGGTTTAGCTTCTTTAAGTTTAGTATCGAACGATACTTGCCTGAAGGTATCTGTACCAGAAACATATGGGAGTAAAACCCCGACCCTGCACAATGATTGCACACTGTTCTATCACTCTTTTTTGGAGTAGATCCTGAAGAACCTCCGGAGGTGCCTCTCTTAGCTACCTCTCTGGGTAACCTGCTTACCTGAAAAGAAGTCCCCCCCCCCCCCCCCCCACCGGGTGGTAAGGACTGGTTCTTGGCCGCCTCCATGGGTTTTCAAAGCAAACTACCCCTCTTGGATGGACAAGCCTGATCTCTTCCTCTGTTCCTTTGGTCCAAAATGCGTTAGGGAGGTCTTCTAGTGCAGGTAAAAAAAGCAGAGGCCTAGGCAGTGGCCTTAATGTCCTCCTCTGAGACTAGTTAAAGAAGGAAATTGTTCTGAAAAGAAATGGGAGTGTTTTTAAGATACTTTCCCTAGGGGTATAGTTCTCTAAATATCCTTTGAGGTTTTTGGGCCATGATTCCATACTTCTGATGGTGCAACCGGATACCAGAGTATGTCCGAACGTAAAGGAAACCAGGCCCTTTTTAGGATACCCTCAGTTCTGCGCTCCATCAGATCACACAAAGCACCCATGTCCTCAAAACTCAGGTCTGCGGACCTAGAGACATGACCAAGTGGGGCGTCTAATTTCGGGAACTTAACCCAGGGTACTATGTCAGTCTCGTGGAATGGAAACTTGTGCTTTATGGAACTAGGCATCATTTTTTTTTTCTTTCTGGGCATTTCCGCTCAGACTTAATTACATCTTTAAGCGCTGACGGTACTGGAAGCGTCTTTTTCTGTACATGGAGTCTTGAACTGATAAGGGCATTTCTTCACTCTTAATGCCCCAAGTATTATAGATATCATCTAACAATCTGGCCAACTCTTTAGGCAGAGGCTTCGACGCTCTGGACGGAGACCCGCTGGTTCCCTCTAGTGACATACCCTCATTCAGGGAATCCTCTGAAGTGAGTCCACCCTCACTTTCTACAGCAAAATCTGAGCCCATCTCCAACTGAGTGGCACTTGAACCATAAGGGCCCAGATTTCCCGTAAAACGCACGAGAGGTCTGGTCTCCTGCATCAATGGCGTTTCTCATGTCTAACATTTCCCTGTATAATGCCGCAGACTCCTCCCCTATTTTGAGCTGTAAACATAGTTGACACAATGTGCTCCTCCATGTGTCAGGCAGCATGGCGCTGCATGCTTCACAAAGTTTAATGGGCCTGGGCTTTTCCTTAGGGGGTCCTTTTCCCAATTCTTTTCTTTAACTTTAGGTGGATTAGGCTAAGGAGACAATGCATCACATGTATACATACCCTAAGAAGTGTCATCAGCAGGAAATAACAGTCGGGACCTCTACATTAGTGGCTTATAGTGAAGCATCTCTTATAGTATAGGAAGCTAAATCTGCTGCCGTCACCCTGTCCCCACAAGATCTGACCTTATGGCTGCAGCCGCTGGGGATTGTAGCTCAGGGGTCCCCTCGCATAGCCACCACTTGCTGAAGTGCTGCCTCTGAGATCAGCTGTTATTCCTCCACCCGCCCCACATGCTGGAGCAGGCAGTGTTTCCGGTTCGCCACAAGATCTTGGCTGCATCCGGAAGGGACTTCACCGCAACCCAGAAGCGGAATGGTGTAGTTCACCACTCCCACCGATGCTGAGGGAAGCACTTCCCCGACCCCCTGAGTATGCCCTGGGAGTGCCGGGTCGCAAGAGGTGGTGGGATAAGCTTTCCCTGCTCAACAGTGGAGTCTCAGAGGGGGAAGAAGGAAAGTGTACAGCTAGTATACTAAAAACTATGGGGACAACCCTGGCCGCCTCCAGACCTCAGGTGAGCTCCACCCAGGAAACAAGGGTCCGGGGGCTCAGAGAGCTTCTCCAGATGTCTCCTGGAAAAAATAAACGGGATGATTTACTGTAGAGGTGTTGTCCTAGGAGGAAACACAAAAACTGAATTGCAGGGGAAGGGGTGGGGTTTTTAACCTATTTTCAGTTTGTTTCTCCTGCTAGGGGGAGGGGTCTCCAGGGGTTATCCTAAACAACGAGGGGATAGAAATGTAATCAAGATTTTTTAGACAGTGCAGTTCAGCATCTTTTTTAGTTGTGCAAATTTATAAAATATTTGCAGAAAAATCAAGATACATAATGGCAGTTAAGTTGAAGTTTTCCACATTGTTGAGCAGTTTGTACTGTGACTGAACGCGCATCACTGGGAACCAGGGAGCAATATGGCCGACTGCATCCAGTTTCTGTTGTTATGAATATTGAGCAAATGCTTTAGGTAGTTTGCCGTCCTTTCAAATTCATTCCTCCAGAACCACAGCAAAAAAGTGGTCCAAGAGCTACTACTTTCCATGGCGCTCTCAGTGTGAGCGAGCACGGCAAGCCACAGTGGACCTGGAGCCAGTGGCGTAAATAAATGTTATGAGACCCTGGTGCGAACATTAAATGAGGTGCTGTCGAGGCTCATGCTGGAAACTTTTTTAAGCCTTTTAACTCCATTTGATGCAGCTAGACAACTTAAGGCAGAATCCGCCGAGCTGAATGGTATTTCTTCTAACTGATGATAGAGTGAGCACAAAAATGCTAAAAAAAACGTGCAGGAGCAACAACAATAGGGCCCACCCGAACTTCTGGAAGCCGATGTGGTCCCACACCCTGCATCCCCTATAGTCACACCCCTGCCTGCAGCTGTCTCTAACCATAGCAGAGCATGCTCATTGCTCATAAGGCTGCTGCATCATGACATGCCCCTCCCAGCTCAGCCATGACCCAGAAATTGAAAACAAATAGATTTTTACTTTTACATAAGATATTTACACATAATCAGATTCTGAGATGCTTTAAAATGACTCTTTTTACAATATTCCCGACAGGGATAAGGTGGGAGGAAGTTAGCGTATGCCTGGACAAAAAAAAAAAAAAATTAAAAATAACAAATCAAGATGCTCCCTAGAAATACCAAAATCAAGCAAAATATTCACATTGTGGCTGTCTGCAGTGCATTCATCACCCTGCTGCCAACATATAGGGTTCTCTGCCAACCCACTGGCAGTTACAGTACAGGAGATGCAGAAGCGATATAGGAGCACAGCCAGGGAAAACACCTGCTAGCTGTAGGCGACCAGCCCCCTAAGCCTTGTGAACTGGTATAGGGGTCTCATGGATGGAAGTGTTAAATGTAAAAATAAACACACGACCACAGAGAAAAAAAATTACATTTATTTTTCTCTACTCACCTCCGATCTTGTGTCCCATGCTGCTGTCCCAAGCCGATGACATGACTCTGATGACAAATGCTGGTGTTGATCAGAGCAGGGTGGGTGGGGGCAAGAGAACAGAGGCCACTCGTCTCCCACCCACTCTACATTGGAACTACCAGCATCTGCCTGAGCATCTGCCTGAGCCGGGTCAAAAACTATGAGAAGCAGGATGGCGTCATCCTGCTCCTCCCACAAAAAGGTGTGGCTAGGCGTGGCGGGCAGCAGCGTCAGAAGAAAGGGGGTCTGTTCCAGGCCCTCCCCTGATGCCTGCGGAGCCCGCCCCCGGTGAATAGAAAACCTGAAGTATCAGCGGAAGCAAGAGGGATTATTTCAGGCCCCCTCCTGAAGCCGGGAGACCGCCGAGTGGGGATCGGATGCCCCTCAGAGAAAGAGGAGACCCTCAACTTTTGATCCATGCTGGAGGTGAGTTTTTATTTTTTTTATTTTTACAGTAACGAGGAAAATGACAAGCACGTAGTTTCTACGTGCTTGGCACTTAAAGGAGCAGTATCGCATAATTTGCATTAAAAAAGATAATTAAATAGTAACACAATAGCTTCTAACATGTGTATAAATAATGAGGCGACAGAAAAAGGAAAAAATATATGCCTTTCTTTTAAATTGTATAAATGACAATGGCTCAGTCCATTTGCTGAATAGGGGGATCTGCTGGGTTGTATTTAGTGAGCTGCTTCATTTAGCCCACTGGTCTCCTAGCAACACTTTACCTCAGAGGCTGACACTGTAATCAGTGGTAACGGCTGTGTGTGTGAGGTGCTGCTTTTGTTATGAGACCAGGTGACTCAAATGTGTAAAATGTATACAAAATAAACTAAACTGACTGAAAATGACTGAAATTCTTCTTTGAATAACTGTGCAGGAAAATCTAAAGGTATTAAAGTGGAACAAGACCCTGAGTGGCCGACCCTGAAGTCTATAAGACCCGGCCATTGACCTTACCCCTTGGGCATTCTAAATCGGGATGCCCCACTGTGTGAAATAACCCCTGGATAACCACAGATCCCCCCATTTTTCTGGCGCGCTCACGCAGATAGTCATTTAGTCAGGCCGGGTGGTCAGGAAGGTTACTGCTCAGGCTCCCCATCTGCGTGCAAACAGCGCTGATTGGATGAGAGCCTGCGCATGCGCTGTGGGGCAGGGAAAGGTACTTTTCACAGGCAAACTTGGGGATTTCACATACCAGGGCATCCCAAGTCAGGATGCCCCTAGGGGCACAAAACTCCAGATAGTGAAAATCCTTGGTTGGGCTTTGCTCAAAACACACAAAGCTGAAAGAAAGATCATATGGAAAAATGTGTTGAGAAAAGAGAGAGAAAATGGTGAACTGAAAGATTCTTCAGGGAAAACTGTCAAAATCAGCTAAATGACTTCTAGAGCTTTTCTCTCTGTTTTAGATACATGAGTTCTGGCCAGGCAATGTTGCAATGTTGTTATCTTATGCTGGACGGCTGCCAGCACTGAACAGCTGATACTTTGATACATTGTTTCCCCCTCTTCTCAGCGTGGAACAGGCCAGAGTGTCGGGCCGACACTCAGCAGACATAAACATGAGCTATTAGTCTCCAGCTGCACAACACAGACATTTTTTTCTACATTTGTAATTCTTACTCCAACACTTACCTACATTCAAAGTACCATTTAAATATAAGTCACCAAGAAAAATTCACGATACTGCTCCTTTAATGGTCGGACAAGCGAGGACGTAGAGACTACATGCTTGGCATTTGAAGGTTTAACGACTCACTAACAACGGTATAGTGCCATGGGAATGGTGCAAGGCAAATGTAGTGCTCATTTTTAATAAGGGCTCTAGGTCTTCTCTTGGCAATTACAGACCTGTAATTTTAACATCCATTGAGGGAAAATTGCTTGAGGGGCTGGAACTACACACAGGAATATGTAACTATGCATATTATTATAAGAGATAACAGTTGCACTCTTACCATTCAGTTTGTCGGGCACCAAGGCGTGCGGTAGCGCCGCTATAATCACATGAGCTATTTAAGCAAGCACTCCATTAAGATGTTCAACTCAAGTGTATTAAATCACAAAAAACACATCATAACATGTATAAGTCTAAGCAATCCCCAAAAATACAATTTTGTGATAAAATGGTTATTACAAGTATGTCACACACCCCGCTTCCGAATATTCATGACACTTGGGTAACTGTCCTGTAGAGGGCGATCTTGCAAAGATGACATGAAAAAAAGGAGCCCCTCCTGGCCCATAAATACCTGGGACCTCCCACCATTCCCCAGTATAAGACAGCAGTAAAGGGACCAGGAAGAGCCAAATGTAAACAGCAAAGAAAAAGGTTCACCATATAAAGGATCCCAGAAAACCAAAAAAGGACGGGAGGAAGCGGGGTGTGTGACATACTTGTAATAACCATTTTACAGGTGAGTAATCACAAAATGGTATTATTCCCAGTATGTCACACACCCCGCTTCCGAATATTCATGACACTTGGGACATCCAATAGCAGTGCCCATAATGGGTGGGGATCCCAAAAAGGCAATAATGCAAACTTAAAGTATTGCAGCTTGCAGAACTTTGCGGCCAAAAACAGCATCCGCTGAGGCCCGCACATCAACCTTATAAAACTTGGAAAAAGTATGAACAGAAGACCAAGTAGCAGCCTTACAAACTTGTTCAACAGAAGCCTGATGCTGAAAAGCCCAACAGCACGAGTAGAATGAGCAGTAACACGAAAAGGGGGAACCTTCCCCTTGGAAGAATAGGCCCCAACAATGGCCTGTCGAATGCATTTACTAATGGAAGACTTAGCGGGCGCCAGACCTTCCCTGGGCCCGGAGGGCACCACGAAAAAGGCGTCCGTCTTACGAAAAGGAGAAGTAGCCACCAAATAATATTTCACACAACGAACCACATCCAAAGAATGTAAGGTCCTCTCCTTGTCATTACTAGGCTTAGGAAACAAGGAAGGGAGAACTACATCCTGATTGAGGCGGAAGGCCGAAAACACCTTAGGAAGGAAATCCGGCTTAAAGCAGAAAACTACCTTGTCAAGGTGCCTCTCAAAGTAAGGAGCCTGAATAGACAAGGCCGCCAACTCAGAGACACGCCGAACAGAGGTAATAGCTACCAAAAAGGCAACTTTCTGAGTGAGCAGAGAAGAAGCAATACATGCACCGGCTCAAAAGGGGGCCCCTGGAGAGCCGACAGAACCAAGTTTAAATCCCAAACCGGCAGCAAGGGCTTTCTAGGAGGCCGGACATGAGTAACCCCCTGGAAAAATGTCTTAACCAGGGGTTGAAAGGCAAAAGATCTTTGAAAGAAAACTGCCAGGGCAGAAACCTGCCCTTTCAAAGTAAACCTGCCCTTTCAAAGTACTAAGCTGGAACCCCGAGTCCAGACCATGTTGAAGAAACTCCAGAATTCTGGGAATAGAAAACACCCTACAAGGCAAGGCCCTAGCCTCGCACCAGTTAATATAAGACCTCCAAGTCCTATAGTAGACGTTCAAGGAAGATCTCTTCCTAGCTCTTACAAGAGTCTGAACCACCGCATCAGAAAGACCTTCCTCCTTTAAGATGGAGGTTTCAGCAGCCACGCCGTCAAAGCCAGCGTTGGTAAATAGGGGTAGCGTAGCTGACCCTGGGTGATAAGATCCGGAAGAAGAGACAGATAAAACTGATCTACTGCCAGCCGCACGACATCTGCAAACCACACTCGTCTTGGCCACCTTGGAGCCACCAGAATTGCTGGTGCCCCTTCTAGAGTCAGCTTGCGCACCACTTTGCCCACCATGGAGAAAGGGGGGAACAGGTACAGAAACCCCAGTTCCCTCCAAGCCAGGGACATGGCATCCACTGCCAGGGCCAGAGGATCCTGAGACAGAGACACAAAGGCAGGAAGCTTGTGATTGTGACGAGAGGCAAAAAGATCCACCTCCGGAGTCCCCCACTTGTGACAAAGGGACTGGAATACATTGGAACTGAGAGACCATTCTCCTCGGCGAGAGGATCTCCTGCTCAGGGAATCCGCCTTCGTGTTCTCCACTCCCGGGATGTAAATGGCTGAGATGCATGGGACATTGCTCTCTGCCCAAACAAGGATCAGAGATACCTCCCTGAGGGCACTCCTGCTGCGAGTCCCTCCTTGGTGATTGATGTAAGCGACCGCCGTCCGATTGTCTGATCGGACTTGAACTGGCAATCCCTGCAATAGAAGAGTCAAGCGAGACAGAACCAACCAAATGGTCCGTAGCTCCAAAACGTTGATATGGGTATGAGCCTCCCGAGGCCCCCATAACCCCTGGAACTGATGTTCCCTCCAGAAGCCCCCCCCCCAGCCCGACAGGCTGGCGTCCGTGGTGACCGTTTCTCAACAAGGGGTCAGAAAGGATCTGCCCTTCAACAGATTGCTTGACACTAGCCACCACTGAAGGGACTGCTGAGCCCGGGGAGACAGCAGACAAGACTGATCCAATGACAGCGGACACTTGTCCCTAGTCGCTAGAAGATGGAGCTGAAGCGTCCTCATGTGAAACTGGGCAAAAGGGACTGCCTCGAAGGAAGCCACCATCAGACCTACCAATCTCATCCCTAGCCGGATAGACGGGCGAGGATTGGAAAGCAGAAGCCGAACCAAATCTTGGATCAGAAGAATTTTGGGCTGAGGAAGGAACACCCTGGCCTGAAAGGCATCCAGAGTCATGCCCAGATACGAAACCTCCCTGGACGGGGAGAGGGAGGACTTTGAATAGTTGATCACCCAACCGAACCTCTCCAGCGTGGATACCACCACTCTGGTGTCTAGCTCCGCTTGGCTGAGAGAGGAAGCCAAAATGAGAAGGTCGTCCAGGTATGGTACAATGCGAATGCCCTGGACTCTGAGGAGGGCCATCACCCCCGCCCATACCTTGGTGAACACTCTCGGAGCCGAGGTAAGCCCGAATGGAAGGGCCACAAACTGAAAATGCTGATCTTCCACCACGAACCTGAGGAATCTCTGGTGTGCCAGGAAGATAGGTACATGCAGAAAAGCATCCCTGATGTCTATGGACGTCATGAAGTCCCCCTGACGAAGAGAATCGACGGCTGACCGCAAGGTTTCCATGCAAAATTTCCTGAAGCGGATAAACCGATTGAGGAGCTTCAGATCCAAAATGGGTCGAACGGAGCCATCCTTCTTGGGCACCGTGAATAGATTGGAATAGAATCCCAAGCCCCTTTCCGCGAAAGGCACTGGGAAAATGACAGCCATGTCCAGCAGATAACTTACTGCCGCCCGGAGCCCCTGTGCGGCCAGTGGATCCGAAGGCACTCGAGACCTGAAGAATCTGGGAGGAGGCCGGATCTCAAATTCCAGCTTGTAACCGGAAGAAACCACTACAAGCAAGGCCGAGGTTCTACCACACATGACCATGGTGTCATCCAAGGCGGCAAGCACAAAGGACATGAACAATTCACATCGCTTAAAGGCGGCGAACTCATCACTAGCTGGGTCAAGCCTGGAGGTACTCAACAGGTCTCTAACCACAGACCTGATAGTCACTGCCAAAAGCACCGAAGCACAAACAGGCCGCAAGGCTGAACCGACACTAGCAAACGCGTGGCAAGCCATATGATCAATGCGTTTATCCTCACCATCTTTGAGAGTGGTGGAGTCAGGAGAATGCAAAATAGAAGTATTGGACAACCCGAGCACCAGGGCATCCACCTCGGGAGGGGACGACCATCGTTTTACCACGTCCACCGGAAAGGGACACTTTTTATCTCAACCTTGAGGAATACCTGGAAGCCGAGTAGGCTTCTCCCATTCCTTAAGAATAATGCCATCAAAATGCTTTTGATTTGGGAACTCCAGGCGCGGCTTGGAAGTCCCAAAGAATTCCCCTTTTTGAGGAGCGGCCACCTCAGGAGGAGAAATTGCTAGAACCTCAAAAAGGTGAGCCAAGACCTTCGGGGTATCCACAGCATCCCCCTGCCCTTGCTCAGTATCAGCACCAACAAACTGCTGATTGTCAGAACCCTCAGAATCCTCAAATAATTCCCCCTCTTCTAGCGGGGAATAATCAGATCAGTCAAGGAAATCATAATCATCAAACTCAAAGGCCGGCGCGGCTGGAGACAAATGCTTTCGCTTAGCCGAGGCCTTTCTGGCAACAGAGCCAGAAATACATTTCTCAATATTAGCCAGTCTGGCACATACATCAGATTGCGACTCCCCACCTGTGACAACATCACTAGGGGTACGGATTAAGCAGGGTGGGGAAGGAGATGAGGCCGGGACCCCGGACCCAGACGCCTGGGCCCCCGACTGCTGCGTTATGGCCCGCTGAGCACAAGGTATGCAAACAAGCACATTATCCCCCGCAAGGGATGCCCCACAACCCACACACTGCCGGGGTTGCCCCAAGAGGAGCACAAGCCCGGTATCCTGAGAAGCCTCCATATGGTGATTTTAATGTAGTCGCAATGACCAGAGGGATTTACGCTATTAAGCTACCCGGGATGCCCCTTTAGGTCCCAAGTGGGAGGATGACTCGCCAGGAAGGAGAAGCAGTGGAAGACTTGACATCATTGTTAGAGGAACAGACACCTGAGGTGAGTATCCTGGGACGACTGTACAAACCATCTATGTACATGCCAGCATGGTCGTTAAGCCCGCAGTGCATATGTTCTTCAAGGTGGTCAGTGATAAAATCCAGAAACTTCCAGGGAGGAAGATAGCCAGTAACCTTACACAAGGGGAACTGGCAGCTGTCTCGGACCTCCGTGCTCGCAGTGACATCATAATTAAGGAAGCTGACAAAGGCGGGAACATCGTGGTGATGTCACGGGAATTTTACCGCACGGAAGCTCTGAGACAGCTGCAAAATACGGCTAATTATGAGAAACTGCCGTGTAATCCACTGGTGCGATACAAGGGTGAATTTGACACCTTAATTGAGAGAGCATGGGCAGAGGGCACTATCAATCGTAAAACATGTGATTTTCTATTGGTGGAATTTCCAGTAGTAGCAACGTTTTACATGTTGCCTAAAATACATAAGAAACCCCAATGTCCGCCAGGAAGACCTATTGTAGCGGGCATCGGGGGGCTTACGGAGAAGGCATGCGTGTATATTGATAAAGCACTACAGCCCTTTGTTATCTCTCTTTAAATTCCTACATTCGTGATTCCATGGATCAGCTTAATTGTCTAAATTCCGTTTGGGTACCAGAGGGCGTGATATTGATCACCATGGACGTAGAAGCCCTGTACACCAGTATTTCGCATGAGTCGGCCTCCCACATGTGCCGGTACTTCCTCAGTATGGATAGCCGTATCTCTCCCCCCGTCCAGGAATTCACTATAAATCTGTTGGAGTTTGTATTGTCACACAACTTCTTCACATTTGATGGTTGTTATTATCGCCAGGTGTGTGGAGTAGCCATGGGGGCGTGTTGTGCCCCCTCGGTGGCCAATTTGTTCCTGGGATGGTGGGAGAGGGAGGTGGTCTTTAGTGAGAGATATTCGGACTATCACCAGCATGTGTTGGGGTGGCATCGTTACATAGACGACATACTGGTTATTTGGCAGGGCACGATGGCACAATTTAATGAGTTCCATAATGTGTTGAACAGTAATGATTTAAACATCTTCCTTACTGCACAGATGTCCATGAAACAGGTGACGTTCCTGGATTTAACCATTTTGGTTATGGACGATGGTTCGCTATGTACAGGCACGTTCCGTAAGGAGACTTCAGTTAATTCCCTACTACACTATGAGAGCTTTCATCTCGCGAGCCTTAAAAAAGGAATCCCTGTGGGGCAATTTCTTCGGATTCGCAGAAATTGTTCCAATGATGAGGAGTTTGCGGATCAAGCTAGAAATCTTGCTGGTGTTTCCAACAAAGGGGGTATCCCAAATATGTGGTGGAAAGTGCTCTGGAGCGGGCAGTCAAGACCCCTAGAGCTAATCTACTCAAGCCCAAAAAGAGACTACGTGATGCCTCCCAGGTAAGATTTATTTCCTGTTACAATGAGGATTGGCACAATTTGAAACGAATATTCCATGACCATTGGGATATCTTGAGAGCAGATCCTTATTTAAGTAAATGGGTCCGAGGTGGACCACGAATGACGGCACAACGGGCCCCAAGTATTCGTGATAAGGTATGCTCAAGTCATTTTGAGGTATCCCGCAATTGGTTACATGAACATGGTGGAATATGTGGCAGTCATCCATGTGGGGACTGTTCAGTATGTCCACACATGAAGAAAGAAAAGGTCATTAAGAACCTACAAACACAAAGAATTTCAGGTTCGACAATTCATTAATTGTAGATCTACGGGGGTCATTTATGTACTGGTTTGCAAGTGTCCCAAAATGTATGTGGGGGAAACTAAAAATAGCCTCAAAGCGAGAGTGCAAGCCCATATCTCGAGCATTCGTTTGGCAGCCAGAAATGCACAACAGGGTAGGGTGGTTATACATAATTTGGTGATCACATATGTTTGGATTTATTTGTGCACTAATGGTTTTGCGATTAATTTTCAGTCACTTGGATTTTATGTTGGATGAGGTCCATATTCAGTCCCGTGTTGAAGATATTCTGAGAGTGGTGGTCCGTAAGGTTGAGAAAGAAGTGACAAGAGATATGTGGCGGAATAAGGAAGACCTAAAGATGGAGACCCACTGGAAGACTCTTTGGACAAATGTTTTTTGCACATGTTATATATAGAGCCAGTTACCCTGGACTTTTTCCAGGTGAAATCCATCGATGAGTCCCTGGTTTGAACAAGAGGGTAGGAAAGAGTATGTGTATAAATAGGATGGTAGGATATGGGTAACTATTATAAGGATATGGGGGTATGATGCTTTTAACACCAGCCCTTATCGGGGATAGAGGGTGATGTAGGCACCAGGGATTGACATGTCTTAGGTAGTAACAACATAACTCCTCAGAAGTAGGGGTTTAGGTCCCCCTTGGATTACAAAAGGGCCTGGGTAGGGCCGATTGTTTAGAACAGGTGTAGCCAAACACATTGTGGCTGGTCTGTTTTGAGGCCAGTCCACGGATAGGGTAGGATATTAGAGACATCTATTGGTCTGTGATATATTATATTACATGGATTAGTTTATATATGGTTAGTTTATATATGGATAGTTATATATTAAGTGTATTGTAGAATAGATGGTTTATATGTTAGTAGTTTGTTTTAGTGCTAATGTTGTTCCACTTTAAATTGGATAGGACCTCGCTCCCGAATACTCACCTACCAGGGCTCCTATGTGGTGCTATGCTGCCTGTGGGGGCGCCTGCCAAAGATGTTGTACTGCGGACTTAGCGCTTCCGGTATGTGGAACGCAGTCCGGGCTGGCCACGCACATCAGGCTGGGCGGCACCGGGATGACGTATACTGACGCGCTTCCGGACGGCTGGGCGGCGCGGGACACAGGCTCGCCCGGTGTGGTGAGCATAAAAGAAGCGACGTGGGGAGGGAGCAGTAGGTCTGCCTTGAGGAAGTGACGCTTGGCTCGTCACGAAACGCGTTGGTTTGGGCGGGGGTTTCCCCTTGTGGCGGCAGCATTGCAATTTGGACACGTGAGGTTTCACTATTGTTGGTTTTGTTATGTTTACATTGGTCTGTCTTTTGCCTACCTGGCTGGTCCTCTTAATGAAATAATTGATTAACTTGCAGGGTTTGCGCATAATACATTTTTGCACATAGGCACGGAGCACTTTGTTCATGGTCATAGAGGATAGTATATGATTAGGATTTATTATGATATATTTATCGTTGTTATGCACATAGTTGGATTAGGTTTTTAGGTGGGGTCTGACCAGGGTTAAAGTGGACCTAAAATTGATTATCATGCAAGCATTATATGGTGGCCTTTGAAAGTCCTTATTATTCATCATCCAATTTGGGGTATCCCCCCTCCCCATTCCTCTTTTGTTCCTTAGTGAGGACATATGTATTGTATATGTTTTTTAACATGTTTTTAATATGTTTGTACATTATCTACCATTAATCTAAATAAAATATTGACACTTGAGTTAGTTGGTGGTGCCACGTTGTTGCTTGGGTGGGTCAGGGAGTAGTGGGACTCCCTTTTCTCATGCTTAGATTGTTCAATATCTCACCCAAGGGGTTGTGCACCCCAGAATAGGCTATTTAGCTGGTGCGGTCCAATTTGTGTTTGTTACTTAGGGTCTAATAACCCGAAGGCCACATATGTCCTCAGGGGAGTAAAACTGGGAGAATTGCTTGTTGAGAAGGATCTAGGGGTACTGGTAGATCACAGGCTGAACAACAGTATGTAATGTCAAGCAGCTGTTTCCAAGGCCACCAAGATATTATCATGCATAAACCAGGCATGGAATCACAGCACAGTGATGTAATTTCAAATGTGCTCTTCCACAATGAACAGCAAATTATTGGGTAGCAAATCTAGATGTAGAATGTCAAAGCAAATATGGTTTGTTGTTATTTTTTTAGTGTATGTATACCTTTTGCATGTAGCAAGCTCAATTTTAATAAAAATTATTGAAAGGAAAAATCTGTTTAGGTAATCTAGTCATTTACACACCCTGGCCAAAAAAATAGCCAGAAGGTAACACAATTCAAATGCTAAAGCATTCAAATGCTTCCTGTGCTTGCTTATTGGACTATAAATGATTGTTTTCTCTTGCCTTATGTGCCTTTTCTCAAAGCCTTTTTTAGATGCCGGAATGACAGAAGGAAAAATATGTGTTTATTATATCACAGCACGAATATTAAGTTTTACCTATTCTCTAACTGAATTACATTGCATCAAATAGACAACTTAGCAAGAAAATCATGCGGAGATGAATCTATTTCGTGTAGCATTAAAATGTACCCCTGAAGTTTTAACGCTCCCATTTATCCCCGTGAAATGCCTTTAGCTCAATTAGAGGGCTATATTCTCACCCTTAAAACTATCAGGATGACACTGTAGAACAAGGTTTATACAGCTTTATAACATTCACCTTAATCTGCAGTGTCTTCTCTAAATGTTCAATCCTCTTTTCTGCGATCTTGAGCTTCTTTAACTCTTCAGACTCTCTGGAAAAGCCCTTTGGGGACAGAGACCTTGAGCGTTTCGCAGGTTGTACCTGGAGAATAAAACAAGGACATGGTTGAAAGAGTTGAACATTTGATTATGAAAGACATGCAAAATTAAAGAACAAGTAATTGAGAATACTAATAATGAATTATAAAAAAAAAAACCCTGCCTGGAATACTGGAGAAATAACAAGCAGAATTACCACAGTGCTACCGCTAAAGGTTTCTCTGTGACTCGTTAATGAGAATATTCATTTACATTTACATTGTTTCTTTCAGAATAATGATGTCCCATTAGGGAAGACTAAAGGGTTATAGACTCAGGAATGTAAGAAACCTCATTACAAAGGAGGGGATAGAGGATGGTCTAATTGCTCTATAAGGGTCCAGGGTTACACTTGATAGGACAACCGGAAACTAGAGGGAAAGGATTTTTTTCCCTTTGAAATAGTTTAACATACTGTGAAGAAGAAGGAACAATATGGTGGAGGAATATAAATATAACAGAAAAAGCATCTTATACAGTAATGACCATATGGTCATTTACTATAATGTTGCTAACTAGAGACATGAATATGTGCATCTATTATATACAGCTTTGTACAACAATCTGGTAAAAGATATATAAAGAGTATGGCTATTAAACTTGGTTGTCAGACACAGCCTTTTGTTTTCATATCAAGTACAGTACTTGTCCTTAAGCAAAATACATGCTATCACACACATACAGACAGTGTAATTAGCCCTTGCTCAGACAGACTCTAATATGAGATGTTATCAGTATTGTATTATAATATACTTAAAGCAGACCTATGACAGGTACAGCAGCCTCTGAACCAGAACTATCCCTAAACCCAATTAGTGAAAATGAGGTCCTTGCACTTAGACTCGCGCTTTGACCAGGTAGGGTGCAAAGTATACAACACATACAAGAAATGAACATTGTGGAATGGAAAAAACTAATTGATAACCAGAAAATTAGCTCAGTCAAGTGTATACTTTTTCCAGCAGAAAATAAATGCATGTTTGCTAATTTTGTATTCAGTGTATACCTAAACTGTATGCAGAAATAGGAGCATATTCTACGTGTACTCGTGAATAAAAGTTCAGAATTATTATAGTTTGAGGCATTCTTCAAAATATATATTATGTAACATTTGTAACATTAGATTGTAGTGGGATATGCATTTACATTTTAAAAGCATCCGTGTGGGTACCAAAGTATCATGTTATATATAGCGTATTAACATTTATATTGATTTAACCTTCTAAAGAACATTATCCACTGTTCCTGACTGTCTAGTCATCTTACCAGTGACCACATGGAATATCCATGTGTGACAGGCTGATCACACAGTGAGCTTGAGTGAGTTCATTAGGTGGTTAAGGGTTAGTCAGACAGTTGTTACAGATAGAAGTTTGTGTAGACTGATGGAAAGATATTTATGTAAAACAGACAGATGTAAATAAATCTAAGAGGGAGCCAAGAGCCTAGTTGCTAAGAATTAAAGGTATGGATGTGTTGGGAACACCTGTTTAAAGTTTGTAAAGAACGAGTGCTGGTCAAGTGGTGCTATAACGTAATTGTCCGGGATGCCAGTATAAAGGATTCTTGAGTTTAGAAGAGACATGTGCTTTTGATCTGCAACACACTGTAAGTAAAGAGCATTTATCACCATTGCCTCCATACACCACACTTGCATACACAGGACTCTCACATCACTAACCACACATGCTTGCAAGATGCTAAGACATGATCTTTTATTACCAACACCTGAAATGAAAAAAATGCATTCTACAAAAGATTGTAGAATAATGTGTAATAGAAAAATGCACTTTTGTTATCATAGCCATGGGACAAGACCCTGTCCTCCCATTGCCTAATTTGGTGGCCAGTGGTATGTTGTACAAAGGCAAACAATATACATAGTGACTAATCCTTCATCTATGGTGACCTATGACCTTCTTACAAGCTTGTTTCTACCTAATCTCTAGATTTTCCAGATTTTCTCCTCCAGGGAGAGGCAGAATTATACTGGCACCATTTAGTAGGTCGTCTGTTGGAGTGTGATATTTAAATTATCCTACGAGTTAATTGGTGAATGGTTAATCGCAGTGTTGCATGAACAGTCACAAAACACTAATGAAAAGCTGTAACACACAACAGTAGGGAAGTCACCACGGTCGTCAAGTCACAACTGAATTTCTATGGTGACTTCTAAAATGGCACGTTGGATCATTTAATATTAGGTTTTTCTGTTTTAATCTTTTTATTGAAATTTTGGTATAAAGATAAACAGTACGACATTTTGTTCTCCTACAAATAAACTGTTACAGAACATGAGTTGTCATTCTTCATACAGTGTCTCATGCAGTCATGCCATTTTCAGTAAGTAGCTAAGGCACATGTAGGATGTTTGGGCTCCTAAAGTTTAATGATGTACCAGTATGAGCGACTGAAAATTAGCACCTATTTACTAATAGCCATCCTTACTCAAATTGACTGGCGGGTGGATTATCCACTCCTGCCACATGCTCCCCACAATGCCACCCCTCTGGTGTCAGGGAGGGTGAGGGGGGCAAGGGATCTAAGGAGGGGAGGGACAGGAAACGACTAGTAGAGAGGAGGGGGACAGACGGGAAACATGGAGGGAAGAAGAGGGAGAGAGAAAAGAAAAAAAAAACAAGGGGGGGGGGGGGGAGAGAGTGCACAAATGTAAATATGCATTTAAAGGGGAGGGTTCGCAGACCATTTCTCACCGCAACAGGCCCTCTCTCAAGTTTGGGAACAAGCATTCCACCCATGGGTCCCAAGTTTTCATGAATTTCTCATGGGAATCTCTCAGGATGCTGGTTAGTTTTTCGTTGATAAAAATACCATTCAGCCTCTGCTTTACCAACTGAAATGGAACACTCCCTTTCTTCCATGAGCTTGCCCGCCAGCATGACCTGAGTCAGCAAGGCGTGTTGGGGCTTGGTGATTCCTTCTGGCTACACATGTAGCAAAGCTACCCAGGGGTCCCTGCGTAAGTTAACATGTAGGAGACTATAAAGCAGGCCAAAGACCCGAGACCAGAACCTCCTGACCTTCGGGCATTCCCACCAAATGTGGAGGACCGTCCCCTCTGCAGAACAACCTCGGAAACAGGTTGCCGGATACCCTGGGACTGCTTTAGCCACGCGGGGTGGTACCAGGTACCACCTTGTAAGCATCTTATATGCAGCCTCTAATGTGGTGATGTTTATAGAACATTTGTTAATCCCTGCCCAGATATCCGTCCATTCCTTCCTTTCCAGGACTAGATTCATTTTGTCATATATCCATGTTTCATGTTGGCTGGTAGAGTCGTAAGATGAGCATAAATCATAGAGATAAGGCCTGGTGTCGGTGTCCCCCAAATACACACCCTCTCAAAGGTTGTTTTGTCTACCCCGTGGGCTTTGTTTTTTAGTAGGGGAGCTAGCCAATGCCGGATCTGGACATATCTGAAGCATTCGGCGGCAGGTGCCTCCTCTTTCGACACCAATGTCGGCCAAGGAATTATTTCCTCCCGATCAAGTAGGTGATACACTTTATTAATACCTTTCCGCTTCCACCACGCAAATGCTTCAGAACTCTCCATCCCCGGAGGGAACCAGGGGTTTCTAAATAGACGCATTGCTGGGAGATGCGGTGAAATCAGCTTGCCCGAGTATTTCACTCCATCCCACACACGGAGGGAGTGGCCTAAGATTGGGCATGTAATGCGGGGCCTATGCTGTGGCGGGATCCAGATCAAGCTGTCTATGGGGACAGGATCGCATGCCATGGCTTCTAAGGAGACCCAGAGAGGGATTTCCACCTCGAGATGTAAGCTGTGTAACTGCGCAATTTGCGCGGCCATGTAGTATCTGTTCACGCACGGAACTCCCAGCCCTCCTTCTGTCCTATGCCTAAACATAGTAGTTTTAGCTACCCTCGGCCTAGTACCTCCCCAGACAAACATCATTATGCTGTTCTGCATGCTTCTAATCTGGTGCGGGGGGATTTGAACAGGGAGCGTCCAGAAATGATAAAGCATCTTGGGTAATCGGGTCATTTTTACCGCATTTATCCTTCCTATCCACGAGATCCCATGACCCTGCCAAGAGTCAAGCATAGCTTTCAGTGAGCAAAAGAGGGGCGGGGGGGGGGGGTAGTTGGCTGGTATAGAGTATGGTAATGAGGGGCGACCTTAACCCCTAGATATGATAGTGTCCCAGAGGCCCCATCGGAAGGGAAAACTGGATTGGAGCGATCTCCCCATCTGAGGAGGGATATTTAAATTTAGCCCCAAAGATTTCTCTTTGTTGACTTTAAGGCCTGAGATTTGCGAAAAATCGTCTAGGAGGTGGAGGGCATTGGGCAGCGAAATATGTGGTCGCGAGAGGACTAGCAGTATATCATCCGCGAAAAGGCATGCTTTGTGGTGGTACCCCGCTAACTCTACCCCTGTTATATCTGGGTGTGTTTTGATTGCAATTGCTAGTGGCTCCAAAGCTAACACGAATAACACTGGAGAGAGTGGGCACCCTTGCCTTGTACCTCTGCTGATTGGGAATGACTCAGAGAGATAACCCCCATACTGGACCTTTGCTGGGGGAGATGAATAGATGGACCATATCCATGTTAGGAAGTTATTTCCAAATCCCCACTTCCGAAGGGCAAGGAACATATAATCCCATGATAGGGAATCAAATGCCTTCTGCATATCCAATGATGAGAAGGCTGGGGATTTCCCTCTGCTGGGCTTGCTTGATCAAGTGAGTTATTCTGCGAATGTTATCTGAGGCTTGCCTATTAGGTACAAATCCCACTTGATCCTTCCCGATCAGTGTACCCAGAAACTCGTTGATCCTGGTGACCAATACTTTCCCCAGTATTTTAAGATCTACATTAAGCAATGATATGGGCCTGTAGTTCTGTGGGTTTAGGTGGTCCTTATCCGGCTTCGGGATTATGCTAATGAATGCCTCCATAGAGGTTTGGTTCAAGGTACCCCCTTCTTTAAGAGAATTAAACATTTTTGCTAGGTGAGGGGCAGCTCCGCGGCATATTTCTTATAGTATAGGTTTGAGAAACCATCAGGCCCCGGTGCCTTGGAAGCTTTTAAGCTTTTGATTGCCTTCAAAACTTCTGGGACAGAGATCTCTGCTTCAAGATTATCTCTATGAGCTTCTGCCACCGCGGGGAGTGGGATCGAGTCTAGAAATTCCGTGGCTTACTCTATGAGGAACACCTGAGGCGCCGCGTAGAGCATGCCCAGCATCCTTTCAAAAATGTCAACAATTTTTGTGGGGTTAGCCGTGTTGGACCCTTCTGCAGATCGTAGCATAATTGGGGATTGTCTTGGCCCCGAATATCGAAGCTTGTTTGCCAAAGGGGTATCGGGTTTATTGGCCCTCGCATACATCTTCTGCCTGCCCCACCTAAGTTTCTTCTCTGCTATCTCATCTAAAGCTACATTGGAGTTGTATGTTGACCTCGTCCACTTTCTTTTTAAGTTCCCTCGAGGGGTTCGCCTTCCAAGCAGATTGTAGCATTTCCAGGCTGGTTGTTAGTCGGGCTATCCGCTCTGTTCTACGTTTTTTAAGAGAGGTGGCTAGCGCAATGAGTTCTCCCCTGATTACTACTTTGTGAGCCTCCCATACACTTATCACCGTGGCTGAGTTAGTGTTAATCGCAAAATAATTTTTAAGGGACTGCAGGATCTGGTTGTGAGTCTCCTTGCGTGTGAGCATGGAGTCATTTAGTCTCCACTTGAACGGCCCAGCGGTGGGGGGGGGGTAGCCTCAAACCGCATGAGTATTGGGGCGTGATCAGACCAAGGTGTGGCCAGAATTTGGCATTTGCCAATTATGGGCAAAACAGTCTGGGGCACCATGATATGATCAATTCTGCAAAACGAGTTCTGGGGATTCGAGTACAAGGTGTAATCCCGCGTTTTCGGGTTCAGGTTCGCGCCATACATCTATCAGGGTTGCGTCCTTCAACATGGCATTAATGCGATTCGGGGGTTGCTGCATGGGCGGCGAGGAATGGCCACCACCCTGCTGGGGTGATCTATCCAGCTTAGGATCCAACGCAATATTGGAGTCCCCAGCCACAATTAGTAACCCTTTGCTGTGCTCCTTAATCTTCTTCAAAAGATGCGAGAAAAAAATTGCCTGGTGGGTGTTGGGCGCATAGTACGACACAAAGGTCATCTGTGTATCATTTAAGCTTCCAATCACAATCAGGTACCGGCCAGTTGGGTCAGCCACTGTCGTCTCGCATTTGAATGGAATGTGACGTCTGAATGCAATGGCGACCCCCCCTGGTTTTCTCCGTGTGACAGGCCAAAAAAAATGTTGGGTATTGCGGGTTTAGATGCTTTGGGGAGCTGGTGGTTGAGAACCTCGTCTCCTGAAGGCACAAGATATCAGCCCGCATCTGCTTGTAGTAGTGGAATGCTTTGGTCCGCTTATGCGGAGAAATAAAGCCTTGCACATTGTGCGAAAGCAGTTTAAAGTTTAGATCAGTTCCACTCGGTGAACTTTGGACTTGGCTCATTGTAGCAGTTCCACTAAAAAGCAGGCAGGTTCAGGCACTAGAAAAAAAAAAAAAAAAAAATGGGAGGGGGTTAGAAGAAGAAAAAATAAATAGATAAAGGGGAGGGGGGGGATAGAGAGGAGGAAGGCTGAGGGGATTGGGTGTTTGGGATTGGGGAAAGGTTAGGGATCGGCAAGTGCGTATAGGGTAGAGAGGGTAGCAGTGGGTGCAGCACAGTCCAGGCAGTAGAGTACCCCAAGTATACCCCGTGTAATATAGGGGCACTGGGGGCCGCCACCACAAGTAGTGTCCCTGAGGTAAGGGAGTAGGGGAAAAAAGTTGGTGACTCCAAACGAGTCAGTGGTTGCCTTCCGGGGGTATCCCACAATCGGAAGTGTTCTGGGTTTCTAGAGGGGGGTAGCCTCTGGGCGGGGCGTCGACTAGCAGCTGCAAAGTTATTCGTAGCGGCTTAGGAACGGCGTAGGAACGTGGGGGGGGGGTGCAAATTTAGTCGGTCAATTCAGAGCTCAGGACAACAACCTCAACTTAAACTAAAACTAGGGTGCACATGTCCCTCAACCTACTCCATGCTCGAGAGGTTCCGGGACCAGCAACGGATCAACACAACACCGGCGTCTAACCTAGGGCTACCCATAAGGGGTGTACCGCTTCGTTGCATTTAACCACTAAAAGCAAATGCATCCCCATTGGGAGCCAGCCAGGACGGATTGCGAATGTCGCGCTCCAAATGGCCCACCTCTCAATGTGGCGCAAGGTCATATAACAATTAAAGCCGGTAACATAACAGTAATGTTCACTCAGGGGCCCCGCCCGGGCCTAATGGTCTCCGGGGGGGGGGGCCCGCTGTCAGTATCATCGCCCCCAAGCGGAGGGGATGAGGGCCTAGATAGAGACCATCGCCCCGCCACGGTGACCCATGACCGAACCACAGCGCCAAAGAACTGGTGCCCGCACAGGCTAGCAGTGTAACAATTAAAGCAGGTCAAATATCAGTTTTGTTCACTCAGGGACCCGTCCAGGCCGAATAGTCTCCACAGCTCCCACCATCCGCGCAGCTGATCACCCACCAAGGGGTCACGCTGTCAGCATTATCGCTTTCAAGGCGGAGGGGAGGAGGGTCAATATAGCAGAGACCATCGCCCCACCACGGCAACCCATGACCGAACCACAGCATCAAAAAACAAGTGCCCGCGCAGGCTAGCAATGTAACAGTTTAGAGAAAACAATTGCCTAACGGTCGCAGTTAACATTGCATCGATAATGGAGGTGAAACATATTAGTCTCCCTGTATTGGGAACCCCCACCGGCCCACGGGAGAGGAAGAATGCCCTCCCCCCAGTAGCGGGTGGGTGCCCCCAACATGACCAGGTCAATTACCTCCATACAGTCCACCGTGGATCCCGGCGGCACCTATAAGAAGGAGTAAAGAAAGAGAGGGAGTGGAAACCTTCGGGGGGAAGCGGGACAAAAGGGTGAAGAAAAAGTCCCGAGACGTTGCACGTGGTCGCCAATTATTGGGGGTCATGTCGCACCGTTGGTGGATTGCTCAACCTTCTGTTCCGAGTCAACCAATATCAGGGTGGCGGGCTGCCGCCGCTCGCGTTCAGATTGAGGCCGGATAGGGGCGCTGGCTGCTGCTCCGCTGGTCCCTCCGCATAGGTCGCGCACGCTGCTCCTGAGGAGGTTTTAATGTGGGTAACGGCTCAGTTACCGTGGCCAGGCTCTCCAGCAGTTCAGAGGCTTCTTCTGGGGTTGCGACTGCATGTGTGCGTCCCATGTATGTAAAGGAGAGTCTAAATGGGAAGCCCTATTTGTATGCCATCTGATGCGATTGAAGAACCAGAAGATATGGCTTCAACAGGCGGCGTTTCTGCAGGGTCACTGGGGCCAGGTCAGAGTAGTTTTGATATTTGTAGGACTGGAAGACCAAGTTGTTGCGGGTCCTGGCTGTCTGGGTGATCAGCTCTTTGGTGTTATAAAAAGTGAATTTGACGATAACATCTCTAGGCTGGCCATCTGCTCTAGGGGGGCCCAGGGCACGGTGGACCCTATCCATCTCCAGGCGTTCAACTGGAATTGCTGGGACCAATTCCTGAAGTAGGGCCGTGATGGTGGATTTAAGTTCAACAATAGATTCTGGTAGCCCCCTGAAACGCAGATTGCTGCGCCGGCATCTGTTCTCCAGATCCTCTATCTTTTGGAGGGCGGAGGACAGCTCAGCTCTGCTAGTTTGGATCTCTGCGTCATGCTCCTCCAGGACAGATGTGGTATAGGTCATTTGGTGTTCCAGCTTTGATGTGTGGGACCTTAAGTCTCTCAGCTCTGTTTTAAATGTAGCGGAAAGCTTCTCAGTGGCTGTTTCCAGCTCTTGCTGCAGCACAAATTTAAATCTTTCAAGCAACTCTGCATCTCGTATGCCTGGGTTGGCGTGCGGCGACGGCGGGGGCTCTGGGGTTACGGTTTGGGACCCCAGCTGTGACTCTGGCTGAGATTCCAGCAATTCAGGCGATGGTATCGGGGAAGGGGACAGTTGCGGCCTAGATAAAGGTCGCAAGGGGGCTGCCATCTTAGAACCTGCTGTGCGCGTGGGGGGTTTTGTGGTCTGCACCGATTTGCCCCAATCTCTGCGCCCCATTCGCTGCCTGGGCTCGTGCAGTTGGGCTGCTCCTGGCAGGAGGGCTGCCGTGTATAGACTGACCTCCCCCTATGTGCCGCCGGGGGTCCCGAGCAAATACAATGCGTCTTCTGGGGTCGGCTCTCCCTCCCTGCTGCCCGGACTCCAGGTGTTGTCAGCTTCCCCAGGGATCACTGGATCCTGTTATTGCTGCCTCCGGGGGCCACTGCTGTATGGCGCTAGTCGGCTGGCTGGGGGCTGTCCTGCGGCCATCATTTTGGGTCTGTGCTGCGCTGGCTAGCTGCGAGACAGCATGCAGTCTGCCCTTTCCCCCTGCCGTCCGACCACCAGGTGCCTCCGGTCCCCCAGAGGTTAAATTGTCCCGGGTTCACTGTGGGTAGATTTTATGCTGTGATGGCCGGCTTGCTAGGAGCTGCTCTGTCAGCGTGGGGTGACTGCCATCTTGGATTTCGCTGGGGGGGTCCTAGGCAAACATACCGTGCCCCTGGCTTCTGGCTTCCCCCTCTGGTGCACCCTATGTCCCTGGGGGGTCGACCGACCTGCGCCCGGAGGCTTGCTGCGAAGTTGGCTGGGAGGCTTTGCTGGCAGGCTTGGTCGGCGTCAGTATGATGCGGCCGCCATCTTAGATTTTGCTAGGAGAGGGTCCTGGATGAGTATACTGCGCCCCTAGCGCCCCTGCGTCCGGGTGTGAGCTGGATCCGCAGCCTGGATAACTCTCCTGGCAGGCTGGAGAGCTGCGCTGGCATCAGTGTGCTGCGGCCGCACTGACACTGTCTCTTGCTGGTTGAGGCCGGCTCCCTTTGCTTTAATGTTTATTGCTATATTTGTTTTTATTAAAAAGTAACTAGTTTATTTCACTAACCACATTGTGATTAACAGCTTGGCACAGTGGGTAAAAAAAGGTAGTGGGCATTTTGGAGCTTCCCTGCCAAGGATCTCAGCCAAGCTGCTACCTGGATTCAACCGATATAACGGACTATGCACAGTAACAGGAAGCTCAGCAACAAATCCTGTTTGCAGGTGGCCTGCAAATGCACGAGTCACCATTTTGTTTCTAAAATTTACTATAGCAGGATTTAGACAAAAGGAAAATGAATTTTTATGTGCAGCAATTTAAATTGCCCAGGGGTGAGATGCATATGAGCACTGTTTGTTGAGTTGGTCTGGTTTAAGCCATTTTTGAATGATGGTCCGCTTTAAGATAAATTCTTAGAAATATTCATGTAAAAACTCACAAAGAGAAAGCACACTTTGGGGCACTCATACTTATAGTGCAGCACACCAAAATATACCTCACTAAAAAGATGGAAATGTAACTACTGAATATCCAGAATTTCATACTATTGAATATTCTGCATTTCATGTCAACTTTCAAGTTCGCGGTTAAAATGTGGTCAGGATGGTGGAGGGGAAATGGTTATTAAACTATGGGGTTCACCAGATCATTAGCAGATATGCCATTTGGAGGGGCATTTCCTAAAATTTGCTGAACTTCAACGGCATTCACTTAAACTTGGCTTCAAAGAATATTCTTAATTTAGTAAATAACATTCCAAATGTTGGATGCTAAATTCAGTCAAACATATTGTAACACTTTACACAGCTTACCAGACACAAGATAAGCAACAACACCATACAAACATTCCCTGCATAAATATGGTCACTGGTTAAAAACCCTTAAAAATTCCCCCAAAAAATGGTGTGAGGTTCCCCATACCCAGCATAACCAGTCCGGGGACCAGCTTTGGGGGCTTGTAGAACAGGGCACAGGGGTCAGCTTTGGTGGCCTCCGCTCTGCTGGCTACAAACCTGCAAAGGCTAATGGCCCCGTGCTCTCCTGCTCCCCTGGGCTTTGCCAAAGCAGTTAATGGGGGGGCTCAAGGTTAATGGCAAGTAACCAGCTAGCCACAGGTGACTTGCCAGACACAGAGCCTTGTGAACTGGTATAGGGGTCTCATGGATACCTTACCAGTTAAAAAAAAGGTTTAAATGTAAAAAAGCACACTACCCATAGTGGAAATTAATTAATTTAAAAAAAAATGTTTTTTTCTGTACTACCCTCCGATAGTCAGCTCCTCTGTCCCCTGCTGATCTTGATGACAGATGCAATGATGCTGGGGGGGGGGGGGGCAGAGGATCAGAGGATCCCATGCCCCTCTCCCCCTCTGGTCAGCAATCACCACATCTGGAAACTTTCAGACCGGAAGTGGGATGAAGTCAGCTGTAATCAATGACGTAACCCGCCCGCCCTCAAAGAGACGTGGTAGGCGTAAAGATGGTGGTGCGCATGGTGGAAGCAGGGGAAGTGGGCCTGTTGGGCCCTCTCCTAGGGGCCCCATTCTGGGCACTCTGCTGCAGCCAGAGGTTCCCAGGCGGGGGATTGAATTACCCCCCGGGTGAAGAGGAGAGGGATCAATAGAGGGATCAGGTGAGTCTTTTTTTTTTTTTTTTGGGCCGCTAGCAGGGGGGAAAGCCAGGCTGGTGTTAGAAGGGTTAAACCACAAAGTTCCTATATGTAATGCCAATGCATACTAACAAATCATGGACATATAATGTGTTTACTGCCTGAAAGTGTAAATATTAATATACCTACATCTTCTGTACCACAGAGTAAGCAAAATTGTGTACTGAGGAAGCAGCTTATAGCAAAACGCATCTTCCCTTACTGCTTGCTACAACTGAAAAAATTATGCCTTCTACAAACCGAGCGAATAAACGAACACCAGTGCAAAAACAGAGTTTTGAATATACAGTTTTATTATTTGAGTCGTACAAATATGAACCTTATTACGGTGTATTAATGCATATCCTATATGGCATTAGAATACTCAACCCTGGTCCAGGTGTAGACTACTAGAGTTTTATCCCAAGACCAACCCTTAAAGTACTGCAATATGGAGCCCGCCCTTAGATTCTATATATATATATATATATATATATATATATATATATACTTCAAATAAGGCACCGCAGCTAACTTGGTTGTCTAGAACCAATTAGCTCTTCCTCCATTGTAACACACAGGCAGGGCAAATAAGAAGTGGCTCTGTAAGAAGAATTTCAAGGTCCTGTAGTGGCCTAGCCAGTCTCCAGACCTGAACCCAACAGAAACTCCTTGGAGGGAGTTGAAAATCAACGTTGTCAGCGACAGGCCCAAAACCTCAAAGATCTGGAGCAAATCTGTATGGAGGAGTTGGCCAAAATCCCTGCCAGTGTGTGTAAACTCGGTTAATAACTACAGGAAACGTCTGACCTTTGTGATTGCAAACAAAGGTTTCTGTACCACCTATTAAGTTCTGCTTTTCTAGTGTATCAAATAATTATTTAAAGCAATAAAATGCAAAAAATAAATAAAAACATTTTTCTGTGTTATGTTTTATTTAATTTTTTTAGAGATGGTGTAAAACTTATAGACCTCTACATTTTTTGCAGGTGAGAAAACTTTCATAATCATCAGTATCAAATATATATTTTCCCCACCTGCATATACCATATTTTAGCACTATAACACAAGCCTGATCATAAGACACAAAGAGAACTTAGGGTTAGAAAAATAAGAAAAAAAAATATTCTGAACCAAATGGTGTGCTAAAATCCCCCCCCCCCCCCAAGAATCTAATAACAGAAGTGGCAGAATCCCCTCCAAGCCCCCTATGACAGATAGCGTGCAGAATCATACCCCCAATCCCTTATAATAGGCAGTGTGGAAGAATCCACCCAAACCCCTATAATATGCAGTGTGTTCGAATGTATCAGGTAAACAAATATGTTCTCACACATTTTTTACTGGAAACAAAACTCAAAATGCCTAACAAAACTAACATGATGTATTGTGACACACAAAATTCTTTAAACCAGCATCAATATAAAAATTTAATGATTTGGTGTACATTAATTAAAATGGTCTGTCTAGGAATGGGCTAAGTGTTATTACTTTTGCAATAGCCTAACTGCTGAACAATATATGTGTTTTTACAATTTTAGGACTACAGCCAAGTAAAAGGTCCTTTTAAAAAATTTGGAACCCAAAAGTCACAAACAGATTGGGATTTACAAATTCAAATTGCCATCATTACAGCTAAGCTCATTATATCGAAAAATGTACTGAGGAACGGCAGAGAACCTGGCCTGCCAACAGGATCTGAAGCCAAAGATGGTCACCCCTGGTCTACAGTTCATTTCTGAACTAGGCACAAATTAGGTGTCTGACTAAAAATATCTGGCTCTTGTAAAGGGCAAAACACTTGCCTTCATCTTGTTACATGGAAAAACAAAAAGTGAAATGCATGCATATAACTGTGCATTTTGTTTTGGAAGTAAAGATGGTTCATACTGCTGTATATTTAATTTGCTGTTAAGGAGGGACAAAGCCCCGGTTTTGAACTTTTAACCCAGTGTATGGTCCATATTGTTGATGCCCTGTTGTGTGAAACCCAGTAGATCTACATGTTTGCTTACCTTGAAAGTGATCCCACAGCACATGCTCTCCTTGAATCATCAATTTTAGCCATGCATATTAATGAGCTGCTAAGAAAACTGAATGGGGAGCTAGCCCTTGACCACTACACTTATAGATGGCTGGTGCAAGTGCGCATAGCAGCTTGATGGATGCCACAGCAAAAAGAATGTGATGTGCTTATTATTTTTAATATTTTTTTATGTTACAAAAAATGTGTGTTTAAAACAGTAGGTCAGTCAACTATAAACCCCCCACCCGGCACTGAGGCAGGAGGGGGGCTACAAAGGGGAAAAAAAATACCTTATCCAGGGGCACACGCCGTCCTCCCAGTCTCCCATGGGTATCGCAGGAAAAGACACAAAGCCACATCCCCCTGGTCTGTGTGGCTCCTGCAGCCCATTCATTGAATGGGTGTTGGGAGTGAGCATGGAGCAGGGGGATTTTAATCCACGGTGGCGGCACCCAGAATCCGGAGCACCGGAGGAGCGGCATCAGCCCATTGTATAATTTTCCTGCAAAAAAGTTTAAACAGTTAAACATATATAGTGCAAAAGCAACATAGGGTGACAAAAGCTCTAGTTAGGCTGGCACTGAAAGGGTTAAAGGAAAATTAGGTTGTCTATACGGTGTTGATTATAGCAGTTTTTATTTTAAGTTTGATAAAAATGCACCAAATACTTGATTTCACTAAACAGCTGCAGCAGTTTCACTGGTATGATGTACCTAGAGTTTATGTGCCAATTAACCCTTTTGTTGCCAAGCACGTAACACCTACGTGCTGGCTTGGCTGGGCCTTAAGTGCCAAGCCCGTAGGTGTTACGTGCTTGACTTTCCCCGCTGCTGGTTTAAAAAATAAAAATAAAAAATACTCACCTGACCCCTTGTTGGATCCAGCCGGGTCTCCTCTTTAATTTGGTGCCATCCGATCCCTCGTGGGGGGTCGGATGGCTCCAGGAGAGCCCCCGGAATAGGCCGCCCCCCCCCCCGCTTTGGCAGCAGAAGCTGCTAACTGTAAAAAAAAAAAAAAAAAAATGACATTCACTTACCTGCATGTGCGCTGGCTCCCGCTGTCCCTCCTCTTCACCTGGGGGGCCTCCGATGCCCCCCCCCAGGACTTACCGATCTTCAGGAGAGAGCCCGAGAGGCTCTCTCCCCTTTCATCCTCGATGGCGGCCGCCATCTTGCCGCTAAGCCCCGCCCCATTGGGGGTGGGGCTTATGACGTCATCCCGGTCCCGATCACCGGCTTCAGCCTTCTCAGCTTCTCAGATGCCGGTGATCGGTGCCCTGGAAGGATGTGACAGGAGATCCTCTGATCTCCTGCCTCCTCCTTCTCTGGATGCCGATCACCGGCATCTGTCAGCAGAGCGGCGAGGGACAAGAGCTTGCAATCGGAGGTAAGTACAGTAATTTTTTTTTTTTTTTTTTTGTAAAATACTTTTTTTAACGTGTGGTGTTTTTTTTCAACATTTAACCCCTTGTGAACTGGTAAGGGGTCCATGAGACCCCTTATACCAGTTCACAAGGCTGGGGGGGGGTGGCAAGTCACCTGCCCTAGCGGGTGACTTGCCATTAACCCCTGGCACCCCCATTACCTGCCTCCCCAAAGCCCGGGGGGGGGCAGAAGAGCCCGGGCCCACATAGGCTATGTGGGCTCGTAGGCTGCAGGGTGGGGGGGCCACAAAAGCTGGCCCCCCCACTCTGTGCCTACAAGCCCCCATAGCTGGTCCCGGGCTGGTTACTTTGGGTAAGGGGGACCCCACGTAATTTTTTTTTTTTTTTTAAGGGTTTTTAACCCTTAAAAATCCAAAAAAAAATGGGGTCCGCCTCCCAGGGAGAGGGGACCCTATGTCATTTTTTTTTCTCGATTTAACCCTTTGTAGTGTGGATGGTAGTTGTATTTTATTTGTAAATGTTATAGATTACTAGTTTCAGTTAGGGGGGTCTCCTGGGCAGGAACGGGGGGCTACCGATAAATATGTGGTACCGTTCTAATCGGTAGAAATGGGGCTTTCACATGCAATATGCTTTTCCTTAATAAAATACATTTTTTATTTAAAATAAAGGAGGCAATTTTCTAAAAATGTATTTATTTATTTTTTTTTTTTTTTACTTAATAATATTGTAAAAAAACAAAATAAATTTACAAACAAGACATTTCATGTTAAAGCCTAAACTCTGCTGCAAAAAAATATAAATATAATTTTCCTGAAAATTACAGCAAAAATGGCGCAAAATGGGGAAAAATGACCCGTCAACAGAGGGTGACAAAATCTCAAGTAGGCTGGCAATTAAAAGGGTTAATAGTACCTATGCATGTTGGGTATTGTTCTGTTCGGGAGACCTTGCGCTTTCAGACTTAGCTTGTTTTTTCTGGTTTGCATATTTATATTTTAGGAAAAGGTGTTTTTTATTCAGCTTTTTTATACATTTTTTTAGGGAAACCCTGCGCAACCAAAGAATTCTTTGAGGAATTAATTCCAGAAAGATGAGCCCACTACAACAAGCTGGGTACGCTTAGAAAGCTTAACATGTGTACTTTCAGGGAATATATGGTTTATGGGGGATATTCCAAATGTAAAGGGTTGTTTTGGTTGAAAAATCGCAAGGTGCGCACTTTGTCTGCAGAACTGAAATTTTCAAGTAAAATTACTGTTACGCACATGCTTTACTTTGGGGTGTTTGGCAAATCTTCCCTTGACAGAACCTATGCATGTTGGGTGTTGTTCTGTTCGGGGAATGTTGCTTTTTCAGATTAAACTTGTTTTTTCTTGTTTGTATATAGT
Source organism: Gastrophryne carolinensis (assembly GCA_027917425.1). Classification (NCBI taxonomy): domain Eukaryota; kingdom Metazoa; phylum Chordata; class Amphibia; order Anura; family Microhylidae; genus Gastrophryne; species Gastrophryne carolinensis. Next base: position 360,257,109 of record CM051234.1, read on the forward strand.
TTTTTTTAGGAAAATGTGGCTATGATTCTGCTTTTTTATCCTGTTTTTGGGGAAACTCTTTGCAACCAAAGAATACATTAAGGGATTACTTCCAGAAAACTATGGGCACATCAACAAGCCTGGTACACCTAGAAAGCTTGAGGTGTGTACTCCCAGAGAATATATAGTTTCTTGGGGGTATTTCAAATGTAAAGGGTTGTTTTTCTGGCAAAACTGCAAGGTGCGCATAGCGCATATCACAGTTGTATTTTTTCTGAAAATCCCCTAAAGCGCTATTTCAGTTTGGGGGAGTCTCCTGGGCAGGAAAGGGTGTCTACCAATACATATGTGGTATCGCTGTAACCGGGAGAAATTGGGATTTCACACGCAATAAAATTTTATTGACAAACTTACATTTTTTATTACAAAAAAACACTACAAATTGTAAAAAAATATTTTTATTTTATTTTTTTTCACATATTTCACCCAAAAATGTTGAGAATACACCTAAAAAATACAAACAAGACATTTCATGTTAAAGCCCAGACTCTGCTGAAAAAACAATATATCATTTTCCTGGGAAATCCCTGGAAATCCTTTCAAAAATGACAGTTGAACATGTGTAGCGCAAAATAGTGAAACATCGTCTGGCAACAGGGAGTGGGAAATGCTGCAGGTAGGCTGGCACTTAAAGGGTTAAAGGCACTGTCCTAGATAAAAGAAACATATTCAACTTTTCTCCCCTGCAGTTGATTTATGCTCAGACTTACCAGTTTCAAGATAGAATTCTTCAGCATGCATGATATTTCACTCTGAGTCTTTCACTCGGAAAAAAAGGAGGGAAAAAAAGTCAGTCTTTGTACTTACCATGTAGTTATTTGTTTTGACCATTGATGTTCTCTGGCATTGTTATTGTTTTGATGATTATTCCCAGAGATTTAGTCCCCAATGCTTTGGGCTGGGGAGTAATCCAGGAGGCCACGCTCCTAACCTGCTGACAAGAGGAGTTACAGCTCTTCAGCTCTAGTCCCCGCTTATTGGCTGCTAGAATACCCAATCGTTATGAACCAATGCCCCTAGATGGACAACTAACGGAAAACCATTTAACATGGCAAGTACAAAAATGGTAATTCTCTGTTAAGTTGTTCATCCAGAGACACTGATCTATAGCTATTGGGACGTTCAAAGCAGTCCTTGAGGAAAACAACACGTAAGTCCCATGAACAACAGAAACGATCGTATGACAAGTGCCAACTTCCGTTGAACAATGGAAGCAGATAAATCAGTCCCCAGCTGCAGAACTGAACTCCCCCTGAAGCACCTTTCTCCCCCTGAAGCACCTTTCTTCCAAACACTTTGTCCATTGATGCTCGCCATCAACCAGGTAGAAGTGAAAGTGGGACAGATGAACGGGTGGTAGCTGTGGTCCACTGAAGCATGGTGCCGGAAGGTGGAGTGAGCGGTCACCCCATTAGGGCGTTACCTTTGGCAGAATAGCTTGAGAAGCAAACGGTCTAATCCAATGGCTAATAGTGGGTTTGGCGGCCCATAACCACTTTTTGGGTCAAGCCAGAACCACAAATAAAGAATCATGTGCAGAGATTCTGTGGCCACCAGATAGTATTTCTACCTCCTCCAGTGAATGAAGAATCCTCTCAGATTTGGACAGTAGAGAGGCATGTCCTCATTTAAGTGAAATGCAGAAACTAACTTCCACAGAAAATGCTGAACCACCTTTTCCTTTTGAAATGCCATGAAAGACAGCACCTTTTGAAAGGCCATGAAGGGCAGCTCATACACCCCCTGTATTAAAGTTATAGCCAGGAAGAAGGCCACTTTCAGGGTCAGAAGGAACAAGGTAGTATCAGCCAGAGGTTCAAAGAGTGGTTATTGCAGCGTGGAGAGGACCAAGTTGAGATCCCAAGTCAATACTGGACGGACATGAGACGTCCCCTGCATAAAAGGGGGGACCAATGAGTTTTCAGGGACTGGGCATTGAAAGAGAACGGACAAGGCTTATTTGGGTCCTTCTGCAAAAAATCCTAAATACTTGAGATTGAAAAATGTAATGGAGAATGTCCAAGCAACTCGCACCAAGAAAAGCAGGCCTGCTATGTCCAGCAGTAGATCCTCGCATGAATCAGGGTTCCCAGTACTCAGGGGAGAGCCAGTGTCCAGCAGCACCTAGGATTAAATCACCACACTGTCAAAGCCAGCTGTCCTTGTGACAGCAGATCCAGTCTGTCCAGGAGGCAAAGAGCCTTATCGATGGCAAGTCAGACCATGTCTGCGAACCAGCTTGGCCTTGGTCAATGAGGGGCAACTAGAATGGTCATGATGGTTGCATACACCAGCTGAAATTGTGACCACTGAGTCACCAAAGCATTCACTGCAGGTCACCAGGGACCACCCACCAGTCGCAAATTATGTGAACCACCTCTGGATGGAGCGTCCACTCTCCCAGAACCACCTTTTCTCAGCTGAAAAAATCTCTGCGGCTACGGTCCACACCTGGAATGTGGATAGCTGAAATGTAATGCACATGCTGGTCTGCCCATGCAATTATTCTGCCAGCCTCCAAAAAATACCATTTTGTGAGTACTCACCTGAAAAATGGATATTGTTGGTGTGCCACACACCCCGCTTCACTTCTAAATATTCATCACTTAATGGGTTAATCCACCGCCAGGTGACGTAGTGCAGAGAGGAAGTCTTGTAACGAGCCCCCTTCCGGCCCATATATACCTGGTACCTCCCTTCAATCACCAGTATATTAAAAAGCAGAAAGACAAGGTACCAGTATTCCACCGGTAACCTCAAAATCAATTTTGATATAAATAAAAAAGGCTTCACCATATAAAGACTTCGGTAATACCGAAAAGGGTGGGGGTGAAGCGGGGTGTGTGGCACACCAACAATATCCATTTTTCAGGTGAGTACTCACAAAATGGTATTATTCTTGGTGTGCCACACACCCCGCTTCACTTCTAAATATTCATCACTTAATGGGACATCCAAAAGCAGTGTCCACAAGGGAAGGGCATCTCAAGGCCAGGTGAAGCATAACTTAAATGACTGCAGTCTGCAGAACCTTGCGGCCAAAAACAGCATCCGCTGAGGCCCGCACATCAACTTTGTAAAACTTAGAAAAAGTGTGAACAGAAGACCAAGTGGCGGCCTTACAAACCTGTTCAACAGAAGCTTGGTGCTAAAAAGCCCAAGATGCCCCAACGGCGCGAGTGGAATGAGCAGTGATACGAAAAGGGGGAACTCTTCCCTTAGCAGAATAGGCCGCAGTAACGGCCTGACGTATCCACTTGCTAATAGTAGATTTGGCCGGTGCCAAACCCTTCTTTGGCCCATGGGGCACAACAAAAAAGGAATCCATCCTACGAAAAGGAGACGTGATAATCAAGTAGTACTTAACACAGTGTACTACATCCAAACAATGCAAAACCCTCTCTTTGTCATTCTTAGGATTAGGACACAAGGAGGGAAGAACAATATCTTGGTTCAAATGAAAAGCAGAAACAACCTTAGGAAGAAAGTCTGGTTTGAACCGAAAGACCACTTTATCCTGATGCCTCTCAAAGTAAGGCGCCTGGATAGACAAGGCCGCCAACTCTGAGACACGCCGGACCGAAGTGATCGCTACTAAGAAGACAATCTTTTGAGTCAGGGTAGACAAAGCAATATCTTGCAAAGGCTCAAAAGGAGGAGCCTGAAGAGCAGAAAGAACCAAATTCAAATCCCAAACAGGGAGTAATGGTTTCCTGGGAGGCCGCACATGCGTAACCCCCTGGAAAAAAGTTTTAACTAAAGGATGAAGCACAACACGCTTCTGAAAAAAGATAGATAAGGCAGAGACCTGCCCTTTCAACGTACTTAGCTGAAGACCAGAGTCCAGCCCTGATTGTAAAAACTCCAGAATCCTGGAGACCGAAAAGACCCTACAAGGAAAAGATCTTATCTCACACCAAGCGATATAGGCTTTCCAAGTCCTATAGTAGGTGATGGAAGAAGACCTCTTCCGGGCACTGATCAGAGTCTTAATGACAGAATCAGAAAGACCCTCCTCCTTCAGGATGGAGGTTTCAGCAGCCAGGCCATCAAACCCAGCGCTGGTAAATTGGGGCAACACAATTGACCCTGAGTGAGCAGATCGGGCCGAAGAGGCAGAACGAACTGGACCACTGCCAGCCGAACGATGTCTGCGAACCTCACTCGTCTTGGCCACCTTGAGGCCACGAGAACGGCGTACACCTTTTCCAGAGCCAAATTCTGAAGAACCCTGCCCAGCATGGGCATCGGAGGAAACAGGTATAGAAATCCCAGAGCCAGAGGATCCTGGGAGAGCGACACGAAGCTCGGGAGCCTGTGATAGTGATGAGGGGCCAACAGGTCCACCTCCGGGGTCCCCCATTGGAGACACAGTGAGCGAACCACCCGAGGATGGAGAGCCTATTCTTCCAGACGGGGAGAGCCCTTGCTCAACCGGTCCGCTACCTGTTTCTTCACCTCTGGAATGTAAACCGCCGAGAGACAGGGAACATGGAACACTGCCCAAGTCCGGATCAGGGACACTTCTCTGAGAGTACTCAGACTGCGAGTCCTTCCCTGAAGACCGACGTAAGCAACCGCTGATCGATTGTCTGAACACATTTGGACCAGAAGGCCCAGAACGTGCTGAGTCAGGAGAGCAAGCACCTGACGGATGGTTCTCAGATTCAGAATATTGATGGGTAAGTGGGGCCTTTAAGGTCCCCACTGCCCCTGAAACTGCAGCTCCTTCCAGAATCTGCCCCATCCCGACAGACTGGCGTCCGTGGTGACAATTTTCCAAAGGGGGGTCAGGAAAGGCCTGCCCTACACAAGATTGGTCGAGACCAACCACCACAGGAGGGACTGCCGTACACGGGAGGACAACTGGAAGGACTGATCCCGCGACTGAGGTTGCTGGTCCCAACACGCTAACAGAAATAGCTGAAGCGTTCTCGTGTGAATTTGGGCAAAAGGAAGACACACCCTATTTTGATGAGAGTTCACGCCGGGATGAACCGACCCACGAACGGACCGTGAAGGAGGGTGAGACTCGAATTCCAGGTCGTAACTGGCCGACACTACCTCCTGGATCCATCTGCCTGGAACCACTTGGTTCCAAACCTGGGAGAAGTGTCGCAATTCGTCCCCCCACCCGCACGGGTGAGGGCAGCCCCTCATTGCTGAGTGAGCTTATCAGCAGGTTTGGGCTTGGTGCCCCAGGACTGAGTGGGCTGGCCACGGCCCCTCCCCCGAGTCCAACCTGTGCCACTGGTAGCGGGAAAGGAAGCACCCCTGCCCGCTCTGAATCCTCGAAAGGAAGGCCTACCGGAACCTGCCCCCCCAAAGCGGACACGAGGCATCTTGCGTTGTGGCATCTTACCACCCTTTGCGACTGAATCAATTTTCTCCCCGAACAGACGCAACCCCAAAAAGGGGAGAGCTGTGAGCACCTTTTTGGAAGCCGTGTCTGCTGACCACTGACGCAGCCATACTGACCTGCGAATAGCCACCAGCATAGCTGCTGCCTTGCTACTCATAGTCAGCGCATCGTCCTGAGCGGCCAGGACATAAGCCACAAAAGATTCACACTGCTTAAGCGCAGTGAACTGTTTGCAAGCGGGATTAAGATCCTCATATAGCCCCTGAATTAAGGACTTAATTGCCAATAGAAGAAGGGCTGAAGCCCATACCGGGCGCAACGCTGACCCGGAATAGATAAAACCATGTCGAGCGTATTGGTCAATCCGACGATCTTCCCCATCTTTAGGGACAGTGGTCTCAGCAGACTGTACCATAGCCGTGCTGGAGAGCCCTAGTACAGGGGTATCGACGTCAGGAGGGACAGACCAAAGCTTCACCAATTCTGGTGGAAAAGGATAACGCTTTTCCCATTCCCATTCCTTAAGAACCACCCTCTCAAAGTGGTGTTGTCTGGGAAAAACCAAACGCGGCTGAGGCTCCTTAAACAACTGACCCTTTGGCAGGGCGACCGCCTCAGGTGGATCTAAACTCAAAATTTTAAACATTTGAGCCAGAATGGAGGGGGTGTCAAAAACAACCCCCTCTGACCAATCGCCAATCACATCAGCCTCAAGCTGACCTGCAGGCTCATCTGACTCCGGCGGGAATTCATCCTCGTCCGGGGATCCATCGGACCATTCCACAGGTTCACATAGCTCGTCCTGTGGAGCCGAAGGTACCGGAGTCAGGTGCCTCCGTTTTGCAGCGGCCTTTAACGCTGCTTTAACGGGCACTACTTTCCGGGGGCTGGGCTGTGCCGCCGCCTCGGAATGCGAATCCCCACTTTTGACAGTGTCATGCGGGGTCCGGAACAGGGAGGGAGAGGTAGGAGATGATAGAGGATGCGATGGGCCTGCAGCCGAAGCAACGGACTGGCGCACAATAGTCTGCTTTGCACAAGGGATGCAAATAAAGACATCATCAGCTGGGAGTGGAACCCCACAACCTACGCACCCCCCAAACGGCTCAGCAGAACCGTTTCCGGAAATTACGGAAGCCTCCATATGGTGATTTATGGTATTCGCAATACTTGGGACTTTTAAGGCATAAGCCAACCCGGGATGCCCCTTTATTAGTAATGTCCCGGAAGGGAGGATTTTTTTTTTTTTTTTCTTTTTAAAGTTAAGGTCCCCTTTAATAAACTATATATATATATATATATATATATTTTATCCATGAACTAGTATACAATAATAAAATGTTTATGAACTTACAATGGTGAGGTCTCGGTCATAGGCTGTTTAGAACCACACCGGGGGAGGCCTAAACCCCGGAACCAGCAAAAATATATATAGGCTTGACCTTGTACCCGCCTGATAATATAAATACATGTCTGTAAGGGTCGCACAACAAACTACGAGTAGAGAATTTATATATATATATATATATATATATTTATATATAGTCTATATATATATATATATATATATATATACATTTAATAGATATCCCAATAATTAGCCAGGCACATAGAGCCGGAGGGCCACCATAAGCAGGGATCCCAGGATCTGCAAGGAAAAGAAAACCATCAGATCCTCACATGTGTATAAGAAACATATAAGCATGGCACCAAAGTGCCTTTAAATATGAGCAAAATCATGCCCCCTTAATAAAAAGTGACTCCCCACTATATCACTACAAAGAAATATACATTCCCCACTTAACGGCCCCAACGGGTGGGGCCGCTTACCTGGTCCAGCGAAGGCAGCAGCCGGAGCAAGACTGCAGCCAGCAGCCAACACAGAAGACTAAGTGCGGCCGCGCGCCCACGCGACTTCCTGCTTTTGAAGGGAAGTAAACGCTGGGCCCGCCGCAAGACGTCGGCGCCGCGCCCCCGATGCCGCGTCATCGGGACCCGCCCCCCCCTACGCCAATCAGCTGGAGATCACTTTCAGATGGGCCACTACACGTGCGCCCAGGCGGCGGAGGGTGGAGGATAATAATAAAGACCGCATGGCGCAGCCTAAAAGAGTACATAAAATGCCAGGCGGAGAAGAGGGGAGGGGGGCCACAAAGCAATAGTCTGCCAAGAAAAGTGGCCAGCCCCTACCCAGCGCAGTCTGCCCTTCAAGCAGACCAAAACCAAAGGTATACACATGCTGAATAACAGTGAATGCATAACCAGAATATACACACATGTTGAATAAAGTGATACAAGTGAAACACGCATACATAAAGCATACCCTCAACCCCCCCCCCCCCCAGTGAAGGGAGAAGGGACCATAACGGGAGAGAAAGGGGCTACGGGGACCCTCGGGACAGGGGCATCCCATTTCCGGATCACCATGCCGGATAGCCGCATTGCCCCAAGCATGAGGTCGAGCGGTAGGAGATAAGCTCCTAGGCACTTAAAGTGCCATCTACCATTTGCCCGGTGAGCAGCCTAGGCTGGGAGGCTTCCATTCCACCATAAAGGTATACAAACTCAAACCGGGCAGAAATAGACCAAAAGGGGGGTGGTGGGGTAAGAATACCCCGGCCTACCTGTAAGCAGGAGACTTCCATCTTCTGACTTGTCAGCAAGCAGAGAGAAAAATACTGGTGATTGAAGGGAGGTACCAGGTATATATGGGCCGGAAGGGGGCTCGTTACAAGACTTCCTCCCTGCACTACGTCACCTGGCGGTGGATTAACCCATTAAGTGATGAATATTTAGAAGTGAAGCGGGGTGTGTGGCACACCAAGAATAAGGTGCCCCCTTGATGGTTCAAGGATGGTTCACAGTTCACAGACCAAAGCCCCTGCAAAATAAATTGCCCTGAATTCTCGCAAATTGATGGGAAATCAGAAGACATTTAAAGACCAATGCCCCTGCATTATCTGCTGGTTCCACCCTCATCCACAACATGTCAGATTGGCATCTGTTGTAAGCATCCTCCACTAAACCAATAGGAAGCAAGGATCCTGACCCAGAGTGTGACTGGAGCCACCACTCTGTCCCTCCAGGCCACCACACACTCCACAACAGTGGTCATCACACTGTAGCCTTCACTGCTTGTCCATTGCTGGAAGCGCCTCGGCCTAGACTTAGTACAGCTGCATGTCCGGGAGCTGCCCTCTTGTGAGGGTGTCACTTGGGGCGGCTAATAGCACTGTCTGAAAATTGTGGTCAGCCTACTGGAGACAAAGCACTGATCAAGTATGGGGCAATGCGATTTCCCTTTGCAGAGGATTGCAAAGACAGCCACCAAAACCTTGGTGAAGACCGTGGGTGTTATGGAGATCCTATAGATAAAGTGCTACAAATTGGTTTAGTTATGTTGGGCAAAGTGAACCAAGTTGGTTATGTCCCTGGAAGATCGGGGTATATAGGTGCAAGTCCTTGATGTCAATCGTTGCTAGGTAGTCCCGATGATGCAGAGCCAACACCACCGAGCGTAGCTGCTCCATCTTGAACTTTGTCAGTCATACAAATCCATTAAATTGTTCCAGGCCTAGGCACCCTCCTCCACAAACGGTTTAGAAGCCAAAGCCTCTCTCTCCAGGCTGCACTGGGACAATCAACCCAGCCTGTAAAAGATGGTCAAAGCCTGACATCAGTGCAGATGGTTGCTCCGGCAACCGTGGAAGACTAGACAAAAGGAATCTGGGTGGGAACTACCACACAAACCTCCCTGACCCAGACGTCTACAATTTCGGCTTGCCAGATCTGTGAAAATTGCCGAAGATGTTCCCCCAGCCAGTCGAGTGAGGGTGTCCCTCCCTGTTTGACTAAACTTGGACTCAGGCTTCTGCTTGGAGCACCAAGGGGGCATGGACTTACCTGCTGGCTAATTTTTGAAAGCACTCTGTGTGCCAGATTTATCCTCGTCGTAGTCCCCTTTCTGCAAAAGGATGGGCCACAATGGCTCTGTTGAATGGGTCTCTTTTACTACTCTTGCCACCTGTGTTAAAGCAGAACAAAACCCAACTGGGCTAAACATGGAATCTAAAGGTTTCCGAATTGGGATGCCAAACTGTGTGAAAACCCCTGGGGGGACTGGCATTCATTCACCTTTTCCTGGTCATACGACACACGTGCAGCCACGGCTCCCCTGCATTCTCGGCTGTGTGCATGCTCCCGGCACAGCCATTCAGGCTGGGGCAGAAACAGGCACGCCCGCTGGGGATGCGACCACTTGTACTCCCCATTAGAGTCAATGATAGCCTTCTGCCTAGGAGAAACAGATTTCTGGGGGGTTTCAGTGGAGCACACTAATTCAGGATGCCCCCGGGGCATGCAACAAAACCTGGGAAGGTCCAATTCCCGGGTTTCGTTCCACTTTAACCAAATTTCTCCCCTAACACTAACAAAGGGTAGCATGGCTAGAGTCTTCCTGAAAGTAGAGTTCGCAGACTATTACAGGTAGTTTAGCCATGTCACCCATAGCCACTTTGGCAACCCTGACAAATGTTTCCAGATTGTGTAGAAGCACTTTCTTATCAGCATCATCACCACAGGCTACCTGGAGGTCTCAGGTTCTGCCCCATAGACCTTACTCGCCACAACAGCGATGTGGTGAAAACCGGACGTAGGGTGCAGCCGGACCACCATATCCCGGCAACCCATGCACGAGGCCCTCTCTGCCCCCTAAATGAACAGGGCACCCTGTGCAAGTCACCACTGTGCCCAAGTTGCTGGGACCCATGCCCGTATCCGATGCCTGAGGCATAGTAATGTATGATCACAGGATCGATCACGCGCTTTGTCCCAGGCAATTGCGGTCATCTCAAGTGGATGGAGTAGTCAGCCCCTCCTAAAGTAGTGGATGGAGTAGTCTCCCTTTCTAAAATTAACAAAGCTATAGTCCAGTCTCTAGGTTATTGGATCCAGAGCGAGGGAGAACAGGGCAGGACCACGAGCAAGGTAAGGGTTTTTCTTCTTTGTAACGCTTCCCCCCAGACCTGCCTCAAAGGATGTAAGGGTGGGGGATTACCCAGAGACTGAACTTCCCCTTTAAGGGAGGGGAGTGGATGCCTGGGCTTTAGTATGTGTCCCCTTGATTGAAGTCTCTGGCCAATAAAAACAAGCAGAGACTGTGGACCACATAAGTACATAAATCACCTAAGCAGTACAGTAATAATGCCCCTCCAGGGCCCTACCTGGACCCACGATGATCTGGGTCGACTATTCTCACTTCACTGAATTTGTTGGGGTACTGAAGTTGCTGCACATGGCAATTTCCTCCACTGTGGGGGGGGGGGGGGGGTCAAGAGAGCAGTAGGGAGCCCTAAAATGTGCAGTCAGCAACAGCTTTGAAGGTGCAGAGAGGAAGCCATGAACCCTGCTGGCATCCCAGTCCCCCCCCCCCACACACACACACACAGCCAAGGAGATCTCCCTGCCGCAGGAAACATGGTGTTGGTCTCCCCTGTGCAATGGGAACTGGCACCACACTGTCAGGGGTTCCACCAGGTCCTTCAGTCACCCCGGACAGGAAGCTCACTGGTCTCTTTCTGCACCCCCCCCCCCCCGACACCCAGTCCGTCCTAAACAGAAAATGGTCCAGATACATTCCTAGTTACCCAGGGCATGGCATCGGCATTTGTCCCTCGGGGGCAGCAGATGCAGGGAACTGAGTGCCTGAGGTGACTCCTGCATTCCTAACACACTGTGAAACATTCAAGCAAATTGAGAAACCCATCATTCAAGTACAGCAGAACGGGAGTAATCCACAAGTCCGGGCTCATAACCTGCTAACGGGAGGAGTTACATCATTTCATCTCTAGTCTCTGCCCACTTAGACGTGTAGATGGATACCTTGAAAGGGAAATGGTGGGCATGGCCCTGTATAAGTCACAGTGACTAGAATTAGTGACTAGAATCAAATATCCATTTGTATGAAATAGAGGGGATGTGTTAGCACTGCCTTTGCTTGCCCCCACCAGCAGGAACGCACCAGGATGCCAGAGGAGCCAACCACAGAAGAAAGTTGCTTTGGGTGACGGCTGGTGGTATTCTTTTATTAACTGTTTGGACAGGCACTTTAACCTATTCAGGATCTATTATTTTTAAAGTAGGTGGTCTTGATTAAATTGAGAGCATTTAGAGTGTGTTGTATGGATCCAGGTGATAAATGAGAATATGCCAAGCCACCTTAAAATGCAGTCCAAGGATTAGCAATACCGAAAATCAAATTTAGTTTACATTAAAGGGCAATTTTTCACAATAAAAAATAAATAATAAAAAAAAAGTTTGTAGCTGGGCTTAAAAGTTATAACCATAGCGAGTAAAGAAATGCAAGGTGCCATTGGCAAACAGTTTAATCATTCTTCCAAGCAGTTGCAAAAATTATGAGCAAAGTAGACTTATTAAAAAAGTTTGTTTCTGCAAATCTTGTGGGAGAAGAATTTTGATAAGAATAACTGTGATTTGACACAAATGCACCAGACAATAAACAGGCTTCCTCACCTCACACATTCTCCCAGCCCTCAGGATGCTGTTCTCAAGTGAAGCACTTCTACAATTATTTACTTGAGCCAACTGCAGATCAGCTATTTTAAGTTTGTCCTGTAGAAATTTTATTTCAGATTTCTGTGAAGCGATTATGAGTTCCAGCTCTACAAAGGATGGATGTTCCAACTCCTAAAAGTAATTAAAATCAAAATTAAAGAGCATATTATACTATGAAATTAAATGATCACATGCATTTCTAGGAAATGGTCATTATTCCCAGTATACTTCACAACCTGCAGGCAAAAAATATGTTTTCAGTAAGTCACCTTCTTGGCTCTAAATGACCTCAGACTATGTCTGGAAAGGAACATTCCTATCCCTTAACTTATTTATCAGAAAGTCCAAGAATGTGATCACATTTTAACTGTTAAGCAAACCATTAATCAATATGACCAAAGCTGTGGAAAAAATATAAAAAATATAAAATACATTATATTTTCCAAATTATTGGCTTACAGTAAACCTCCAGCTACAAGTACCTTAAACTTTTCCTTAAAAAACACCTTATGCATACTTTTGCTGAGCAATATTGGACTTTGACACAAATTCTTGGGAAAAAAAATCAAGGTTAACAAATAATATTATAAATTACAAAACAGTACATAAAACAAGGTTAAATGAACTTTGGATGAAGAAACAGCTGCCATGTTACAAGAAGTTGTCAAGAAAATCCCTTTACCTTTACAAAAGCTCTGCCTTTACAAGCATGAGTAGAGTCCACTGAACTGCTGAGGAGCGAGGCAGTAGCAAATTGGATGATGCTACAATTTAATTTTTAATTTTCAGTTTTCTTACTGAAGGCAGTGGTAGGTCCGTCTGTAGCATCGCCTATTGAAAGATTGACCTTTTAAGACACCAATCAAACTGAGCAAAATAATTATGGTTTCTGTAACCATATATTTGAATGGTCCTGTATGCATTGTGTTTTGCTTTTGTTATTAACTGGTCCTTTGAAGGCAACCATAATGCTGATGCGGCCTAATCCAAAATGAGTTTCACACTCCTGTTCAGAGCAATCAAACACTGCCCTCATCAACGGTCTAACTGGTGAGGTCTCCTATCTTCCATAACATAAATGCATGCTTGAAGGCCAGAGATGTCTCCTGGTAGTCCCAGTAGATGTGTCATTTAGCAAACCAGCTCATCTCATCTAAGCAGAAGCATAGGCTGGATGGTCTGGCAAACATGCCTACCACGCAGGATTCCTAACAGGGTTTGTCAAGGTGGTTGGGGGTCAAGGGCTTCTAAATCTCAATTAGGTATTCTAGTAAGGTACCTTTTACAGAATGTAATTTCTAAAGTAGAGTCGAGTTCTGGCTCCTGGGATACAACTAGGGGCACACATTACTGTCTTCAATGTACTATAATCTGCTTTATTTGTAGGTAACTCCATCCCAAGCTCCTGGTGTCTACCCTGGAGGTTGATATATGCTACCGCAGGCAGGTTGTCTGAATTCTGACAGGATGACCTCGGAAGTCCAATGTGTGGGGGACAATAGAATCGCTCTCAGTTTCAGGATATTTATGGGGAGTCTGCTCTCCCCCGATCCCTACTGTCCCTGTATTGTTTGTGACCCCATAACACCCCCAACTCATCAGGCTGGCATCCGTGGTGACCGTCTTCCATTGACCTGGAAGAAAAGACCTGCCCTCAGCAGAAGATACTGAGGATTCAGCACCGGGTTAGGGACTGCCTGGCTGAGTGCGTCATGAAGAAGGGGTGATCCAGAGTTTCCATGGTTTGATCCCATATCGAAAGCAATTCCATCTGCAGGGGTCTTGTGTGAAACTGTGGAAAAGGCACTGCCTCGTAGCAATACATCAAGCAAGGCCCAACAGACGCATTCCCTGACGAATCATTGGGTGAGGGCGAATCATTGGGTGCGAATCCATTAGACAATTTGTGTATCCCTCTGGGCCTCTTGAAAGAATGGGGCCTTGATCAACAGATCATCTAAGGAAGAGATTATCTGTATCCCCTGGCTTCCAAAAAGAGCCATTAGACCATCCAACACCTTGGTAAACACTCTGAAGACCGGCCCAAAGGCAAAGCAACGAACTAAAGATGTTGGCCGTCTAGTGCAAAGTTCAAATATTTTTGATGACCCGAGAATCTAGGGATATGTAGGTATGTATCCTTTATATCCACTGTGATCATAAATTCTCCCGGCTGAAGCAACATCACTGTAGACCTTAAAGATTCCATGTGAAATTTCCTCAGCCCGACAAAACTGTTGAGGCCCTTGAGAGCTAATATTGGGCGCATGGAACCGTCCTTCTTGGAAATTATGAACAAACTGGAATAAAAAATGTGGCCTCTCTCTAAAAGGGGAACGTGACGGACTACTACAATCTACAATAGACAGGCTACAGAGGATCTCAATGCTTCTGCTTTCCTTGGATTCTGGGATACCCTTGACCAAAAAAACCTCTGAGAAGGTCTTGCCCCCAATTCAATATTGTAACCTGAGGAAACAACCTTCTGTGTTATGAAACCTCCAAATGGGAGCAAAATGCAAAAGCCGTCCCAGCACCCGCAGGGGTGTGGGCATTCCCTTATTCCTTAGGGGGCTTTAAAGGGGGGTTTGCATTATTTCGTCAAAAAGGTCTTGCCCTATTTTGGGGTTAATTCCAGAAATCTATTCGGTATCTCAAGGAGGGGGAACTTCTGCCCCCAAGAAAGGGCCAGGAATTAGAAGATCTGCGAAAAAAGGGGTTGGACTTCCTGTTTTGTGGGAGTCATCATCCAAACGCTCCCTGAACAAGAGCCCCCCCCCCCCCCCCCCCCAGGAAGGGGAGTTCCGTCAGTCTCCTCTTTGAAGTGGCGTCTGTCGACAATTGCTTGAGCCATAATGAACTCCAGCTACTAGCAGAGCTAAGCCTCTAGCGTTTAACTTGACCATATGTCCCATAGAAGAGATGACGTACCTGTTAATCTCCATACTGGTCTTAATCAATTGAGAACATGCACTTAGTGAATGCCCTGAACTAGGCTGAGAATCCAGTTGCTTTAACAACGTCCTTCTTGCCAAAGTTGCTATAGATGCAGCACAGGCTTGACGCAAAGCAGATCCTACTGTGGAAAAAGCAAGCCGTGCCACGTGATGTATGTGCTTATCTACTGGATCCTTTAATGAGGTACTATCAGAAGATGGAATAGTAGTATTACCAGGGAGTCCTGAAACTGGATCATCCACCTCAGGGGGAAAAGACCATAACCTAATCAGCTCTGAGGAAACAGGATATTTAATTTCCAGTACTCTAGGAATGGAGGGGAGCTTATCCAGCTTTTTCCATTCCTTCTGGAAAATTCTGGTAAAATGAGAGTAAAAAAACATCTCTGCCTTTCTGGCTTGAACAAATCCCCCTTCTTTCTCTTGGGGACCTCAGGAGCCCAGATATCCAAAATCTCTAACATAGAGGATATCAACCTCTTCATTTGTTCTCTTAACAGAGAACCACCATGTTCTGAAGACCCCAAGACTGAAATACTCTCTTCCCTACTGGATGAGAGCTCACCTAACTCCTCATGAGAATCTATGGCAGCATAAATATCCTCCTATGAATCAGAAGAGACCCTGGAAACTAAATATTTCCGCTTATCTGAAGCCTTCAAAGATCTTGAAACAGGAGGCTCTAAGCTGCTCTCTATATAGGCCAACCTTTCCACTATATTAAGCTGGACAATATATCCCTGCTTGTCCGAGCTGCAGAAAGAGCTGCAAGATCCGAGGGGCCAGACCTAGAGGGTTCCATAGGAAACCTCTCTGACGGTGATAACTGCCTCCCAAATTTGGAAAGTACCACTGTGGCGCATTCAACACAAATAGGGCTGTCCTCTTCCAGGGGCCTTTGCAGGCACACAGAACATGGTGAAACCCCGTCTGCGAAAGTACCAGACCCAGTTGCCTCCATCATGGTGAAAGACAGTCTAATCTTCCTGAGGGACTAAGACCGAAGTATATAAGAGAGCTCGATAGTCACACAAGACTACTCTAAGACCCTAGGGGTGAACCACAATCAGTACGTCTTTTACCCACAATCTACAACACAAGAAAAAAAAAAAGAACATAATATAGCAGGAATTACAATCCATAAACTAGCTAAGTAGCATAATAAACAATTACCTGCAAACCCAGGGAAAAATCACTCAATATGGTGCCCTGGAAGCAGCAGCAAGAGGATGGCAGTGGTTCGAAAGAAGCGGCTTCACGGGAGGGCAAGTGGGCCGTGAGTCTCGGCTATACAGCGGCCAAGCATCAGAAGGAGGCGACTTCCTCCTTCCTACCGAGGGAGACCTGCCTTGCTCTGCACTCCTCCCTGAGCATCTCTGCCCCTTAAAAGGGCACAAAATTCAAACTGCTTACAGTGCCCAAACACAAAAAACACACATAAAAGGTTATCAAATGTGGGAAGGGAGGCAATAGAGGAATATTATCCCCATGGTTCCCCCAGCAGGCTCACCAGACAAAAAACCTGTGGCTGGTTGTCCCTTCAGACGGGAACCTCAGCACTTGAGGGTCAGCTTTTAAAACACCCCATAGCGCCCCAAGACCCTGGCGCTTACCCAGATCCGCACTGAACGGTATACCACTCAAGGAGGCATAGGTGGGTCCACTGGATCAGTGGGACCATAGTGGCTTCCTGAGTTATACCTATAAAAAGGGGAAAAAAATAAATGAATCTAGAGGAAAATAAATCCAGGCACACCTTTGCAGTCCAGTCCCAACTGCAAGAATGAAACTGGATTGCGGAGGGCAGCCAGAGGTATATATAGGCCGGGAGGAACCACACCTTTTGGCCTGCAGTCCCCGCCCTTCAGTAGAAAGTTAACCCATTAGTTTATGACTTCCAGATGCCCTGAAGCGGAATACGAGGCAAATTCACATTTTTCCAATTACTTTTGAGCCCTTGAAATGAAGGGATTGTGTTTAAATGTTAAATGCTTTATTGGCTCACAGTTTTATGCAATAATTTGGTTCAACCCCACTGACCTGAAAGTCTGAACTTCAACTGCTTCAGAATTGTTTTGTTCAAAATTCATTATGGTAATGTACAGAACCAAAATGAAAAAAATGTCACTGTCCAAATATTTATGGACCTAACTGTGTATACATTCCTTCAACATAAGCATTATTCCCAGCCATTCAATAATATTTTTATATTTTATTGCTCAATGTATCCACATTTGTTGATCTTTACTAACCTAGACAATTCTTGCCTTTTCCAGAAAAAATTAACAATGTCTCATGTACAGATTCTTCATCTTTTAGGAACCCTTTTGGAGCAATTAAATTCTAGTGCCACATTCATCTTGTTATGAAGCATTAGCCACAAATGTTTTCTGACACCCAGGACAGAAATCCCTGATCTATGTGCGCCAACAAAATACTTGTGCCTGTGGCCAAGTGACAATGAAAAACGATTGACTTGTTAACATAAAAAGGATAAAGCCATAATATTTCCCTGGTATAGGGAACATACTGTTTTTAAGAAAACAAAAAGTTATAGGAATAGTTCTATTCATTCCCTTCAGGTTATTGAAAAGGTATGGAATACAAAAGGTGCATATTTAATTGGGTTAATATTTATAAAGTAGTCCCACACCTGTTTACTAATGAATGGGTGTGGGACGGCACAACCATCCCAAAGTCCTTACCATAACTTCAATTGGCCACCTGTGGTCACGTGGGCCAGTTTTGCCTGGTGGCTGTGAAAGACGGCCCACATGACTGGCGGCAGCTAATCAATAGGACTGCTTTTCTCCTGAGGATCAAGGTATAGGTAAGGATTTCAGGTTGTTTCAGGGGCCATTGTGCTGGGGGGCTCACAGAGTCACAGGTTGAATCTTTGCAGTTCATCTGCTGCCATCTTCACTGGGGCAGCATGCTCCAAAGTGAGCTTTTTTGCAAACGCCTGCTTACAGGCATGATGGAGTCTGCTAAAATATAAAAAGGGCCGGATATGAAGGACAACCGCTGATATGGTCATCAGATGATCAGTCTACTGTTGGTAATTATAGCCTACACAGAACAGAGATAGATTATTATACTAACCAAGCATTCTCTACATACACTCAGATACACACAGATTTAAGTTAAGAACCCATATCAGTCGAAGTTTAAAAAGGACCTAAACCTTTCCTTGCGACAGTGTGCTACGCAAGGTTCTGTTCCACAAGATCCACAGCCAGAGCGAGCAGTGAGTGGAGATGTGAGATGTAACTGCTCAGTGTGCTCACTTTGGTTCATCCATATAGCAAATTCCTGTGGTCATTAAGCACAAATACATGTGTGTGTCACAAGCAGACATATGGCTATGAATTTATCTGCTAAGGTTGCACACGCACTTATTTTTCCTTGATCAATTTAATACATTTTACCATCTTATAAAAAATGGTTAAAGTCCATGAACTTGATCAAATTGAGTGCTTATAAATTAAACTTTAACCTAGTCCAGGGGTTCCCAAACAGTGGTATGAATGCTACTGGTGGTACTCCAGAGCCTTTTAGGTGGTAATCAAGAGAGCTTGAACACTGACCTGTTACCCAACCATCTACTTTACTCAAGCCTGATTTGCTCAGTAAGTACAAAACTGATCCAAACAGTGGTACAAACTATTTATGTGGCAATTTATGTGAATTCCATGAACTTATGTTTTGCTCATTCTAACACAGTTTTAGGTGACCAAAAATGCTCATGTACCACCCAGTTTGTACTTGAGAAAATGAAAAAATGGTTTCTTGGCAGCGTGGGATACCAGGATTAATTACACCAATTCTCATCTGGACACGCTATATTAAAGTGGACCAACACCCAGGATTTTGACTATCCTGGGTATTGGTCCACTTCCCCGGGGCACCCCGATCGGGGGTGCCCCGCTGTGTGAAACCCCCCAGAAAGCCCCAAAAAACTTACCTCACCGCCGACGGACAAGCTGATTGACAGCGACGGACAAGCAGCTTGCCCGTCGGCGCCTCCCGCGTGTCACTCTTGACGTGTGCGCGCCCGCGCTGGCCATTCAGAGACGGCCGGCGCGGGCGCGCGCACGTCTAGAGGAGCGCGAGTGAGGCGGCGGCGGAAGCAGCGGCTGGAGAGGTAAGGTTTTTCGGGGGTTTACACGGTGTGTGAGGTGATCGGCCCGGGAATCTTATAGATTCCCGGGCCGATCACCTCAGGGTGTTGGTCCACTTTAAGCCCCCAGAGGAGAACAAAGTAAGCAGTGGTAAGCAGTAAGGAATAGTTCCAGTCCTATTCCTAAAACTTGTACTACATCCTTATCTAATATACCCAATCTTTAACACATTTCCCCTACCTGCGTCCTATTACACTGTACTGTAATTACTCCCTCTTACTTTTTTTTTTAATTAACAACCTGCATCTTATCCCATGTTTTGTTTTCATCACCAGCAATGTGAGACAACTACTAACAATACAGACGATAGAACATCGGTGTCTTATTTTTAACTTGCTTTGAATACAATGCATAAATACTGTATGTGGAACTCCAATACAAATTTTGAAACTAACATTGAAAGTTGTACTTGATTAAAAAAAAAAAAAAGTTTGGAACCCCTGATCAGATGTACTGAAAAATACCATTTTGTGATTACTCACCTGTAAAATGGGTATTATAAGTATGTAACACACCCTGCTTCCAATATTCATGACATGTGGGTTATGGCCAGTAGAGGGCGAACTTCTGCAGAGATGACAGGAAAAAAAGGAAGCCCCTCCCGGTCCATAAATACCTGGGACCTCCCACACATTACCCAGTATAGTAAAGCAGTAAGGGGACCAGGAAGAGCCAATTATAAAAATCTTAATCATAAAATGTTCACCATATAAAGGACTTATAATACCCATTTTACAGGTGAGTAATCACAAAATGGCATTATTCCAAGTATGTCACACACCCCGCTTCCAATATTCATGACATGTGGGACATCCAATAGCAGTGTCCATAATGGGTGGGGATCCCAATACGGCAAAAATGCACAACCTTATAAAACTCGGAAAAATTATGAACGGAAGACCAAGGCCCTTATTTAAGAAGGGATAGCGCCAGGTAGCTCCTGGTTAATGAGAGGTAGCGGCAGATAGCGACTGGTCAACGCCGGACACGGCACGCAATTACACATTTATCAAGCAGAATCTGTTTAGCGACTGGGATAGCGCCATGTAGCGTCTGATTCATCATTTTCACAGCCTCAGCGAACAGCACCAGCGTTCAGCCTTGCACAGCGCCAGGTATAACCTCTCGCTACCTGATGCTCTCCCATACATTTCAATGGACAATCCTTTTCTTCTCTTTAAACTGTTTTTTTTTTTTTTTTTTTAACAAAAAAATCACAAATAATTCTTTGACCTCTTCTGGCATTGAAATAGCAGTTTTTCATTTTTTATATATTTCCTCAGAAATGACATTACAGGTCTGGCATTAAAGTGTTCATGTTACAATGTTGTTACAATGTAATTCCATATGTTTTCGCTTTGTTACTAGTTGATAGATGGTTGAAAACACACTTTAAACACACCGCCTCCTGCGCTCTGGGCTTCAAACAAATTTTTCAGCGCCAGAGATTTGTGAGGCTGTTTTTTTGCTGAATATGGTGTGAGTCGGTCGCTATGAGCAGTCGCTAACATGCGCTCCCATACAGCGCTGTACAGGTCAAATAGCGACTCCTCACAATGTATTCAACATTACTGAACAGCAACTGAGTCGCTATAAAGTAGCGACTCACGGCCGAGCACTGCGACTACTAGCGGGCGCTCTGAAAATGCCTGCTACAGACGCTCATCTGTCGCTACCTGCCGCTAATGATGAATCAGCCTCCAAGTAGTGGCCTTACAAACTTGTTCAACAGAAACTTGGTGCTGAAAAGCCCAAGAAGCCCCAACAGCAGGCGTAGAATGAGCAGTGATCTGAAAAGGGGGAACCCTCCCCTTGGCAGTATAGGCCCCAACAATGGCCTGGCGTATCTATTACCAATGGTAGACTTAGCAGGCGCCAAACCTTTCCTGGGCCCGGAGGGCACCACGAACAAGGCGTCCGTCATACGAAAAAGAGAAGTAGCCACCAAATAGTACTTCACACAACGAAACACATCCAAAGAGTGCAAAACCCTCTCCTTGTCATTGCTAGGCTTAGGACACAAGGAAGGGAGAACTACATCCTGATTGAAATGGAAGGCAGAGACCACCTTAGAAAGGAAATCTGGCTTAAAGCGAAAAACCATCTTGCCCTGGTGTCTCTCAAAGTAAGGGGCCTGAATGGACAGTGCCGCCAACTCAGAGACATGCCGAACAGAGGTAATAGCCACCAAAAAGGCAACCTCTTGAGTGAGCATAGAAAATGCAACATCCTGCACCGGCTCAAAAGGAGGCCCCTGGAGGGCCGACAGAACCAAATTCAAATCCCAAAAGGGCAACAGAGGCTAGGGGGCCGCACATGAGTGACCCCCTGGAAAAAAAAGGTCTTAACCAGAGGATGCCGAACAAAAGACCTTCGAAAGAAGACCGCCAGGGCAGAGACATGCCATTTCAAGGCACTAAGCTGGAACTCCAGTTCCAGACCGTGTGGAGGAAACTCCAAAATCCTAAGAATCGAAAACACCCGCAAGGCAAGGCCCTAGCCTCACACCAGTCAATATAGGACCTCCAAGTCCTGTAGTAGATGTTAGAGGAAGATCTCTTCCTAGCTGTAACAAGAATCACAGCATCAGACAAACCTTCCTCCCTTAAGATGAAGGTATCAGCAGCCACACCGTCAAAGCCAGCGTTTGTAAATAGGGGTAACATAGTTGACCTTGAGTGATCAGATCCGGAAACAGGGGCAGCCTGTACTGATCTACCGCCAGCCTTACGATGTAACATAGTAACATAGTAACATAGTATGTAAGGCTGAATAAAGACTTTAGTCCATCCAGTTCAGCCTGTTTAACTCCTTCCAGTGGTCTAGTAGCCATAGCCGGAAATGTTATTACATGCCAGGAAGGCATCAAGGCCACTTTTGAACATTTTTAATGTATCCCTCATTACTACCTCCTCTGGCAGCGAGTTCCATAGTCTCACTGCTCTTACAGAGAAGAATCCCCTCCTATGTCGGTGGAGAAAGCACCTTTCCTCTAACCTTAGTGGATGCCCCCGGGTTATGGTTACACTCCGGGGTATAAATAGATTGTGGGACAGATCCTTGTATTGACCCCGAATATATTTATACATAGTTATTAGATCACCCCTCAATCGTCTTTTTTCTAGACTAAATAAGCCTAACTTGGACAATCTTTCCGGGTACTCTAGCCCCCGCACTCCTTTTATTAACTTTGTTGCCCTTCTTTGAACGTGCTCCAGTTCTGATATGTCCTTCTTAAGCACAGGTGCCCAGAACTGTACACAGTATTCCATATGGGGTCTGACCAGTGACTTGTACAGGGGTAAAATGATGCTCTGGTCATGAGCACCCATGCCCCTCCTGATGCACCCCATGATCCTGTTTGCCTTGGCAGCAGCTGCCTGGCATTGATTACTACAGTTGAGCTTATTGTCAACTAAAACCCCTAGATCCTTTTCCATTGTTGTTTTACCAAGTGTTTCTTTATTTAGTGTGTAATCATGACACAGATTTCTCCTTCCCATGTGCATAACCTTACATTTATCTGTGTTAAACTTAATTTGCCATTTAACTGCCCATGCTTCCAATTTATCTAAATCTGTTTGTAGTTGCCTGTTGTCCTCCTTTGTTTTAATTACTTTACTCAGCTTAGTATCATCTGCAAAGATTGAGACTTTACTGTTTAATCCATACCCAATGTCATTTATATATATATTGAAGAGAATTGGTCCCAGAACTGACCCTTGTGGTACTCCACTAGTAACAGTGACCCAATCTGAGTGTGTACCATTGATAACCACCCTCTGCTTCCGATCACTAAGCCAATTTCCCACCCATCTGCACACGTTTTCCCCCAGTCCAAGCATTCTCATCTTTTGTACCAGCCTTTTATGTGGCACAGTATCAAATGCTTTAGAAAAGTCAAGATATATGATATCCAATGACTCCCCCTGATCCAATCTTGAACTTACCTCCTCATAAAAGCCGATCAGGTTTGTCTGGCAGGAGCGATTCCTCATAAATCCATGCTGATATGGAGTAATAAGGTCATTTTCCCCAAGGTGCTCCAGGATAGTATCCCTTAAGAAACCTTCAAACAGCTTGCCCACCACAGATGTTAAGCTTACCGGTCTGTAGTTCCCAGGTTCCCCCCTAGATCCCTTTTTGAATATTGGCACCACATTTGCCAAGCGCCAATCCATCGGAACAAACCCTGTAGTTATGGAATCCACAAATATTAGAAATAACGGCTTGTCTATTACTGTACATAACTCCCTTAAAACACGAGGATGTATGTCATCTGGTCCCGGCGATTTATCGATTTTCATCTGCTTGAGACGGTGCCGGACTTCTTCCTTGGTTAGACCAGTGACATTTAATGGAGGGTTTCGGTTATTCCCCTGCATTTCACTGGGCATGTCGAATTCTTTTGTGAATATAGAAGCAAAGAAGTTGTTAAGCAAATTAGCTTTCTCCTCATTTCCCTCTATAGGGGTCCCATCCTTGCTTTTCAGGGGGCCCACACCCTCAGGTTTGTACCTTTTACGGTTTATGTAGCTAAAGAATAATTTGGGGTTAGTTTTACTCTCTTTCGCGACCAGTCTTTCTGTCTCCAGCTTAGCTGCCCTTATCTGTTGTTTACATTGTTTATTTTCTTCTTTATAGTTTTTTAACGCTTCCGCTGTCCCTTCCTGCTTTAAACGTTTAAATGCCTTTTTTTTGTTGTTTATTGCCCCCTTAACCTTTTTATTTAGCCACATCGGTTTACATGTGTGTCTAATAGTTTTATTCCTGTAAGGTATATATCTGTCACACTGAAAATTAAGTATTCCTTTGAAAGTATCCCATTTAGCGTCCATGCTTTTGTTCTTAAGGACATTTTCCCAGTCAATGCAGTGTAGGGCATCTCTAAGTTGGTCAAACTTTGCCTTTTTGAAGTCCCGCGTTTTTGTGACTCCTTGATAAGGCACCCTAGTGACTGCTAATTGGAAATTAATGATATTATGATCACTGCTTCCAAGGTGTCCCCCAACCTGTACCTTTATTACTTTGTCTGGTACATTGGTTAGTATTAGGTCCAATATGGCTTTCCCCCTTGTTGGAGCTTGTACTTGTTGGGAAAGGTAGCCATCTTTTGTTTTAGATAAAAAACTATTACTTTTCTGCGAAACACATGTTTCAGCATCCCAGTCTATATCTGGGTAGTTAAAGTCCCCCATAATCACTACCTCATTTAGTTTAGCGGCTATATCTATTTGCCTTAGCATCATATTTTCTATGGATTCGGATATATCTGGAGGTTTATAGCAAACCCCCATCAGTATTTTATTTTTGTTTCTCCCTCCATGTATTTCTACCCATACCGACTCCACATGGTCATTCCCCTCACATATATCCTCCCGCAGAGCAGGCTGTAGAGAGGATTTTACAATTAAGCAGACTCCACCCCCTTTGCGTTTGTTACGGTCCCTCCTAAACACACAGTATCCCTGTAAATTTACTGCCCAGTCATAGCTTTCATCCAGCCAGGTCTCTGTTACCCCCACTATATCATATTGTTCTTCTGTTATTATCAGTTCTAGTTCATCCATTTTATTAGTCAAGCTTCTAGCATTTGTAAGCATGCATTTCAAATGCTTATGACAATTTTGATAATTCTGTATATTGCCCTTATTCCTGCTAGATGTGCTAACCCCTCCCCCCTCTCCACCCCCAGTTTCATGTCTACACCCACTGTCACTTTCTTTCCTAACTTCCCCTTTGTAATAGCTTTTACCCTCCCCCCCAATGCTCAGTTTAAACACTCCTCTAACCTTTTAGCCATCCTCTCCCCCAGAACAGATGCACCCTCCCCATTGAGGTGCAACCCATCCCTGCCAAAGAACCTGTAGCCCACTGTGAAGTCGGCCCAGTTCTCTAAGAACCCAAACCCCTCCTTTTTACTCCAATTTTTGAGCCACCTGTTTACATCTCTAATCTCCCGCTGCCTCTCTGGTGTGGCTCTTGGTACTGGTAGTATTTCTGAGAATACTACAGTTGAGGTCCTTGCCTTAAGCTTACGGCCTAAGTCCCTGAAATCATTTTTTAGGACCTTCCACCTACTTCTTCCTATGTCATTAGTGCCAATGTCTGCAAATCAAACCTGTCCTGGCCACCTCGGGGCCACCAGGATTGCTGGCGCACCCTCTTGAGCCAGCTTGCGCACCACCTTGCCTACCAAGGAGAAGGGGGGTGACGGGTAAAGTAACCCCAGATCCCTTCAGGCAAGAGACATGGCGTCCACTGCCAGGGCCAGAGGATCCTGAAACAGAGACACAAAAGCAGGAAGCTGGTGATTGTGACGTGAGGCAAAGAGATCCACCTCCGGAATCCCCCACTTGTGACAAAGAGACCGAATACCTTGTGGTTGAGAGACCATCCCCTCAACAAGAGGATCCCCTGCGCAGGGAGTCCACCTCCATGATTTCCACTCCCGGAATGTAAACAGCTGAGATGCATGGGACATTGCCCTCTGCCCAAGCAAGAATCAGAGAAAACTCCCTGAGGGCACTCCTGCCGCGGGTCCCTCCTTGGTGATCGATGTAAGCGACCGCAGTTCGATTGACTGATTGAACCTGAACCGGTAAGCCCCGAAGGTGGTGCGTCAGGCATGACAGAACCAACCTCCGTGGTAACCGTCTCCCAACAAGGGGTCAGAAAAGATCTGCCCCTCAACAGATTGCTTGGTTCCAGCCACCACTGAAGGGACTGCCGAACCTGGGGAGACCTCAGGAATGACTGATCCAATGACAGCGGACATCTGTCCCAGGCCAACAATAGATAGAGTTGGAGCGACCTCATGTGGAACTGAGCAAAGGGAACTGCCACGAAGGAAGCCACCATCAATCCCACCAGTCTCATCCCTAGCCAGATAGAAGGGCGAGAGTTGGACAGGAGAAGACGTATCAGATCCTGAACCATCTGCACCGTGGACTGCTATTAGAGCAGACTAGGATGGTTGATCACCCAGTCGAACCTCTCCAGCGTCGTCACCACCGTCCTGGTGTCTATTTCCGCCAGACAGAGAGGATGCCGTAATGAGGAGGCCATCCAGATACGGCACAATGCGAATGCCCTGGGCTCTGAGAAGGGCCATTATGCCCGCCAGCACCTTGGTGAACACCCTTGGTGCCGAGGTCAGCCCGAACAGTAGGGCCACAAACCGAAAATGCTGATCTCCCACCACGAACCTGAGAATCTCTGGTGTGCTGGGAAGATATGGTATAAGAAGTTAAGCATCCTTGATGTCTATGTACGTCATGAAATCCCCCTGGCGAAGGGAATTGATGGCTGAGCGCACAGTCTCCATGCGAAACATCTTGGTTCTGATGAACCTGTTCAGAAGCTTCAAATCCAGAATGGGTCTTATGGATCCATCCTTTTTGGGTACCGTGAAGAGGTTGGAATAATAGCCCCGGCCTCACTCTGAGAAAGGCACCGGGCATATGACTTCCATGTCCATAAAATTCCTTACAGCCAATAGGACCCCCTACGCAGCCCGGGGGTCCGAGGGCACCCGAGACCTTAGGAATCTGGGAGGAGACCGGTACTCGAACTCCAGTTTGTACCCGGAAGAAACCACTTCCAAGATCCATTTGTCTGTGACCTCCCGGGCCCAGACCTGGAAGAAGTGCCGCAGCCGTCCCCCCCCCACCCAAAAGGGTGAGGGCGCCCCCTCATTGTTGAGCTGGCTTGGCAGCGAGCTTGGGTTTGGAACCCCAGTTAGGGCCTGGACATGCACGTCTTCTGCCTCTGTTCCAGGAATCACCCCTGAAGTTAGAGTAGGCAAAAACATCTGCCTGCTCTGGCACCGCAAAAGGAAGGATTGAAAGAGCCTGCCCCCCGAAAGGAGCGACGCTGCTACTTACGCTGGTAACTTCCCACCTTTCGCCACTGAATCCAATTTATCTCCGAACAGCCGCGTACCCAGGAAGGGTAGCCCTGTAAGTGATTTCTTAGCCGCAATGTCAGCCGCCCACTGGCGTAACCAAACCAATCGGCGAATAGCCACCAGCAATGCCGAGGTCACACTATACATAATAATTGTGTCCATAGCAGATAAATCAAAGGTCATGAACAATTCCCACCGCTTAAGGGCTGTGAATTCAACACTGGTCGGGTTAAGCTAGAAACCACTCAACAGGTCCCTAACCACAGACCTGGTAGCCACAGCCGCGAGTGCCGAGGCACAAACAGGCTGTAAGGCTGAACCCACACTGGCAAAGGCATAGCATGCCATCTGATCAATGCGGTTGTCCTCAACATCTTTAAGAGTAGTGGCGTCTGAAGAATGCACAACGGAGGAGTTGGACAATCCCAGAACGGGCGCATCGACCTCAGGAGGGGACGACCAGCGCTTCACCGCGTCCACCGGGAAGGGATACTTTCTATCCCATCCCTGAGGAACACCGGGAAGCCGGCTAGGCCTCTCCCCTTTCTTAAGAATCGTGTTTTCAAAATGATTCTGATTTGGGAACTCCAAGCGAGGCTTAGAATTCCCAAAGAATTCACCCTTCTGCGGAGGGGACTCCGCTGGCAGAGAAAAAGCTAGTATCTCAAATAGATGGGCCAGGACTTTGGGGGTATCCACGGCATCCCCCAGTGCCTGCCCAGCATCAGTATCAAAAAACTGCTGATCCTCAGCATCAGATTCCTCAAACAATTCCCCCTCCTCAAGTGGGGAATAATCAGACCTGTCAAGGGAATCATAGTCATCAAAATCCAGTAGCGGCGCCGCCGGAGACAGGTGCCTTCTCTTAGCCAGGCCCTTTCTGGCCACAGGAAAAGGCGGGGTGGAGTAGGTGATGAGGCCCCGACCCAGACGCCTGGGACCCCGACTGCCGCGTTATGGCCTGTTGAGCACATGGTATGCAAATCAGTACATTCACCCCCGTAAGGGATACCCCACAACCCACACGCTGCCGGGATTGTCCCGAAGGGAGCCCGAGCCCGGTATCCTGGGGAGCCTCCATATAGAGATTTTAAGGTAGTCGCAAGGACCAGAGGGAATTACGCTGCTTAAGCTACCCAGGATGCCCCTTTAAGCCCCTAGTGGGAGGATTTGTATGGTACCCCAATTTAACACCAAGGGACCCTAGAACCGAGAGAATCCCCTTTTATTACAATTGATAGGGAGTCCTTCAGAAAGATGTGAAGGGATCCATCAGGAGACACAGTCATGCACACAAAATAACACACTGATAAATCA
This sequence comes from Gastrophryne carolinensis, assembly GCA_027917425.1. Classification (NCBI taxonomy): domain Eukaryota; kingdom Metazoa; phylum Chordata; class Amphibia; order Anura; family Microhylidae; genus Gastrophryne; species Gastrophryne carolinensis. The sequence continues at coordinate 360,285,447 of CM051234.1, forward strand.
CATATATAAAAATATATATATACAATATATTAAGGCTGGGCAAGCAGCCCCAAAATGCTAAAAAAGTGGGTACCCGCAGCGCAATAATGACAAGTACAGAGGGAGCCCCGACAGGGCACTCACAGACAGCAATGGCTTCCGGCCAGCAGCCCAAGTCCTGAGAGAGAGAGTAAGAGAGAGGAGAAGGGCGAGCCAGCGCCTGGCCCCACCCCTCTTCCTCAGCAAGAGACAGACGCGGCTCCCAGCAAATGGCTGGGCTCCGTAATGGAGGCAGAGATAGAGGGGGAGCGGGCCGCGCCGAGCGCCCGGCCCCGCCCCACCTTAGAGCACCTGAGGGGAAGAAGCTCCCCCACAAACGATGGCCACCACATGCGGCCAGCGCACATGTCGTGAGGGAAGTCAAAGACTCAAACACACGTCCACACACACAACAATAAAAGAACAGATTATGGGAGCAGGCAGCCCCCCCCCCCCCCCCCAGAAGAGGGGCGCAGGAAGACCCGGGGGGGGGGGGAATCCCGCACTAAGGAAGTGGTGGGAATAAGGTAGGGACAGGGCATCCCAAACCGGGATCACAAACCCGGACACCGCCTACCCTTAAGTATGGGGTCTCACGGGGGAGCATGGCTCCCTAGATACACCTCAAGGGTGTTGCCTACCATTGCCCGGACCCACAGCCAAGGCTGGGAGGCATAGTAAGGGTTTAAATAACAAGGTCCGGGCAGCAATAGAAGCAAAATGGCCGGGGATAAACCCGGCTTACCCTGCAAGGAGGAGACACAGCCATCTTCTGACTTGCTCGCCGTCTGCAGAGACGAAAACTGGGTAATGTGTGGGAGGTCCTAGGTATTTATGTACCGGGAGGGATTTCCTTTTTTTCCTGTCATCTCTGCAGAAGTTTGCCCTCTACTGGCCATAACCCACATGTCATGAATATTGAAAGCGGGGTGTGTGCCATACTTGTAATAAAGGGGTGAATAGACTGATTAAATGAAAACTCAGTATTTGTGTACAGGTCTTTCATTTAATTTCTACCATTATACACTGTAGCATTTAAAAGACACAAGAGAGGTCTGCTTAGGGTGCTTATAAAAAACCACAAAGACATGCCATAAAAAGCCAACGTACAAGTGACTGACTGTGCGGTCACATCCTATAACCTTAGAAAAATGCTCCTGGTCTTTGAATATGACACTTTCAAGCCAATTAAACTTGGCTAGAAGACTAAAACAGAAAGGTTAAATCAAAGGCTAACTAAAACGTCAGGATTTACTGATCGTTTTGCACAATACTGCCTTTTTAATGTTAAAACTACAAATAACCCAAAGCACAAAGCTCTGTGTCACCTGTAAAGAGCTAAAAGTTCTCCATTAGTGAAGGGGGCTAGGGAGCCATCCCGAGCATCATCGTCTCGTACATACATCTCACACAGTAAAATCTCAATCATACTCAGACAAATTCACTAAAGTGTGCTTTTCAATCTGCTAACTATGCATTCCATAATAGCCTGTAATTATTAAAAACTGACAAGCAAGCTACGCCACCTGTGTTTATGTGCAGCCAGGTAATGAAAAAACAACAACACTGTCATCACCTCTCCATTCCTGATTGCATTATCAAAACTGTAGCAGAGTTTGGCATCTGGGTGTGACCTTGTTAACTGCTAGGGTAATTAAGTTTATTCAGTGGGGAAAAGGGATGATAAATTATTAGCAAGAAGATTTTGTTCACATTTTATTAAATTGGCCTGTCAAAGGGTCGGCCAAATTACCAAGGGCCTCGTTTATTGGAGACCAGCCATATTGCCACATCTGTTACAATTATTTATAATTTCAGCAGTTGAAAACCAACTGAGTTAGGCATCCGCCATGTAAAGTAATTTACAAATTATCAGATGAGGGGGTGTTTTAGCTTTTCCCTCATTTCTAGCCAGCAGAAAGCCACGTTGTAATTACAGAACACGATTAGGTTCTTTGGGGAACTTAACTTGCACTCGTAGCCATAGTAAGATGCAGCAAGAACATATGGAGGAGCTTGTGCTTCAACTCCCTAAAGCTCGTGACCCGCCTGCCGCTGAGCCCTTGAGTTGAATTTGAATGAGAGTTCCATGGCTAATGTTCTACACATGCACCATTTATGCCACAAAACAAATCGGATCACTGTTAATTATGAAGCAGCTATAATCAGGCCTTCACATCTGTGTAATGTGAGGCACAGTAGGCTGTATTCCAGTAATGTATGACTACCTTTGGGTCACAAATTGTGAGCCATATTGCCTCAGTTGTAGTTTACTGAAATCAAAGCAACTCCTCTGATACGAGACCAAAACAAGGATATTTTTATCCAGCTGTTTCGCCCTGCTACTTTTTATTTTTATTTTGTCTTTTGGAACGCTTTTTTTTTAAATCAACTATTGACCAGGGTAGTTAAAGCATATGGCGCCAGTTCATTAATGAACACTAACACCAAGCTCTAATTTAATGAATCTGCTTGAGCCATAAAAATCAGATTATGTTTATGCCTGTCATCTTCACACCCCCCCCCCCCCCCCCCCTGCGATACCGTGAAATTAAAGCACTGAACTTAAATGTTGTTTGCCTGGGCTTTCGCAAAAAGTCATAACATTATCTTCTGAATTATGTATTAGCCTTTTTTTACATTGTACAGTCAATGGGCAGGTGAATAACATATAGATAGAAGAAGCTTTCCCTTTTAATTTAAGTTATTATGGCATTAATTGAAGCTGGGGCAACCATTTATCTTTTAGAGAACAAAACCTGGCAACCACCTTTTCAAAAACGCTTTGTTCAATGAAAAATCTTTCTTATAGAAAATCAGCTAAATATGTTGCACCCAGATGGCAGAGCAACTACAGTTTAATTAATCCACCTTAAGTCATTGATTGTTCAGTATCGGTAATAACATTTTGAATAATTGCGGACAAAAATGTTTTAAATTTCATTAGTGAAACATTGCAGAAGCGCTGCAAAGAAGGTGAAGGGAAACTTCCAAATAATTACCTTGTGTGTCTAACATCAATATCTATACAGTACATACATAGGTTACAATGCTGCAAGTGGTAAAGGTTTCTGAATAAGCCAAAAGTACATACAAGAACATACAAAGCTATAAACAATACAACCACTGAATGACACTAACCAGACTTGTGCTTTGCATACCTCAATAGCAAGATAAATGTGGAATACCCAGCTTAATGAGAGAAAGAGAGAGATAAATAGGTTCATGTTGGTGGCCCTTCAGCAATGGAAGTTGCTCCTTGACCATCAGCCAAACTACTTTATTTTGAATTACTCCTGGGGAGGGGGGGCTCTGCACTCTGCAAGATCGTCCGCATAGGAGGCATTGCAGCATGCTTGCAAGAAGGGACAATTCATAAGCATAGAGTAAGAGCATCATCTTTTTAACTGTAAATCTGTGGAATAGCCTCCCACAGAAGCTTGTTACAGCATCAACAGCTGACCACTTCAAAAAAGAAAATAACATTAACAGTTGTTAATCATTAAAAAATAAAATAGCCCCAATCCTTAGTTGAACCTGATGGGCATATGTCTTTCTTGTCTTTTTTCAACTGAATTAACTATGTAACTATGTAACTATCTTCTGGATTGTCAAAATGCAGAACACAAATGAGCCAAGGGGGATATTAGATTCACTGGCAATCGGTTTTAGCTTTCCTGGCTTTTTCTAAAACTATTGCTGTGTCTGCAAAAATATTAGCCAGAAAGGTTTAAACGATTTGTCCAGGCTAAAAAAGAAAAGAAAAAAAAAAACTTTTACTCACCTTTTGTTACCCCAAAGCTCCTCTGTGCGGGTACGGTGTTTCCCTGCAAGGTTGTTTATCCACCTACAAGGGTAGGGATCCAGTGATTCAGACTCCCAGCACCCTCTCATGGTGGCGTCTGAGGAGCCTTGCTTCTGCCACATCGACCCCATTCAATGCAATGTAGGGGACATGCCAAGGTGGGTTCAGCATGACATTCTCCATTGCAATGAATAAGTAGGCATGTTAGGGGGTATAAAGCCAACTATGAAGACCGCACAGAGGAGCAGCGGGGGACAAAATCAATAGGCTGGTCTGATGTTTTCTTACTGAATAAGCTGGTATATGTGTGTATATTTACTGTGGGTGGAGCACTACTTGAATGAAAAAAAGCAGAAATGTTAACAATGCATGAGGAAATGTATAAATGTATATATATTTTTTTTGTTTTAGAGGGTCTGATTTGATGACAGAGGTAATGGAATAGTTTATTTAGGATAGTGTGGGCTCTATATACACTGCTCAAAAAATGGGGCAACTAAAATACCACATCCACATCTCAATGAATGAAATATTCCAGCTGCAAATATTGTTTCACTACATAGTGGAATGTGTTGAGAACAATAAAAAAAAACTTAAAAATAGCAAAAATGTAAATCAAAATGAATATACTGTGGAATTCCAGATTTGGAATAACACCCAAAATCAAACTGGAAAATAAAATTACAGGCTCATCCAAATGCAATGGAAATGCCTCAAAGCAAGACAATGAAATGAGGCTCAGTAGTGTGTGTGTGGCCTCCACGTACTTGTATGACCTCCCCAGAATGCTTGGGCATGCTCCTGATAAGGAGGCAGATGTTCTTCTGAGGGATCTCTTCTCCAACCAAGAATCAGTTAACTCCTGAACAGTCTGTGGTGCAGTTAGGCATTGGTGGTTGGAATGAGACATTATGTCCCAGATGTGCTCAACTGGATTCAGGTCTAAGGAACTGGTAGGCATGTCCATAACATCAATGCCTTCCTCATGCAGGAACTGCTGACACACTTCAGCCACATGAGGCCTAACATGGTCATACATCAGAAGGATCCCAGGGCTCACTGCACCTGCATATGGTCTCACAATGCATTTGAGGATCCTATTTCGAGGATATTGCAGGAAGCAGAGCGCTCTCCATAGCGTCACCCAGACTCCGTCACATGTGCTCAGTGTGAACCTGCTCTCAACCATGAAGAGCACGAGGCACCAATACCGAATCAGCCAATCGTGGAGTCCTCAGGCAAATAGCTATCCCCCAGTACCCTCCCGCTGTACTGACCTGTCTCCGGGTATCTGCTCCATGCTCTGGATACTGAGCTTACAAATGCCGCTAACCTTCCTGCCACAGCTCGCATTGATGTGCCATCCTGGATGTGCTGCACTACCTGAGCAACTTCTGTGGGTTGTAGATACAGCTACATGCTTCTACTTGGGGTGAGAGCAATGACAAAATGCAAAAGCGACCAAAACAACAGAAGTGATGAGAATAGAGAAATGGTCACCAGCTGCAGAACCAATCCTTTACAGGGGTTGTCTTGTTAATTGACGATCATTTTAGCGGTTGACTGTTCCATTTGCACAACAGCAGGAGAAATTGATTTACAATCATTGTTGCTCAGAGATGCATTTCCTTGTGATGGTTCTGATGTGACAGCCAATGTCAGACTGGCCCACCAGAGGGCCCAAGGGCTGATATTTGTTTGTGGTGCATCTGAAGTGCTTTCTTGAGTTTGTTATTAATTCAGTTACTTTTGTTATTTAATGAATACACATTGCTTTTTATATCACGCAACAACATGCCTGTCTCTGCATTATTTCTATATAAGTGAAGGATGAGCCCCAAAAATTATTTCCTCTGGTAGGTCCATGGCTAACTAGTCTGACAGCTGTCTATGATACCCATCAGTAACCAACACCAACCAGTGACCAATGAGGTTTACCAACAAGGCAACTAAGTAGGGAAAACAACATGTTACCCTTGTGAACTGGGAGTCCATTGTGATCTGGCATGATTATAAGAACAACAAAAAAAAAATCAAATAGTTTTCAGCCGAGCACTGGACTTGTCACCAAAGACAGAACAGGACATTTTGCTGATGTATACAACTTTATGTGCCATTCAACAGTCCAGCATTAGATAACTAACTAAGGCTGTTTATAAAGAGAGAGGAGAATAATTGAAGAGCCTAGGTAGGGACACACAAGAGAAAAAAAGAATTACAGAAACACACTGTTTTACAGAACTGACTGTCCACAGTACCTGAAGGCTATTTCTCTGAAAAATTAGACGTTTTGAACAGATTTGGAACAGCCAGATGATTTGCTTGAATGATTTTTCTCTTTTTTTTTAATTACACAGTAATAGATAATTCAAGGGGTTTTACACTTCGCTAATAGTAAAAAAAAAAATGAATAGGTTTAGGATACCAGGACCATAGTATAGAGAACACATTTCTGGAGCTATGGCTCCCTGAATCAATTATTTGAACATTTCAGAAGCAGATTTTCACCTAGGCAATGCTTGCTAGGAGCTACAGGGGAGAATTTAAAGTAATCTTTTACCAGTTGCAACAGAATTCTATATCAGTGGAAAGCATGCACCTGCCAGATCTTCCATTACAAATAAAAATATTCAATTCAAGTTAATTACGCTGCTTCCGTGGATGCCTAGGCTACAAAATCCAGCTTTGATGTCAGCAGGTACATGTATGAAGTTAAGATACAAGACAGCTAGACACTAGCTGTATTTGTTCAGTAAACACAATAAAATATTCATTAATCACACCAGTAAAAGTTATATTCAGAAGAGGATACATTTTATAATGAAAGATTAATGATGTGGGTATGTATAAAGATGCACACGGTATAGATATTTTTTTAATTAGATAACAGTTGTGCATAAAAGTTATTCAGATGAAGGACTGTCTCCCCCTGACAGTGCCCATCACCTTCCCCTCTACAATGATTACCCTTTTGCTACCATATAAATCCTTAAAGGAGCACTATCGCGAAAAATGGCCCAATGATAAAATCCATATAAATTTGCTGGCTGGTGGGAGAAGGGGGCACTTATACACCCGGCATCAAGAAATATCCAACCAGGCTTGTTTTTCTTTATTTTAATGGAAGGAAAAGAACATCCAGGTGACAGGCTATGTCACCCCTGATAGATTAAACCGCTCACCCCTGGATTTTATTCCCACCATGAGAGAATAAACCACAAGCTTGGTGGAATTGTATTAAGTTCGGATGTATATGTGACCCCCTCTTTCATTAGCCGACACGTTTATATGTAGTTTTATTATTACGCAATTTCTCGATAGTGCTCCTTTAAGGCAAGCTGGACATTTCAATAAAAATAATGTGAAACAGAACATGGGAGAAATAAAACAAAAATACTTAAACCCTCTAATAATATTTTAGTTTCACCTCAGACTCCCAATGGGGAGTCACTAGTTAGGTGGCAGGGTGAGGGTGAACAAAATGGAAGCCCTATTATGGGCTAAGATACATTTCTCTTGTGCTCCAGTGCTATGGGAATCCAAAGCCGCAGTGAATTGCATCCCATGCTTCCCCCTCTTTGCTTATGACCACCAGCAAACCAATTAGGCTTTCCATGAGCACACCCAAAACGCCACCGTCAGGCATGTGCAGAGTGGGGGGGATGGGGGGGTTGGCTTCTGCTTGTTATGTTATCGATAAAGTTAGTTTAAAGAAAAAAACAAGTCTTAGGCAGACCATGTCACTATATGCATAGTGTGTTTAACCTGCTAACAGAAAGGAGCCATTTCCTTTGCTCCATGTTGAGATGTGTTGCTGATATATCCTGTTTATGTTTATGTTTTTGATTTTTGCTGAATAAACAGCCACTGAACAAACAGCCACAGCACGCAAAAATACCATTTTATGAGATACTCACCTGTAAAATGGTTATTACGAGTATGTCACACACCCCACTTTCCGATATCCATAACACTTGGGAACCCGACCTGTAGAGGGCGACCTTGCAGAGATGACATGTAAAAAAGGAGCCCCTCCTGGTCCATAAGTACTGGGTTCCTCCCACTATTCCTCAGTCTTTTTAAACAGCAGTGAAGAACCAGGAAGAACCAATTATATTCAATAATTGTAAAATTATATGGAAATAATAATCACCATATAAAGGATCCCTCGAACAAAAAAGGGCGGGGGAAGTGGGGTGTGTGACATACTCGTAATAACCATTTTACAGGTGAGTATCTCACAAAATGGTATTATTCCTAGTATGTCACACCCCCCACTTCCCGATATCCATAACACTTGGGACATCCAATAGCAGTGTCTATAATGGGTGGGGATCCCAAAGGAATAATGCATAACTCAAATTACTGCAGCTTGCAGAACTTTGCGGCCAAAAACAGCATCCGTTGAGGCCCGCACATCAACCTTGTAAAACTTAGAAAAAGTATGCACAGAAGACCAAGTCGCAGCCTTGCAGACTTGTTCAACAGGAGCTTGGTGCTGAAAAGCCCTAGAGGCTCCAATAGCACGAGTAGAATGAGCGGTGACACAAAAAGGGGGAACCTTCCCCTTAGCCATATAGGCCCCAATGATAACCTGCCGTATCCATTTACTAAGGGAAGCTTTGGCAGGAGCAAAACCCTTCTTGGGCCCAGAAGGCACAACAAAAAAGGCATCCGTCTTGCGGAAGGCCGAGGTAGTAACTAATTAATACTTAACACAACGAACTACATCCAAAGAATGTAAGACCCTTTCCTTGTCGTTACTAGGTTTAGGACACAAGGAAGGAAGAACTATGGCCTGATTTAGGTGGAAAGCAGACACCACCTAGGAAGGAAATCCGGTTTAAAACGGAAAACAACCTTATCTTGCTGCCTCTCAAAATAAGGGGCTTGAATAGACAAAGCCGCCAGTTCAGAAACTCGGCGGACAGAAGTAATAGCAATCAAAAAGGCAACCTTCTGAGTAAGAATAGGAAAAGGAATATCCTGCAATGGCTCAAAGGGAGCAGCTTGCATAGCCGAAAGCACCAAATTAAGATCCCAAACAGGAAGTAAAGGCTTTCTGGGAGGCCGCACATGCGCGACTCCTTGGAAAAAGGTCTTAACCAAAGGATGAAGAGCAAACAATCTTTGAAAGAAAATTGCCAAGGCAGAGACTTGCCCTTTCAAAGTACTAATCTGGAATCCCATATCCAGACCTTGTTGCAGATATTCCAGAATTTCTAGGAATAGAAAACACTCTACAGGGCAAAGCCCTGGATTCACACCAATCCATATAGGACCTCCAAGTCCTGTAATAAATGACAGAGGGAGACTTTTTCCTAGCTCTAATAAGAGTCTGAATAACCACATCAGAAAGACCTCCTTCTTTCAAGATGGGGACTTCAGCAGCCATGCCGCCAAAGCCAGCGTTTGTAAATTGGGGTAACAAAGTTGACCCTGAGTGATGAGATCTGGAAGAAGAGGCAGATGGAGCCGATCCACTGCCAGCCTTACGACGTCTGCGTACCACAGACATCTTGGCCACCTTGGCGCCACCAGAATTGCTGGCGCCTCCTCCAGTGCTAGCTTGCGCACCACCTTGCTGATCATGGAGAATGGGGGAAACAGATATAGGAACCCCAGATCCTTCCAGGCTAGAGACATGGCATCCGCTGCCACTGCCAGAGGATCCTGGGATAGAGACACAAAAGCTGGCAGCTTGTGATTGTGACGAGAAGCAAACAGGTCCAACCGTGGAGTCCCCCACTTGTGACAGAGGAACTGAAAGACCCTTGGATTGAGAGACCATTCTCCCTGGCGAGATCATCCCCTGCTCAGGGAGTCTGCCTCCACATTCTCTATCCCCGGAATGTAAACTGCTGATATGCAAGGAACATTGATCTCTGCCCACTGAAGGATCAGAGACACTTCCCGGAGGGCACCCCAACTGCGAGTCCCTCCCTGGTGATTGATGTATGCAACAGCTGTTCGGTTGTGTGACCGAATCTGAACTGGCAGACCCTATAAGAAATGGGTCAGTCGAAGTAGACAAGACGTTATGGCCCGAAGCTCTTAATACATTGATTGGAGAATGAGCCTCCTGAGGCCCCCACAATCCTTGGAACTGATGCTTCTTCCAGAAGCCCCCCCAGCCCACCAGGCTGGCATCCATGGTAACCAGTTCCCAACGCAGAGTCAGAAATGACTTTCCCTTCTGGAGGTTGTGCGATATTAACCACCACTGAAGGGACTGCAAACGTGGGGAGACAACAGACAAGTCTGATTTTAATGATAACGGGCACCTGTCCCACTTTGCCAAGAGGAAGAGCTGAAGCGTCCTTATGTGAAACTGGGCAAACAGGACTGCCTCGAATGCAGCTACCATCAATCCCACTAGTCTCATCCCTAGACAGATAGACTGACGAGGGTTGAACAAGAATAGAAGAATCAAGTCCTGAATCAGAACCATTCCCTGGACGGACAGAGAGAGGATTTGGGGTAACTTATTACCCATCTGAACCTCTCTAGCGTAGAAACCACCATCCTGGTGTCCAACCCTGATTGTTCGAGGGAGGAGGCCGCGATAAGAAGATTGTCCAGAAAAGGCACAATGCGGATGCCCTGGACCCTGAATATAGCCATCACTCCTGCCAGCATCCTGGTAAAGACCCTTGGGGCCGAGGTAAGGCCGAATGGCAGGGCCACAAATTGATAATGCTGGTCTTCTATCGAGAACCTGAGAAATCTCTGGTGACCCGGAAAATAGGAATGTGCAAATAAGCATCCTTGATGTCTATGAATGTCATGAAGTCCTGACGGAGAGCATCGATCGTTGATCGCAGAGACTCCATGCGGAATTTTCCGAAATGGATAAATTGATTGAGTCTCCTTAGGTCTAGGATAGGCCGAACAGAGCCGTCCTTTTTGGGTACCGTGAATAGGTTGGAGTAAAACCCCAAAACCCCTTTCCGCTGGAGGCACTAGGCCGATAACAGCCATGTTTAACAGATTCGCTACTGCTGCCCGCAGTCCCTGCGCAATTGCCGGATGTGACGGCATCCGGGACATGAAAAATCTGTGAGGAGGCCGGGACTCGAATTCCAGTCTGTAAACTGGAAGAGACTACTTCCAGAACCCACACATAGGAATTTGTCCTCCGCATTTAACCCATCCGCGCAGTGAGTGTACACATGCCCAGAGCGGTGGACACAGGTGGTGATGACCAACGCTTAACAGTATCAGCTGGGAAGGGATATTTCTTGTCCCAGCCCAAGGAAATGCCATGAAGCCGCACAGGCTTCCCCGATTCTTTAAGAATAATATAATAAAAAATGCTTTTGATCTGGGAATTCTAACGAGGTTTAGAGTCTCCAAAGAATTCCCCTTTTTAAGGAGGGACTAAGTCAGGAGAAGTAATAATCAAAACCTCAAATAACTGAGCAAGAGCTTTTGGGGTATCCACAACACTTGCTTCACCCTGCTCAATCTCAGTACCAACACATTGCTGTTCATCAGAAACATCTGATTCCTCATATAATTCTCCTTCTTCTAACTGAGAAGGATCAGACCAATCAAGCAATTCACAATTGTCTGACTCACCTGCCGGAGCGGCATGAGTCAAGTGCTTTTAGCTGAGGCCTTCTTAGGCACAGAGTAGACATTAATCTTTCAAGATGAGCCAATCTGGCACATAAATCAGCATGTGACAATATCATTGGGGGTACGGACAAGATATGGCAGAGTAGGAGATGAGGCATTAGCCGCAGGCCCTGAAGCCTGGGCATCAGTTTGCTGCATAATAGTTAATTGTGCACAAGGGACGCAAAGAATTGCGTTATCCCAACAAGGGATGCTCCACATCCAAAACTTCGCCGAGCCTGTGCAGAGGGAATTGAATGTCCGTTATCCTGGAATGCCTCCATATGGTGTTTAGTATTATACAATTATTGATTATAGTCGCCAAGTATATATGGGATTTACGCAATTGCTACCCGGGATGCACCTTTAAATAGTCCCAAGTGGGAGGATTGAAACACAAATGGACCCCCAAATAAGGCTTAAGGGCTTTATATATATATATATTTTTTTTTTATTTTCTATAAGGACCAGGAGAAACCCCTTTTTAAATAAGGAGTTTCCACCTACAGAAAACAAAACAGTCACCAAATGCACACAATATAAATAAAAGACAGAAAAAAACTCCCTTCAGCCAAGCTGAAGGGTACTCACAGCCCATGCGATAAGCTCACCTCATGAGGTAAGGAAACAGGAAGTCAAACAGAGCATATCAGGTGCTCTCTAGATAAAGGCATGCCAAGCCCCGCCCACTTCCAGGATCACATGGCCAAAAATGGAGGGAAAATTCAAATCTGAACACAGCTAGAAACAAAGAGCTTTAATAGGTAAGCAAAAAATGCTGCCTAGACAGATATAGGAAAATCTAAATAAAACATTTCCTATTAAATAGTATAGTAAAACATACATAAGAAATAAAGACTTATTTTATATGTCTCCTTTTTTTTTTTTTTTGTGTGCATGGTGACAAATAAGCCCAGATAACGCCCCCCTTTCCCCCCTCCTTTTTACCCCAGCAGGGTTAAAGGAGAACTAAAAGGGGAGAGGGTAGAAATGCACCCATCAGGTACAAGGGGATTTTAAAGGGACAAGGGCATCCCACATCGGGACACACCAACCCGGAAGCCGCCTACCCAAATCTGGGTCTCACGGAGGAGTAAAAACTCCTGTATACACCAAAGGTGTATGTATCTACCTTTGCCTGAACCATACAGCCAGGGCTGGGAGGCATACAATATAACCAAACAGGTTTTAAAAATTTCAGACAGAAATAGAGAAAAAAGGGCCGGGAGCAAGCCCGGCTACCTGCAGCTTGAAGGAGAGTCATCTGAATGCTTCGCCGACTGCAGAGACGAAAAGACTGAGGAATAGTGGGAGGAACCCAGTACTTATGGACCAGGAGGGGCTCCTTTCTTCCATGTCATCTCTGCAAGATCGCCCTCTACAGCCGGGTTCCCAAGTGTTATGGATATCGGGAAGTGGGGTGTGTGACATACTAGGAATAAGAATGTTGTGTACAATCCGCTGCCAACAGGCCCAGAGCTGGAATAGCCCAGAGTTGAAATAACCCAGAGGAGGATTTTCAAAGAGCAACAGAGAATCACAGAAGTGTGAGAAACAGAGAAGAGGTCTACTAACAGAAATCCTGTCAAATTCACGTTGCCATGCCTGACTAACCAGAGCTACCAGTCCTGGAAATTTTAAGGTCAAGATGCTACTGATATGGGAAGGTACGTGGGCATTTCTGTGAATGGGTCTTCAAGGACAAATATGACTCTGAAGGTAAAGTGTACCAGGAAAGAGTAGTCACCAAAGGATACTCACAAAAATATGGAGAATATTATGAAGTTACCTTTTCTCCAGTTGCTAAACAACTTTAATGACTGTAGCTGCTATTCAACAGATGACAGAGAGACATTTTGAGATCAAAACTGCCTCTCTATGGTCTTAAACAGTCGGCAAGAGCATGGAACTTCAAAATGAACAAAGTCTTGATTGATGAAGGATTTCAAAGATCTTAAAGAGATCCATGTTTATTCACAAAATGTGTAGCAGAGAGGTGGACCTATGTTCTTCTATATGTAGATGATGTAATTATTGCCCATCAAGAAGAAAGAGAAATTGCAAAACTAGGTGAAGTTCTTAACCACGCACTTTGGAACTAAGGACCTTGGAAAGGCGACATGTTATTTGGGAATCCAAACCCAGAGAAAGGAAGATGTGAGTTTTCTTCTCATCCAACATTTTAAAATCTTCTCAGTCCTAAACCAGTTTGGAATGCCAAAGGTGGGTCAACACCAAAGGATCCATCCTACTTGAAGTTAGGAGATGTCTGCTACTCAACAATAAGAGTTACTGACAAGCAGTGGAGGTACTTTTGTACTTAGCAACTACTACTCACCCAGATATCACAGCCTCAATGGAAATTATTTGTTGACGTATAAGCAAGCCTTGCCAAATAGACTGGAATGTGATTAGTCGACTGTTGCAATATCTTAAGGAAACTCAAAGGCTAAATCTTAAGATATCTGCATCAGGAGACTTGACAGACTTGACTCTCAGAGGTTATGTAGATGCAGACTGGGCTGGAGATTCAAGTGATCTGAAATAAACTAGTGGTTACTTGTTCAATTTAGGAGAAACTTTAGTTTTTTGGTACAGCAGAAAACAGGTGTCAGTTGCGGTGTCTTCAACAGAAGCAGAGTACATGCCTACTGCTCATGCAAGTCAAGAAGTAATTTGGTTCTTATAGAAGATTTCAGTAAACCACTAACTCAGCCAATGGTTATCTATGAAGGCAATCAAGGACATATTAAACTTGCCAGCAGTGAGAAGATCAGTGCATTGGATTGAAGTGAGCTAGTCTATCACTAACAGAGGGGATGTGAACCTAGGATGAGCCACAGGATTGTATTGGTGGTCTGGATTTGGGGGGGGGGGGCGCTTCAGGCAGAGGAAGAACATTTTTTTTTCTTTCTGTGACCAAAGGAAACAGACCACAGAGAACTGACACTGCATGAGGTAAGCTACCAAGCAAATAATGTTAAAATTTTCTGATCAAACCTTAAAACTGAAAAAGGAAGGGCATGCATTTTACAATATATAAATGTGCTCTCACCTACGTGTGCCATGGTCACACCATACATCTATTTAAAGTGGTCATATATATATATAATTATTATATTATTCATAATAATGAAATTTGTAGCCACCCCCCCCAGCCCAGGGGACAGCTGCTATTATCCAGAGCGTGCAGTGAAAACAGCTCCAGTATTGCTCCCCGACTGTCACGGGAAACAGAAACAAAATATGTGCCTTATATTAGAAGACAAGGCTTATATTAGAAGTGCAGGGCATTACAGTAAAAGCCTCTGGTAGCCAATAAAGTATATAGGAAGCTCCAGTAATTATATTTTTCCATATTTAGGAGAAAGGAATGGTTGTTTTTAAACACTGCAGGGGAAGGATTGTGAATAGTGACAAAACTATAGTAACCCGGAGATAGGGGCCGTTCGATACTTACCTCGTCGGGGTGGCACGTTCCAAGTGACCAGTGCTGCGAACAGCCTAAAGGGGTCACCGAACTAGGCAAGTCCTATAGGCCGGTCTACAGCCGCCATGTAAGGATCCCGGAATAGGTGTAGATTAGAAGCCGATGCACAGCAAGCCAGCCTTTTGGGGTCACTGGCCCCTTTCTTGGCCATTAGTCTGATAGGAACAGACCTGCAATGCAAACTGAAAGCCTTGGGCTATGCTCGCACCTGTCCATTTTGCGGCCTGCATTTTGCAGCAGGAATTCCCGTTTTGTACTCATGTTTTTTGTCCTTGTTTTTTATCTGCATTAACTCATGTGTGCTATAATATCCCTGTTTCAAGGGATGCGTTTGAGGCCAGGACACAGCAGGCAGGACTATTTGCGGCTGCGTTTTTCCCCTCTCTGCCGCACTGGAGAGGTGTAAAATGGGCCATAGAAATGGATATTTTTTTCTGTACCGCTGTATCTGCCGCAAATGCAGAATATGATATGTTTGAAGGAGGGCTTAAAATTACTTGCAATAAGAATGTATCTTTTTTCCTCAGAAAAACAAATGTTTTGGGAAAGTGGCGACCACCAGAGATATTCCACAGCCTTTAACGCAGGAGTCTTATTGTGAATCCTACGGATTCACTAACCTTAGTGAATTAACCTTAGTAATAAAGCAAGCAGACATAGACATAAAGCTTTGCATCCAATGCACAATATAGTGTGTGTGTGTGTGTGTGTGTGTGTGTGTGTGTGTGTGTGTGTGTGTATGTGTATGTATGTGTGTGTGTGTGTGTGTGTATGTATGTGTGTGTGTGTGTGTATGTATGTGTGTGTGTGTGTATGTGTGTGTGTGTGTATGTATGTGTGTGTGTGTATGTATGTATGTGTGTATGTATGTATGTGTGTGTGTGTGTGTGTGTGTGTGTGTGTGTATGTATGTATGTATGTATGTGTGTGTATGTGTATGTATGTATATGTGTGTATGTATATATATGTATATGTGTGTGTGTGTGTATATATACACACACACACACACAGCTTATCAATTAAGAAACATAATTTTATTACATTTTACAA
This sequence comes from Gastrophryne carolinensis, assembly GCA_027917425.1. Lineage (NCBI taxonomy): Eukaryota > Metazoa > Chordata > Amphibia > Anura > Microhylidae > Gastrophryne > Gastrophryne carolinensis. Next base: position 360,301,430 of record CM051234.1, read on the forward strand.
TATGGTTGCAGTCCCCAGATAAAATAATCAACATCCACCACAAATATCTTGTAGTACAGACTGTGACTGTGGAAATCCTAGCTGACATTCTTTACAGAGCTCTTGGGTCCTGTGATTTGCAGAAGTATGGCTCCAGCACAGCTGTATTTGCACACAGTGAAATTGGATCACAATTTTTCTTCTCATTTTAATCATTATCACCAGTTTTAAATGGGCACTGCCATTGTAAAACCTTTCTAAAATGAAATTTCTTGCCAGTGTCAAGAAGCAACACAAACACATACTTGTCAACAATCCCAAACAAAGAAACCATACATAAGCCGAATCCTGATTTAACAGGTGAGTGTACTAGACATCGATGTAAGACACCAGAAGGAGAATTACTATAAATCCCCAGATCAGGGCGCAGTAGACAGTTATTTTTATATTGGGGGAATATGGAATCAAACTTTTTTTTTTCTATCAAACTGGGCACAGCGATACAAACTCATGAGTGAAGCAGATACTAAAAATAGTGTTGCTAAATACTCAACGTCTACCTTCTTTGCATTTTTTGGTACTCCCTGGCTACCGAAGGATTTCCAGTACATGCGTTGGGGCATCTAAACTGGGCAAAGGCCTGACGCATATTTGATAATATATTGGAGAAAGGGGACATTGCTCATTTTGTTATATTTAATGTTGAGAAAGTTGGACTGGTAGACTTCAGGTTGACAAAATTACTTTAGTGGCAGGAAGCAGAACAAGTGCAGTACTTTAAATAGTTTATACTGTACGTGCAGTAGGGCAGCATGTGGTTATATACAGTACTGAAAAAGAGTATATTGGTTCAAACACCAGATGTTAATCCAGTTCCCATCTTTACTGATGTGTAAAGAATTGAGGCCAAACTGACCATGAGTCAATGTGTTGAAGAATTAAATTCAAAAAAAGGTCAAAACATTTTGTCAAGCATTCCCACTTCCCATGTTCTTACAATCTTAAGTATCACCCAGTTAAGACTTCCCTTAGGAAGGAACCTATACTGTATGTACTCCGACCAACCTCATAGTGTAAGCATAAACAAACGTGTTCGACTGGCTCATCCTATTGCAACAACTTTAGATGGTAACATCACTGATTTGAGTCAAGGTGGGGTATCAAAACGTCTGTTTTCTACAGACAGATGCACCAGTAAGGAGCCAGGCAGGTTAAGAAAACTCCCTAAAACTCACATGCACCATCTGCATAAATAATACTGAAGCATTGTCAGCACTAACATTTGCTCCTGCATCCACTCAAAGCTAAAACACCACCTCACTAATCTTTTAATGGTAGTTAATTTTTTTTTATGTGCAGCAAACTGAATTGCCCTGAGGAGGCATAAATCGCCATGGGGAGGGTTGCTTATAACACTGTTTGTTCTAAGGGTGTTGGCCCGGTTTTAGTCATGTTTCAGACGGGAATCAAACCTGCAACCCTCTAGTCACAACATCAATTCCTTAACCACTGGTCACTGACTAAGCCAAAGACAAGTGCAGATTCTACTGCCTGCTAGTGGCTATATGTTTACCACTTTAACCTCTAAATGGACACATAATAGAATCGGCCCCGAAAGGTCCCTTTTTTTATTGCATATCTGGAATCTGTGTCACATGTATGGATGGATGGCCAGGGAGGTAGGTAACTATTTGGGCATCAGGTAGGTAGGTGGGCAGACAGAAGGGTAGGTGTCTGGACAGTTAGGCAGGTAAGGTAGGTGGATAGGTAGCTGGACTGTAGGCATGTAGGTGGGTGGGCGGAACGGTAGGTGGCTGGCTGGTCAGGCAATTAGGTGGGTGGCAGACGCATGCAAGCAGGCGGGTGGGTAGGTAGGTATGCAGGCGGGTGGTTAGGAGGGCATGCAGGTGGGTAGGAGAGAAGACCAGAAACTTGCTGCAACGCGGGAGCGAGGGGAGCTAAGTAAGTAAAAATACAATTCTGTGATTACTCACCTGTAGAATTGGTATTATAAGTATACAGCACGTCCTGTTCCAGATGATTCCTTACACATGGGTTATACATCCACAAAATGGTGCTGGACTGGAGAAAACAGCTTGTGGCTCCTCCCGGCCCTATATAAGTCGGGGACCTCCCACAAATTCCCCAGTATTTACAAGCAGTAACACAAGAAGCCGGGAGAACAATAACAAAAATCCCAAATGAACAATCACCATACAGAGGTAACTAAGAATAAAGATAACAAGGGTGGGATGGAACAGGACATGCTGTATACTTATAATACCAATTCTACAGGTGAGTAATCACAGAATTGTATTATTCCAAGTATACAGCACGTCCTGTTCCAGAAGATTCCTTACACATGGGACATCCAATAGCAGTGTCCGTAAGGTAGGGTGGGATCCCCAAAAGTAACAGCGGGCAGTTTAAACCACTGCCGCCTGCAGAACTTTGCGGCCAAAAACAGCATCAGCTGAGGCTCTAAAATCAACCTTGTAAAACTTAGAAAAGGTATGAACAGAAGACCAAGTAGCGGCCTTGCAAACTTGTTCAACAGAAGCTTGGTGCTGAAAAGCCCAAGAGGGACCAATAGCACGAGTAGAATGAGCAGTAAGGCGGAAAGGAGGTTCCTTCCCCTTAGCAGAATAGGCTTGAATCACAGCCTGACGGATCCACTTGCTGATGGTGGACTTAGCTGGAGCTAAACCCTTCTTAGGCCCAGAAGGGAGAACAAAAAGAGCATCAGTCTTCCTGAAAGGTTCAGTAGCCACCAAATAGAACTTCAGGGTTCTAACCACATCCAGAGAATGTAATACCTGCTCCTTAGAGTTACTAGGATTAGGGCACAGAGAAGGCAAGACAATGTCCTGATTGAGATGAAAAGCAGACACAACCTTAGGCAGAAAATCTGGCTTAAAACGAAACACCACCTTGTCCTGGTGTCTCTCAAAGTAAGGAGGTTTGATAGAAAGCACCGCCAACTCAGAAACACGCCTAACAGAAGTGATAGCCACCAAAAAGGCTACCTTAAGCGTCAAAATAGACAAAGGGGCCGCACGCAAGGGCTCAAAGGGAGATCCATGCAAGGTCGATAATATCAAGTTCAAATCCCAGACTGGTAACATAGGCTTACGAGGAGGACGCACGTGAGTAACCCCCTGAAAAAAGGTCTTAACCAGACGATGGTTGGCAAAAGATCTTTGGAAGAAAATAGCCAAGGCTGAAACATGACTGAGGGTACTAAGTTGAAGACCAAAATCCAAACCATGTTGCAGGAATTCCAGAATCCTGGGGATAGAAAACACCCGACAGGGAAGCGACCTAGACTTACACCAGTCAATGTAAGTATGCCATACCCTATAGTAGATAGATGACGAGGACTTCTTCCTAGCCTGAATCATGGTACTAACAAGAGAGGCAGGCAGCCCCTTTTCCATCAAGATGAAGGTTTCAGCAGCCAGGCCGTTAAAGCCAGCGTTTGTAAATTGGGATGGCGTAGCTGTCCTTGAGTGAGCAGATCTGGAACCTTGGGCAGGGCATACTGATCTACTGCCAACTGCACAATGTCTGCAAACCACACTCTTCTAGGCCACGGGGGGGGGGGGGGGCACCAGAATGGTTGGCACCCCTTCCTGGGAGATCTTGCACAGCACCCTGCCCAGCAGAGGGAACGGAGGAAACACATAAAGGAGCTGAAAGCTTTTCCAAGACATTGCAAGCGTATCCATGGCCAAGGCCAGAGGGTCCTGGAACAGAGAGACAAAGACTGGAAGCTTGTGATTGTGACGGGACGCAAACAGGTCCACATCCGGCTGCCCCCAGTGACAGCACAGGGACCAAAACACCTTGTTGCTGAGGGACCACTCCCCCAGCCGAGACATCCCCCTGCTCAAGGAGTCTGCCTCCAGGTTCTCCACTCCCGGGATGTAAACTGCCGATATGCAGGGGACATTCTCCTCCGTCCAGGACAAAATCAGAGACACTTCCTTGAGGGCCCTCTTGCTCCGGGTCCCTCCCTGATGATTGATGTAGGCAACTGCCGTCTGGTTGTCCGAGCGGATCTGAACCGCCCAACCCCAAATGTGTGGAGTCAACTGGGCGAGAACTAGTCTTATCGCCCTCAGTTCCAGAATGTTGATAGGGGTATGGGCCTCCTGAGAGCCCCACTGACCCTGGAACTTCAGGGATTTCCAGAAGTCCCCCCAACCTGTCAGACTGGCATCTGTGGTGACTGTCTCCCAGCAAGGGGTCAGAAAGGATCTGCCCATCAGCAGGTTCCTTGAGTCCAGCCACCACGAAAGAGACCGCCTGGCCAGAGAGGAAATAACAAACACCTGATCCAGGGACACAGGGTCCCGATCCCATACCGACAAGAGATGAAGCTGAAGAGGTCTCATGTGAAACTGAGTGTATGGAACCGCCTCGAAGCAAGACACCATCAGACCCACCAGCTGCATCCCCTGCCGGATGGAGGGATGGGGGCAAGACAGAAGAAACCTTGCTTGAGCTTGAAGACTCTCCACCTTCTGCTGAGGGAGAAGAATCTTGACCTGAGATGTATCCAGAAACATGCCCAGAAAGGACTTCACCAATGACGGGAACAGGGAAGACTTGGGGTGATTGATCACCCAGCCGAAGGACTCCAGTGTGGACACCACCATCTGGGTATCCAGCTCTGCCTGCTGGAAGGACTGAGACGTGATGAGAATGTCGTCCAAGTAAGGAAGGATGCGAATGCCCCGATATCTCAGCAGAGCCATCCTGCCCGCCAGCACCTTGGTGAAAACCCTGGGAGCCGAGGTGATACCGAAAGGCAAGGCCACAAATTGGTAGTGATGATCCTCCAGAGCGAACCTGAGGAATCTCTGATGACCTGGAAAGATTGGTATATGAAGGTAAGCATCCTTGATGTCTACAGAGGTCATGAAGTCCCCCGGGCGTAGTGAATTTACAGCTGAGCGCAGAGTCTCCATGCGAAAGTGTTTGAATCTGACAAATTTGTTGAGGCGCTTTAAATCCAGGATGGGTCTGATGCACCCGTCTTTTTTGGGAAAAGTGAAAAGATTGGAATAGTAGCCTCTGCCCCTTTCCTTTAAGGGCACTTGGCAGATGACCCCTAACTCCAGAAGGTTTTGGACAGTAAGGCGCAGACCCTGGGCTAAAAGGGGGGTTTGAGCCATCCGGGATTTGATGAATCTTGAGGGCGGCCAGGCTGCAACTCTATCTTGTAACCAGAGGACAGTACCTCCTGAATCCACTGGTCTGAGACGTGAAGCCTCCAGTCGTGAGCAAAAAAACCACGCCGTCCCCCCACCCGGATGGGTGAGGGCGCCCCATCATGCCTGAGGGGGCTTGGGTGAGGAGTTTGGCTTGGGACCCCAGGAGAGGCCAGGACGTGCCCCTTCCCCAATGGTCTCCACGGGCCCCAGTAAAAGACTTCACGGTTAGTTCTGGAACCATGGAAGGATGGGAGAAAGGCACCTGTCCCCCAAAAGGACCGAGATGGCCTCCTGCGTTGAGGTAACCTAACACCTCTAGCAAACAAATCCAAGCGTTCTCCAAAGAGGTGCAGACCCTTGAAGGGAAAACCAGTGAGAGCCTTCTTGGCAGCATTGTCAGTTACCCACTGATGCAGCCAGACAGAGCGGCGTATAGCCACCAACAGGGCAGAAGTCCTACCACACATTCTAATGGCATCATCCATGGCAGAGAGGATATATGCAATAAATTCCTCACAAAGCAGGAAAGATCTATACTCCTCTCTACATGCATCCTCAAATGCCCCATCCAAAAGACACTTAAGCACTCCTTTAATGGCAATAGCCGTAATAGTAGAGGCACAAACCGGGCGCAGTGCCATCCCCACACAGGCAAAGGCATAACAGGCCAACTGGTCCAAATGCCGGTCCTCAGCATCTCGCAGGGTAGTAGTGTCAGGAGAATGCATGACAGATTTGGACAACCATAGAACTGGCGCATCCTCTTGTCCCAACTCTTAGGCACCCCCGGCAGCTTGCTGGGCCGTTCCCATTATTTGAGCGCTAGATTATTAAAGTGAGACTGGTCAGGGAACTCCCAGCATGGCTTAACCGTATGAAAAAGCTCCCCCTGCTGCTGCGGAGCCACTGCCGGGGGAGAAATACAAAGCACTTCAAAAATGTGACTCAGCAATCTTCTCCAGAGGGAGTCCCAGTACCACAGTATATCTTAGGTTGTTCCTCAGAGGAATCAGAAAATAATTCCCCCTCCTCAAGGGGTTAGGGACCTGGGAGTGAGTAAGGGCCCTCATCATCAGGGAAACCACGGGTGATAAATGCCGCTTCTCAGCAGAAGCCTTACGCGGGGCAGACCCAGCAAGATGTTTTTCAATACTGGCCACCCGTGCAGCTAAATCAGGTTGAGACTCCCCACTAGTATGCCCCTCATTGGGAGTTAGATGTAAGCGTGGGGGGGTGGGTGAGGCAGGAGGGGGCGCACCCCCAGGAGTAACAGACAGCCCAGACTGCAGTGCTGGGCGCAGGGTACACACACCCTGACAATATCACTAATAGGGGATACCCCACACGCAACACATAGCCGGGCTTGTCCCAAAGGAACCCCAGGCCCATTATCCCCAGAAGCCTCCATATGGTGATTTGAATGGCACAATAGGCCAGCAAGGGTTAACGCTGAAGAGCTACCCGGGATCCCCCAAGAACCGCTAGGGAAGTGGGAGTTAGTGAGGGAAGATGGCTGGGGGAAACCACAGTACTGAAGTTTTCACCCGCCTGACAGACATAATCAAACACTCCCATGAGAATAAGGCAGAGAAAAAAACTTTAGAAAAAATCTTATAGAGATTCTTATAAAATAGAGAAAAACCGGAGAGCGGGAAACGCGCCCATGTGATCCGGCCAATAGCAGGCCGGCAGCTCTGAGGTGAATGGGGCTGCCAGGCTCCGATCGCAGTAGAAAGCTCGGCGGCGGCGTATTATAAAGTTACCAACACTAAAATATGACAAGAGTGAAATACAGTATTAAATCACTAGACGACCCCCCCCCGGAGATCCCCCAAGGGGAGAGTGAGGAAATATATATGTGAATAGGGATTAACTGCACAGGATAACCTGGAAAAACCTATGAGGCAGTGGGGGCATCCCAAAAAGGCTCACCATCAGCCTAAAACCGGTAGGAGCATAGCTCCTCAGCACCTTTTTTACTGGTGCTTGCTAACCTACCTTCACCCGAACCTTGTCAGCCGAGGCTGAGAGGCAGTATATATTATGGAACGGGTGGGAATAGTCCTGCAGGGCCGCAGGCCATAAGCCCTGCTCACCTGCGCCACAAAAGAGCTATCTTCTATCTTCTCAGCACAGACTGCAGAAAAGAACTGGGGAATTTGTGGGAGGTCCCCGACTTATATAGGGCCGGGAGGAGCCACAAGCTGTTTTCTGCAGTCCAGAGCCATCTTGTGGATGTATAACCCATGTGTAAGGAATCTTCTGGAACAGAACGTGCTGTATACTTGGAATAAGAACATGCCCCGCATGCCCAACAGTCTCCCCTTGCCCCCCGCACACTCCCCTGCCACACTAGTCCCTTCAGAGACAGTAAATCCCCCTCTTTCCGCCCGTGCTAGATACGGGTTCGTCATACTTCCCTACTCCCCCTAGGAAACCCCCCTCTTTCCACCCCATATCTAGCACAGAATCGACAATCAATGCACGGTTTCTGTCTACGTGCTAGATACGGGTGTCATACCTCCCTACATCCCCTATTAGATAATGCAGCAGCTGAATAACTTCATTTTCCACTTGTTTTTAAGTTGTCAGTGGCCACAGGTATCAGATGCCCTTAAAAAACTGGCATCACCTTTTAGAGAAGTTTTGTATTTATGCAGCAGCTTTAGCCTAAAGTGAACCAAAAGCCAAAAATAAAGCATTCTATAGCCTGTGATATGATGGATCTGTGTACCTCTGATACAGACATTAATTTCCTATACTGTATATCAATGCTTTCTGTATATTATCTTTAACGGTTATGCTCAGACATTGTATGCGAGGAATACAATCTGAGGAATATCTTGTGGATACCTTACTATATATGTCTCTAGCAACAGGTAATCTTTTACCAATACTATATAGTCCACTATATATACTGATACCGTTACGGTTACAATGTATCTCTCTTTTTTCGGACAGTAAGGTATACACAGTTCTGACAGAACCTCAATGGCAATATTGTATCCTTTTTTTTTTTTTTAAATTCTTTATTTTGTTTTCATGTATACAATACAAGAAAAATAAAAGTAAACAGCTATTACATCGTCTACAATAAACAGGTTGAATATAATTACATTTTGTTGTCTCTGCTATTCATGTATTGTCAGCCGGACCTAACACAACATCCAACATCTAACTGCGCGTTCCCCAACACGGTGGGGGACCACGCCTTCTTCGTAGAACTTTTCCAATAAAAACAAAAAAAAAGAAAAATTTGAACAAGTAAACAACAAGAATCTACATCAATGCCACAAGAGGGCAGACAAGGGAATTAATAGTAACTGAAAAGAGGGAAAAAAAAAAAAAAAAAAAAAAGGGAGGGAGGGACAATGGGGGGGGGGGAGGAGGGAAAAAGGGGGATGGGGGCCCCAAAGCAGTGCCGGTCCACTACTTCCCAACGAGGATGTGTTTATACTCCTCAGACTCGGTGAACTGAGTCCAATCGAACCAGGTTGTCAAATATTTCTCGAAACCACCCTCACCAGATGTCTTAAGATCCTCAAACCTCATTGTCTCATTAACTTTCAACACCCACATTGCCAAGGTGGGGGGGTCTTCTTTTTTCCATAAGAGGGGGATGCACACCTTAGCCGCATTGAGGAGATGGCATAACAGTGAACCCCGATATTTTTTAAGCGGCTTCCGAGCCAGGTGAAGTAGACACAAAGCCGGATCGTCTGGCACCTCTTCACTTGTAACCCTTCCAGCCACTTCTCTAACCCCGTCCCAAAACAATTTCACCTTGGGGCATGACCAAAATATGTGAAGTAGTGTGCCCTCTTCACCTCTACACCTCCAACACCCTGCCTCCGCTCCAGGAAACCATTTGCTAATTGTCTTCGGCACTCTGTACCACCGCGTCAAGATTTTGTAACTACACTCTTGAAACTTGGTGCAGATTGACGTTTTATGGGGCGCTTGCAATAACCTACTAATTTGTGTCGGGGTGAAGGTCCTGCCGAGATCTCTTTCCCATTTTCCTACAAATGATGGTGGGGTGAGATCCGGGGGGTTAATCAGCATCTTATAAATGCGTGAGAGGTTGTGGCTTTCTGCATTATTACTTGAGCAAAGCTCTTCAAAAGGAGAGAGCCCTCTATGTTCCGCCTTGTGTTCCCTGAGTGTGTAAAGGAAATGTGAGAGCTGCTGTCGCTGCCACATCGACCACTTGGGGATTCCTCGTTCCATAGCCAACCTCTCCATGTCCCGCCAATCCCCCTCTCCCATAAGGTGTCCAACTCTGAATATCCCCGAAGCTCTCCAAGCCTCCGGGATCGAACCCCTACACCCCGGGGGGAACCCAGGGTTGCCTAGGACAGGAACCATTGGTGAGGGGCTTGGGGAGAGACCCCTCGAACCAAAATATTGATGGCACACTCTCAGAGTAGTCCCAACAAGAGCGTGTTTCATTGCCGATGGAATGTCATTACGATCCGCCCAAGGAATACATTCCATCCTAGCCCCTACTAGGCTCTGCTCAATGGAAACCCAATGCTTGTGCCGTCTATGAAGGCACCAATCGACCACTCTATTAAGGTGGACCGCAGCGTAATAAAGCCTAGGGTCAGGGAGTCCCATTCCACCCTGCTCCTTACCCCTAGTTAGGATGGACCTGCTTATTCTCGGCCTCCCACCCCCCCAAACAAATCTACGGAAGAGGATGTTCACCTTCTGAAAGAAGGACTGCGGTATGGTCACTGGGAGGGCCTGCATTAGGTAGAGGAGCTTAGGCAGCAGCACCATCTTCAATGCATTGCACCGGCCGAACCACGAAAGCTTCCCGGCCGACCATCTAGCTATGTCCTCCTCAAATTTTTTAAGCAAGGGGGGGAAATTTAGAGTGAAGATGTTGGCCAAGTTCTTGCATATCTTCGTTCCCAAGTATGTCACACTAACTCCCGAGGATTTAAAGGTGAAGGAGTTCTGCAGAGTTTTAAACCGTTTCCCAGGGATATTTAAATTTAAAGCTTCTGATTTCTGAAAGTTGATTTTATACCCTGACAGGTCTCCATATTGCCTCATTTCCCGTAGTAAGATCGGCAAGGAGACCTCGGGTAGAGTCAGGCAATATTGTATCCTTTATTCTAAAAGCACTGGCTCTATGTATCATTGGAACAGCGTCTGTAACATGCACTGTTTGTGTGTAGAACACTGTATATAGGTGACACTTTCCCTTTTATATACTATAAATATTTTGCAATCTAAAAATATTGGTGTGCTTCCACCTTCTTCATTGTTTATTTGGTACTTTATATGGGGATATATTGAGGAGAATCCCAGAGGAAGAAGCACCCAATCTATGTGTTTTCATTGTTTACTGGTGTGCCAACCAAGACATTTATTAATTTGTATGATTTTGCAAAGTTTCCATTAACCCTAGCAGTTAAGCAGCATCCCGAACAGGTCCAGTAGCAGACTCCTGGTCCATGACATGTGGGGGTTCAGTTATTTATTTAAGGTGCTGTACAGCAGATGCAGCTGAGAGGTATATTTATACAGTAGAATAAATGTGTTGCCTTAGTATGGTCTATACCTAATGCCTGTCAGCAAGGTACAGTGGATAAGCAAGTCCATATGACAACATCCATACATCTATTTCAAATAATTTTACCAATATCTAAAAAGTTATCTTAATTGTACCACATTAAGAAAACAAAATATGCACTTGGGAAATGGGGAGGGGGCGGCAGTGGATGAAAGTGGGGGGTGTTTGTTATAGTTAAACTATCATATTTTAGTATGGCAAATATTTTGCCTTTCATACAGTTCATAGATTTGGGATTTGAAAATGGCAATTCAAGGGTTAAAGGAGTACAACTAAGTGTAGTTCTTAATGGCAGGGTTTTGGAAGTGAACGGCTAATGCTTTTTACAGTCGCTACACAGAAGTTTCTCTGCACTGTCAAGAGGTTAAAATAAAATGTCAATAACTACTAAAGAAAGGGCTGAACACATACCTAGCAATAATGTTGGTCTGGTGAACCACTCATAAAATATAAATACATTACAGTTCCTAATGCTGTACCTGAGGATCTTGAGGGGGTTTGGGTAATGCATCAAGGGCTTCTTGCAGTTTCACTTGCAGTTGACTAATTTGCTGCTCCTTTTGATGTAACTGCTCAGTGAGAGCAATATTACTTTGCCGCATTTGAGTCTCACTGGACTTTGCTGTTTCATAACATGCATTCAAGTCATTATAAAGCTGGCAGTGGGAGGAAAACAACAATAAGTAAATATAAATAGATTTTACACATTCTGCTACATTGTGTTTTGAGGGCAAATTATTTGAAAGTTCTATTTGAGTGGCAAAACATGGCAAAATATATTAAAATTATTATTTATTTTTACAAAAACTACAGCCCATCATCCAATATTTTCTGAAAAAGACATATTCATAATCAGTATAAGGAAAATGGACTTCCCCAGACTCCCCAAACTGCCCTATTCGTGACTGAATAACAATATTTTTCAGTCAAAAACCTCCTTTTATTGAGGTTTATCAAATCATATAAACAATGTTGATTCACAGTTATGACAAAGTAGATCAACCTTGTTGTCCATAGATTAAGTACACATTTAGTCGTGTTCAACTTCAGAGAAATCAAGAGTTGTAACCAGGGAGGGGGTAGGTTTCCATCAATTATTCCATACTCAACTGCAAACATGAACATATGAAGGACTGCCCTGCACATTCGGATTGCAATAACCAGAGAGGTGCTTGACAGTGACCCCCCCCCCCCAGTTAATTTCAAGATCAGTGGATCTCCAGCCACTATTCTAGTGAGGTACCAGGCAGTGTCCTTGAAGGTAGCCTGGACCTTATGTCTAACTCCAAGAGATAAAATGTGTATAAAAGCTTCTCAAGTGTCAAAAAATTGTCCCACTTTCAACTCTTTTGGGGACAATTTTTAGGTTCACTAAATGCAATATTGTCACCAGTTGGTATTTACTGATTCTTACTTATATGAAAGGAGGAAACTAAAGTCAAGCCAGCCAATGATTAACACTTCCTCATTACCTTGTGCGTCTGCCAATCACTTGACCGCCCGTGACCAAATCGGGTTTGCCAGATGGGCTTGATGGGCTTAGTGGTTGCTGATGGTCAGGGGATTGGAAGCCATACCAGAGATTGAGGAAGTGGCAATCAAGGTCTTACAGATCCTTTTTAAAGAAGCTGTAGAACCAGTCCAGTTACATTACTATGAGGGAAATTTCCCTGGCCAAAAAAGAGAACATATACATAAAGCATACTTTTTGGTATGAGATGGTCTCTGTGATATGAGCATCTTCTTGACTTCTCAGTACTTTCTGTGTATCCACATTTAGTGACTGAAGTTGCTGTATAAGATCAGCTTGTTGTGCAGAATGCTCATTACTTTGCTTATAAAGATTTTGTAGTTCTCTCAACTCCTTTCTTCAAAGAAAAAAAAAAAATTAAAAAGAGAAAAAGTATATAAGAAGACAAACAAAATAAAGCATGAGAACACATACATGTAATGGGTAAAAAGGCAGTCAATAAAACAACTGAACCGAGCCAAGAATAGCCAATGTTTCTTAAAGTGGCTACTCAAGCATTATGTGGATAATTAGCTTTAACTTGCTGGATTAAGCTTTCTAAGCTGAAGAAGCAAAATACCCATTAGGAAATTAGCACATTTCTGGAAGGTATGTAAATAGTGGGACCTCCAATACTGTGTGGTCTTAAAGTGGACCAACACTCAAGATTTTGACTATCCTGGGTATTGGTCCACTTCCCCAGGGCACCCCGATCGGGGGTGCCCCGCTATGTGAAACCCCCCAGATCTCCGAACAAAACTCACCTCACCCCACTCCTACGGCGCATGCGCGGTCGCTCGTCCAATCAGTGTGCTCAGAGCAGCTGAGCTATGCGCGTCTAAGCGCCGTCATAGCTCAGCAGCTCCGAGCACGCTGGCGGCCGCATCTCGCGCTTCCCTCTACTCACAAATGGCCGGCGCATGGCACGCGCCCTGCTAGAGAGATGCGCAAGACGCAGCCGCGGCCCGCACATGTGCCGTTGCATCGGGATGCAGGTAAGGTGAATAGGGCGTCCCGATGTTGGATGCCCCGCTGGGAGGGATTGGATCAGCCTGGAAATCTTATAGATTCCGGGCCGATCCTGCAGGGTGTTGGTCCACTTTAAGACCTCTTAGTGCCATCTGACAAGCTGCTCTTCAACAAGATATAGACAATTGTCGGCGCTAAATCTTCAACATCTTCAGGCATAGACAGGTAAGTGGATGACCAACAGCCAGCTATTACTTTACAGTACTGTACCTCTTTCAAGGATCAAACAAGGTGGTTTGATTTTTTTTAGAAGAACATTTAGAATATCACTGATAATCTAATTCAAACAATGAAAGAATTACTGCAAGGATGTAAGTGCATTTCAATATGTAACAGCTTTATAATAAATTGATTAAAAACAAATTTGTTTCATTCCATTGTAATGTAGTAAAGTGCAATAAAAAAATGCAATAAAAATCGCTTGCATGGTGTGATTTTCTCCATAATTAATTCAACCTTCATTTAGACCTTTCCCTTATAGGTTATCACAATCAATGTTACACACTTAAAGGGTGGACATGTTTCGCTGATACACAGCTTCCTCAACACCTATTTGTGTGAATATATTGTTGAAACGACTGGAGCCGTCTCTTAGACAGTATTCCCCACTGATGTTCAATCTATATAGGTGTGACCCTTTCTTGTGACCCCTGTTTATATCTGCTGGTATCCCTCTGATTCCAATAAGCCCGGGAGCAGATCAAAGTAGGAGGAATGGTAGCGAGCGTCCCTGAGCAGTCCCGCAGCTGTGTGGGGAGAAACAGGCCGAGGTATTGTGATTTCATAGGGGGGGAAGGGGAGTAACTGGAAGGTCCTTTGGAGGTCTGTTAGAATAAGAGCTCCTGACTACTGGTTTAGTTTTAAACTAAAAAGCAGGCTACTGCAGTAATGGCATACAGGAGAATGCCCAAGGTGGTGGTCCAGACCTAGTGGAGCACAGCGCCACCCAGGTCGTCTTTATGACAGGTTAAAACTAAATTTCAATGCATCAAGAAAATGACTGCAAAAAGTAAAACACCAAAGTATCAAAAGAAAAAAAACAGGTGTCAGCTAGTTAGCAGGCAGCAAATTAGATCTTTAGAATACAGATATAGAAACACTTAAAACAAGCTCCTAATCTTTATGTGATGTCACCAAAAGTGCATTTACTTAAGAGACAAATCTTCTCAAGAAAGGTTAAAAGAGGAAGGCATTTGACACATTACACTTAGAGCTTGATTTCCACTCTTCTTTTACCAGGTCCATTGACCTGCAAAAAATGTCACCAAACGTCAATACTCAGTGGGGAAACCGTATCTGTGAAATCATTAAATACCATTAGAGACAAATGGATATGTCCTGAGTCCTGGTACCTTAACAGCTGATAAATGGTTGAAACTAAAGCATGGAGGAGAAAAAAACGATCTGTTTTTAAGCACAAAAAAGTACCTCTTACAAATGTAGGTGGGTGTGCCCCCAAAAAATTAAAGGCTTTAACAAGTAAGAGGTATTCAAACTGTTTTATATTCATTCCAAATTTAGGAGATGTCATGGATCTTTTTCAGTAACAGTATCTAGATAGAATGCTACAGAAATCATTTTTAAGTTTAAGGTAAATGCTAATTAATTTTAGTTAATTCGTTTTTAAGGAGTAGGAACCAAATTGCAGAGTCAGAGTTGCCATATAGATGATGCACTGATCACATTACCTCCTGAAAACTTCTGGTAGAGGTAAATGGGTACGGCATAGATGCACATAGGATCGCAATTTTATTTTTTTATGATAAAGTAAAAACATATTCTGCTAAACACCTTCTACAAGTTCGGGCACCTTTAGGGTACTGGTTTGGCAGTATGTATATAACATACAAAGGGATTCCAAGGATGGTCAGCTTAATATTAAACAAACATCGAGAATCATACACACTAGACTGTCAAACCTAGTGCAGCCTCGGCTTCTTCTTCTAATTCAACACTCAAAAGAGGCACAGAATCTACTACATCTACAAAATGTTAAATTCTTACACAAAGTTTAACCAATGTTAAAGAAAAAATGGTAAAGTATCTAGGAAAAGATAATACAATGCTCTGGGAATAGTTAAATGGAGCAAAAGAGCTTAACATTAACCTGAATGGAATATTAAAAGGTAGAAGATTATATAACTGAAACCATAATCTTTATTAGACCCTTTGGCTACACTTTTTTAGAAGAAAGAGAGGTGCACACAGCCTATTTTGAGTTGCAGTGAATAGAGACTACTTAGAATTGATCCCTAGTAAGCCTCATATGCAATTTCTACATTTTCTGTAACTGTAATCAATTCATGAAAGTTCTTGAGCATTTTAAAGTTGGGAGCACAGAAATAAAGTGGATATGAGCACACTTAAAACAAGTATGTAGTTAAACCGGAAAACTATCCATTTTAGTCAAAATCACGGTTGTTTCCTGGGCAGGGGGGCATCCCAAATGTCAGTCCCCCCCCCCCCCCTTGCTCCATGCGCTGTAATCGCTGGTAAAAAGACAGATCCTACATATCTCTTACCCTCCTATCCAAAGTTATTGCTACTAAGGACTTTGGAAGACTGGAAGACCTGCTTGCTGCATTTCCAACCTGCCCAAACTGTTCCCTGCTCATAAAATTGGCAAAAACGTTTTAAGCGAATTGCTGACAGAGATTATAGGTTCTCTTTTGCCCAACTGAGAATGTGACCTGCAGCCCCAAAAGAATTGGAATTGGTGGTGATCCGGACCTCTAGGGGGTTGAACAGGGCAGACCATTTTGGAAATTTCTTCCGCCAATGTAAGGACAGAATGGTTAGCACAGAGAGAAGAAAGTCGTGATCCATTGAGACTCTTAATCCCATTTGGCCAATATATCATGTTTTATTTGTCCTTCGCAAAGCTTTCTTTTTTGCTCAATAATTTTTATTGAAAAAAGTACATTTCCAACATAGATAGCATATGTAACACAGTACACAATACCATATTTCTAAATGGGGTGGTAGCACCACCTATACATATCCTTTCTACATACCGTACATACTTTGTAACATCACCCTAATACAATAGCATTCCATTCATTCCATTGCCTGGACGTCACCACCAGGCTTCAATAGTCTACTCTTCAAAGCAGCGGGGCAGTATTTAAAGCCCTCAATCATACCGATCTGGGGGGGGCGACCGCTATAACGAAACCGGAGGGGGGAGGAGGGTAGGGAAGAGGGGGAGGGTTAGATAAAGTTAAAAGAAAGAAAAAAAAAAAAAAAAAAAAAGGAAAGCCAAGGAAAAGAGAATAGTAAATAAATAAGCTGTTACACCATCATCAAGTTTGTATCAAAACCAACTGGTATGAATTTCTGTGTCCACGGAGACCACACTTCTCGGAACCTTTCCAAGTCCCCGGCCTGAATCGCTGACATTTTTCCCACTGACATTATATAGTGTATTTTTGAACTCCTTGAAGGACAAAACTGGTGTTTTCCATGCACCCGCTATAGTTAACTTAGCTCCTGTCAAGATGTGATATGCCAAACGTTTCTGGAGCTAGGACCAATAGACAAATTAACAATAGCTACCCAGGGGTTCAGAGTGATAAATTTATCCAATGTTCTACTGAGGGCAGCAGCCGATGCTTTCTTTATCCAGCCTGCCTGTAGACCGCCTGTGTTCGATGGAAGAGAAGAAGTCTTTTCGGTCACTGAATTTACCCTGAATCCCAATTTCTTGAGATAGTAGAAGATTTGATTTATACAGATTTAGCATTCAGGCCAGGCTGTAAAGGACTTGCCACTGTCCCTTTATTATTCCATATTGCAAGAATTTCTGGGATTCTGGACTTATTGTGATCTGCCAACAGACATCGCTGAGATTCAAAGCTCCCTTTAGAATCCATACTTCACCCAGTGGTTCAGATACTTCAGAATCAGGATGCATGAGGATTCTCTTACAAGAAAAACTGTGGGGTAAAAATCCTGTTGTCAATCCCAGAGAAGAACTGAAATGATTACACTCATTCATTGAATTTCCACTTAAAAATGTGTGTCCTCTAGGATCCCCTAGGCCCTGAGGTGCCACAAAACTTGACAGGGGAACAGAGGAAAACAATTTATTGTTTGTCATCCTATGCTGACAAACAATTTGAGAATCGAAGGAAGCCCTCCAGAACAACTGGTGTCATTGCTGTTTCAACGTGCTGTTTCACCTCTGCCCCTGCCCCTCCTAGCAGGCCATCTACAGATCCAAACAGGATATTGCACAAAGGGTTTTAGACCCCAAATCACCTATCCAAGTTCTGAGCCAGAGTACACTCCAGACAGACTGAGTTGATTAACCCCATGGCCCAGAAAATGTAAAAGATCCCATAGATGAAAATATGAAGCTGAACTTGAAAGGGTAAGAAAAATTGGTAACGTACAGGTACCCCTAATGTGCATTATGTATCCAATATGCAAGGACCCTAGCACCACAGGAGCTAGCTGAACAGGATCGCTGAAGCCTCCCATGACCTTTTTCGCTTATCCAGGGGGGTCTCTTAATGTCCCCAAGTCCGCAAAAACCAGATCGGCTATTCACACACAATATAAATATTTACAAAAGATTCTGCTTAACCACTGACTAAGGCATCAGTGGTCACTGACCTAGTGACTCAACAGACAGGGTGGGACATCCTGTAGTCAAGAATCACAGATTTGATTATTCTCTCATACTCCACTGTTTCACAATTCTGAAACTCATGGGACATTCCAAAGCAGTACTACAGACACACACACAGATCAGAAAAAAATATATTTTACTATTTCCCTCTGATCGATCCATCCCCGAATACTGTGCCCCATGCAGATCACTCTGATAGGACATAAAGGGTTAATTTAAAAAAATGACATTGGTTAATAAAACCTTAAAAATCTCCCCCCGCCCAAAAAAATGGCGTGGGGTACCCCCTACTCAGAATAACCAGCCCGGGGACAAGCTATGTAGGGCTTGTAGAACAGGACACAGAGGCCAGCCTCAGTGGCCCCCAGCCCTGCAGGCTATAAGCCTGCGTAGCCTTCACTGCCCCCAGTTCTTCTGCCTCCCCCAGGCTTTGGAGAGGCAGGTATGGGGGTCTGGCAGTTAATGGCAAGTCCCCTGCTAGCCACAGGTGACTTGCCAGACCCCAAGCCTTGTGAACTGGTATAAGGGTCCCACAGATCCTTTACCAGTTCACAAAGGGTTGACACTGTCCCTCCATGATTCAATGACAGATGCAGTGAATGGTGGTGGGGGGGGGGGGGGGGTAGGGAAGCAGAGGATCTAAGTCCCCTGCAGCTCCACCCTTCTCCAGCGATCAAAGCATCTAAAGATTCTCTGACCGGCAGTGGGATGAGGCAGAGGTGGCAGCAGAAGCAGGGGGAAGAGGACCTGTCCTGGGCCCTCTCCTGAAAAGCCGGGAGAGGGAGGAGTTAGAGCCCCCCCCCCCACGGTGAAGAAGAGACCTGGTGGAAGGGATCACACTCAGATGTGAGTAAATGGGCAGGGGATTCCGATCCCCTGCCTTCCAACTATCACTACCAGCTGTACTGGTATTTGAGACCTCAAGCCTTGTGAACTGGTATAAGGGTCTCATAGATCCTTTACCAGTTCACAAAGGGTTGACTGTAATAAAACACATAGGGGAAGCAAGGGATCATAGCCCCCTGCAGCGCCACCCTTCTCCGGCGATCACCGCATCTGAAGATTCTCCGAACAGGAGTGAGATGAGGCGGAGATGGCAGCAGAGGCAGGGGGAAGAGGGCCTGTCCTGGCCCTCTCCTGAAAAGCTGGGGGGGGGGGGGGGGGGAATTGGAACACCCCCTGAGGTGAAGAGTAGACCCGACAAAGGAGATCATGCTCAGAGGTGAGTAAATGTCCCTGGCTTCCAACAATCACTAAGAGCTGTAGGTTTTGGTTCAGACTTCTGTGTGCATGTATTTTTTTACATTTATAGTGGACCAACACCCAGGATTTTGACTATCGGGGGTGCCCTGCTGTGTGAAACCCCACAGAAAGCCTAAAAAACTCACCTCTCCCCGCTCCCACGTGACCGCTGCAGCCAATCCCCGCCGGCGGCAAAGCGGGAGGCAGCGACGGACAAGAGAGCGCACCCGCCGCCGCCTCCTGCGCGTCACTCTTACGCTCCCGCGCTGGCCATTCACAAACAGCGGGTGCACATTCTGCTAGAGGGACGCGAAGGAGGCGGCGGCGGGCCCAGCTGGATCGAGGAGCAGGTAGGGATTTAGGGGTTTCTGGGGGTTTCACACAGCGGGGCACCCCCGATCGGGGTGCCCCGCAGTTAGGGAGCTGATCGGTCCGGGAATCTTATAGATTCCCGGGCCGATCATGGTAGGGTGTTCGTCCACTTTAACACTTTGTGAACTGGTATGGGGTATTTGTGACCCCTATACAAGGCATGAGGCATGTCACCTGCGGCAAATGGGTAATTTGCCATTAGCCCCCAGCCCCATTACCTGCAACTCCAAAGTTCAGGGGGGACAGAAGAGCCTGCAGTTTGTGAGGGGTATGCGGGGTGGTAGCCTTTAGGGCCAGGGGCTGGCCGGTCTGCCTCCGTGCTGGCGCCACAGCAATGAAAGCACTGAATTCCTGGAAATTTCTGCAAAAGTCACAGTTAAACATAGCACAAATAGTGGTGGCAACATCTCAAGTAGGCTGGCAGTTAAAAAATCCTTTTTAGCCTAACATTTAAAAAAACGCTATCCTCGGCATATGACCCACACAGACTGTCAGCGATAGTCCAGCGCTGCAGATCTTACCAGATAACTGGATCCCCTTGTCCGCACGCATCTCCTTCTGGGTCCCTCAGACAGGGAGACACACCCCGGCCTCCTAACTACAAGCTGGCACGCCCCCTCCATTTACTGCAATGGATAGGGGCATATGAAGACCTAACATACCTTTTCCATAGCAGTGAATGTAGGGAGCCAAACATTTTAAAAAACACTATCCTCGGCATATGACCCACACAGACTGTCGGTGATAGTCCAGCGCTGCAGATATTACCAGATAACTGGATTCCCTTGTCCCCACGCATTTCCTTCTGGGTCCCTCAGACAGGGAGACGCACCCTGGCCTCCAAACTGCAAGCTGGCATGCCCCCTCCATTTACTGCAACAGATAGGGGCATATAAAGACCTAACACACCTTTTCCATAGCAATGTATGGAGGGAGGGCCTGCCAGCTTGCAGTGACGAAGCCGGGTGGTGTCTCTGCATCAGAGGACCCAGGGAGAGATGCGCGGGCAGCTGGATCCAGCTCCAGCTATCGGGTAAGATCTGCAGTGCCGGACTATTGCCGACAGTGTGCATGGGACACACGGGGGTCGATTCAGAGCCAGGTTCGCTCCTTTTTTTCAGGAGCAAAAAACTGCCATTGACTTTCCTTGTCTGTGGGGTGTAAATTTTCACCTGGCTCTAAATCAGCCCCAAGGTAGACAACAAAGTCAATGGCAATTTTCTCTCCTAAAAAAAAATGAGTGAGAATTCTCACCTGACTCTGAATCAACCCCATGGTGAGTATAGCGTTTTTATTTATTTTAGGGTGAAAATGGTCTTTAAAAGTACCTATAAATGTTGGGTATTGTAGCTTGATTTTTCTTGTTTACATATTATTGATATTGATATTTTAGGAAAACATTTTTTTCTGCTTTTTTTATTAAATGTTTAGGAAAACCCTCTGCAACTAATGAATCCGTTGCGGGTTTGCAACCAAAAAACTGCGCCCACAACAAAAAACTTGGTACACGATTAGGAAGCTTGAGGGGTATACTTTGACAGAATACAGTATTTTACGCCCTATAAGACGCACCTATTTTCCCCAAAAGTGTGTGTGTGTGTGTGTGTGTGTGTGTGTGTGTGTCCGTGCATCTTATCAGGCGAATGTAAAAACAAAGTAAACTCACCCGTTACTAGTGCTCCCCCGTTGTTATCTGGGCTACCTGCCAGACTGCAGGAGGCCAGAAGAAGATAGAGGAGCTGCAGGCTAGCCCCCGTCACTGCTAGAGCTGTCTTCTCTGGCAGCGACAGCAGCAGTAGGAACAGAGACAGTGCTCGCCGCTCCCCAATCTTCTTCTGCCCTCCAGCTGCTGGCGCCTCTTCCGTCCAAGGCATGCACGAGAACCCAGGTCCGTGCAGAAGGTTGGCGTGGCCTGCACCAGCTCGTGCAGACCACACTCACTCGCTGCTCTGACCCCGGTGCCCTGGCAGGAAGCGGTAGCAGCTGGAGGGCAGAAGATGGAGGAGCGGCGGGAACTGTCTCTGTCCCTACCGCTGCTGGAAAAGACAGTGATAGCAGCGGCGGGGACGAGGACAGAGTCTGCAGGCTCCGAGAATCAGGTGGGCATGGCCTGCACCACGTCGACGTCGGCCACACTCACCCGCTCTACGTGGTGCAGGCCACGCCCATCTGATTCACTGAGCCAGTCGCTTGTGTGTTTCCTGGCTGTCAGAGGTTTTTTTTTTTTTTTTTTTTTTTTTTTTTACTTGTTGATTCTGCCATTATGGGGAATGGGAGAGGGGATGCCCCACTGCCTATATGGGGAATGGGAGAGGGAAGGCCACACTGCCTATATGGGGAATGGGAGAGGGAATGCCACACTGCCTACATGGGGAATGGGAGGGAGAATGCCACACTGCCTATGGGAATTGGGGGCAGGATGCCACACTGACTATAGGGGAATGGGAGGGGGATGGCACACTGCCTATGGGAATGGGATGGGGGAATGCCACACTACCTATGGGAAGGGGGAATGACACACTGCCTATGGGAAGAAGGAATGACACACTGCCTATGGGAAGAAGGAATGACACACTGCCTATGGGAAGAGGGAATGACACACTGCCTATGGGAAGAGGGAATGACACACTGCCTATGGGAAGAGGGAATGACACACTGCCTATTGGGAATAGGAGGGGGAATGCCACTCTGCCTAAAATTTTAGGATTCTGCACCTTGCCCATTATTTGGTTCGGAATATTATTTTTCTTATTTTCCTTCCTTCAAATCCTTGGTGCTTCTTATGGGAAGGTGTGTCTTATAGGGCGAAAATATGGTATATAGTTTGTGGTGGACATTTCAAATCTAAAGGGTTGTTTTTCTTTATAAACCACTAACTGTGCATAGCGGTTTAAGTTTGAGGTTGGGGCATGTCCTGGGCAGTAAAGGGTGTCTACCAATTTGGTACCATTGTAACCAGGAAGAATAAAAGATTTTACACAACCCAAAAAATTACCGTATTTTTCACCCTATAAGACGCAATTATTTTTCCTCAAAAGTGGGGGAAAAATGTCCGGGCGAATGCAAAAAAAAAAAAAAAGTAAACTCACCTGTTACAGGCGCTTCTGTCACACCGCGGGAGCCCAGAAGAAGACAGAGGAGCGACGGGCTCTGTCTCTGTCCCCGCCGCTGCGATCGCTGCGCCGCTGTCTTTTACCGGCAGCGATGGGGCCAGAGACAGCCCCTGTCGCTCCTCCATCTGCTGCCTCTTCCGGTTTCAGCAGATGCGAGCACCCAGGTCAATACTCGGTGCAGGCCACACCCACCCGCTGCCCTGACCTGGGTGTTCATCTGTGCCCAGGAAGAGGTAGCACATGGAGGAGCGGCGGGCGCTGTCTCTGGCCCAGCTGCTGGCATCGCTGCCGGTAAAAGACAGCGATCGCAGCAGCGGGGACAAGGACAGAACCCGCCGCTGATTCTTACTGGCCGGCTCCGTGAATCGGGTGGGCATGGCCCGGTGCAGGCCACGCCCACTGGATTCACGGAGCTGGCCGCTCAGCTAGGGGAATGCCACACTACCTATTACCCAAAATAACCAGCCCGGGACCAGTTATGCAGGGCTTGTAGAAACAGGGAGCAGGGGCCAGCTTTTGTGGCCCCTGGCCCTGCAGGCTACAAGCCTGCATAGCCCGTGGGCCCGGGCTCTTCTGCCCTCCCCTGGGCTTTGGGGAGGCAGGTAATGGGGTGTTCCGGGGGTTAATGGCAAGTCACCTGCTAGCCGCAGGTGACTTGCCAGCCTGCAGCCTTGTGAACTGGTATAGGGATCTCTTGGACCCCTTACCAGTTCACAAGGGGTTAAGTGTAAAAAAAAAAACACCACACACACAGAGAAAAAATATTTTATTATTTTTTAATACTTACCTCCCATACATCTTGCTCTGTGTCCCTTGGCAGTCACTGGCTTCTGCTCACCTGCTGGAAGCCTTTTATAGCTGCTGGGTGACAGAACATAAGGGGTTAATTAAAAAAAAAATGACATGGGGTCCCCCTTACCCGAAGTAACCAGCCCGGGACCAGCTATGCAGGGCTTGTAGGAACAGGGCACAGGGGCCAGCTTTTGTGGCCCCTGGCCCTGCAGGCTACAAGCCCGCATAGCCCGTGGCCACGGGCTCTTCTGCCCCCCCCCTGGGCTTTGGGGAGGCAGGTAATGGGGGTGCTGGGGGTTAATGGCAAGTCACCCGCTAGCCACAGGTGACTTGCCAGACCCCCGAGCCTTGTGAACTGGTATAGCGGCAAGATGGCGGCGCCCGTCGAGGAGGACGGAGCCAGCTGGAGAGCCAGGGGGGGCAATCGGAGGCCCCCCTGGTGAAGAGGAGACCCTGCGGGAGCGATCGAGCATTGAGGTAAGTTAATGTCATTTTTATTATTTTTACATGTATTTCGGCGGCTGCTGAAGGGGGGGTGGCTATTCTGGGCCCTCCCCTGCACCCGGGGGGGGCCTGGGTGGGGGATCGAAGCCCCCCCAGATGAAGAGGAGACCCGGCCGGATCGAACAAGGGGTCAGGTGAGTGTTTTTTTTTTTTTTACTTTTACTGTAGCAGGGGGAGAAGTCAAGCACGTAGATTCTACGTGCTTGGCACTCAAGTGGAGTGAAAGCAAGCACGTAGAATCTACGTGCTTGGCACTGAAAGGGTTAAAGCTCAAACTATGCTGAAAAAATATTGAATTTTCCAAGAAAATCCCTGGACATTCCTTCAAATATCAGTTAAACATGTAAAGCACAAAACAGTGAAAAAAGGTCTGGCAACAGAGCGTGACAAATCTCCAGGTAGGTTGACAGTGCAAGGGTTAATACTCGAGGAGTCGCAGTGGAGGGAAGGCATATGCTAGGTTTAAACCGACCAAGGTAGGGCTAGGGCATCTATTGCTAGAGGATCCCTGACTCTGCTAGAGGATTCCGGTCTCTGGGAACAAATCTCTTGACCAGGTTGTGATGTGAAAAAACCCTACATTCCCCATCAATCGTCCTGATGAAGAGAACACCCCCCCGACCCAGCATCATTTTGCTAAACTAAGCTTGAACTTTGTCCACTGCTGGAAATTAGCTTGGGGAGATGCATAGGACGTTCAGCTTCACCCACTTCCTTGAGTGCCAAATTGCTCCTGGTGCCATCCTGATGGTTGATTTAGGCAACTGCTTTTAGGATGCTGTGACAGACTCTCTGCCCCTTTGGACTTTACACAGGTTCATTACTTTCCTTTTCTTAAGCATGTTACAGAGTGCCAGTGTATTGATTGATTACGTTATTCATTGTTCTGACTGCCATTGTATTGATTGATTACATCACAGACAATGGCATTGTTCGGATTGAGTGTATTACATTGTGACAGACTCTCTGCCCCTTTGGACTTTACACAGGTTCATTACTTTCCTTTTCTTAAGCATGTTACAGACTGCCAGTGTATTGATTGATTACGTTATTCATTGTTCTGACTGCCATTGTATTGATTGATTACGTCACAGACAATGGCATTGTTCGGATTGAGTGTATTACAGACGTCTATTGTATTGCTGATTGCGTCACCGGCAGAGTTGAGGGATTGTGTGCCCTGCTGCTATTGGTCGGTGTGTGTGTCATGCAATGGAGACTTGTGTATATAAGGCCTAGAGTGGCACTAATAAAGTTCACTTCACCTTCACCCTCAATACTGAAGTTCTGTCTCTTATTGGGGGAAACGCTATATTACAATTCACTAGCCCTTGTAAGGGCTGTTCCTGGTTCCTCACGGACGACTCTGGAATTCCAGCAGCAACTCTCACCATTGGGAAAGGACGTCTCGGGCGGTGAAGCCCTCCGGCGATAAGGGTTATCGCTACAGATGCCTGCCAGAATCCTGACCAGAAGACCCTTTAACTGTTTGGTTCATTGTCTATGTCCGACGGTAGGATCACCCTCAACTGCAAAATGTTTATGTTTAATTTGAGTTAAATAGCTTCCCTATGATTGCTCAATAATCTGTTTATGGGTCTGTATGGATCACCCTTAGACCTCTTAGAAGGATCTAGTGGTCAGGTAGCTGCAGATGGAGGGAGAGGGGGACAGTCCCACAATTGGCAGCTAGTGTTTCCACTGCTGTGGCTTAATATGAGCGGGGGAGGGGGGGGACAAGGGGCTCCAGGCAATCAGCGATTGCACGGGATACAATTGCAGAAGAACATTTTGCAGTGAGTGGGTTGGGGTGGGAGCAAGGGTTCACAAGAGTAAGGTATACTATGTATTCTTGAAATTCTAGTAGTCATAATATAAGAAAAAAAATTGAGTGATATCAAAATTAGATGATATTAATTGCTCAGCCCATAGCATGTTTTTTTATCTTTTTTATCCTTTTACTACAGTAATAGCCAGAATTACGTTTTCTAAGAAGTATTGCCGGGATGCTTTTAGGAAACATCACTGAATGCAAGGTTATGCAAACTCTAGTACAAAATGGTTCCCACAACTAGGAGATGCCACGCCAATTCTAATTACAGTCTTTTGTGAAGCTTTGCTGCCTGTCAGACATAGCAGGGGCATGCACCCACCAAAATGTTATAACTATTTTGGTCCTGCGGCCAGTGATCGGCAAATGATGGCCATGTCCCTGCCCCAGAGCTAGATTAAACTGGCATTTGTTGGCTGGAGTAGCTAATAAACCATCACTGTTTCCCATGTCACTGACACAGGATTGTAACCATATAAAACTAACCTCAGGCACAGACACCTTGCTCAGCAATTAGTCAGGGTAGGGGGGGGGTGTTAGCTGCTTTTTTAATTTGCATTAAAAAAGAAAAATAATTAAACAGCCACACAATAGCTTCTAACATGTGTATAAATAATGTGGCGATAGAAAAAGGAAAAAATATCTGCCTTTCTTTTAAATTGTATAATGACAATGGCTCAGTCCATTTGCTGAATAGGGGGATCTGCTGGGTTGCATTTAGTGAGCTGCTTCATTTAGCCCACTGGTCTCCTAGCAACACTTTACCTCAGAGGCTGACACTGTAATCAGTGGTAACGGTGTGTGTGAGGTGCTGCTTTTGTTATGAGACAAGGTGACTCAAATGTGTAAAATCTATACAAAATAAACTAAACTGACTGAAAATGACTGAAATTCTTCTTTGAATAACTGTGCAGGAAAATCTAAAAGGTATTAAAGTGGAACAAAACCCTGAGTGGCCGACCCTGAAGTCTATAAGACCCGGCCATTGACCTTCCCCCTTGGGCATTCTAAATCGGGATGCCCCACTGTGTGAAACGACCCCTGGATAACCACAGATCCCCCCATTTTTCTGGCGCGCTCACGCAGATAGTCATTTAGACAGGCCAGGCGGCATGGTTACTGCTCAGGCTCCCCATCTGCGTGCAAACAGAGCTGATTGGATGAGATCCCGAGCATGCGCTGTGGGACAGGGAAAGGTACTTTTCACAGGCGAACTTGGGGATTTCACAAATCAGGGCATCCCAAGTCGGGATGCCCCTAGGGGCACAAAACAAAACTCCAGGTGAAAATCCTGGGTTGGGCTTTGCTCAAAACACACAAAGCTGTAAGAAAGTTCATATGGAAAAATGTGTTGTAAGAATATGAAAGAGAAAATGGTAAACTGAAAGATTCTGCAGCAGAGCCAACATGAAGGGAAAACTCTCAAAATAAAAAATGTTTAGAGCAAAAAAAACTGGATGTAAACATAAAAATCCAATTCTGAAATAAAATAACCCCCCCCCCCCCAAAAAAAAAAAAACAACTGGTGAGTCTGAGATTCGAACCAATGACTCTCTGGTTCAAACTGACATTGAATTTACCAATGAGCTAAATGACTTCTAGAGCTTTTCTTTCTGTTTTAGATATAGGAGTTCTGGCCAGGCAATGTTGTTATCTTATGCTGGACAGCTTCCAGCACTGAACAGCTGTGCTTTGTTACATTGTTTCCCTCTCTCCTCAGCGTGGAACAGGCCAGAGTGTCGGGCCCCGACACTCAGCAGACATAAACATGAGCTATTAGTCTCCAGCTGCACAACACATACATCATTTTTTTCTAAATTTGTAATTCTTACTCCAACACTTACCTAAATTCAAAGTACCATTTAAATATAAGTCACCAAGAAAAATTCGCGATACTGCTCCATTAAACATTGTAATATCTTTACATTAACATCACTAGAAGGTATCCACTTACCTCAGCCTGGTTACATCAGCTTCTTTTTGAACTAGTTCAGTTTGTTTAACCGCAACTTGTGAAGACAGGCTGCTTACTTTATTGCGCATAACCTCCAACTGACTACTGGCTTCTTTAAAATGCATTTCTAGACTCTGGAAAACACACACACAGCAAAAAATGATGAATAAAGGCCTTCTAGGTGGTATCGTTCTCGCCTTCAAAATGTGAGTACCATGCCCACCATTGTTCACTTTGCCACATATGACTAAAAGCATTGATAAAACTGAGGAAATCTATAGATAAAAGGCTAAAGCCCATTAACTGGATCCCTATCTTTCAGTTTCAACTACTGTTAACTGAAAGTAGATTCAGTCAACATTTAAAAAAAAGAAACATTTTTAATGGTTAAACCCTTGATAGTGTGCATAGTAGTTGTATTTCATTTGAAAATGTCATAAAGTGCTCTTTTGAGTTTGGGGTGTCTGCAAATACATTTGTGGTACCACTGTAATTGGGAGGGATTTTTACTTACATTTTTTATTATAATAAAAAGTGAAACAATTTAAAAATGATACTTTAACATATTTCACACAAAAATATTTTGGAGGCACTGACAAAATCACAAACAAGACATTTCATGTCACAACATAAACCCTGCCAAAAAACAATATAATTTTCCTGAAAATTCCTTCAAAAGCTAAACATGTATAACGCAAAATGGTGAAAAATACCATTTTGTGAGTACTCACCTGAAAAATGGATATTGTTGGTGTGCCACACACCCCGCTTCACTTCTAAATATTCTTCACTTAATGGGTTAACTCACCGCCAGGTGACGTAGTGCAGAGAGGAAGTCTTGTAACGAGCCCCCTTCCGGCCTATATATACCTGGTACCTCCCTTCAATCACCAGTATATTAAAAAAGCAGAAAGACAAGGTACCAGTATTCCACCGGTAACCTCAAAATCAATTTTGATATAAATAAAAAGGCTTCACCATATAAAGGCTTCGGAAATACCGAAAAGGGTGGGAGTGAAGCGGGGTGTGTGGCACACCAACAATATCCATTTTTCAGGTGAGTACTCACAAAATGGTATTATTCTTGGTGTGCCACACACCCCGCTTCACTTCTAAATATTCTTCACTTAATGGGACATCCAAAAGCAGTGTCCACAAGGGATGGGCATCTCAAGGCCAGGTGAAGCATAACTTAAATGACTGCAGTCTGCAGAACTTTGCGGCCAAAAACAGCATCCGCTGAGGCTCGCACATCAACCTTGTAAAACTTAGAAAAAGTATGAACAGAAGACCAAGTGGCGGCCTTACAAACTTGTTCAACAGAAGCTTGGTGCTGAAAAGCCCAAGACGCCCCAACGGCGCGAGTAGAATGAGCAGTGATATGAAAAGGGGGAACTCTTCCCTTAGCAGAATAGGCCGCAGTAACGGCCTGACGTATCCACTTGCTAATGGCAGATTTGGCTGGTGCCAAACCCTTCTTAGGCCCATGGGGCACAACAAAAAAGGAATCCGTCCTACGAAAAGGAGACGTGATAATCAAGTAGTACTTAACACAGCGTACTACATCCAAACAATGCAAAACCCTCTCTTTGTCATTCTTAGGATTAGGACACAAGGAGGGAAGAACAATATCTTGGTTCAAATGAAAAGCAGAAACAACCTTAGGAAGAAAGTCTGGCTTGAACCGAAAGACCACTTTATCCTGATGCCTCTCAAAGTAAGGCGTCTGGATAGACAAGGCCGCCAACTCCGAGACACGCCGGACCGAAGTGATTGCTACCAAGAAGACAATCTTCTGAGTCAGGGTAGACAAAGCAATATCTTGCAAAGGCTCAAAAGGAGGAGCCTGAAGAGCAGAAAGAACCAAATTCAAATCCCAAACCGGGAGTAATGGTTTCCTGGGAGGCCGCACATGCGTAACCCCCTGGAAAAAAGTTTTAACTAAAGGCTTAAGCGCAACACGCTTCTGAAAAAAGATAGATAAGGCAGAGACCTGCCCTTTCAACGTACTTAGCTGGAGACCAGAGTCCAGCCCTGATTGTAAAAACTCCAGAATCCAGAAACTCCTGGAGACCGAAAAGACCCTACAAGGAAAAGATCTTATCTCACACCAAGCAATATAGGCTTTCCAAGTCCTATAGTAGGTGATGGAAGAAGACCTCTTCCGGGCACTGATCAGAGTCTTAATGACTGAATCAGAAAGACCCTCCTCCTTCAGGATGGAGGTTTCAGCAGCCAGGCCATCAAACCCAGCGCTGGTAAATTGGGGTAACACAATTGACCCTGAGTGAGCAGATCGGGCCGAAGAGGCAGAACGAACTGGTCCACTGCCAGCCGAACGATGTCTGCGAACCTCACTCGCCTTGGCCACCTTGGGGCCACGAGAACGGCGGACACCTTTTCCAGAGCCAACTTCTGAAGCACCCTGCCCAGCATGGGCATCGGAGGAAACAGGTATAGAAATCCCAGAACTCCCCAGCTCAGGGACATGGCGTCCACTGCCAGAGCCAGAGGATCCTGGGAGAGCGACACGAAGTTCGGGAGCCTGCGAGAGGCAAACGGGTCCACCTCCGGGGTCCCCCATCGGAGACACAGTGAGCGAAACACCCGAGGATTGAGAGCCCATTCTTCCAGACGGGGAGAGCCCCTGCTCAACCGGTCCGCTACCTGGTTCTTCACCTCTGGAATGTAAACCGCCGAGAGACAAGGAACATGGGACACGGCCCAGGTCAGGATCAGGGACACTTCTCTGAGAGCACTCAGACTGCAAGTCCTTCCCTGATGACCGATGTAAGCCACCGCTGTTTGATTGTCTGAACGCACCTGGACCGGAAGGCCCAGAACGTGCTGAGTCATGAGAGCAAGCACCCGACGGATAGTTCTCAGTTTCACAATATTGGTGGGTAAGTGGGCCCTTTGAGGTCCCCACTGCCCCTGAAACTGCAGCTCCTTCCAGAATCCGCCCCATCCCGACAAACTGGCATCTGTGGTGACAATTTCCCAAAGGAGGGTCAGGAAAAACCTGCCCTACACCAGATTGGTCGAGACCAACCACCACAGGAGGGACTGCCGGACCCGGGAGGACAACTGGAAGGACTGATCCAGCGACCGAGGCTGCTGGTCCCAAGACGCTAACAGAAAAAGCTGAAGCGTTCTCGTGTGAATTTGGGCAAAAGGAAGAAACACACCGTGTTGATGAGAGTCCAGGCCGGGACGAACCGACCCATCTCTCTCGGGGACTGCGAAAAGACTGGAGTAGAAACCGAGGCCCATCTCTAAGCGCGGCACCGGCCGGATGACCGCCATCTCTAACAGATTCCCTACCGACGCCAGGAGCCCCTGCGTGGCCAGAGGATCGATGGGCACCCGAGACCGAACGAACCGTGAAGGAGGGTGAGACTCGAATTCCAGGTCGTAATTGGCCGACACTACCTCCTGGATTCATCTGCCTGGAACCACTTGGTTCCAAACCTGGGAGAAGTGTCGCAATAGTCCCCCCACCCGCACGGGTGAGGGCAGCCCCTCATTGCTGAGTGGGCTTATCAGCAGGTTTGGGCTTGGTGCCCCAGGACTGAGCGGGCCGGCCACGGCCCCTCCCCCGAGTCCAACCTGCACCTCTGGTAGCGGGAAAGGAAGCACCCCTGCCCGCTCTGAATCCTCGAAAGGAAGGCCTACCGGAACCTGCCCCCCTAAAGGGGCCACGAGGCCTCTTGCGTTGTGGCATCTTACCACCCTTTGCGACTGAATCAATTTTCTCCCCAAACAGACGCAACCCCAAAAAGGGGAGAGCTGTGAGCACCTTTTTAGACGCCGCGTCCGCCGACCACTGACGCAGCCATACCGACCTGCGAATAGCCACCAGCGTAGCCGCTGCCTTGCTACTCATAGCCAGCGCATCGTCCTGAGCGGATAGGACATAAGACACAAAAGATTCACACTGCTTAAGCGCAGTAAACCGTTTACAAGCGGGATTGAGATGCTCATATAGCCCCTGAATTAAAGACTTAATCGCCAATAGAAGAAGGGCTGAAGCACACACCGGGCTCAACGCTGACCCGGAGTAAATAAAACCATGGCGAGCGTATTGGTCAATCCGACGATCTTCCCCATCTTTAGGGACAGTGGTCTCCGCAGACTGTACCATAGCCGTGCTGGAGAGCCCTAGCACAGGGGTATCGACGTCAGGAGGGACAGACCAAAGCTTTACCAACTCTGGCGGGAAAGGATAACGCTTTTCCCAACTGGAAGGAATTCCAGATAACCGCGTGGGATGTTCCCATTCCTTAAGGACCACCCTCTCAAAGTGGTGTTGTCTGGGAAAAACCCAACACGGCTGAGGCTCCTTAAACAACTGACCCTTTGGCAGGGTGGCAGCCTCAGGCGGATCTAAATTCAAAATTTTAAACATTTGAGCCAGAATGGAGGGGGTGTCAACAACAACCCCCTCCGACCAATCGCCAATCACATCAGCCTCAAGCTGATCTGCAGGCTCATCTGACTCCAACAGGAATTCATCCTCATCCGGGGATCCATCGGACCATTCCACAGGCTCCATAACTCGTCCTGTGGAGCCGAAGGTACCGGAGTCAGGTGCCTCCGTTTTGCAGCGGCCTTTAACCCTGCTTTAACGGGCACTACTTTCCGGGGGCTGGGCTGTGCCGCCACCTCGGAATGCGAATCCCCACTTTTGACAGTGTCATGCGGGGTCCGGAACAGGGAGGGAGAGGTAGGAGATGATGAAGGATGCGATGGGCCCGCAGTCGAAGCAACGGACTGGCGCGCAATAGTCTGCTTTGCACAAGGGATGCAAATAAAGACATCATCAGCTGGGAGTAGAGCCCCACAACCTACGCACCCCCCGAAGCAGAACCGTTTCCGGCAATAACGGAAGCCTCCATATGGTGATTTATGGTATTCGCAATATTTGGGTTCTTAAGGCATAAGCCAACCCGGGATGCCCCCTTATTTGTAAATGTCCCGGAAGGGAGGATTTTTTTTTTTTTTTTTTTTAAATTAAGGTCCCCTTTAATAATATATATATATATATATATATATATATATATATATATATATATATATATTTATGTATATATGCATTTATAAATATCCCAATTAATAGACAAGGACTAGCCAGGCAAAATAGAGCCGGAGGGCCACCATAAACAGGGATCCCGGGATCTGTAAGGCAAGAGAAACCACAATCAGATCCTCACATGTGTGCAACAATCATATATGCATGGCACCAAAGTGCCTTTAAAAATGAGCAACAGCCATGCCCCCTAATAAAAAATAACTCCCCACCATATCCATTACAAGAAGATATGCAATTCCCACTCAATGGCCCCACCCAGGTGGGGCCGCTTACCTGGACCAGGCGAGAGCAGCAGCCAGGAGCCGCAGCACAGGAGAACCAAGTGCGGCCGCGCGCCCACGTGACTTCCCCCTTTGAAGGGAAGTGAAGCTGGGGCCGCCGCATGACGCCGCCGGCGCCGCGCCCCCCGTCGCCGCGTCACCGGGACCCGCCCCCTACGCTGATCAGTGCGGCCAATTCAGCTGGGGATTACACCAGATGGGCCACTACACGTGCGCCCAGGCAGCGGAGGGGGGGAAAACAACAAAGACCGCATAGCGCAGCCTATGCAAAAATAAAACACATACAGTGCCAGCGGGGAAGGGGGGAGGGGGGAGGCGGAAGGGGGCCATTTAAGCAATAGTCTGCTTTGCACAAGCGGCAAGCCACCTACCCAGCGCGGTCTGCCATCCAAGCAGACCTAAACCAAAGTGAACAAAGAGCGCACACATGCTGAAGTAAGCTCAATGCATAACATGAACACACACACATGTTGTAATAAAGTTATACTAGTGAAAAACACAAACTTAATGCACACCCTCAACCCCCCCCCCCCCCCCCCCCCCCAGTGAAGGGAGAAGGGACCGTAACGGGAGAGAAAGGGGCTACGGGGACCCTCGGGACAGGGGCATCCCATTTCCGGATCACCATGCCGGATAGCCGCATTGCCCCACGCATGAGGTCGAGCGGTAGGAGATAAGCTCCTAGGCACTTAAAGTGCCGTCTACCATTTGCCCAGCGAGCAGCCTAGGCTGGGAGGCTTCCATTCCACCATTAAGGTAAAAAACACTCAAACCGGGCAGAAATAGACCAAAAGGGGGGTGCCGGGGTAAGAACCCCGGCCTACCTGTAAGCAGGAGACTTCAATCTTCTGTCTTGTCGTCAAGCAGAGAGAAAAATACTGGTGATTGAAGGGAGGTACCAGGTATATATAGGCCGGAAGGGGGCTCGTTACAAGACTTCCTCTCTGCACTACGTCACCTGGCGGTGAGTTAACCCATTAAGTGAAGAATATTTAGAAGTGAAGCGGGGTGTGTGGCACACCAAGAATAATGGTCTGGCAACAGTGGGTGACAGAATCTCTAGATAGGCTGGAAGTTAAAGGGCAATTCTTTTCTCAATGTCATTTTTAAGAATTTCTATTGTATGCCAAAATAATGCTCTCATGGTGCTGAGCTTCTCTGTTAAATATTATTATTTTCTATTTGTTTGCAACTCTATGCTACAAAATAAAAAAGTATTTTCTTTGGCAACAATGTGTTTACCTTAGTAACATACACCAAAGTGGTGTGTTTGGTGTACAGAACAGAAACTTCCTGACCCTGGCTTGCTAATCATCTGATTGCTGTGATGACCATTCTTGAGCTCACAGGTTTAACTGCTCAAATTCAGCCTCTTCTGGTGTGGAGATCACAATCTTGTGTTTCAGTAGATAAAGGATAGCTGGCAGTGTTCTCACCTAGAGAGGTCATTATTGCAGCTTCAGTTTGTCAAATTTGCTGATGAGCACACCTGTTAAGGATTCTCTACAAAGTACTCTTTACGCAAGGGCAGAAAAGCAATTGCCACTCCCACTTGAGAAACACAGAGCCACAGGAATATAAAATACTTAGAAACAGCATGCGGATAAGTAAAATAGATGTTACAGAACAAATGTTTATTTTACATAACAAGTGGAAAACAATAAGGCAGAACACCAAAAGCCTGGAAAGGGGCGTTTTCCTTTAATAACTTTTTAAGATCGGCATGGCATGGTAGATAGGTAAATATAAATCCATGATAAATTAGGTCCGCAATTAAAGAGACCTAAACATTTGTTTTACGATGAGGCAGGCATAAAATCAGTCCGTGGCAAGATGTACAACGAAGTTTTGCAGGTTACCTTAAAAGGAGTAGAAAGAGCAAAGATGATGTGCAAAGAGCAGTGACCTTACATCAAATAAGAGCACATCAACTGTGGAATATGGTTGTGATTAGTTGCAATGGGTCACTGTACTTTGGCTCATTGAGGAGCCTACTTGCAGAGTTTTTAACGTACACCATCCTTTGCAAATATACTTAAAAACACATTTAACCCTTTCGCTGCCAGCCTACCTGGAGTTTTTGTCACCGTTTGTTGCCAGACCATTTTGCACTATTTTGCGCTCCCCATGTTCAAATGTAATTTTTGAAGGGATTTCCAGGGATTTCCCAGGAAAATATTGTTTTTTTCAGCATAGTCTGGGCTTTAACATGAAATGTCTTGTTTGTCATTTTTTAGGTGTATTCTCAATATTTTGGGGTGAAATATGTGAAAAAAAAATTCTATTTTTTCACTATTTGTAGTGTTTTTTGTAATAAAAAATGTAAGTTTGTAAAAAAAATCTTATTGCGTGTGAAATCCCAATTTCTGCCGGTTACAACGTTACCACATATGTATAGGTAGACACCCTTTCCTGCCCAGGAGACTCCCCCAAACTGAAACAGCGCTTTAGGGAATTTTCAGATAAAATACAACTATGCTATGCGCACCTTGCAGTTTTTCCAGAAAAACAACCAGTTACATTTGAAATACCCTC
This sequence comes from Gastrophryne carolinensis, assembly GCA_027917425.1. Classification (NCBI taxonomy): domain Eukaryota; kingdom Metazoa; phylum Chordata; class Amphibia; order Anura; family Microhylidae; genus Gastrophryne; species Gastrophryne carolinensis. The sequence continues at coordinate 360,337,103 of CM051234.1, forward strand.
AACAAAATATATATTCTCTGGAAGTACACACCTCAAGCTTTCTAGGTGTACCAGGCTTGTTGATGTGGCCACAGTTTTCTGGAAGTAATATCTTGTTTTATTCTGTTTTTTACAATATTATTATAAAGTAAAAAAAATAAATAAAAACATTTTTTTTTAGAAAATTGCCTCCTTTATTTTAAATGTATTTTAGTAAAGAAAACCATATTGCATATGAAAGCCCCATTTCTACCGATTAGAACGGTACCACATATTTATGTGTGTTCCTGCCCAGGAGACCCCCCCCCCCCCCCAAACTGAAACAAGTACTTTATAACATTTACAAATAAAATACAACTACCATCCACACTACAAAGGGTTAAATCGAGAAAAGGGGGGGGGGCATTTTTTGGGGTGGAATTTTAAGGGTCCCCCTTACCCGAAGTAACCAGACCAGGACCAGCTATGCAAGGCTTGTAGAAACAGGGCGCAGGGGCCAGCTTTTGTGGCCCCTGGCCCTGCAGGCTACAAGCCCGCATAGCCTATGGCCACGGGCTCTTCTGCCCCCCCCCCCCCCGGGCTTTGGGGAGGCAGGTAATTTGGGGTTCCGGAGGGTTAATGGCAAGTCACCCGCTAGTTGCAGGTGACTTGCCAGCCCCCAGCCTTGTGAACTGGTATAAGGGGTCTCATGGACCCCTTAACGATTGACAAGGAGTTAACAGTAAAAAAAAAAAAAAAAAAAAAAAAAAAAACACACACACACACAGAATAAAAAATACAATTCTGTGATTACTCACCTGTAGAATTGGTACAATTGAGTATACAGTACGTCCTGCTCCAGATATAATACTTACTATCGGGTAATGCTCCGTCAGATGGCGCTGGACTGCAGAGACATCGAAAACAGGCTCCTCCCGGCCCCTCAAATACCCAGGGACCTCCCACAAATCCCCAGCATTGAAAAGCAGTTAACGAGAAGCCGGGAGAATTAAAACAACCCAAACTAGTAACTATAACAATAATAACAATCACCATACAGGGGATCCAATGATAATGCAAAACCAAGGGTGGGGTGGAGCAGGACGTACTGTATACTCATAATACCAATTCTACAGATGAGTAATCACAGAATTGTATTATTCTTAGTATACAGTACGTCCTGCTCCAGATATAATACTTACTTACTATCAGGACATCCAATAGCAGTGTCCATAAAGTAGGGTGGGATCCCTAAAAAGGTAACAGCAGACAGTTTAAACCACTGCCGCCTGCAAAACCTTGCGGCCAAAAACAGCATCAGCTGAGGCCCTAACATCAACCTTGTAAAACTTTGAAAAGGTATGAACAGTAACCAAGTAGCGGCCTTGCAAACTTGTTCAACAGAAGCCTGGTGCTGAAAAGCCCAAGAGGCACCAATAGCACGCGTAGAATGAGCAGTAAGGCGGAAGGGAGGATTCTTCCCCTTAGCAGAGTAGGCATGAATCACAGCCTGACGAATCCACTTGCTGATAGTAGACCTTCCTAGGGCCAGAAGGGACCACAAAAAGAGCATCAGTTTTTCTGAAAGGTGCAGTAACCACCAGATAGTACTTCAGACACCTAACCACATCCAAAGAATGCAAAACAATGGAAGGCAGACACTACCTTAGGCAGAAAATCTGGCTTGAAACGAAACACCACCTTGTCCTGGTGTCTCTCATAGTAGGGGGGCTGAATGGAAAGCGCCGCCAACTCAGACACACTCCTGACAGAGGTGATAGCCACCAGAAAGACAACCTTGAGCGTAAGAATGGCCAGGGTAGCATCCTGCACAGGTTCAAAGGGAGCACCTTGCAAGGCTGACAAAACCAAGTTCAAATCCCAAACAGGCACCATAGGCTTACGTGGGGAACGCACATGAGTGACCCCCTGGAAAAAAAGTCCTGATCAGAGGGTGCTGAGCAAAGGACTTCTGGAAGAAAACAGCCAGGGCAGAGACCTGCCCCTTCAGAGTACTAAGTTGGAACACCATGTCCAACCCATGCTGAAGGAACTCCAGAATCCTGGGAATAGAGAACACACGACAGGGAAGAGACTTAGACTCACACCAGTCAATGTAGGCACGCCAAACCCTGTAGTAAATGGAAGAAGACTTCTTCCTAGCCTTTATCATGGTATCAACCACTGAGGTAGACAGCCCCTTCTCCATCAAGATGGAGGTTTCAGCAGCCAGGCCGTCAAAGCCAGAGTTTGTAAATTGGGATGGCATAGGGAGCCCTGAGTGAGCAGGACTGGCACCATGGGAAGAACGTACTGATCCACTGCCAGCCGCACCACGTCTGCGAGCCACACTGTTCTTGGCCACCTGGGGGCCACCAGAATTGTTGGCACCCCTTCCAGAGCAATCTTGCACAGAACCCTGCCCAGCAGAGGGAATGGAGGAAAGACATACAGGAACTGAAAGTCCTGCCATGACATTGCTAGGGCATCCACGGTCAAGGCCAGAGGATCCTGGGACAGGGAGACAAAGGCCAGGAGCTTGTGATTGTGACGGGACACAAACAGATCCACATCTGGTTGGCCCCAACGGTGACAAAGAGATTGGAACACCCTGTTGCATAGCGACCATTCTCCCTGGTGAGAGGTCCCCCTGCTCAGAGAGTCTGCCAGGAGATTTTCCACCCCCTGGATGTACACAGCTGATATGCAGGGGACATTGGTCTCCGCCAAGGTCAGGATCAGAGACACTTCCTGGAGGGCCCCCTCCCTGATGTTTGATGTAGGCAACTGCCGTCTGGTTGTCCGAGCGCACCTGAACAGGCAGGCCCCGAAGGTAAGTAGTCAACTGAGCCAGGACTAACCTGACTGCCCGCAGCTCCAAGACGTTGATAGGTGTGTGGGCCTCCTGAGGGCCCCACCTCCCCTGGAACCGCAGGGACTTTCAGAAACCGGACAGACTGGCATCCGTGGTGACTGTCTCCCAGGAAGGGGTCAGAAAGGATCTGCCCCCCAACAGGTTCCTTGAGTCCATCCACCACGAGAGGGACCTCCTGACCAGGGGGGAAAGCACACAGACCCTGTCCAGGGACGCTGGATCCTTGTCCCACCCTGACAAGAGGTGGAATTACAGAGGCCTCAAGTGGAACTGAGCATAAGGGACCGCCTCGAAGCACGCCACCATCAGGCCCACCAGCTGCATTCCCTGCCCGATGGAGGGATGATGACAAGATAGCAGGAACTGGATCTGTGCAATCAGACTGTCCACCTTCTGTTGAGGAAGGAAAATCCTTGCCTGAACTGTATCCAGATTCATTCCTAGGAAGGGAGTCACCAATAAGGGGGACAGCGGAGACTTGGGGTAGTTGATCACCCATCCAAAAGACTCCAGGGTGGACACCACCAGTTGAGTATCCAATTCTGCCTGATGTAGAGATTGGGATGTGATGAGAATGTCGTCCAGATAAGGCAGCATGCGGACGCCCTGAAACCTGAGCAGCTTGGTGAACACCCTGAGGTGAGACCAAAGGGCAATGCCACAAACTGGTAGTGTTGATCCTCCAGAGTGAACCTGAGGAACCTTTGATGACCTGGAAATACAGGGACATGAAGGTAAGCATCTTTGATGTCCACAGAAGTCATGAAATCCCCTGGGCGCAGGGAACTGATGGCAGAGCGCAGAGTTTCCATGCGAAAGCGCCTGCTCCTGACAAATTTGTTAAGGATCTTCAAGTCCAGGATGGGCCTGAGTGACCCATCCTTTTTGGGTACTGTGAATAGGTTGGAATAGAAGCCTCTGCCTTTTTCTCTTAAGGGGACCTTGCAGATGACCCCCAGCTCCAGGAGGCCTGGCACTGCTTGTACTAGCTCCTGAGCTGACACAGGGTCCGGAGGAATCCGGGATCTGATTAATTCTGGGGGGGGGGGGGGGGGGGCAGGCAGCAAACTATCTTGTAACCGGAGGACACTACCTCCTGAATCCACCGGTCTGAGACATGAAGCCTCCAGACATGAGCAAAGTGCTGCAGCCGTCCCCCCACCTGGATGGGTGAGGGCGCCCCATCATGCCTGGGAGAGGACTTAATCTTGGGGCCCCAGGAAGAGCCAGGACGTCCACGTCCTCTGCCCCTACCCCAGAAGTCTCCCCGGGCCCCAGTAAAAGGAAACCCCCCCTCCCTTTTCTAGCACCACGGTAGGGGGAGGAGAAGGAGCCCTGACCCCGAAAGGGCCGAGACTGCCGCCTGCGCTGGGGTAACCTGCCTTCCTTAGCAAAAAGGTCCAGGCGGTCCCCAAACAGGCGTAGTCCTTTGAAGGGAAAACCAGTGAGGGCCTTCTTGGCAGCGTTGTCAGCAGCCCACTGGCGTAGCCAAACAGAGCGGCGTATAGCCACCACAAGGGCAGATGTTCTGGCACATATTCTAATGGTGTCACCCAAGGCAGAGAGGACAAAATTTACAAAAACATCACAACTAGAGAGTGCATTAAACACCTCACAAGGCAAATCATCAGGGGCACTATCAAGTATATTTCTGAGCAGGGTCCTAATGGCTACAGCCGTAATGGCCGAGGCACAGACAGGGCGCAGCGCCGTCCCCACACATGCAAAGGCATGGGACACCAGCTGGTCAATGCGCCGGTCCTCAGCATCCCGCAGGGTAGTAGAGTCAGGGGAGTGCATGACAGAGGTGTTGGATAACCCCAGGACCGGGGAATCCACTTCGGGAGGGGATGACCAACACTTTACTACATCAGCAGAAAAGGGATACTTCCTATCCCAACTCTTAGGTACCCCGGAAAGTCTACTGGGCCGTTCCCATTTCTTGAGCACCAGGTTATTGAAATGTGCTTGCTCTGGAAATTTCAAGCGTGACTTAGCAGTATGAAAAAGTTCCCCCCTTTGTCTGGGAGCCGCAACAGGGGGGGAAATGGACAGAACCTCAAAAATCTGGCCCAGCAATCTATCAGTATCATCCAGGGCCCAGGGGTCAGAGCCAGAATCATCATGACCCCTGGGCCTCTCATCAGATGACCCTGAGTCAGAGAAAAGCTCCCCTTCGTTCGAAGGGGTATAGCCACATAAATGCCAAAACTAATCAGTTTCCATAAGAGTGACAATAGGCGTTAAGTGCCGCTTTTTAGCAGGGGCCTTACGCGCCAAGGTATTAGCAATTAACTTCTCAACACTAGCCAGTCTGGAAGACACATCAGGCTGAGAATCCCCACTAGTATGCAACTCAGTAGGAGTGAGATTTAAGCTTGGGGGGGTAGGTGAAGTGAGACGAGGTGCAGGCCCAGCCACTGGAAGGCCAGATTGCAGCGCAAGCACCTGCTCAGCACAGGGTACACAGACCCAAGCCTTGTCAGCGTCAACATGAGGCTGCCCACACGCTACACACAGCCTGGCTTGTCCCGAAGGAACCCCGGTCACATTATCCTGAAATGCCTCCATATGGTGATTATAGCGGCACTATAGGCCGATAGGGATTAATGCTAAATAGCAACCCGGGATGCCCCAATAACCCGCTAGGGAAGTGGGAGTAATTACACTAGGCCTCACAAGTTAACAAACTAATAGAGGGCCGGGAGAAGCCCGTCTGAAAGACACAATCAAATGAGCCGTAAGCAGACAATAATAAAAAAGTGGTAATGAAGCCCTGCTTACACAGAAGAATTAGGGGGGTGCTGTGCCAACAGCAATTGAGAGAGATATTTGCCTCAGAAACAAGGAGAAGCTTGCCTGTAATTTTTCACACACACAGACACTGACTAAACAGCTAATGTAGCAATTGCAGTCGTTGTGAGGGGAGCCGTTACCATGTATCTCTATGGTTGCGGTAGCTGCAAAAGCACTTGGTTTGGGGATATAATGTATACAATGTATTTTTTTCAAAGATGAGTCATTACAGCTGAAGGCTTACTACTGCTGGCTAGAAATAAGATTAAACAGAGCTATGAGGTAATTTTGACTGAGACTCTCTGTTTTTCAGAATCAGCTTCGTCATGAGCATGGCAAGATGGCCGCTGCCATGCATGTTTAAGACTGCAGAATCTGCCTGCTATTCCATACTGCAAGCTGTTAATCCCTCTCAATAAGCATATGTCACCGATTGCCACAAAGAGGCTTTAGGGGAATACATTCTTGACTGGAGGTCAGCTTTAACACATTTCTGACAACAGAATCATATATGCCTACTTAGAGATCGCGACAATTGTGTACAATAAATATATTTCATTACTTGGTGACCAATTTCTAATAATTCGAATATCTTTGACATTAGGCTATCTATACTCATCCATGTGACTCTTTCATGTGCCGCACTAGTCATTGGTGATTTCCATAAATAGATGCCAGATGGGTAATAACTTTACATAAGAAGCACCAAATAAAAAAGGAAAATGCTGACCAACATGTTAACCCATCTGCCCAGTTAAAAAAAAAATACACCCCCTGGGGTTAGTCACTTCTGGCAAACAGATACTATATTAATTGCATAATATTTGTTACATACTGGATCACAAAAAAAACAGCAAGGCAGTCAATTAAAGCAGAATTTTCAGGCCATCAGCCTTTAGGAGAAACCATAGCAGAGGAGGAGTACTGGGCCAGGCCAGAATTTATTTTTAAGTTTTAATTACTTTTATTTCTCTCAATAAAAACAAGATACAAATCATCTGTGTATCATATAGACAACAATCAGATTGCTTTATCATAGACAAGTTATTAATGAATACTGTGATTTAGAAGTCCTCAGTTGTGGTCCCTAATTAAAACCACATTTGTAATAATAGAGAAATGAGTCTAAATGATCATACATACTCTGCACATATCCTTCAAAACAGGATAAATGGAGTATAACAATAGAGGATGACAAAGGGAATGCAGACTTTGATTAGATTGAGCAAAATATGCCAGTCCTCCTTTTCCTGTACATCTATAGACACTCCAAATACCACTATTTCAGCACAATGCTGTACAGTTATAGCTACTGAATCTGGAGGATTAGTTAACACAAATGGGAAAACAAGAGAAATTACATGGAAAGGGAAAATGGAAACATCACTCAATCAATCCTGGGCCTGTGGAGTTAAAGCAATGTAAATGAATGTAAAAAACCATGTGGTAAGATTGTGCCACCAGGCCTGTTATTTACATGTCAGCATGCAATTTCCAAGTTTCTCATATTCCTGTGGCTCGGTGTTGCTAAAGTGGGCATGGGCTTACTGTCCTTGAGTAAAGCTCTACAGTATAGCTGCTTACCACAAATCCCAGAAGCCTTCCACTGATAAGGGTGAGATCCCCTCTCATCCCATAAACAGAACATGGAACAATCAGGCAGATGTAATCACCCTTTAGCTACTGTAACACAAGACAAAAAAACACTCACCTGAAAAAACTGAATTAGAGCAGGAGGGATTAAACCAGTGAGCTTAAGAATGTGGAGTCTATCTCTGACTGACATATAATACTGCCGACATGATGTGTGACTGCACCCTGAGTGGGATACCATTCAGAAGGCGGATCCAGTGTCCGAGGGATAGAAGAAACGCTTCAAGTTCCAACACATTTCTGAACAACTGACTCTCCTTTTAATCTCAACAGAGTATGATCCAAATTGCCTGTTGTCTTAGCAGGGCCATGATCCTCAAAAACATCTTGGTGAATACTCAGGGAGCTGCGGATAGTTCGAATGGTAGTACCACAAACTGGAAATTTTGAGATCCCAATGTGAATCTCAGATATTTCTTGTGTCCCAGAAATATTCGAATGTGAAGTAGGTGTCCTTGATGTCCACCGTCGCTAGAAAATCCCTCTGCTCCAGGGCAGCCACCACCGAGCATAGAGATTCTATGCGAAACGTTGTGAATGACAAATCTGTTTAAATGTAGCATTCGGTTCCTCTTTGGGACTATAAACAGGTTGTAGTAAAATCCCAGGCACCTCTCTGAGGTACTGGTTCTATGACACCCAGTTGGATCAAGTGATCCACTACCCTTCATAGGGCAACCGCCCTGGCCGGTGAGCAGACCAACCTGGACTATGGGGACTGACTGGGGGTGACGACCCCCACCCAGCAGGATGAGAATGTCCCTTCACATCTGAGTGTTTGGATTAGTGGTTGCTTTGGACTTTTGGGTCCATGTCGCTCTGGATTTGTTCTGAGGCAGTCGCCAGTAAAATCCTGCAGTATCTGGAATTTGAGGGATTGCCAATTCTCCTATTGGGGCAAAAAGAAAGATTAAAGACTTAGACTTCCTTATTTGTGGAAGCCAAGTGAATATCCCTCCAATGCCATTTTTGATCAACTCCGAATGTATATCCAAAAAAGATGGTCTCAATCAAAAGGAAGCTCAGCTAGACGTTTATTGGCTATATCTGGCTCTACCACACCGTGTGCGAAGACTAACCAGAAAAGAGGCAACTCTTGCCACCAAGCGACCCGCTGCATCCATTGACTTGAGTGTATAATGACACAGGCTCAAAAGCTAACTATTAAATGTCACTGTGGAAGAACCTGAACTACGCTCCTTAATGTGGCTGTGTGCTGCTTAAACCACTTGCAACAGACAAAACTGAATTAGCAATTGGGGATGCAAGTTAGGCACCATCATAACAAAGGCATGCCTGGCAAATTGATCTACACCTTGGTCAGTCTCATACTTTATTACCACACTATCAGACACTAGAATAACAAATGTCTAGCCAGACCAGATATGGGGTCATCCACCTCATGCGTTGTAAACCACCTCTTCTCCTAGGACTATGCAAAGGTAAAATGGGCTTCCAAACTCTTAGGCAAGTTAGGCAATTTATCTGGTCTGCTAAATTCCTTCTTCAGGATTTTGTTAAAATGGGAAGGACAGTTTAAATATTTTCTTAACCTTTGATGTTTGTTTTCAACATCAACAGTCTGTTTTTCAAGTGTAACACTGCACCTTTAATGTCAAGTTAAGCAAAGGCCATTTCAATCAAGTTGTCTGAGTAAAGTCTGACGCCAAATGCAACCTCTTCATCTTCCTCAATAGCTTCACTAGCGCTGAAGGGCACTTCCCCATTTGAGTTAGATCCATCGGAGTTAGTATGGTAGAAATACTGTTTCCGATTCAGAACCAGATTGTCTGCCATTTTGAAATTGCTTACGCTTGCAAGCGCTTCATCTGACCAAGATTACTCTAGATCCCTCTTTCTTCAACCTAGCCACACAAGTAGCCATGTCTGTGTTATATGGGACAACCACCACTGGATCAGTGAATACTGGAGCGAACTCTCTCCCTAAACAGTTCAATTCATGATGATGAATGGTAGCTGGAAGAGGAACAGAACGGCCTCTGTGGGGACCTCCGTGCCAAATTTTACGACGCAGAGCATCGGCGCATTCAAAAGGAGGTGACCTCCCCCCAGTACTAGCTTGTCTCTATCCTTCACCTTTACTTTTGGTGGATTAGGCTAAAGGACTATTATAATAACGTTATGTCTACATAGCCCCTTGCAGCATAGAATGCAAAAGTTATATCTGAATTTATACATTACCGGATTCTGCTGAGGCATTTTGCACGAGGTGTAAGGACCAGAAGATACACTGCCTGCACCTGTATTTTTCTGCCCAGGACCATCGATCCTTAATGGGTTAGGAAAGGAGGCCTGATGCTGCCGTGGGCTGCTAGAGCGCTGCCGCTGCTGCTAGGCTCTGTTCCTAATGTCTCCAGCCTTGGTAATTGTTGGATCGGAAGTGCTGCCTACACTTCCAGGTCGCCCACGTGCAGAGGCCATGCCTGGAAGTGACGTCAGAGCACCGCCAGGTCAGTGGACGCGAGTCTCCGCCCCCAGGGCTATGGGGATTGCCCTGGCCGCCTGCCATCCTCAGGTGAACTATATCCAATAACAGTTGGTTCCAGGCTCAGCTGGCTTCTCTAGGGGCCCCTGGAGCAGACAAAAACAAAATAAGACAACAAATTGGTTGCAGCCTACTGTCCAGTGGTTCCTTAGGGAGAAAACACAAAGAACTGAGGTGGAGAGGAAGGGGTGGGGTTTTAACCTCTGTTCAGTTTGTGTTTCCTACCAGGGAATGGAGCCTCTCTCTTTGTGGGTCGACATGAAGAATGAAGGGAGAAAACCTTGCACTCCCCCTCATGCTGCCTGCCATGTCTCAATAAAATTAATAGGAAATCAAATAGTTACCTTTGCAAACCTTTAAAGTGGAGCCATATGATATTGTACAGTCAGCTGGCCACATCCACGGCTTTCCGATCAGGCATGCAAGCACCCGTGCCCAGCCTATTGGAATGGCTGGAAGCAAGAGCATGCGCAGCTACAGGGATGCCAGGAATGAATCAGCCAGCGTTCACATCGTCAATTAAGCCACTGGTAAAGGGAGGGGGGGGGTTCAGGCTAGCGGCCGCCCCTGAGTCTTTTAGATTTCAGGGATGACCACAAAGGGTTTTGATCTGCTTTAAAGCGATGTCTTTAGGATTGTACAATAGGAGAGAAATCCTTAAATCCAGTTTATTTATTTAGAATATTTATTTTTGCCTATTTTTATCATCGTCATTTCCTTCACAGCATTTTATTTCACTATATTTAAGTTATATTACATTTATAACACATTTAATGTACCTAACTATTTATTTTATGACGCAATATATAAATACACTTTCATTTTAAATTCCACTGAGTGGTGGTTACGTTTTTGTGGTAAAATAGTGCACTATAGCAGGGTTGCACAAGGTATGAAGACCTAATTTAAAAGGTGTGCCACAAATCCACAAGCCAACCCAAACCGCAAGCAAATCAGGAAGCAGCATCAGCAAAGATGTAATACGGAAAAAGTGAAAAAGTATTTGCAGCTCTTTGCATTCTAAACATATGTATTCTTTAAGATTTCTAGGAGAATGAAGTCTGTTATACAGTTTAATGATTAGACTTAAGGATGGCCATTTGATGTCAGCTTCCTGCTTTGCAGCATCAATTTTTAAAGAGTGTGGGTTTTAAGTGTAGGAATTTAAATGAATGTCGGTCCCAACTGGCATGTTTGAATACATAAGTTATCACAGCAAATAACGCAAAGCATAAGTGCACGCCACAATGTAACGAGGAAAATCATGTGAGGGAATCTGACTGCTCTGCAGCATACCTTCATTTTGGCATCAATGCCAGACTGTTCTCCTCTCCAGCGTGCCTCCTGCTTCCTTGCTTTCTCCAGGTCATTAAGCAGGTCAGCACATTTCTTGCTCAAGTCTTCCCTCTCTTGCTCCAAATTTTTTAAAATGGCTGCCCTTTGCTCTTCATTTATATCCAAACTCTGCTTGGCGTTCTGTTTGACAAAATTCAGAGTTGCATATTACATTCCCAGTAATAATTAGATATGCAGCCGACAATCAACCAAAAATTCCTAATTAACTGACCTTCGCTTTAGGGCTGCAGAAACAACCGGCGTTTTATTATATTTTTTTTAGCCATGCAGGTGATGGTACTTTTTTTTCTCACAGTATTAGAATGACAGTTCTGATGAGAACACATGTGAGAAATCCTTTAATTGATCAAGATGCCTTTGATGATGTCCCCAGCTATTTTTTGAAAACCGTGTAGATATATCATTGAAGACCATGAGTTTATCAATTAATAATACTAGTCCCATCAGTATTTAATTAAAAAAAAGACACATTCTCGCTACTTTTACTTGCTCCATTGCAAGCATTAAGTATTTATATGAAAGTTAGAAGGCTCAGAATCTCGACATTAAAGTGGGTGACACAGCTTGAAGTTTACCACTTCACAGTACGCCCACTAGGAAAATATGTACAAGACAAACTACCTTAAGCTCCTGACTTTTATCATTTAATTTTTGTTTGAGGTCATCCAAATCCTTTTTGAGTAACGTATTTTCTTCATCAGCAGTCATTTTCCTCTGTACCAGGTTGCTTATCTCTTGCTGCTGCCCCGATACTCTCTAGAAACGATAAAATAAAAAAAATAAAAAAAAAGTGGCTTTACTTTAATTACATACAAATCAAAACAATGGAAACTGAAATCCAATGTCTCTAAATGTCAAATGATGCAATTGGGTAAAAGGAATTCCCTCTCTGCGTATTACTGTGTTAACCAGGACTTCAAAGAGAGATATACCGAAAGCTGCAAGATGGGTGGACAATGTAGCTAAGCAGTGGGGAAGAGGATGATTTGCTGCATAGCTTGAGGCATCACCAGTAGTAAAAAGGATGCTGCTGTATAGATCCCTGGTGAGGCAACAACTTGAATACTGTGTACAGTTCTGGAGACCTTGCATACAAAAAGACCTTCAAATGGAACAGTTCCAGAGGCAAAATGTAAGGACTTAAACTTAAAACTACTAAGAAGTGATTTAAATAACTTAATTTGTACAGTCTTGAGGAAAGAAGGAAGGAAGGAAACATGATTAAGACCATTAAAGCAGAAGTCCTGTCAAAATTAACCCCCACGCTCTGCCACCCTCTCCGGGTGCTGAGGCAGGATGGGGAGTAATTGTCCTTTCTTCAGGGTGGGATCCAAAGTGTTAACCTTATTCCTTTAAATGAGTAAGCCCTTCCAAGAATCCAACCTTAGCCGAAGAGCTTACAACTGTCTGCAATACCTTTCAACAGAAGGCGGCATCCGTTGAAGATCTAACACCTATCTTATGAAATTTGGTAAATGTATGAACTGAAGGCCAAGTAGCATACCTGTTCCACCGAAGCGTGGCGCTGAAAGGCCCAGGAGGCTCTGATAGCACATGTAGAATGGGCTGTAACTCAAAAGGAGGATTCACCCTCTTGGAAATGTATGCCCTTATGACCGCTTGTCTAATCCATCGGCTGAAGTTAGATTTCGCTGGCTGTCGACCATTCCGTGGCCACTCACATACAATAAATAAGGAGCTAGACTTGCAGAACCCTCTGCGTAGCCCCCATCACACACAACCCCCCTGTGTGACCGCCCAGCGGCCAATCGCGGGACTCCTTTCCTGGTGCTGGCTCGTAATGAAGGTGAGTATTAGGGGTGTTTGGGGGGGGCTCCAGCATTCTGGATGCCCCTCCAAGCTTGTTGTTATTAACTGACATCGGGACCAACACGGAAAAAACGGGTGTTGGTCCGGTTTAAGCTTAGGGACGCTTCTGCCAGCGGTTCAAAGGGAGGACCCTGAAGCGCTGATAAAGCTAAGTTCAGGCTTACGGGGAGGACGCACATGGGTGATGCCCTGCAAAAAAAGTCTTAAGCTTATTTTCAGGAATGGGTTTCTGAAAAAAGATAGCTAAAGCAGATATCTGTCCCTTTAGAATGCTCAGTTGAAAACACTCATCAAGACCCATCTGCAAAAATTCCAAAATTCTGGAAACAGAAAAAGTTCTACAAGCGAAACCTCTAGATGTGCATCAAGCACTAAATACTCGCCAGACTCGTAAATTGGGGTGCCGTAGAGGCCCCTGGGTGAGAAGATCGTCAGCTAACTGCAAATGGTCTCCCTCTGACATCCTTACTATGTCTGAAAACCAGCTTCTCCTTGGCAAAGGGGGTGGCACCAAAATGGTTGGGATTCCCTCGTGGGCTATCTTTTTAAGTTCTCAACCAAGGAATGGAAACTTATAGAGAAGCCGGAATGCTGACCCAGGAAGGGTCAGTATGCATGTTGCTATTGCTAGAGGGTCCCTGGACCGAGATACAAATCTCGGAACCTTCCGCTTGTGGCGGGAATGCGAAGAGATCTACATCTGCAAAAGGGACTGAAAAACTATTTGACTGAGGGACTATTCTCCCTGATGCAGCATTGCTTCTTGTCCCAAATTAAGATTCGGCTCACCTCTCTTGCTCCTAGTGCCCCCCCCCCCGGTGGTTGATATATGTTACCACAGTCAGGTTATCTGTTTGTTGAATCTTGACAGGATGACCTCTCAGATCAGAGTTCCAATGTATGCGAGACAATATAATTGCTCTCAGCTCCAGGATATTTATGGAGAGCCCTCCCTTGATCCCCACTGTTCCTGGATTGTTTGTGACCCCATAACACCCCCCTAACCTGTTAGGCTGGCATCCGTGGTGACCATCTTCCATTGTACCAGAAGCAAAGATTTGCCCACTTGAAGAGGCTGAGGATAATTCCACCAGGTTAGGGAATGCCTGGCTGAGTGTTTCATGCAAAAGGTGTGATCCAGAGTTTCTGTGGCTCAATACCAGATCGAGAGCAATTCCATCTGCAAAGGGTCTCGTGTGAAACTGAAGCAAGACACCATCAGGCCCAACAGACGCATTCCTGGCGAATCATCGGTTGATGGCAGGTCAAAAGAGCCTGTACCCTGTCCTGAAATGAGAGCCTCTTTTGTTCAGAAAGAAATACTTTGGCCTAAGTTGTGTCTAAGGTCATTTCCAGGAAACAGATAACTTCTGAGGGCATATTATGCGACTTTGGATAGTTGACTATCCAGCCAAATTTTTCTAGAGTCAATAAAACATCCTTCAGAGCCTCCTGAGGGGATGGGGCCTTAATCAATTGCCTAAGTAAAGGGTTATTTGTATCTCCCGGTTTCCTAGAAGGGCCATGAGACTGGCCAGGACCTGCAAAGCGCAAATATCTTTGATGACCTGGGAAGATCGGGATATGTAGGTATGCATCCTTTATATCCACTGTGGCCATAAAATCCCCCAGCTGACCCTTGACCAAAAGAACCTCCGAGGTGGTCTGGCCCTCAATTCGATCTTGTAACCTGATGAAATAATCTCCTATATCCAAACATCTGTTACATGGAGCTTCCAAATGTGAGCAAAATGCAGAAGCTGCCCCCCCCCCCCACCCTCATGTCTGCCCAATTCCGCCCTATTTTGGTTTATTCCTAAATTCCCTTTGGTGTCTTGAGGAGGCGGAACCTCTAGCTACAGGAAAGGGCCAGGAATTGGAAGATCTGCAAAAGAAGGGGTTAGACTTCCTTCTTAGTGGGAGGTCTATAAGATCTGCCCCCAGTAGTCCTCTTCACCATATCATTCAAACGCTCCCCAAACAGACGGCCCCCTGGGAAGGGGAATCCCATCGGGATCTACTTATAAGTTGCGTCTGCCAACCACTGCTTAAGCCATAATGAACCCCTTAGAGCTACTAGCAGAGCTAAACCTCTAGCATTTAACGTGACCATATCATCCATAGAAGAGATGACATATACCTGTAAATCTCCATACTGGTCTTTATCAACTGGGAGCATATCCTACGTAAATGCCCCAAACAAATCTGAGTATCCACCTGTTGTAACAACATTCTACCTGTCAGCGCAAGCTGGTTGTAAAGCTCAGCCTACTATGGAAAAAGCATGCCGTGCCACCTGGTTCATTTAGGGAGGCACCATCAGAAGTAGGAATAATAGTATTACTAAAGAGTCCTGAAACTGGATCATCCACCTCAGGGGGAAAAGACCATAACTAATCAAGTCTGAGGAAAAAAGGATATTTAGTACAAATGCAGGGGAGCTTATCCAGCTTTTCCCATTATTTTTTAGGTAAGTCTGGTAAAATGAAATTGCTCAGGAAACAGCTGTTTCTGTTTTACTGGCTTGAGCAGATCCCCCTTTTTTCTTTTGCAGACCTCAGGAGCAAAGATATTTAAAACTTTCTAAAAATAAAATTCTGTGATTACTCACCTGTAGAATTGGTATAATGAGTATACAGCACGTCCTGCTCCAAAGATGATTCCTTACGGTTGGGTTTACCTCCGCCAGATGGCGCTGGACTGCAGAGACAGCAAAAAGAGGCCCCTCCCGGTCCCTTATATACCCAGGAACTCCCACAATTCCCCAGTATTGAAAAGCAGTCAAAGAGAACAGGGAGAAGCTAAAAGATCAACTAAAAAACTTCAACAAGTATAACAATCACCATAAAGAGGATCCGAGGATAAAGAAACCAGGGTGGGGTGGAGCAGGATGTACTGTATACTCATAATACCAATTCTACAGGTGAGTAATCACAGAATTGTATTATTCTAAGTATACAGCACGTCCTGCTCCAAAGATGATTCCTTATGGTTGGGACATACAATAGCAGTGTCCATAAGATAGGGTGGGATCCCCAAAAAGGCAATAACGCGCAGTTTAAACCACTGCCGCCTGCAGAACTTTGCGACCAAAAACAGCATCAGCTGAGGCCCGAACATCAACCTTGTAAAACTTGGAAAAGGTCTGAACAGAAGACCAAGTAGCGGCCTTGCAAACCTGTTCAACAGAAGTCTGGTGCTGAAAGGCCCAAGAGGCACCAATAGCACGAGTAGAATGAGCAGTAACACGGAAGGGAGGATTCCTTCCCTTAGCAGAGTAGGCCCGACACACAGCCTGACGAATCCATTTGCAAATTGTAGACTTAGCAGGAGCCAGACCCTTCCTGGGACCAGAAGGGACCAAAAACAAGGCATCAGTCTTTCTGAAAAGATTCAGTAGCCACAAAGTATAACTTCAAATTCCTGACCACATCCAAGGAATGCAAAGCCCTCTCCTTGGAGTTACCAGGATTAGGGCACAAGGATGGAAGTACAATGTCCTGATTGAGATGAAAGGCTGAAACTACTTTAGGCAGAAAATCTGGTTTAAAGCGAAACACCACCTTGTCCTGGTGTCTCTCAAAGTAGGGGGCCTGGATGGAAAGCACCGCCAACTCCGAAACAAGCCTAACAGAGGTGATAGCCACCAAAAAGACAACCTTAAGAGTGAGAATAGACAAAGCAGCCTCATGCACAGGTTCAAAGGGAGAACCCTGAAGGGCAGACAAGACCAGGTTCAAATCCCAGACTGGTAACATATGCTTACGAGGGGGACGTACATGAGTAACCCCCTGGAAGAAGGTCTTGACCAGATGATGTTGAGCAAAAGACCTCTGGAAGAAAACAGCCAAGGCAGAAACATGACCCTTCAGAGTGCTAAGCTGAAGGCCCAGATCCAAACCATGTTGAAGGAACAGAATCCTGGGGATGGAAAACGAGCGACAGGGAAGGGACTTGGACTCGCACCAGTCAATGTAGGCCTGCCAAATCCTATAGTAAATGGAGGAAGAAGACTTCTTTCTAGCCCTGATCAAGGTGTTAACCACAGCAGCAGACAGCCCCTTTTCCATCAAGATGGAGGTTTCAGCAGCCAGGCCGTCAAAGCCAGCATTTGTAAATTGGTATGTCGTAGACGCCCCTGCGTGAGAAGGTCTGGGTCCAGGGGCAGGGCGTATTGGTCTACTGCCAACTGCACGATGTCTGCGAACCACACCTGTCTTGGCCAACGGGGCGTCACCAGAATTGCAGGCACCCTTTCCTGAACCAACTTGCGCATAACCCTGCCCAACAGGGGACACGGCGGGAAGACATACAGGAGATGGAAGCCCTGCCAAGACAGGGTCAGAGCATCCACCGCCAGAGCCAGAGGGTCCTGGGACAGAGAGACAAAGACTGGGAGCTTTCGATTGTGGCAAGATGCAAAAAGATCCATGTCCGGCAGCCCCCAACGGCGACACAGGGAGTGAAACACTCTGTTGCTGAGGGACCATTCTTCCAGGCGAGAAGTCCCCCTGCTCAGAAAGTCCGCCTCCAGATTCTCTACCCCCGGAATATACATAGCTGAGATGCAGGGAACATTGTCCTCCACCCAGGACAGGATCTTGGACACTTCCTCGAAGGCACCCTTGCTCCATGTCCCTCCCTGATGATTGATGTAGGCAACCGCCATCTGGTTGTCCGAGCGTACCTGGACTGGCCGGCCCCAAAGGTGTGGAGTCAAGTGGGCCAGAACCAACCTGACCGTCCTTAGTTCCAGGACGTTCATAGGGGCGTGGGCCTCCTGAGGTCCCCAAAGTCCCTGGAATTTTAGGGATTTCCAGAAACCCCCCCCCAACCCGTCAGACTGGCATCCGTGGTGACTGTCTCCCAGCAGGGGGCCAGAAAGGATCTGCCCCCCAACAGGTTCCTCGAGTCCAGCCACCACAAGAGGGACTGCTGAGCTAGAGGGGACAGTGCAAAGGCCTGATCCAGAGACAGAGGGTCCTTGTCTCACACTGATAAGAGGTGGAGCTGAAGAGGTCTCATATGGAACTGTGCATAGGGAACTGCCTCAAAGCAGGACACCATCATCCCCACCAGCTGCATCCCGTGTCGGATGGAGGGATGAGGGCAAGACAGAAGGAACTGAACTTGTGCTTGCAGGGCATCCACCTTCTGCTGAGGAAGAAAAATCCTGGCCTGAACCGTATCCAGATTCATGCCCAGAAAGGATGCCACCAGGAAGGGTGACAGGGAAAATTTGGGAAGGTCACCACCAGAATGACTCCAGAATGGTCACCACCCTCTGGGTATCCAGCTCTGCTTGCTGGAGAGACTGAGAAGCAATGAGAAGGTCGTCCAGTTAGGGAAGAATGCGAATACCCTGAGACCTGAGCAGAACCATCACTCCTGCCAGCACCTTGGTGAAAACTCTGGGAGCTGAAGTGAGACCGAAGGGCAGTGCCACAAATTGGTAGTGCAGATCCTCCAGTGCGAACCTGAGGAATCTCTGATGCCCCGGAAAGACTGGAACATGAAGGGAAGCGTCCTTGATGTCTATAGAGGTCATGAAGTCCCCTGGACGCAGCGAGCTGACCGCTGAGCGCAGAGTCTCCATGGGAAAGTGCCTGGTTTTGACAAATTTGTTGAGAATCTTTAAGTCCAGGATGGGCCTGATAGAACCATCTCTCTTGGGTACTGTGAAAAGATTGGAGTAATAACCCTGGCCCCTTTCCGTCCAAGGGACCTGACAGACGACCCCCATCTCCATAAGGCATTGCACCGCGAGGACCAGAGCCTGAACTGCCATGGGGTTTTGAGGCATCCGGATCTGATGAATCTTGGGGGCGGCCAGGCAGCGAACGCTCTCCTGTAACCGGAGGACACTACCTCCTGAATCCACCGGTCTGAGACATGTTGCCTCCAGACATGAGCGAAGAGCCTCAGCCGTCCCCCCCACCCGGTTGGGTGAGGACGCCCCTCATGCCTGAGGGGGCTTGGGAGAAGACGTAGGCTTGGAACCCCAGGAGGGTCCGGGACGGGCACGTCCTCTGCCTCTTCCCCATAAGCAACCCGGGATGCTCCAGTAGTCCGCCAGGGAAGTGGGAGGATTTTAGCAATTAGGCCTCTAATAAAGTTTGTGAAAACTAATAGAGGGGGTAGGACAGGGAGAAACCTCTTATACAGTTTTTCCCGCCTGAAAGACATAAGCAAGACACCCCATAAGTGTACTGCAATAAACATCGAGATAAAAGATAAGCCCGCCGGGGCACTCACGGACCGCGGAGGAGAGACCCCAATCACGGAGAACGAGGGACCAAAATGGCGCCGAGGGTACCTCAAGGGGCGGGCCACGGGGAAGGTGACCCGGAGCGCGCCAACCAAGAGGCTCCGCCCCCCGAAGAGCGCAAAGTCACACATGTGACCAACAGCCAATACCAGCGCAGCAGCGCCTGAGGTAATGTCGCCGCTGACCGCGGAACGCCACCAGGCGCGCGCGTCAGCGGCGGCAAATACAAAAAAGCAAAAAGGCACACCAGCAAAACCAAGGAGAATGACAGTGCTAACCAGGGTCCGGAACCCTAAGACCAGTATAAGCATTGCATGCAACATATACACAAACGACAGGGGAGAGCGAGGGAGGGCGGCGGTCAGCTAAACAGGGACCCACCGAGAACCGAGGCGGGGCGGAAGGGGCATCCCAAGTAAGGCTCACCATAAGCCTGCACCGCCTACCCTTTGTTGGGGGATTGCGGTTGGAGTAGAGCTCCTAAAGCACCTGGCAGCGGTGCTGCCTACCATCACCCGACCAGTGCAGCCAAGGCTGGGAGGCAGTTTAAAGAAATGGAACAGGTGGGAATAGTCCTACAGGGCCGCAGGCTGCTAAGCCCCGCTCACCTGCCAATAGAGAGAGCCATCTTCTTGTCCTTCACAGCCGACTGCAGAGAAGATCTGGGGAATTGTGGGAGGTCCCGGGTATATAAGGGACCGGGAGGGGCCTCTTTTTGCTGTCTCTGCAGTCCAGCGCCATCTGGTGGAGGTAAACCCAACCGTAAGGAATCATCTTTGGAGCAGGACGTGCTGTATACTTAGAATATAGAGGATATTAGACCCTCCGTCTGTTGTCTAAACAGAGAGCCCCCCTGTTCTGAAGACTCCGAGTCCAAAGTACTCTCTTCCCTACTGGATGAGTTCACCTTCCAATAACTTCTCAAGAGAATCTATGGCAGCATAAATATCCTCCTCAGAATCAGAAGAAACCCTGGAAAATACAATTCTGTGATTACTCACCTTTAGAATTGTTTTTATGGATATCCAGCGCGGGTTGCTTCATCTTCAATACTTCACATTTGGGTAATCCGCCACAAGGTGGTGCAGTCGACTGCAAAAAGACTTGTGGGTTCTCCCGGCCCATAAAAGGCAGGAAAATACCCATGATACCCAGTGTTGAAAGCAGCAATGTAAGAAGCCGGGAGGCAAAGCCATGTTAACAAAACACAGCCCCACTAAGAACTCTCTCAATCACCATAACAAGGCAAACTAGGATAACAAAAAAACAAGGGTGGGATGAAGCAACCCGTGCTGTATACCCATAAAAACAATTCTACAGGTGAGTAATCACAGAATTGTATTTTTCTTGGTATCCAGCACGGGTTGCTTCATCTTCAATTCTTCACATTTGGGACATCCAAAAGCAGTGTCCAAGAAGAAGGGTGGGATCCCCAGTGAGCAACAGCAGTTAGTTCAAGCCACTACCGCCTGAAGCACTTTGCGACCAAAAACAGCATCAGCTGAGGCCCTAATGTCAACCTTGTAAAACTTAGAAAAAGTATGAACTGAAGACCAAGTAGCGGCCTTACAAACCAATTCAACTGAAGCCTGGTGCTGAAAGGCCCAAGAGGCACCAATAGCTCTAGTGGAGTGAGCTGTAACACGGAAAGGGGGTTCCTTCCCTTGGTAGAGTACGCTTGCACCACCGCCTGTCTGATCCACTTGCTGATAGTGTATTTGGCTGGAGGCAATCCCTTCCTAGGTCCGTCAGGGAGAACAAAGAGAGTCCGACTTCCGAAAAGACTCCGTAGCCACCAAATAGTACTTAAGCGCCCTAACCACATCCAGAGAATGAAGAATCCGTTCCTTAGCATTAGAAGGGGCAGGACACAAGGAAGGCAAGACAAAGTCCTCATTGAGATGAAAGGTAGAGACAACCTTGGGCAAGAATTCCGGCTTAAGACAGAATACCACCTTATCCTGATGCCGCTCAAAATAAGGAAGCTTCATAGAAAGAGTCGCTAGATCAGAGACCCGAGGCACCGAGGTTATAGCTACCAAAAAAGACCACCTTCTGAGTCAGAATAGAGAGTGCAGCATCGCACAAAGGCTCGAAGGAAGGACCATGAAGAGCAGAAAGCACCAAGTTCAAATCCCACACTGGTAACAAGGGCTTACGCAGCGGACGTAGATGAGTAACTCCTTGGAAAAAAGTCTTGATAAGTCTATGATTGGCGAAAGATCTTTGGAAGAAAATAGCCAAGGCCGAAACCTGTCCTTTGAGGGTACTCAGTTGCAACCCCGACTCTAGGTCATGTTGTAGAAACTCCAGGATACTGGAGACGGAAAAAGTGCGACAAGGAAGAGACCTAGACCCACACCAGGCAATGTAAGCATGCCAGACCCTGTAATAAATCATAGAAGAGGATTTCTTCCGAGCCTGGATCATGGTACTGACGACCGATGCCGTCAGCCCCTTATCCATCAGGATGGAGGTTTTAGCAGCCAAACCGTCAAAGCCAGCGTTTGTAAATTGGGATGGTGCAGCTGTCCCTGAGTGAGGAGCCCGGGATCATCGGGCATGACAAAGTGATCCACCGCCATCTGGACGACGTCTGCGAACCATACTCTTCTCGGCCAACGGGGGGCCACCAGAATGGTCGGTACCCCCTCCTGGGCTATCTTGCGCAGCACACGACTCCGGAGAGGAAAGGGCGGAAAGGCATATAGAAGTCGAAACTCCGTCCAAGGAATTGCTAATGCGTCCGTGGCAAAGGCTAGAGGATCTCTTGACAGAGAGACGAACTTTGGAAGCTTGTGATTGTGACAGGACACAAACAGGTCCACGTCCGGCTGACCCCAGCGGCGACACAGGACGTGAAAGATCTTGCTGCTGAGAGACCATTCCCCCAGACGAGACATCCCCCTGCTCAGGGAGTCCCCCTCCTGGTTCTCCACTCCCGGGATGTAAACCGCCGAGATGCACGGAACATTCTCCTCTGCCCAAGACCGAATCAATGACACCTCCTTGAGGGCTTGTTTGCTCTGAGTCCCGCCCTGACGATTGATGTAGGCGACCGCCGTCTGATTGTCCGAGCAGATCTGGACCGCACAACCCTGAAGGTGGGGAGTCAACTGGGAGAGGACCAATCTGATCGCTCTCAACTCCAGAATATTGATGGGAACATGAGCTTCCTGTGAGCCCCACTGGCCCTGGAACTTCAGAGATTGCCAGAAACCTCCCCAACCGGTCAGACTGGCGTCCGTGGTGACGATCTCCCAGCACGGGGGGAGAAAGGACCTGCCCACTAGAAGGTTCCTCGAGTCCAACCACCACGAGAGGGACTGACTGGCCGAAGGGGACAGAGTAAATTCTTGCTCCAGGCACTCCTGTGACCGGTCCCAAACGGCCAAGAGATTCAACTGAAGAGGTCTCATGTGGAACTGAGCAAAGGGAACGGCCTCGAAGCAAGACACTATTAGGCCCACCAACTGCATCACCAGACGGATGGAGGGATGTGGATGCGACAACAGGGTCCACACCTGAGTCTGGAGACCCTCCACCTTCTGCTGAGGAAGGAACACCTTAACCTGAGATGTATCCAACATCATGCCCAGAAAAGACTTCACCAATGACAGAGTGATTGAAGACTTGGGATAATTGATCACCCAACCGAAAGCCTCGAGAGTGGACAAGACCTTCTGGGTATCGCTCTTGGCCTGATGAAGAGATTGAGCAGCAGTCAGCAAATCGTCCAGATAAGGAAGGATGCGAATGCCCTGACCCCTCAGGAGGGCCATGACACCCGCCAACACCTTGGTGAACACCCGAGGAGCCGAAGAGATATCGAACAGCAGGGCCACAAACTGGTAGCATTGGTCCTCCAAGGCGAACCTCAGAAACTTCTGATGTCCCTGGAAGAATAATAGGCATTCTTGATGTCCACCGTGGTCATGAAATCGCTGGACCGAAGGGAGCTCACCACCAACCGCAAGGTCTCCATGCGGAAGTGTTTGAACCTGACAAACCTGTTGAGACCCTTCAGATCCAGGATGGGCCTCAGAGAGCCGTCATTCTTGGGCACCGTGTAAAGATTGGAGTAGAACCCCCGACCATGTTCCTAAAGAGGCACCGGGCAAATCACTCCGGATGACAGGAGACGCTGGACAGCCAACCTCAGGCCCTGTGCCGTCACGGGGTTTTGGGAAATCCGGGACCGAAGAAACCTTGGGGGCAGCCAAGCTGCGAGCTCTATCTTGTAGCCGGAGGACACCACCTCCTGAATCCACCGGTCCGAGACGATCTGTCTCCAGACGTGAGCAAAGAGCAGAAGCCGTCCCCCCACCCGGATGGGTGAGGGCGCCTCCTCATGCGTGAGGAGGTTTGGAGGGGGGCTTAGGCTTGAATCCCCAGGAGAGACCAGGCGACCGCGGGCCTTACCTCATCCCCAGGATTCCCTGCAACCGCCAGGGAAGGAGGAGCAGCGACCCCCTCGGAAGGGGCAAAAGGAGGAAGACCCCCGAAAGGGCCGCAAATGCTTCCGGCGCTGGGGAAAATCGGACATCCTGGGTCAAGTGATCAAGACGCTCCCCAAAGAGACGGAGTCCCAGGAAGGGACGGAATCATCCATGGCTGACAGCACAGAAGCAAAGTTCCTTATACTCATCTGCTCTTTTGCGGGAACAAGTAGCCTCAGCAAGACGCTTGACTTTCTTTTTCATGGCAATAGAAACAATGGCCGTGGCGCACACAGGGCGCAGGCCGGCCCCCACAAAAGTGAAGGCATGGCAAGCAAGTTGGTCCATGCGCCGATCAGCATTATCACGTAAGGTAGTAGTGTCCGGAGACGGCATCACGGAAGTTTAGGAGAGCCCCAGGACAGGAGCATCCTCCGAAAAGATGTACCGCCTGTCCAGCCCCTTGGGCACCGAGGGCAGTTTATTAGGCCTTTCCCATTCCTTAAACACCATCTTGGAAAAATGTCCCTGCTCCGGGAATACCAGGCGCTGCCTATCCAGGCGGAAAAGCTCCCCTTCCTTCTTTTTCACCGCCTTAGGGGGAACCAGATGCAGGGTCTCAAAAATACCATTTTGTGATTACTCACCTGTAAAATGGGTATTCTAAGTATGTCTCACACCCTGCTTCGGAAGTAGTCATTACACTTGGGTTATGTCCAGTAGAGGGCGAACTTCTGCAGAGATGACTAGAAAAAAGAAGCCCCTCCCGGCCCATAAATACCTGGGACCTCCCACACACTCCCCAGCATAAAAAAGCAGTAAGGGGACCAGGAAGAGCAAATAAAACCATATAGAGAATCCAATATACAACTCAGGGCGGGGCGAAGCAGGGTGTGAGACATAATTATAATACCCATTTTACAGGTGAGTAATCACAAAATGGTATTATTCTAAGTATGTCTCACACCCTGCTTCGGAAGTAGTCATTACACTTGGAACATCCAATAGCAGTGTCCAAAAAGGGTGGGGATCCCAACAGGCAATAGTGCACAAATGAAACTACTGCAGCTTGCAGAACTTCGCGGCCAAAAACAGCATCCGCTGAGGCCCGCACATCAACCTTATAAAACTTGGAAAGGTAAGAACAGAAAACCAAGTAGCGGCAGTACAAACTAGTGCAACAGAAGCCTGGTGCTGAAAGCCCAGGAACCCTCAACAGCAAGAGTAGAATGAGCAGAGATCTGAAAAGGGGAATCCCTCCCCTAGGCAGTATCGGCCCCAACAATGGCCAGACATATCCATTTACTAATGGTAGACTTGACGGATGCCAAACCCTACTGGGGCCCAAAGGACACAACAAAACGTCCGTCCTACAGAATTAACCACCAAATAGTACATCACATCAACAAACACATCCAAAGAGTGCAGGTCCCTCTCCTTGTCATAGCTAGGCTTAGGACACAAGGAAGGGAGAACCACATCCTGATTGATAAGGAAGGCAGAGACCACTTAAGGTAGAAAATCTGGCCTAAAACAGAAGACCACATGGTCCCGAAATCATTCAAAGCAAGGGGCCTGAATAGACAGAGCCGTTCAGAAACACATCGAACAGAGTTAATAGCCAGCAAAAAGGCAACCTTTTGTGAGAGAAGGAAAAGTGCAACATCCTGCATCAGCTCAAAAGGAGGCCCCTGGAGAGCCGGCAGAACAAAATACAAGTCTTAACCAAAGGGTGAAGAGTCAAAGACCTTTGAAAGAAAAACCGCCAGGGCGGAGACCTGTCCTTTCGAGGTACTAAGCTGAAAACCCAGGTCCAAACCATATGGAAGAAACTCCAAAATCCTGGGAATCGAAAACACCCTACAAGGCAAGGCCCTAGCCTCTCACCAATCATTGTAGGATCGCCAAGTCCTGTAGTAGACGTTAGAGGAAGACCTCTTCCCAGCCCCAACAAGTGTCTGGATCACAGCATCAGACCAACTTTCACCTTTAAAAAAGGAGGTTTCCATAAGTCCCTCTCACGTATAGATATGGCCTTTGGGTCTAAGTGCCTGCTGGCCAGGGTAGTGACCTGTGAATCCCTGCCGTGGGGTATCTCGGACCACTCGCCGTTAATGGTGACAATTTGCATGTCTGGGAACCGGGGGGGCCTTAGGCCCTGGACATTAAACCCCCTATGGTTGGAGGATGAAGAGGTTTATGGTTCAATGTTCAGCGAACAGGAAAGATACTGGCAGTGCAATGGGGAGGAGACCTCAGCTAACACACGATGGGACGCTTTCAAGGTGGTGGTTAGAGGCAGTGCCATCAGTGCCATAAAGGGGGCCAGGGTAAAGAGGGGGAGGGTCATCCGAGAGCTGGAAGAGAAAATAGCCAGAGCGGAAGAGAGATTTGTGGAGACAACTAGTCCCTCAGATCATGACTTACTTAATGCCCTACAGAGGGAGTATAATCTAGCACTAAAGGAATCCACAAGAAAGAGCTTATTATTTAAACAGCAAACAATTTTCGAGAAGGGGGATAAAAATGGGAGAACCTTGGCATACCTCTCCAAAAGTCCACAAACAATGGTTGCGGGTATCACCAATCAGACCCAATTTATCACTGACTTGGAGGGAATTTCTAGGCAATTCTATGATTATTACAGCTACCTCTACTCCTCTAAGGTCAGTTACGATCTAGAAGAGCTGGATTCTTATCTTGCTCCTATAGTTCTCCCTTCTCTTTCGGAGTCTGACAGGGAAATGCTAGATAGTCCAATAACCTGCAATGAAGTAGTGAAAGCAATAGCTCTAATGTCTAGCCGAAAGGCCCCTGGGCCGGATGGCCTTCCCTCCGAGTGGTACAAGAAAAATAGTGAAACCATGGCGCCAAGGCTGCTGGAGGTCTTCTTGGGGGCCCTGCAATCAGAGCATCTTCCTGAAACCTTTGCAGAAGCGACTATCACCCTTATTTATAAAGATGGGAAACCCCCAGATGCCTGCAGTTCCTATAGACCGATCTCGCTCTTAAATCAGGACTCCAAGGTTCTCGCCAAAATACTGGCACTCCGCCTCAATAAGGTGATACTCTCCCTCATTGGTAATGATCAGTCAGGCTTTATGCCAGGCCGAACGACGAGCATTAATCTAAGACGGCTGTTTAGTAATCTGCAAATTGGGCATGACAATGCAGGGAGTAGAGTGGTGGTCTCACTCGATAATGAAAAGGCCTTCGATTCTGTCGAGTGGCGCTATTTGTGGGCAGTGTTAGTTAAATTTGGCCTCCCCCCAACCTATGTCAAATACATCCAATTGCTTTATAAGAATCCTAAGGCGAGGGTCAGAGTAAATGGAGTCATAACAGCTGAGTTGACACTGGGTCGGGGTACGCGACAGGGGTGCCCACTCTCCCCGCTGCTGTTTCCGCTGGCCATTGAGCCCTTGGCGTCATTAATCCGAGACTCCGCTGAGATTCAAGGGTGGAAATTGGGACAGGTGGTCGAGAAGGTCTCCATGTATGCAGATGATACTTTAGTCTATTTGGCTGATGCTAGGGGCTCTCTGGAGGCGTTACTGGAGTTGATAAAATTTGGTTCATTTTCAGGCCTTAAGGTTAACTGGGAGAAATCCAGCTTATATGTGGTGGATGAACCAGGGGGAACGCAAATTTCACCTGTATCTTCGCTTAGGAGAGTAGAAAACTTTAAATACTTGGGAATAGTCATGCATGCGAACCCTTCTAAATTTATCGAACTGAATATCTGCCCAGTGGTTGGTGCCCTCAGGAGAAAAGTGGCCCAGTGGGCGGCTCTCCCTCTATCAGTCATTGGTCGTATTAATATAATCAAAATGATCTTTCTCCCTAAGTTCCTAAATCTGTACCGGGCGTCGTCTGTGGTGCTGCTGGCCTCACACTTCCGACTTTTGGACTCTATCATATTCGGGTTCATATGGGGGGTCTCTCCCCCCAAAATGAACAGAACCATCCTTAAAGCCCCGCCAGGATTGGGTGGTTTGGCCGCACTGCACATGATGCTGTATTTTTATGCCGCACAGTTGGTATGCACTACGTGGTGGATGAACCCCCCCGTTGGTAACCCGGTGGTGGCTCTTGAGTCCTCTCTGTTGGGCCCAGTGCTCCCTTTGCAGAGTCTGGTGTACAGGGGAACGGGGGGTCTCCCGCACGCCACTACCTGTATCAGAGCCACACTATATGTGTGGCAGAAGGTACAGGCTATGAGGAATCCCCCCCCGATCGCCTTCTGAATGGTCTCCCAATACCCCTCTCTGGGATAACCCTAATTTGCCAGAATTGAGGGCCCTTCCTGACACAATTTTTGGGAAAAAAAGGGGAATAATCTCATTAGCGCAGCTATTCACTGGAGGGACTCTGATGACATACGAGCAGCTGTGCCATGCGTTCGCACTGTCGCCCAGAGACTTCTTCCGGTACCTACAGATCCCAGATCCCTATTGTGGGACTGCAACTGCTGGAATCACCGATTGAGTCCCTGATAAGATCTAAGGATATAAGCAAGCCCACCTCTATGTTATATAATGCCCTCCTTCTAAGCCAACCATCCCCTTTAGAAAAAGCACAGAGGAAATGGGAAGAATTGATCCCAGGTGTGGACCAGGAGGATTGGGAAGAAGCGGTTGATAACCTGTATTCCTCTGTTATAGATGCTAGAGATAGGCTGATCCAGGCCAAATGGCTTCATCGGGTGTATCTAACCCCAGTTAGGTTGAAAAGGATGGGCCTGGCAGAAACAGACCTTTGCCCTAGGTGCAACACTGTTGTCGGCTCTTTGCTGCACATGATCTGGGAATGTCCGATTATTTCTGCATTTTGGGATGGGGTGTCTGACTTTATTTTGATCTCATTGGGCCTCCCTGTGAGGAAGTCAACATCCCTCTGTCTATTAAGTGTGGTAGAGCCCATGTTGGATGATGGCCCACAAAAAAATCCTGTTACGTCTACTAATGTTTTATGCGACGATATTCCTTCTTTTAAACTGGAAACATCCAAACAAACCGAGTCTTTCAGGTTGGAAGAGCTTGATAAACGGTAAACTGATTCTGTATAAGCTGACCTACCAGGCTAGGGGATGTCCGAACAAGTTTGAGCGAGTATGGGGAACGTGGCTTAATGCCCCCAACTCCAAAAGTGGCTAGGGACTACAGGTGGCTCATCCTCCAGGGCTAAAATGTATTCTCCATAAGATGAGCTCAATTTAAGCAGGTGAGCCTGAGAGTGACTGTGGTGTGAATAATGGCTGGTGTGTATGTACGTTGCTATGGGTGGTTACAATTATAGTTGTAATTGGAGTATAAGAGCGGTAATACTTGTGATTGTAATTGTATTGTTTTGCTGCACAATTTAAAAAGCATAAATAAAAACTTTAAAAAAAAAAAAGGAGGTTTCAGCAGCCGCACCGCCAATCCAGCGTTTGTAACTTAGGGCAACAAAGCTGACCTTGAGTGACCAGATCCTGAAACAGAGGCAACCAGTACCGATTGCCTGCCATCCACACGACGTCTGCGGACCACACCTGTCTTGGCCTCCTTGGAGCCACCAGAGTTGCTGGCACATCCACTAGAACCAGCATGCACACCACCCTGCCAGCCATGAAGAAGGGAGGAAACAGGTACAGGAGACCCAGATCCCTCCAGGCAAGGGACATGGCAGCCCCTGCCAGAGCCAGAGGATCCTGAGACCCAGACAAAAAAAGCAGGGAGCTTGTGGTTGTGACGGAAGGCAAAGAGATCCACCTCCGGGAACCCCCACCTGTGACAAAATGGAAAGAAATACCTTGTTGTTAAAGGACCATTCCCCTCGACAAGAGGACCCCCCCCCGGCGAGGGAGTCCGCTTCCACGTTCTCCACACCTGGAATGAACACCGCCGAGATGCATGGGACATTGCTATCGACCCATGCAAGAATCAGAGAAAACCTTAGAGAGGGCACTCCTACTGTGAGTCCCGCCTTGGTGATTAATGTAAGCAACCGCAGGCCGATGGTCTGACCGAACCTGACCTGGTAAGCCTTGGAGGTGAAGCGTCAAGTGCAACAGCACCAACCAGATAGCCCTCAGCTCCAAGACGGCAATGGGAGTGTGAGTCTCTTAAGGACCCCACAGCCCCTGGAACTGACGTTCCAGCTAGAACCCCCCCCCCCCAGCCCAACAGGCTGGCATCCATGGTGACCTGCTCCCAACAAGGAGCCCAACAAAGTCTGCCCCTCAGAAGATTCCTCAGTTCCAGCCACCACTGAAGAGACCGCCAAACCAGGGGAGACAGCACAAACGACTGATCCAAACACAGAGAACATCTGTCCCAAACCGCTAACAGATAAATATGAAGAGGTCTCATGTGAAACTGAACAAAGGGAACCGCCTCATCCTTTGCCGGGCGGACAGGCGAGGGTTGGACAGAAGAAGACGTATCGAATCTTGTACCATCTGCACCTTCGACTGAGGCAGAAAACCCTCTGGTCTAAAAGGTATCCAGATTCATGCCCAGAAAGGAAACCTCCCTTGACGGGGACGGGGAGAAAGAAGACTTAGGGTAGATGATCACCCAACCGAACCTCTCCAGCGACGTCACCACCGTTCTGGTGTCCAGTGCCGCCTGGCTGAGAGAGGATACCGTGATGAGAATGTCAGCCAGATACGGCGCAAAGCGAATGCCCTGGGCTCTGAAAAGGGCCATTACACCCGCCAACACCTTGGTGAACACCCGTGGTGCCAAGGTCAGTCCGAAGGGAACAGCCACAAACTAGCAGTGCTGATCTCCCACCACAAACCTGACAACCCGCTGACGACCTGGGAAGATCGGCACATGAGGGTAAGCGTCCATGAACGTCATAAAGTCCCCTGGACGAAGGAAGTTATGGCCAAGCGCAGAGACTCCATGCGAAATTTCTTGGTCCTGATGAACCTGTTGATAATTTTTAAAAACCAGAATGGGTCTTACGGAGCCATCCATTTTGGGCACTGTAAAAAGGCTGAAATAATAGCCCCGGCGTCTCTCTGAGAAGGGCACCGGGCAAATGACCTCCAACTCCAGAAGATTTTGTACTGCCAACAACAGCCCCTGCACAGCCCGGGGGTCCGAAGGAACTGGAGACCTGAGGAATCTGAGAGGAGGCTGGAACTCGAACTCCAGCTTGCACCCGGAAGAGACCACTTCCAGGATCCAATTGTCTGTGACCTTCCAGGACCAGACCTGGGCGAAATGCCGTAGCCGCCCCCCCACCAGCGAGGATGTGGGCACCCCCTCAACGCTGAGAGGGCTTGGCAACAGCCCTGGGTTTGGCACCCCAGGCGGGCACGTCCTCTGCCCCTACCCCAGGAGTCACCTCTGAACGCAGAGTAAGCAACTCCCCTGCTTCCTAGAGAGCCACGAAAGGAAGGAGTAAAGGAGCCTGCACCCCGAAAGGAGCGGCGTTGCGTTTTGCGTTGTGGCAGCTTTCCTCCTTTCGCAACCGAGACCAATTAATCTCCAAACAGCCGCATACCCAAGAAGGGTAGCCCTGCGAGCGCCTTCTTAGCCGCCATCTCAGCCGCCCATTGCGTATAGCCAAAAGCGAGGCCGAGGTTCTACTACACATGCATATTGTATCGACCAAGCCGATAAGACAAAGGCCATAAACAAATCACACCTCGTAAGTGCTGCAAACACATCACTAGCAGGGTCAAGATGGGGACCTTTCAACAGGCCCCTAATTACAGATCTGGTAGCTACGGCCGTGAGAGCTGAAGCACAAACGGGGCGCAGGACCGAGCCCACACCGGCAAAGGCGTGTGACGCCATTTGATCAAGACGGCGGTCCTCACCATCCTACGCGTGGTGGAGTCTGGTGAATGCACAACCAATGTGTTGGACAACCCCAGAATCGAACGTACTTCAGGGGGTGACGACCAGCGATTCACCGTGATCACCAGGAAGGGATACTTCCTATCCCAGCCCCCCCCCCCCCCCCCCCCCCGGCTGGACCATTTCCATTCCTAAAGAAACAATTTGTCAAAATACTTCTGATCAAGAAAAAAAAGGCAAGCCATAGTGGCCTCCAACAAATTTCCAGTGTCCTGAAAACAATCCCCCGTCTTCAAGCGGGGAATAAGCAGACCAAGTGAACAGGTCATAATCATAATACTAAAAGGCCGGTGCAACCGGCACCAAATGCCGTCTCTTAGCTGGGGCCTACCTGGCCACAAAGCTAGCAATCATCCTCTCAATGTCAGAAATAAGCACATACATCAGGTTGTGACTGCCCGCTAATGACAGTGTCACATGGGGTCAAAGCCAGGCGTGGAGGTGTAAGCGATGAGACCAGCAGCGCTGATCCAGACGCCAGGGGCCCGGATTGCCATAAAAATCACACCAAGTGCCATATACATATGAAAGCATGCATGTTCCGATAATATATAAAATATATCTTATACAGTCAGCATATAATACAAGAAAAACACCTTCCATGAGCTGAGAGCCCCTAATGAGTTAACAGCAGTGTACAACAAACACGAACAGGCCCCGCAGGGCACTCACAGAGAACCGGAGGAATGACTCATCCTCTCAATGTCGGAGCAGCAGAGAAGGGAGGGCGGGCCAGCGCGGACCGTGCAACGCGTGTGGCCCCGCCCCCTCCCAACCATGGCTAGAGACAGCGGTACCCAGCCATTGGCTGAGGACTGCAAAGGGCGCCAGAGGAGGGGGGCGGGCCGCAACCAGCGCGCCGAGCGTCCGGCCCCGCCCCCTCTCCTGACTGAGGTGAAGAGAAAGAATGGCTGCGCTCCCAGCCATGCTGCAGAGCCGGCCCGTTCATTAGGGAGCCAGCCGCCGCTGAGAGCAACAGCTGTGCGGACCGGGCTGAAACTAAGTGCGCACAATCATACACGCTCACGCACACACGCACACACACACACACTGGCTCCAATACAGCAGGAGAGTCTTCGTTTAGCAAAACAACCACGATCCGCAAAATGGAGATACAGGTCCACCCGCCTATAATCCAAGATTAAAAGCTGGGCTCGAACCTTAGACCCTCTGCACCATATCTAAATGCTCTACCTGATGAGCCATTCAGTCTGCTCGTGGAGTGACGGGAGGGGGGGTCCCAAAACTACCTAAGGAAGCGCAGGGACAATAAACGGACAGGGAATCCCATACCAGGATCACGAACCTGGCGGCCGCCTACCCTTTGTATAGGGTCTCAAGGAGGAGCATAGCTCCCATACAGTACACCTCTAAGGTGTAACCTACCCTTACCCGTACTCACAGCCAAGGCTGGGAGGCATAGGGACTAAGAATTAAAGTCCAGGCAGAAATAGGGACAAGTGGCCGGGTGTAAACCCGGCTTACCTGCAAAGGAAAGATAGACAGCCATCTTCTTGACATGCTTCGCCGTCTGCAGAGACTTATCTGGGGAGTGTGTGGGAGGTCCCAGGTATTTATGGGCCGGGAGGGGCTCCTTTTTTCTAGTCATCTCTGCAGAAGTTTGCCCTCTCCTGGACATAACCCAAGTGTAATGACTACTTCCGAAGCAGGGTGTGAGACTTAGAATAACCGCGACCAATAACCTATCCGTATCGTCGGGGAGCCACATGTCCTCATCCGAGGAGGATCCAGGGTCAGTGTCAATATCACCCGGACGGTCCCTGGAGGAGTCGGAATCATGGAATAACTCACCCTCCTCCATGGAGTCACGACCGCCAGGAGCCTCATAGGCATCATCATCATCGGCAAAGAGAGAGTAGGCCGGTTCCAAATGCCGCTTCTTACTGGAAGCCTTACAGACTGGCGGGCGCGCCAAATGTCGTTCAAGACTGGCCACTCGTAACGCCAGGTCTGAATGGGACCCCCGGCTGACTTCCCCCTCACTGGGGGCTAAATGTAGACACGGGGGTGTCGGCGAAGCTGCAGGTAAAATGGGACTGGGGATTGGGGCGCTAGGCCCATCCTGTTCCGCAATAACACTCTGGGCGCAGGGGACGCAAACCGCGCTGCGGCCGCTCAAAAGAGAAATACCACACACAAAGACACAGCAGAGCCCGCCCAGAGGGGCCCCCAAGCTCGCTATCCCCAGAAGCCTCCATATGGTGATTAAGCAAATCATGCGCCAAAGTAACAGGCGCTGTTGTCCCAGACCCGGGATGCCCCACAGCCACTGTAAGGTGGATGGGGGTGTGTGGAGGGACCGGGAGAAACCACAATTAATGAGGGACCCGCCTGGAAGACACAATAGGGACATGAGTTGAGCATCCCACAGCACATGCACAATAAAAAAAAAGTAATAAATATCAAGAGGAGGAGAGGACTCACGGACCGGGTGCAGGCCAGGGGCTCCTGTGACCAGCGCAGCAGGGGAGAGGGTCCTCGGTGCAGCAGACCTCGCCAAGGACTGGAGAGCGCGTTAGAAGCTGGACACGCGGCCAGAGATCCGGTGACGCCCGCCTTGGACGTATCCAAAATGAAGCTGGTAGTTAAAGATCACCCAATGCAGCCAATTCAGTGAGGGACGACTTCCAGAGGCACCACATCAACCGGCACGCATCCTGCAAGATGGTGCCGGGCGAGGGAACCATAAGGTACCTCGAGGGGCGGATCGCGTCATCGCGCGGCCCTGCCCCCCCGGCAGCATGCGAAACCTCTGGGCGCCCGAGCACCAGAATGGCGCCCGGAGACAAGCAAAAAGGAGGGACTCCTCCCTCTACAACGCACCCCCACCGCACCGGCGGGGACAACCACCGATAGGCCGCCCGATGAAGCGGCCTGACCCCAGGTGCTCCCCTACCTTCACCTGAACCTTCGGCCGGGGCTGGGAGGCTGAATGGGTCTGGAACAGGTGGGAATAGGCCTGCAGGGCCGATGGGCTCGGGATGCCCCGCTCGCCTGCAAAAATCCAGAGTCATATTCTGTCATCGCAGTCAGGACTGCAAAAGAACACTGGGTATCATGAGTATTTTCCTGCCTTTTATGGGCTGGCAGGAGCCACAAGTCTTTTTGCAGTCGACTGCGCCACCTTGTGGCAGATTACCCAAATGTGAAGAATTGAAGATGAAGCAACCCGTGCTGGATACCAAGAAAACTAAATTATTCCGCTTCGCTGATACTTTCAAAGATCTTGAAACCGGAGGCTCTAAATGGCTCTCTATATGGGTCAACCTCAAGTTGGACAATATATCCCTGCTTATCCAAGTGAGGTCGAACTGCAAAAGGAGCTGTAAGCTATAAGAGTCCAGACCTAGAGGGCTTGATAGAAAGTGATAACTGCCTCCCAAACTGGAGAGTACCACCATGGTGCACTCAGCAAAAATAGGACTGTCCTCTTCCAGAGGCCTTTTGTAAGCACACAGACATGGGGTTACCCTGTCTGCTAAGGTACCAGACCAGGTTACCCCAGTTGCTTCCGTCATGGTGAAAAGATAAAGGTAAACAACCCTGAGAGCTGAAGACCCTATACATATATAAGGGAGTAAGTAAGCAGCATAATGACTTGCCTGCGGATGCTGATCCAAGGAAAAGACCAACTCAATGTGGAGCCCTGGTCCCAAGGCACAGGAGCAGGAGGGCGGCAGTGTTCCGAGAGAAGCGGACCCGCTGAATAATAAGGTTGCAGCAAGCTGTGGGAGATTGCCGCTGCAGCGATTCTCTCTCTGTCCCAGTGCTACCCTGGACAGGCCGTGACCGCAGCAGCGCCGGTCCGAAAGAGGTGGCCCCCGCTACGCACCAAGCGGGCAGTGAGCCACAGCAGCGGCGGACAGAGATAGCTGAGCAGCGGACCCGAGACTTTACTCGGCTGTGCAGTGTCCAATAGCCGGAAGGAAGCATCATACTTCTTCCTGCTGAGAGAAGACCCGTCCCGCTCCGTCCCCCACCCAAGCGTTCCTGCCCCCTCCAAGGGTGTGAAATTCAAAATCTTAAAGTGCCACATACATGTGCAAACAGCTAAATAACAAAGGTATATTGTGGGAAGGCAAAGAGAGGAATAATATCCCCATGGTCCCCCTTGAAGGCATGGGGCATCCCGATTGCCGCACCCCCCCTCCCCCCCGTTGTAACACCAACAAAACTCAAACAAAAACAAGCTCAGGATATGTGTAGTGTAACACTACTACCAGCCATGGACAACCTCTATCAAAGCACATCTAAAATGCATAAAAATAGACGGGGACTTGCAATACTAACGGTCCCAACATTCTGAAACAACAAACAATATTATTGCAAATTCAAAAGTTTTATGTTCCCACTTTATAGCTACCCCATATAAACAGCAGATACTTTTTCAAGTATTTTTTGTTTCATATGTTAAAATACTTTATGATTTATTTTCTTAAATAAAAACAACGTAAAAGCTACAAAAATGCTTACAATGATTCATGCTGCTTCTACTGGCAATTAAAGGCAGGTATAATTAGTCTGTGCACACCACATCCAGTAAAGCAAATTATTTATTGATAACCATGCATAAATAGATCCATTTCAGAGACCTCCCTTACGACAACCCCTATTAAGACTGATCTACTGGATATATTTATGACTGCCCATTAATAATTAATCTGGATCATCATTGCGTTCAGTAGTTCATTCACCTGCATAAAAAACTATTTTAACAAAACACTGAAAAAATCCAGTAGCATAATAAAATTAGCTTAAAGCTAAAGGAGTACAAATATGTTTTTTTTACCTTAAATAACTTATGGCTCTTTCTAATGCATCATAATAAAAAAAAAAAACTAAATAATTTTGCCTTACCAATACAAAACCTAAATAAGCCAGTGTGTCACCAAATCGGACGCATCTTACTAGAGGGATAGCGGGGATGTGGCTGCGGCTCGCGCATGCACCGTTGGACCGGAAAAGAAGGCGAGTTTATGGGCGACCTGGGGGGTTTCACACAGCAAAATGCTCAAAAAATAAAATACAGCATGCTTAAAGCGGACCTTCACCCTGAATAAGAGCATATCTTATATGTTTTCCCCACCCTATACATACAGATTGGCCACATTAAAAAACATCCTGACTGCACCTACTGCATGTTATGAGCCTTTAAACATCCAAGATGGTGGCTCATGGAGCATCAGGCAGCCTGCAAACAGGAAGTCTCTGCATTCTGGGATTGCTGTCCTTTCCCTAACTCAAGCTCTGCCTGTGCAAAGCACAGCTATAACCCCACCCCCTGTACTTTATCCCGCTCTTCTCTCCTCAGTATGTGTGATGCTTCTGAGTCAAGATGGCGGCGCCCGTATCCTAGAGTCCTGAACAGAGTTGCAGCCCAGTGGGGGAAAGAATAATAAGTGACTCTGCACGACTCTACAGCTCTCATTAAGCAATACCTTTTACCCATAGGCCAAACAGAAAATGCTACAGCAGCCACCACCTCCTGGTGGATGGAGGAGGCTCACTTTAAATATTCTGAGGGAAGCCTGTTCCACATGGATATGCTCCCTCTTTTTTAAAGAGGGTCTACATCTTATTACGAAACCAGACAATGCATTGAATACAATACCACGTGATCACAAGAAGCCTAGCAGGGTGGCCGGCAGGCAAGCACAGTCTGATAGGCTGTTCCACGAGGAGACTACCATAGCCCAATCCAGCTTGCCGTGCGGCCGTAAGAGGAAATCCAGGTGGTACTTGAGGCGGTTGGAAAAATTGGGAGGTGCTATTGTGAAACAACTGCTTTAAAGTGAAACAAAACCCAAGAATTTGACTTTCCCGGGTTTTGTTCCATTCCCCAGGGAAATCCTGGATTGGGTTGCCCTGCTAAGTGAAACCCCCCAGAAAGCCCAGTACAACTCACTTCTGCCTTGCATGTGTGGGCACGTAGCAAATCAGAGCCATTTGCTGTGTTTACACCCTTCGGGAAACAGTTCTCATTTACTTCAATGGGTAGCGCAAACTGGCACATCCCCTGCATTAGTGGAGGCTTGCACGCTCCCATCCCAGTCTATCTTAATGGCTGGGGCGGGACAACACCCGGATAGTTTGCCCGAATGACACAGTCACTGCAGCGTACTGAAGAAAGGTAAGCAATTACCGGCGACCCTGAGATTCCAGGGTGGCCACTGGTGGGTTTTGTTCAGCTTTAAGAGTTGTATATAAGAACATTAAGGACATATAGTGATAGGGCTGTATGCATTTTCCAATGTACCCAGCATGCACCCAGGGCCGCCATAAGGGGGGAGAGGCGGGACTAGTGTACTGGGCCTTGGGCCAGCTGACTCAGCCCACCTCAATGGCGACAAGCCGTGCATTGAGAAAATGCAAAGAATTGCCAGCAATCCTGCCCTCTTTACCTGGTATCACGCTGTGTCACTCGCCTCATGTGTGTAGTCTGCCATGTCCACCGACCACCTCACTTTAAAGGCTGCTTGGTTGAAAGGATCCCAAGGTGTGCGAAACCCACAGGCTCACAGAGTTGTGTTAAAGAGAACAAAACCCAGAATTTTCAGGTGGGTTTTGTTCCGTGGATAGGAGGCATCCTGACTTGGGATGCCCTGCTGTGTGAAACCTCTCAGAACCTGGGAAAGATGAGTTCATATGACCATTCTAAGGCATATGTGTGGGCTCTCATCCAATCGGAGCCATTTGCCATGCATATGTAATGCTCGAAAGATGTCTCTCTTTACATGTGAGGCTTTGGCAAAAGGAGCAAGAGCGTCCGTATCTCCTGCAGCGCGGCGGGGGATGCGGCAGCTTGCCTCCCAATTGAAAGTCACGAACGACAGCTCTCATTGGACGAGAGCCTGCCCATGTGCCATTGGAACTATGAAGAGCCGAGTGAAAAGCTTGTCTTCTGGGGGTTTTCACACAGCAGGGCATTCCAAATCGGGATAACTGAGGGGAAAGGGGAAATTGCAACTGGAGGCCCTGCTTCCACCCAAGGAATTCTGTGGCGTATGCTCGGGGCAGCAATCATTCAGAGAAACTGACCTTTTTTTTTATTTGGGTTTACAGACCCTTTCATATCAGCGAAGAAAATAGTAGTGATAAATATTCTAGCATACCAAATATACTAAACATAATGAAAGGAAAACTGGCACTTTAAATGTTCTTAGCCAAAGATGAATATTAGAACTGACCTTTAATTTAAATTTTTATATACAATAAATGCATAATTAACAATAACCTGTTCCAACTCTTGTATTTGGCTGTCCTTGGTCTGTAATATTTCCAATACTTTTCGGTCCTTGGCTTCTGCCCTATTTTTTTCCCTGGAACAAGACATAAAAGATATTTATTACACATTATTAGGACTAATTTGTGTTTAATCATTCAAATTTGCTCAAGCTTGGTTATAAATGTCATTTTAAAGACCAGAGAATGAAATTATCTGTGACCGACAACTCTAAAGAAATTAATCAGTATGCATATGGCATGTGACAGCAAATTATTTCTGCAGGCAATTGTGACAACTTTATCAATGTAGGCAAGCTCTGGACACATAAAATTATACAGAGATTATATATTTTTTTTATTGGTTACTAAAATGCAAGAGCCTGAATTTTGTGACCAAATCTAAGATTGTCAATGCTGTAAGAATTATATTAAGCCAACACTTGTCCATCTTGTACAACCCAAAGGACCAAGCAGCTGTCTTACTAACCGCAATCATTGTGGTCTTATGTGGCAAGGATAATGAAGGCTTGACTGCTTTCCAGGTATGAAGGCTTGACTGCATACCTGGAAAGGAAAGTGCGTGCCTCTCACAGCATAGGCCGAGCTTATGGTCATGCAAATAAAAGTAGTGACAAAGTCCAGCTAAAGACCTTCTCCAATAGACTGGAGGGGGGCAATAAGATTGTGACACAATCTCCTCACCGATATATAAAGCTTAGACAGAAATTCCATCCATAGGTGAATTATATTTACCCACTTGATATGAAGATTATGTGAATTGTTACTGAATTAATGAATGCCCATTAACAACCTGCTTTCTTCTGGATACCTACCGAACAGAAGCCACACCTTCACCGTTTCAGCAACCTGTGAGTAAGTTTAGTTTACAGTTCCTAAGCTGATTGTTTTATCAGGCTGTCAGCACAGGCAGAAAGGCCACCTTCTGGGCCAAAACTCATGGATGGGGCAGTCAAAGCACACAGGTCACAAAACCTAAATATATGAATCAGTGCATGCATGAACCTCTATATGTTATTTATATTCCTCTTTTTGTCTCACACATCCAGGCACTCTGTACATAAAATATTTGCCTGGTCAACAATAATAAAAACAGGAAGAACCAGTTTTAATGCATATATTCATGGTTAATGACAGAGAAAAATACAATTCTGTGATTACTCACCTGTAGAATTGGTATTATGAGTATACAGTACGTCCTGCTCCAGATAGATTACTTACACTTGGGGTATTACTCCGCCAGATGGCGCTGGACTGCAGAGACATCGAAAATAGGCTCCTCCCGGCCCCTCAAATTCCCAGGGACCTCCCACAATCCCCAGCATTGAAAAGCAGTTAACGAGAAGCCGGGAGAATTAAAACAAACCCAAACTGGTAACTATAACAATGATAACAATCACCATACAGGGGATCCAAGATAATACAAAACCAAGGGTGGGGTGGAGCAGGACGTACTGTATACTCATAATACCAATTCTACAGGTGAGTAATCACAGAATTGTATTATTCTTAGTATACAGTACGTCCTCCTCCAGATAGATTACTTACACTTGGGACATCCAATAGCAGTGTCCATAAAGTAGGGTGGGATCCCCAAAGGTAACAGCAGACAGGTCATACCATTACCGCCTGCAGAACCTTACGGCCAAAAGCAGCATCAGCTGAGGCCCTAACATCAACATTGTAAAACTTTGAAAAGGTATGAACAGAAGACCAAGTAGCGGCCTTGCAAACTTGTTCAACAGAAGCCTGGTGCTGAAAAGCCCAAGAGGCACCAATAGCATGAGTAGAATGAGCAGTAAGGTGGAAGGGAGGATTCTTCCCCTTAGCAGAGTAGGCCTGAATCACAACCTGACGGATCCATTTGCTGATAGTAGACTTGGCAGGAGCCAAACCCTTCCTAGGACCAGAAGGGACCACAAAAAGAGCATCAGTTTTTCTGAAAGGTGTAGTAGCCACCAAATAGTACTTCAGACACCTAACCACATCCAAAGAATGCAAAACCCTCTCCTTAGCATTACTAGGATTAGGGCACAATGACGGAAAAACAATGTCCTGATTCAAATGAAAAGCAGACAGATCCTTAGGCAGAAAGTCTGGCTTGAAGCGAAACACCACCTTGTCCTGGTGTCTCTCATAGTAGGGGGGCTGGATGGAGAGCGCCGCCAACTCAGACACACGCCTAACAGAGGTGATAGCCACCAAAAAGACAACTTTGAGAGTAAGAATGGCCAAGGCAGCATCCTGCACAGGTTCAAAGGGAGCACCCTGCAAGGCTGACAAAACCAAGTTCAAATCCCAAACAGGCAACATAGGCTTACGTGGGGGACGCACATGAATAACCCCCTGGAAAAAAGTCCTGATCAGAGAATGCTGAGCAAAGGACTTCTGGATGAAAACAGCCAGGGCAGAAACCTGACCCTTCAGAGTACCGAGTTGGAGCCCCATCTCCAACCCATGCTGCAGGAACTCCAGGATCCTGGGAATAGAGAACACACGACAGGGAGGAGACCTAGACTCACACCAGTCAGTCAATGTAGGCACGCCAAACCCTGTAATAAATGGAAGAAGAAGACTTCTTCCTAGCCTTTATCATGGTATCAACAACAGAGGTAGACAACCCCTTCTCCATCAAGATGGAGGTTTCAGCAGCCAGGCCGTCAAAGCCAGAGTTTGTAAATTCGGATGGGGTAAGGGATCCTGAGTAAGCAGGTCTGGCAGCCTGGGCAGAACGTACTGATCTACTGCCAGCTGCACCACGTCTGCGAACCACACTCTTCTTGGCCACCAGGGGGCCACCAGAATTGCTGGCACCCCCTCCAGAGCAATCTTGCGCAGAACCCTGCCCAGCAGGGGGAATGGAGGGAAGACATACAGGAACTGAAAGTCCTGCCATGACATTGCTAGGGTATCCGTGGCCAACCAGAGGATCCTGGGACAGGGAGACAAAGGCCAGGAGCTTGTGATTGTGGCAGGCCGCAAACAGATCCACATCTGGTTGGCCCCAACGGTGACACAGAGATTGAAACACCCTGTTGCAGAGGGACCATTCTCTCTGGCGAGAGGTCCCCCTGCTCAGAGAGTCTGCCTGCAGATTTTCCACCCCCGGGATGTACACCGCTGATATGCAGGGAACATTGGCCTCGGCCCAGGTCAGGATCAGAGGCACTTCCTGGAGGGCCCTCCTGCTCCGGGTCCCTCCCTGATGATTGATGTAGGCAACCGCCGTCTGGTTGTCTGAGCGCACCTGAACAGGGTGCAGGCAGGCCCCGAAGGTGAAGAGTCAACTGAGCCAGAACCAACCTGATCGCCCACAGTTCCAAGACGTTGATAGGTGTGTGGGCCTCCTGAGGGCCCCACCTCCCCTGGAACTGCAGGGACTTCCAGAAACCCCCCCAAGCTGACAGACTGGCATCCGTGGTGACTGTCTCCCAGGAGGGGTCAGAAAGGATCTGCCCCCCAACAGGTTCCTGGAGTCCAGCCACCACGAGAGGGACCTCCTGACCAGGGGGAAAAGCGCAAAGACCCGGTCCAGGGATGCAGGGTCCTTGTCCCATACTGACAAGAGGTGGAGTTGCAGAGACCTCAAGTGGAACTGAGCATAAGGGACCGCCTCGAAGCACGCCACCATCAGGCCCACCAGCTGCATTCCCTGCCTGATGGAGGGATGATGACAAGATAGCAGGAACTGGACCTGCACAATCAGACTGTCCACCTTCTGCTGAGGAAGAAAAATCATTGCCTGAACTGTATCCAGATTCATTTCCAGGAATGAAGTCCTCAAGGAGGGAGACAGAGAAGACTTGGGATGGTTGATCACCCAGCCAAAGGACTCCAGGGTGGACACTACCAGCTGAGTATCCAACTCTGCCTGATGTAGAGACTGAGAAGTGATGAGAATGTCGTCCAGGTAGGGCAGCACGCGGATGCCCTGAGCAGAGACATCACTCCTGCCAGCACCTTGGTGAACACCCTGGGAGCTGAAGTGAGACCAAAGGGCAATGCCACAAATTGGTAGTGTTGATCCTCCGGAGCGAACCTGAGGAACCTTTGATGACCTGGAAACACAGGAATATGAAGGTAAGCATCTTTGATGTCCACAGACGTCATGAAATCCCCTGGGCGCAGGGAACTGATGGCAGAGCGCAGAGTTTCCATGCGAAAGCGCCTGCACCTGACAAATTTGTTGAGGATCTTCAAGTCCAGGATGGGCCTGACTGACCCATCTTTTTTGGGCACTGAGAGGAGGTTGCAATGGAAGCCCTTGCCCCTTTCTCTTAAAGGGACCTTGCAGGTGACCCCCAGCTCCAGAAGGCTTGCACCGCCTGCACTAGATCCTGAGCTGACACAGGGTCCTGAGAAATCCGGTTGGGCATGCAGCAAACTATCTTGTAACCGGAGGACACTACCTCCTGAATCCACCGGTCTGAGACATGAAGCCTCCAGACGTGAGCAAAGTGCTGAAGCCGTCCCCCCACCCGCATGGGTGAGGGCGCCCCTTCATGCCTGAGGGGGCTTGGGAGAGGACTTAAGCTTTGAGCCCCAGGAGGAACCAAGGCGTCCACGTCCTCTGCCCCTACCCCAGAAGTCTCCTCGGGCCCCAGTAAAGGAAACTTGTCTAGCACCACGGTAGGGGAAGAAAAAAAGAGCCCTGCCCCCGAAAGGGCCGAGACTGCCGCCTGCACTGGGGTAACCTGCCTCCCTTAGCAAACAGGTCCAGGCGGTCCCCAAACAGGTGTAGTCCTTTGAAGGGAAAACCAGTGGGGGCTTTCTTGGCAGCGTTG
Source organism: Gastrophryne carolinensis (assembly GCA_027917425.1). NCBI lineage: Eukaryota > Metazoa > Chordata > Amphibia > Anura > Microhylidae > Gastrophryne > Gastrophryne carolinensis. Next base: position 360,380,690 of record CM051234.1, read on the forward strand.
TCAGCAGCCCACTGGCGCAGCCAAACCGAGCGGCGTATAGCCACCACAAGGGCAGAGGTTCTGCCACACATTCTAATGGTGTCATCCAGGGCAGAGAGGACATAGGTCACAAAAACATCACAACTAGAGAGTGCATTAAACTCTTCCCTAGACACATCATCAGGGACACCTTCAAGGATACTTCTGAGCAGGGTCCTAATAGCCACAGCCGTAATGGCAGAGGCACAGACCGGGCGCAGCGCCGTCCCCACACATGCAAAGGCATGGGACGCCAGCTGATCAATGCGCCGGTCCTCAGCATCCCGCAGGGTAGTAGAGTCAGGGGAGTGCATGACAGAGGTGTTAGATAACCCTAGGACCGGAGCATCCACTTCAGGAGGGGATGACCAACACTTCACCACATCAGCAGGAAAGGGATACTTCCTATCCCAACTCTTAGGTACACCGGGAAGCCTGCTGGGGCGCTCCCATTCCTTGAGCACAAGGTTATTAAAATGGGCTTGCTCAGGAAATTCCAAGCGTGACTTAGCAGTATGAAACTGTTCCCCCTGTTGCCTGCGGGCCGCAACAGGGGGAGAGATAGACAAAACCTCAAAAATCTGAGCCAACAGTTTGTCAGTATAATCTGGGGCCCAGGGGTCAGAGCCAGAATCATCACGACCCCCGGGCCTCTCATCAGATGACCCTGAGTCAGAGAATAGCTCCCCTTCCTCCAAAGGGGTATAGCCAGACAGTTCCAAAAACTCATCAGCTTCCATAGGGAAAAGAGTGACATCAGGTGTTAAGTGCTGCTTTTTTGCAGAGGCCTTACGCGCCAAGGTATTAGCAATCAACTTCTCAACACTAGCCAGTGTGGAAGACACATCAGGCTGAGAATCCCCACTTGTATGCAACTCAGCGGGAGTGAGATTTAAGCTTGGGGGAGTAGGTGAAGTCATACGAGGCGCAGGCCCAGCCACTGGAAAACCAGGCTGCAGCGCAAGCACCTGCTGGGCGCAAGGTACACAGACCCGCACATAGTCAGCGCTAATAGGGGACACCCCACAAGCTACACACAGCTGGGCTTGTCCCAAAGGGACCCCGAGCACATTATCCTGAGACGCCTCCATGGTGATTATAGCGGCACAACAGGCCGATAGGGATTGACACTATAAAAGCAACCCGGGATGCCCCAATAACCTGCTAGGGAAGTGGGAGTAATAAACACTAGGCCTCACAAGCTAATTAACTAAATAGAGGGAGTAGGGCCAGGAGAAGCCAAGAGGGTTTGGCCCGTCTGAAAGACATAAGCAAAGGGAAGCCTTAAGTGACATGTAAATGACAACGGTAATTAAAACCGCCCGCGAGGGCACTCACGGACCGCGGTAGGTAGATGCCCGTCACGTAGCAGCCGGAACCAAGAAAAAATACAGTTTTGTGATTACTCACCTTTAAAACGGATATTAAAAGTGTGACATACACTCCGCTTCAATAAGTCTTGACAGTTGGGTTATTCTCCAGTAGAGGGCGAACTTCTGCAGAGATGAATGCAAAAAAAGAAGCCCCTCCCGGTCCATAACTACCTGGGACCTCCCACCAATTCCCCAGTGTAAGATAGCAGTAAAGGGACCAAGAAGAACCAATTATAACAATACTAACAAAAAACAATGGTTCACCATATAAAGGATCCAGAATACCAAACAGGGTGGGTGAAGCGGAGTGTATGTCACACTTATAATATCCGTTTTAAAGGTGAGTAATCACAAAACGGTATTATTCCACTTCTTCAATACTTCAATACTTCTTGACAGTTGGGACATCCAATAGCAGTATCCGTCAAGGGTGGGAACCATAAACAGTAAAGAATGCACCAACTCAAACCACTGCAGCTTGCAGAACTTTGCGGCCAAAAACAGCATCCGCTGAAGCCCGCACATCAACCTTGTAAAACTTGGAAAAAGTATGAACAGAAGACCAAGTAGCAGCCTTACAAACTTGTTCAACAGAAGCCTGGTGCTGAAAAGCCCAGGATGCACCCACAGCACGAGTAGAGTGCGCAGTGACCCTAAAAGGGGGCGTCCGTCTTGCGGAAGGAAGAAGTAGTCACCAAATAGTACTTCACACAGCGAACAACGTTCAAATTGTGCAAAACCCTCTCCTTGTCATTGTTAGGCTTAGGACACAAGGAAGGGAGAACAATATCCTGATTGAGGTGGAAAGCAGACACCACCTTAGGAAGGAAATCCGGTTTAAAACGAAAAACCACCTTACCCTCTCAAAGTAAGGGGCCTGAATCGGCAGGGCCGCCAACTCAGAGACAAGTCGGACAGAGGTAATAGCCACCAAGAAAGCAACCTTCTGAGTGAGAACCGAAAGAGCAATATCATGTAGCGTCTCAAAAGGCGGAACCTGCAGAGCCGAAAGAACCAAATTCAAATCCCAAACAGGAACTACAGCTTTTCGAGGGGGCCGCACATGCACCACCCCTTGGAAAAAAGTCTTAACCAGCGGGTGTAAAGCAAAAGACCTCTGGAAGAAAACCGACAAGGCAGAAACCTGTCCTTTCAAAGTACTAAGCTAGAACCCAAGGTCCAGATTATGAAAGAGATTCCTCTTTCAAGATGAAGGTTTCAGCAGCCAGGCCGTCAAAGCCAGCGTTTGTAAATTGGGGTAAAGTAGATGACCCTGGGACAGCAGGTCCGGCATCAAGGGAAGCCCGCAATGGTCTACGGCCATCCTTACGACGTCTGCGTACCAAACCCTTCTTGGCCACCTTGGAGCCACCAGAATCGCTGGTGCCCCTTCTAGAACCAGCTTGCGAACTACCCTGCCCAGCATGGAGACAGGTGGAAACAGGTACAGAAAACCCAGGTCCTTCCATGCCAGAGACAAGGCATCCACTGCCAAGGCCATGGGATCCTGAGAAAGATACACAAATGCCAGAAGCTTGTGATTGTGCCTCGAGGCAAAGAGATCCACCTCCGGAGTACCCCACTTGCGGCAAAGATCCAGAAAGACCTCGGGGTTGAGAGACCACTTTCCGTGGCGAAAGGACCCCCACATAACTGTGGGGTTAACCGAGCCAGAACCAGACTAATGGCTCGGAGCTCCAATACATTGATGGGGGTGTGAGCCTCCTGGGGACCCCACACCCCGCTGAACTGATGACTCTTCCAATAACCTCCCCAGCCCGACAGGCTGCATCCGTGGTAACCGTCTCCCAACAAGGGACCAGAAAGGATCTGCCCTTCACCAGATTGCTCGAGTCCAGCCACCACCGAAATGACTGCCGAACCCTGGGAGACATCTTGAAAGGTTGATCCAATGACTGTGGGCTCCTGTCCCAATACGTCAATAGGAGAAGTTGAAGAGATCTCATGTGAAATTGTGCAAACGGCACCGCCTCGAAGGAGGACACCATCAGGCCCACCAGTTTCATCCCCTGTCGGATAGAGGGACAAGGACTGGCCAGAAGAAGACGAATCAGGTCCTGAATCCCCTGCACCTTGGTCTGGGGCAGAAACACTCTGGCCCGACTGGTATCCAGATTCATGCCCAGAAATGAAATCACTTGAGACGGGGAGAGAGAAGACTTGGTGCGGTTGATCACCCACCCGAACCTCTCCAGGGTCGACACCACCTGGAGGGTGTCCAGTTCTGCCTGCTGAAGGGAAGAAGCAGAAATCAACAGATCGTCCAGATAAGGCACAATGCGAATGCCCTGAGATCTGAGCAGAGCCATTACGCCCGCCAAAACCTTGGTGAAGACCGAAGGGAAGAGCTACGAATTGATAATGTTGATCCCCCACCGCAAACTGGAGGAATCTCTGATGTGCCTGAAAAATCGGAACATGCAGATACGCATCCTTGAGGTCTATGGATGTCATAAAATCCCCTTTGGCGAGGGGAACTGATAGCCGAGCGCAGAGTCTCCATGCGGAACTTTTTGGCTCTGATAAACCTGTTGAGAACCTTGAGATCTAGAATGGGTCTCACCGAACCCTCCTTTTTGGGAACCGTGAAAAGGTTGGAGTAGTAACCCCTGCCTCTTTCCAACGGAGGCACTGGGCATATAACCCCCATGTCCAGAAGGCTTTTTACTGTCAACAGGAGCCCCTGTGCAGCCTGAGGGTCCGAGGGCACCCGAGACCTTAAGAATCTTGGGGGCGGCCAGTACTCGAACTCCAGTTTGTACCCAGAGGAGACCACTTCCAAGATCCAATTGTCAGACCCGGAAGAAGAGCCTCAGCCGTCCCCCCACCCTTACGGGTGAGGGCGCCCCTTCATTGCTGAGCTGGTTTAACGGCAGGCTTGGGCTTGGAACCCCAGGCAGCCACGGGCGCGTCGACCTCGGGAGGAGAAGACCAGCGCTTGACCGCCTCCACCGGAAAGGGATACTTCTTATCTCATCCCTGAGGCACACCAGGGAGCCGAATGGGCCTCTCCCATTCCCTAAGAATCAGCGCATCAAAGTGACCCTGGGTAAGGAATTCCAGACGGGGCTTGTAGGCCCCAAAAAATTCCCCCTTCTTAAGCGGGGGCGCCTCAGGTGGATCAATATCCAACACCTCCAATAAATGTGACAAAACAGTGGCTGTATCAACGGCATCCCCCAGCGTCTGCCCGACATTGGAATTCCCAGGCTGACCATAGTCAGCCTCTGAATCCTGATACAATTCCCCCTCCTCTAGCGGGGAATAATCGGACAATTCAGCTGACTCATCGTCAGTGTCCCACAAGGGCTGGGCCGACGACAACTGTCTCTTAGCCTGGGGCTTCTTGCCCACCGTGCTAGCAATCATTTTCTCGATGCTGGCCAACCTAGCCCAAACATGAGAAAGCGACTCCCCACTAGTGCCAATGTCACTCGGGGTACGGATCAGGTGGGGAGGGGAAGGCGATGAAGTGGGAGGAGCCGACCCATAAGGCTGGGTACTCGACTGCCGCGTTATGGGCTTTTGTGCGCATGGTATGCAGATCAGCACATTCTCCCCCGTAAGGGATACCCCACACCCCACACATGGCGCGGATTGTCCCGAGGGGATCCCGGGCCTGGTATCCTGCAGAGCCTCCATATGGTGAATTGTTGTGGTCAGTCGCAAGACCGTAGGAGATTACGCATAAGCAACCCAGGATGCCCCTTAAAAGTCCCGGTGGGAGGATTTTTGGGTGGACAATATTTATATCTAGGGACCCGAGGACCAGGAGGGAGCCCTTAAAATGCACTTATACGGGGACACCTGTAACACACAAAATAAGCCACATAAGAGCAGAGCATAGTAAGGGATGCCCTAGCATTTGATATTACAGTCACACAACCGAAATATACATATACAGGTATATGAATATAGATATGTATAGATAGATGTATATATATATATATGAATATATATATATATATATATATATATATATATATATATATATATATCCGGCAGCAGTTTGAGCAGTGGCAGCAGTTTGAGCAGCCGGCAGCAGTTTGAGCAGTGGCAGCAGTTTGAGCAGTGGCAGCAGTTTGAGCACCCTAGGCTTATACTCGAGTCAATAACTTTTCCAGTTTTTTGTGGTAAAATTCGTGTCGGCCTATATTCGGGTCGAGCATATACGGTATATATATCTATATGAATATATATCTATATCTATCTATATGAATATATATCTATATCTATCTATATGAATATATATCTATCTATATCTATCTATCTATCTATCTATCTATCTATCTATCTATCTATATCTATATCTATATATATATATATATATATATATATATATATATATATACACACACACACACACACATGTCCCCCAGATGTATGTAGCCCGCGGGCACAAATAACGCCCGGGGACATGTACAACAAGAAGGTGCATAACCGAAGTATCCAGCTAAGGTCAGCCCCGTATGGGGCACTCACGGGCTGAAGATGGCGTCCCTCCATGGAAAGGGTGAAGGAGGCGGGCCAGCGCGGAGCACGCCAGCACATGGCCCCGCCCCTTCCGACGCGGGATTCACCCCCAAGCCGCGCTTCCAGCCGATAGGGCTGGAGCCGGGCGACGAAGGGAAGTAGAAGGTCGCGCTCCCCGGCCAATATGGGCGCGGAGCCGACCATAAGAGAACCGGCCACCCGCTGCTGCACTAGAGCGTGCGTGGGGGCGGAACATTAAACACACACACACACATATATACAATGAGTAAAACACACACACAATATAAAAGGTCAGGTAGCCAACCCCCCCCCCCCCCCCCCCGGAGGAGAGTAAGGGACCCGGAAGGGGGGGAACCCTGCCAGAATCCGGCCCTAAGCCTAGCGGGATGGGGCATCCCACACCAGGATCACCAAAAACCTGGATAACCGCCTACCCCATGGTGGGGTCTCACGGTGGAGCGGTGCTCCTACTGCACCCAGAGGGTGCTCCTACCTTTACCAGGACCCGCAGCTGAAGCTGGAAGGCTCAATACAGGGACAATTTAGGAGGGTCCTGGCAGCAATAGGGACAAAAATGGCCGGGCGCGAGCCCGGCTTACCTGCAAGTAAGAGAAGCCTTCATCTTTTGTCTTGCTCGCTCCCTGCAAAGACAACTGGGGAATTGGTGGGAGGTCCCAGGTAGTTATGGACCGGGAGGGGCTTCTTTTTTTGCATTCATCTCTGCAGAAGTTCGCCCTCAACTGGAGAATAACCCAACTGTCAAGGAGTATTGAAGCGGAGTGTATGTCACACTTAGAATAATGGCGTCGGGTATACCTGAGGGGCGGGCCGCAGGGACAGTGACGCGGAACGCACCAAAAGCGGGCCCCGTCCCCCCCGAAGAGCGTGAAGCCGTACACATGACAAGCAGCTAATAACGGCGCACCAGCGCCTGAGGTAACTCCGCCGCCTAGCGCGGAACACAGTGGAAGTGCGCGCGGCGGCAAATTTAAAAAAATAAATAAATCAGTGCAACCAAGTCAGCGCGGCGACTGACACCAAGCATAATAATATAATACAGTGAAGCACAAAGCCAATGCACATACACACCCCCCCTCCCCCGAGGGCTACAAGGGAGAGTGAGGGAGGACAGTGGCCACTTAACAGGACCCACCGATAGACAGGGGCAAGGGGCAATAGTGCGGGAAGGGCATCCCATAGAGGCTCACCATATGCCTATACCGCCTACCCTTTGGTGGGGGATTGCGGTGGAGCAGCGCTCCTAAGCACCTGACAGCGGTGCTACCTACCATCACCCGACCAGCGCAGCCAAGGCTGGGAGGCAAATTACTAACGGAACGGGTGGGAATAGTCCTACAGGGCCGCAGGCTAATAGCCCCGCTCACCTGCGAGAAGAAAGAGCCATCTTCTTGTCCTTCGCAGTCCAGACTGCAGAGAAGATCTGGGGATTGTGGGAGGTCCCTTGGTATTTGAGGGGCCGGGAGGAGCCTATTTTTCGATGTCTCTGCAGTCCAGCGCCATCTGGCGGAGTAATACCCCAAGTGTAAGTAATCTATCTGGAGCAGGACGTACTGTATACTAAGAATAAAGGTAGGCCCTATTTCTGATGAGAATGGGAGAAAGACATAGGTAGAAAGGAGGAAAAATGAAATAAATAATTTGTTTCAAATAGTAAAAACCCTACAGCACTTAAAGTGCAGGAAATGGGATACAAATATTTGACTTAATGGCATCTCACTGCAAATAAATTAAAAAGAATATACCCCAAGTTGTCAAAAAATGCTGGAGATGCAGAAGGAGGAGGGCTCATTTATTCATGTGTTATGGAAATGTAAGAAACCGACACAGTATTGGCTACAGGCTTGTAAGGCCATTATTAAAGTCACAGGAGAAGAGGTAAAATTTGACCCAGGCCCCTTTCGTCTGCATTTAAATGAGCAGAGTGTCCCCAAATATAAAAATTCTCCATTGTTTCGGCTAATAATGCCGCAAGGGGAACTATACCAAATTTATGGAAGCAGGAGGACGTATCATAGAAACAGAGAAGATTGAACGTCCATTTAGTCTGTGTATACTGTACGTTCTCTTTATCATAGGATAGATGTATGATTATCCCAGGCATTTATCATTTTTCTTTCTGTTGATTTTTCAACTACTTCTGCTGGAAGTTTGTTCCAAGCATCTACTACTCTTTCTGTAAAATAGTATTGTGTAACGTTGCTCCTGATCTTCCCTCCAACGAGCTTCAGGTTTTCCCCTCTTGTTCGATCATCTATCAAGTTTCTTTTTAAAAAGCTTCCCTCCTGAACATTATTCAACCCTTTACATATTTAAAGGTCTCAATCATGTCCACTTTCTCCCTTATACTCTCCAGACTGTACAAAAGGCTCTCCTGATAAGTTTTAAGTTTAATTTCTTCATTTTTGTTGCCTTCCTATGGACCTGTTCAATTTGAATTGACCTTACTTGTATTTTTGTAAGTAAGGTCTCCAGAACTGTACACAGTATTCTAGCTGTGGCCTCACCAAGGCTCTATACAGCAGCATCACAACCTCCCTCTTCCTACTGGTGATGCCTCGGGCTATGCATCCGAGCATCCTGCTTGCTTTTCCTACTGCTTGGCTACACTGTCCACTCATCTTGCAGCTATCAGTAATCAGTATCCCTAAATCTCTCTCTTCCAAAATCCTTGCTAACACAGTACTGCCCATAAGGTACTCAAGTGCATGATTTTACACTCAGACATTATATTCCAGTTTCCACTGTTTTGACCATTTGTCCAGTAAAGCCAAATAATTTTCCATGTTGCAGAAACCTCCAGGAAAACCCACCTTTGTATCATTAGCAAACAGGCAAACTTTACATGCCAAGCCTTTCCTATGTCCCTTCCAAACAAATAAAAAAATGGGGTCCAAGGCAGTGCCTTGGGGTACAGCACTTGTAACTCGCCTGCCTATCTATGAGCTTTTTATGTGGTACCCTGGCTTTACTAAAATCCAGATAGTCGACATCCACATCACCACCTTCATCCCACACTTTAGTGACATTGTCAAAGAAATCAATAAGATTAATCTGACGTGATCTGACCTTTGAAGAGTGTTTCCATTTGTTTTACCACTACAAATATTAAACTAACTGGCTGTTGTTACTGGCATCTTGTCTACTCCCTGGATCTGGATTGGTACAACACCGGCCATTCTGTAATCATCCGGAGCCTCACCTGTTGAAAGAGAAGGGTTAAGTAAGTCCGTCACAATCACACATCTGAGTTCCCTTAGAACTCTGAGGGGGATTCCATCTGGACCAATTACCTTACTTACCATTAGATGTGATAGTTCAACTAAGACATCAGCCTCCAAAAACTCAGGAGCTGGACATCCCAGTTGGATATTATGCTATGGCAATACATTATATGGGTTTCGAAGCCACCATCTGGAAATACTGAACAAAAGTAGCTATGCAGATGGTCAGCCACAGCCTTATTCCCGTCAATATAATTACAGCGTTTTTCTTACTTTCTGTCACCAATATATTAGAAACAGGTTTTATCTCCCCTCTTCACAGATTTGTCCATTTCTTCCCCCTTTGGTAAAATTTTTAATCAGTTTGCTTCCCTCTGTTTAATTTTATATATCTCTTTGTCAGCTACACTTCTGGTTTCTTTATACTTATAGACGAATTTCTTTAATTTACTATATTGCAGACTTCCCTTGTAAACCATAGTGGTTTCTTCTTCCTTTTATTTTTGCTAGCTTGTTTCATGTATTTTTTAGTTGCCTTTAAGATGCTCATTTATAATAGTGAGCACTGGGTACTCACTTCTGCTGCTCTGTTCTACTCCCCTAATTTGTTTTCTACAAATTCCACCTTTTCCTTAAAGTTTGTTTTCTTAAAGTCTAGCACGCCAGTTTCTGAGGGCTCTTACCACCAGTTATTTATTGTATCCACAATGAATGACGAAGTGGGAGGCAGAGGAGATAGAGTTGACAGCGGCCATATATGAAAAAGAAGTGCAATATATAAGGGATCTGAAAGGGAGTTTTTTGACCAGTTGGGGGCAGTGGGGGGGGGGGGGGGGGGCATAAAGGAAAGAAGTGTAAGCTTTATCTACTCTGTTGATCTCTCTCAATAGCTTTTGTTTGCATTTTATTTTTCCTCTCTCGTGTCTGTGTGGGGGGGGGGTAGAAGGGGGAAATTCTTTTAGGAAAGTTGTGGAAAAGCCTGTGGAGTTCATGGATGTGAGGGGAGAATAGAATTTTGATTTAATAGGCATAAAAGTGGGAGAAGTATTAGAGGGGCAGAGACAGTGCATTTTACTTATACGTGGAAGTGTTAAGAACAATGTATACATGGAGGATTATTTTGTAAAAGGCTTAAATAAAGAATGATTAAAAAGAAAATACTAAAAACAAAGATGAAAGTGAATAGATTGGCTTATACCATAACATTAAACAATTCTGGCAAAGGCTGGTAGGCAAAGTATTGGGTACTTATCTTCACCTATATAAACTTTTATAAAGTTAGGAGACTTTTTGGAGCAGGGGTACTCAACCATTTCTTGAAAAGTTCCATTAACAGGCATCCAGTGAGATGAGAAGGTCTGGGCGCGGAGGGAGGGGGGGTTGACCCCACAGAACCTACAGCTCTGGTCTGCGGCACACTGCTTTTAACCCCCCTGCATTCTGTGCAGGCCATGTATATAGGTGTATATAGAAGGACTAAGGCCCAAAAGGTTACTGGCAATAAGGTCTGGTAACAAAGACGGATGGATAGGGCTTGGGGATAAGGGATGAATGGAAGAGAAGTTGTGAGGAAGAGGGGTGGATAGACAGAACAGGGCAGGCAGGAAGGTATGGAGAGAAAGCTGAGAGAAGGAATGGATTGGCAGAACTAGATGGACAAGAATGAATGGGCAGAGCTGGGGGGAGTAGATGGCCAGAGCTGGCATCAAGAGCAATGAATTGGCAAAGCTGGGAGGCCATTGATTGGTTGGACACACTTGGGAGGACAGGAATGGATGGGGCAGGGAGACTGGGCTAGGTGGGGCAAAGTTGAGGGGACAGGAATGGATGGGGCAAAGTTGAGGGGACAGGAATGGATGGGGCTAAGCAGGGGGGACGAGGATGGATCCAGCAAATATGATTGGACAGGCATCGATGGGGCTGAGTTGGGGCAGGGGCGACTGAATTGGATGGGGCAAAAAGACAAAGTATGTGTGTACCATGCAGTGCCACTTCCTGTCCATATAGTACAACATATTGCAATGCTAGGTGCCAGGGAGCAGTCATGACACTGGCAGGGAGACTAAGCAATACCGATCAAATAAAGTACTGAGCACGGCATCACAGAGGCAACTGCAGCAAGGGCTGTCAGGGCAGGGGTCCGGAAATCTGGCACCGAGGTCCGCATTCAGACCCAGGTCTGCCAGTTGAGTACCCCTGTTTTAGAGACTACAAAAAAGTTTTAGTGAAAACAGATCCTCTACCCAAAGGAGGACAGGGATGAATAACTCCCATGGATTGGAGACAGTCCACTGCAACTTACAGGTGTGCAACCTGAGTGGGTGAGAAAGGACAGTTGGATGGAAAAAATCTATCTGCTTGGAGGGACCATCTTAAAGTCCAACCAGACTTCCACAAATTGTGGTAGATGTTTCCCGACCGGGAGAGACTCTGATCCCCAGCCACTGTGGATCCCGGCCGGTCCACAGTTGCTGATCCCTGGCCCTTAAGAATGTTGATTCCTGCTGATCTTGGGGATCTTTTGCTGCCTCCCCCCGTATCTCCTCTTCCTGGTGCCCCACATTTGAGCAGTTGAGGGTGATGGGGCTGGCTATGAGCTCACAGCAAAAGATGGCTATGAGCTCACAGCTGGCTATGATGACCCCAACATGCCGAAGCCACGCCTCCGTGGTTTTTATTTTTACTGAAATTGGCAAAAAAACATTTCTCTCCAATGACCCTGAAAAAAATGTGTTACCTGGTAACTGAAATATTAAACCGGGCCTTCACCATGATTTATTGAAAAGCCCAAACCCTTATAAAATTATTCCCCAGCATCTAAAATTAATATATTTTGAGTTTTTAGTCACTTATTATTCTTTCCCCCACTGGGCTGCAACTCTGTTCAGGACTTTAGGATACGGGCGCCGCCATCTTGACTCAGAAGCATCACATTTACTGAGGAGAGGAGAGTGGGATAAAGTACAGGGGGTGGGTTATAGCTGTGCTTTGCTCAGACAGAGCAGAGCTGGGGTCAGGAAAAGGTCAGCAATCCCAGAATGCAGAGCAGCACAGTTATAAGGCATTTTCTGTTTGCAGGCTGCCTGATGTACCATGAGCCACCATCTTGGATGTTTAAAGGCTCATAACATGCAGTAGATGCAGGTAGGATGATTTTTAATGTGCAGGGTGTGGGAAACATATAAGATAGGCTCTTATTGAGGGTGAAGGTCCGCTTTAAGGCTCCTCCCCAAGGTAGGAACACCTGACCACCAGAATACACATAAGCTTTAGCTCCTCCTCCAGACACCAATAGTTTGAAAGATCTAAAAAACAAAGACAAAAGCACCAAGAGACCGAGAGCACCTTCAGAGTTGAAAACCATGGTCTCTTCGGCCACCATGGGTCTAGTAATAGAAGCAGGATATTTTATTTTGTTTCAAACCTGAGGGAGGATCCAAAATGGAGGAAAAGCATAAGCCAGACGAAAAAAAACACTGGTGAGCCAGGGCATCTATTCCTAGAGCTTGATCGGAGGGATCGAGAGAGAAGAACTTCCTCAGCTTGTTGTTTCTACCCGAGGCAAAAAGATCCACCTCTGGAGTTCCTTTAAGGACACAAATCTGACTGAACACCTCCTGGTTCAGTGACCATTCTGCTTCCGACAGTGGAGAGCGACTCAAAAAATCTACCACCTGATTTCAGCAAACTTTCAGGTGCATGGCTGACAGGGATAAAATGTTTAGTTCTGCCCAGATCAGAATTTCCTTTGCTGCTCGTTGCAAGATGGATGATATTGTCCCTCCCTGATGATTCAGATATACTATAGTAGTCGCATTGTCTGTTCTGATTTGTTTGATCTGATGACCCTGCAGGTGGCAACTAACACAACTTACAACTACCAATTCTCTGAGAATTGATGAGGATAGGCTCAGTCTTCTGCACCATTTCCCTTCAGTCAAGGATCCGCAATGGGCCCCTCAACCCAGTCATCACTACCATGTCCTTGGTGTCCAACCAGTATGGGCCACTGACAAACCTGTGCTTGTCTTGCCACCAACAGAGATTCCTTCACTAAATCTTTGATTATCCTGTCTATAGACTCCTGAGACTTGTCCTAAGAATTTAGAAAATGCAACTGTAGAGTCATTAAGTGTAGCTGACCCCAACCTACAGCGGGAAAGGATTAGGTCATTAGCCCCAAGACCCACATAGTTTGATGAACTGAAATCAACCGAATGGAACATAGGGATTGAATGGCTTCCTGAAGGATCATGCTCTTCAACTGAGGCAGAAAGATTCTCCGAAGGCCTATGATGGGACTAGACTGGACATCTGGTAATTCAGGATCCAACCCAATCGTAGCAAAAAATCCTTTGCCCCAGATCAGAAGTTACTTCAAGATCTGGAATGGACTCCAAGCGGAAGCACCTGTAGCGTACCAACAGATTCAGGTTCTTTAAATTGAGAATGAAGCAGAATCCTCTTCACCAGAAAAATGCTCTAGTAGAACCCTTTCCTCCATTGTTGGCGGGGAACCAGAACAAGCACTTCCATATCCAACATAGAATCTAGACTGCTGCGAATGGCCAGTCTTTCATCCCTGGCCCCTGGGAGAAAAATAGCAAAAAATTTCTGTCAGGAACGGGCATGAATTCTATTGAGAAACCCTTCCTTATTCCCCTAAATAAAGGGGCAATCCAGTAGAGTCTCCCACCAAATGTAGAATTGTTTTAACCAGGCACCTATTAAAGTGGACCAAAACCCAGGATCTTGACTATCTTGGGTTTTGGTTCACTCCCCCGGGGCACCCCAATCGGGGGTGTCCCACTATGTGAAACCCCCCAGATCTCCCAGATCAACTCACCTCACCGCGGTCCTACGGCACACTCGGAGCTTCTGAGCTATGGACGTCTAACCTGACGTCTAAGCTCAGCGGCTCTGAGTGCCCTGGCGGACGAATCTCACGCTTCCCTCTAACAGGGATAGAGGCATAGCAGGGATGCGGCCCGCACCGTTGGACCGGGATTAAGGTAAGTGTAGCAGGCGATCTGGGGAGGTTCACACAACTGGGCATCCCGATTTTGGATGCCCTATGGGGAGGGAATGGATATAAGATTCCCGGGCCAATCCAGCTGGGTTTCAGTCCACTTTAAGGACCCGGCATCATTGCTTCTTAGGGACTGACTGCTGGCTACTAAACAGAGTGTATCCTCTAAACTTTTTTTTAGAAGTAGGAGGGGGTCCTCTAAACAAGTCCTTGCTAGGAAAGGGCCATCTATAAGAGGACCGACTAGAAATAAAAATTATATTCCCTACGCTTAGTGAGAAACTACTTATTTCTGTCAGCAGTCCTGTCTAACACCTTCTCTAGTTCTGAGCCACAGAGGAATTCCCGTTAAAGGGCATGGCACCCAGGCCCAACTTTGAACCTGTATTACCTAACCAGGTATGCAGCCACAAAGTCCTATGCACCAAACTGGTGAGGGCCATGGCCCAAGCCAAAAATCTCACAGATTCTGCCATGGCATCAGACAGAAAATAGGGGCCGAGGTGAGAATCTCAGAGTCTTCATAAACTCATTAATATCCGTTTGCTTCAAGAGACATGATTTAAGCTGCTGAAGCCAATAATTAAGATTCCCGGCAATGCAAGTAGAGGCTAGATCCAGACTGCCATGCTAGGGGATGGATGGCCAAACAACTTCTTACTTCCAGCCGAGTCCTGTGGGGTCCTACATTTCTCAAAGGAAAAGGAAATCTGATCCTTCAGAACTCTCATATCAGTCATGCTGGGCTGATGTTCCTTACTCACTACCTTATCGGTACAGGGCTTGCAAAGAGGCTTCCTATAGGAATCTAGAGGCTTGATTTCACATATAGGGCATCTCCTACTTTTTTCCTTAGACTTGGAGCCAGTTTCAGTCTTTGACACTTTCTTAGAGGGCTTAGTCTGTAGGCAGTAAGGATCCTATATAACCTTCCAAACGCATAAATAACCCAAAGTAGCCCTTAAAACTGCAAGAGCGTGCCCATAGTAGATGGCAGGAGGCAGGGACTTGCAAGGATTTACCTGCCTGATCTGCCATTCTGAAGTCTGGTGTGGGGTAGAGGCACCCTCCCCCAAGGCTCAATAAATAAGAAAGCAGGGAGCTAAAGCTTTTTTGTATTCTGGTGGTCATGTGTTCCTACCTTGGGGTGGAGCCTTAATATCTCAGTGGAATGCTTCCCTGAGAATGTTTTGAGAAACAAAACATTATTGGAGAAAGCAGCCTGCAAGCTATTGGTATAGCTTTTATAAAATTATTAATTATTTAAAATTATTAATTGACTTTCCCTTGGCATTGCACACTTAGTGGGAGTGCTTTGGATGACCCCAAGAAGTGAAGAGATGATTTGATTTGAATGGTTCCCCCCACTGCAAGGATGATGGGTAATTCTATTTTATCCTTCTGTTCTGATGCTGTGTAAATGCTTTCTGTTCTAGGAAAGCAGAGCTTTTACACACCGGGTGGAAGGTCTCTTGGTCTCTTTAGCCCCCTATATTAAACCAGGCAAAGACCCTTACAAGAAACATTGCTCATATGCACCCCCCCCCCCCAGATTACTGCACATAAAAATAAATGTAACTTTACCATTAATTTACCTTTTTAGAATTCCGGCAGTGGTCAATTAAAAACAAAATTGCATCTCCTGGAGCTTCAGGTTGCCTGCAAACAGGAAGTGCTGCTGGGTGTCTGTTACTGTGCATTGTCCGTTATGTCAGTTGAGTCCAGGCAGCAGCACAGATAGAGCACAACCACGAGAAAAACAGTGAGGTGGTGTTGTTTTTTGAGCGGGTGAAGGTATGTAAGCGCTGACAATAATTCAGTATCATACATGCAGATAGGGCGAGGGAGTTTAGAGGAGTTATCTTTTAAAAATGTGCCAGGCTGTTGGCCCAGTTTAAGACTAACTTGGTCCTCTCCACATGGTGGCTTGTACTCATCAAGCCTTACCCCCCTCCCCGGGCCAAATGCCCACAGCAGTGGTGAAGCATAAATCTATCCTTCAATGTGTTGGGTGTTGTGTAAATACTCTGTTTCAAGAAAGCACCCTTTTTTACTTAACCTTTGAATAGAAGGAATTTTTGTCCATTTAGCCCCAATCTTAAGTCTAACACAGGTCCCTCTACATGGTGGATTACAACTCAATTTTGACTTTCACAGTCACTCATGTTTAAAAGACCCACATACATTAAATACATACTCTTCTGTCCCTCTGCCATCTTGTGAAAGTTGATGTTTATTAACCATTAATAAACATAGCAGATATCCTTGAGAAACGGACCCTGTATGACCCGAAGCGTTGGCTTATTTCACAATAAACAACTTCCACAAGACAGCAGAGTGCCAGCAAAAGATTTATTTAATGTACATTGATCTTTAAGGATGACGACCAGATCCTTGGCGCTACAGCACCCCACATTACTCTGAGCCATTGGTCGTGCAGTGTTCACTTCTCTTCATTACATTAAAATATCAATGCAGGTAGCAGTTGGCCACAGTTATCAATTAAGGCTCATTGGTAAAACTAAATCAGATACATTTGAGCAGTCGCAAATCAGATTTCTACTGTTTTTACTGCACTGGTCTTAATAAACCTTGGCCCTTGGGTATGGAGAATAATGCTAATGAAGATATTATTATAATAATAATAATAATAATAATAATAATAATAATGGTATTAATAAAAAAAATCTTCATAAATGGACAAGAGAGAATCCGTGGTGAAAGAAAAGGCACCTTTCCCAACTGGAAAATATGCAATAGTAGTGGTCCAAAATAAAAATAAAATGACATTCCGAAAAAAGCTAGTAGAAATACTTTGCTTCTTAAAGGCAAAATCTTGTGTCCTACTGAACTGGCTACTAAAAGAGATTTGGGAAGGGGGAACGCTAAGAAATTAGGTTCTGTCAGGAGGTTTATGAAGATCAATGACTGAAACAAACTCCTGTTTAGCTAATTACAATCACTGATGTACCATAATGACTTGAGCTACAGATATTTGCCGACTTCTTTAGGATGAAAAATGGAGTAAGGAGATGCTGTCAATTTGTAAAACTTTTAAACACCAATCACTTTCCCTGGAGAGCAACATTTTAAACACTGAAGTAAGCTGCACTGAGCCACAAGAATTATCCACATTTAGTTTTCATCATCTCTCCAAATCTGACAATTTATTCCAGATCATTAACAGGCTATTCTTCTTAAGTGTTGCAGCATACGCTAGAAGTTCACAGACACAATCGCATCAGGTTTTCTGGGTCCTAGCCCATTTTTAATGAGGTGCCCAAACATGAAATATTATAGACCTGGGATAAGCATCATTTGTGAATGATGGGTGAAAAAAAGATTAAAAACAGCAGACACTCCAAAATATGCAGAAATTATATTACGTAAAACTAGAATCATTTAGATTAAAGTGGAAATAAGCCCATCCAAAATCAACTTTTAAAATGGACCTAAGAAGACAGAGTCACTTGTATCCTCTTCAAGGATATAAAAAGGATTACATAAAGCTCTTGCATAGATAGTGGTTACATTGGCTTTTTCCAGTGTCCTGCACAAAACTTCATGACAGAGTAGGAGGTACAGCACTAAGGCATTTAACAAATTCTACTGAGGGTGTCCCACTTTTTATAGCTCTTAACAAATTTACTGAAAATTAAAATGTGTTTTGGATTCTTACAAGACACATTGAACATTTTTCTTGTAAAGTTATAGGAAGGATTTATTTACCAAAAGTTAGCAAAAGTGATTCCATTAATAGTGACTAAACTTTATCAGCTTAAAGGTGTTTCACCAGCATGTAGGATTCTTTGGCACAATGCCAATTACATTTGTACAGGCAAGTACAGCACTGGCATGGCCTTTGCACAGGCAAGTACAACACTAAAATGGCTTTTATACAGGCATGTACAGCACTGTACAAGCAAGTACAGAACTGACATACCCTTGTACAAGCACGTTTTAAAACCGCAATACAGCTATATTCACACACATCCACTTGAGCTGCATTGGGCAACACAGTCAACATGAGGGAAAATGCTGTACATTATTTTTAATGTGCCAGTGCAAATATATACACAAAATATATATGCGAACTAGCCCATTAAAAATTACAGGCAGCATTTTTCCTTGCATTGTACCTGTGTTGCCCAATGCAGCACAAGCAGATAGGTCTGAATAGAGCCTAAGAGTAGGGCATTGCCAGAGAATAGATATTTTTTTGCACAGTAGGCCAGAGGTACAAAGAATAATGATAACAAGGGTGGGGTGGGGCAGGACATGCTGTATACGTATAATACCAATTCTACAGGTGAGTAATCACAGAATTGTATTATTTTAAGTATACAGCACGTCCTGCTCCAGAGATAATTCCTTACGTTTGGGACATCCAATAGCAGTGTCCGTAAGGTAGGGTGGGATCCACAAAAAGCAACAACGGGCAGTTTAGACCACTGCCGCCTGCGGAACCTTGCGGCCAAAAGCAGCATCAGCTGAAGCCCAAACATCAACCTTGTAAAACTTAGAAAATACCATTCTGTGAATACTCACCTTGTAGAATGGGTATTATAAGTATGCAGCACGCCCTGCTCCAGTAATGATTCATTACGTCTGGGATATAGTCCACAAGAGGGCGCTTTACTGCAGAGATGGCAAAAAAGAGGCTCCTCCTGGTCCTTATATACCCGGGACCTCCCACTAAATTCCCCAGTATAAAAAAGCAATAAGGGAACCAGGAGAAACCAATAACAAGATTAACAATATTAACCAGGAACATTCACCATAGAGGATCCAAGAACAAAAACTCAGGGTGGGATGGAGCAGGGCGTGCTGCATACTTTTAATACCCATTCTACAAGGTGAGTATTCACAGAATTGTATTATTCCAAGTATGCAGCACGCCCTGCTCCAGTAATGATTCATTACGTCTGGGACATCCAATAGCAGTGTCCATAAACGGGTGGGGATCCCAAAAAGGCAACAATGCGCAATTCAAACACTGCCGCCTGCAGAACCTTGCGGCCAAAAACAGCATCCACTGAGGCCCGAACATCAACCTTGTAAAACTTGGAAAAGGTATGAACAGAAGACCAAGTAGCAGGCTTACAAACCTGTTCAACAGAAGCCTGGTGCTGAAAGGCCCAGGAAGCCCCAACAGCACGGGTAGAATGAGCAGTGACTCGAAAAGGAGGATCCCTTCCTTTAGCAGAATAGGCCCTAATAATGGCCTGACGAATCCATTTACTAATAGTAGACTTGACAGGCGCCAAACCCTTCTTGGGACCCGAGGGTACCACAAAAAAGGCGTCCGTCTTCCTGAAAGGCGCTGTAGCCACAAGGTAGTATTTCAAGTTCCTGACAATGTCCAGAGAATGCAAGGCCCTCTCCTTGTCATTACCAGGATTAGGGCACAAGGAAGGAAGCACAATGTCCTGATTGAGGTGAAAGGCAGAGACAACCTTAGGCAAGAAGTCTGGTTTAAAGCGGAAAACCACCTTGTCCTGGTGTCTCTCAAAGTAGGGGGCCTGAATAGACAGAACCGCCAACTCAGAAACACGCTGGACAGAAGTGATAGCCACCAAGAAGACAACTTTCAAGGTGAGATAGACAGTGCAGCCTCATGCACAGGCTCAAATGGAGGACCCTGAAGGGCAGACAATACCAAATTCAAATCCCAAACCAGTAACATGGGTTTGCGGGGAGGGCGCACATGAGTGACCCCCTGGAAGAAAGTCTTGACCAAAGGATGAAGAGCAAAAGACCTCTGGAAGAAAACAGCCAAAGCGGAAACATGCCCCTTCAGAGTGCCAAGCTGAAAACCCAAATCCAGGCCAT
Source organism: Gastrophryne carolinensis (assembly GCA_027917425.1). Taxonomy (NCBI): domain Eukaryota; kingdom Metazoa; phylum Chordata; class Amphibia; order Anura; family Microhylidae; genus Gastrophryne; species Gastrophryne carolinensis. The sequence goes on from CM051234.1 coordinate 360,400,699, forward strand.
GTTGAAGGAACTCCAGTATCCGAAGGATGGAGAACACCCGACAGGGAAAAGCCCTAGCCTCACACCAGTCAATGTAGGTTCGCCAGGTCCTGTAATAGATGGTAGAAGAGGATTTCTTCCTAGCCCTGACCAGAGTCTGAACAACCGAATCAGACAGACCTCTTTCCCTTAGGATGGAGGTTTCAGCAGCCAGGCCGTCAAAGCCAGCGTTTGAAAATTGGGGTAACAGAGCTGTCCTTGAGTGAGAAGATCCAGAACCGGGGGCAGAGGATACTGATCGACCGCCAGCTGCACGACTTCTGCGAACCACATCTGTCTTGGCCACCTGGGGGCCACCAGAACAGCTGGCACTCTTTCCTGAATCAGCTTGCGCAAAACCTTGCCCAGAAGGGGAAACGAAGGGAAGAGGTACAGGAGACGGAACCCCTGCCAGGACAGAGACATGGCATCCACCGCCAGAGCCAGAGGATCCTGGGACAGTGAGACAAATGCTGGAAGCTTGTGATTGTGGCGAGAAGCAAACAGATCCACATCCGGCATCCCCCACCTGTGACAAAGGGATAGGAAGACCTCGCTGTTGAGGGAGCATTCTCCCCGGCGAGAGGCCCCCCTGCTCAGAGAGTCCGCTTCCAGATTCTCTGCTCCCGGAATGTAAACCGCAGAGATGCACGGGACATTGTCCTTGGCCCAAGACAGGATCAACGACACCTCCCGGAGGGCACTCTTGCTCAGAGTCCCTCCCTGATGATTGATGTAAGCGACCGCAGTCCGGTTGTCGGAGCGAACCTAAACCAGCAGGCCCTGGAGGTGAGACGTCAGCTGCGCCAGAACCAACCGAACCGCCCTCAGCTCCAGAACATTGATGGGGGCGTGGGCTCTCCAGTAGCCCCCCCAACCGGACAGGCTGGCATCCGTAGTGACCGTCTCCCAACGCGGTGTCAGAAATGATCTGCCCCCCAGAAGATTCCTCGAGTCCAGCCACCACAGGAGGGACCGCCGGACCAGAGGAGGTAGAACAAAGGCCTGATCCAGAGACAGGGGACTCTTGTCCCAGACCGACAGAAGATGGAGCTGAAGGGGTCTCATGTGAAACTGCCTCGAAGCAGGCCACCATCTGTCCCACCAGCTGCATCTCTTGCCGGATGGACAGCAAGAAATGAATCAGAGCTTGAAGAGAGTCCACCTTCTGCTGAGGGAGGAAAATCCTGGCCTGAATGGTATCCAGAGTCATACCCAGGAAGGGGGTCACCCGGGACGGGGAGAGTGAGGATTTGGGATAATTGATCACCCAACATTTCCAGGGTCGCCACCACCTTCTGGGTGTCCAATTCTGCCTGTTGGAGGGAATGGGACGTAATGAGAAGGTCGTCCAGATAAGGAAGAATGCGAATACCCCGGGCTCTGAGAAGGGCCATCACGCCCGCCAACACCTTGGTGAACACTCTGGGGGCAGAGGTGAGACCGAAGGGAAGTGCCACAAATTGGTAGTGTTGTTCCTCTACTGCGAACCTGAGGAACCGCTGATGCCCTGGGAAGACCGGCACATGAAGGTAAGCATCTTTGATGTCTATGGAAGTCATGAAGTCACCCGGGCGCAGGGAGCCAATAGCGGATCGCAGAGTTTCCATGTGAAAACGTCTGGTCCTGATGAACTTGTTGAGAAGTTTTAGGCCCAGGATGGGTCTGATGGAACCATCCTTTTTGGGTACTGTAAAGAGATAGGAATAGTAACACTGACCTCTCTCTCCCGGAGGGGCCTGACAAATGACCCACATGGCCAAGAGGTTTTGTACCGCCAGAACCAGACCCCGAGCTGGCCAAGGATCCATAGGAATCTGGGACCTGAGGAATCTGTGAGGAGGCCAGTCCGCGAACTCCAGCTTGTATCTGGAGGAGACGACCTCCAGAATCCAATTGTCTGAGACTTGCTGAGCCCAGACCTGAGCGAAGAGCCACAGCCGTCCCCCCACCCGCAAGGGTTAGGGCACCCCCTCATTGATGAGCGGGCTTGGCAGTAGACTTGGGTATGGCACCCCAGTAGGATCCGGGCCGGATCTCCCCTTTGCCCCGCAAAGGATAACCCCCTGCCTGACCTAGGCCCACGAAAGGAGGGAGTGAAGGACCCGGAGCCCCGAAAGGGTCGCGGCTGCTTTTTCCGTTGGGCTAACTTACCTCCCTTAGCAAAAAGGTCCAAACGATTACCGAACAGGCGCAACCCCTTAAAGGGGAGCCCCCCCCCCAACCTGTCAGACTGGCGTCCGTTGTGACTGTCTCCCAGCAAGTGGCCAGAAAACATCTGCCCGCCAACAGGTTCCTTGAGTCCAGCCACCATGAGAGGGACCGCCTGACCAGGGGGGACAGAGAAAACTCCTGATACAGGGACACAGGGTCCTTGTCCCATACTGACAGGAGGTGGAGTTGAAGAGGTCTCATGTGAAACTGGGCATAAGGCACCACCTCGAAGCAAGGCACCATCAGGCCCACTAGCTGCTTGCCCTGCCTGATGGAAGGATGAGGGCAAGACAGAAGGAACTGAGCTTGCGCTTGCAGACTGTCCACCTTCTGCTGAGGAAGAAAAATCCTGGCCTGAGCTGGATCCAGATTCATGCCCAGAAATGACATCACCAAGGAGGGAGACAGGGAAGATTTGGCGTGGTTGATCACACAGCCGAATTACTCCAGTGTGACCACTACCCGCTGAGTATACAGCTCTGCCTGCTGGAAGGACTGAGAAGTGACGAGAATGTCGTCCAAATAGGGAAGAATGCGAATGCCCCGAGATCTCAGCAGAGCCATCACTCCCGCCAGCACCTTGGTGAATACCCTGGGAGCTGAAGTGAGGCCGAAAGGCAATGCCACAAATTGATAGTGCCGATCCTCCAGAGCGAACCTGAGGAATCTCTGATGACCTGGAAAGACTGGAATATGAAGGTAAGCATCCTTGATGTCCACAGAGGTCATGAAGTCCCCTGGGCGTAAAGAAGTCACAGCTGAGCGCAGAGTCTCCATGCGAAAGTGCCGGAACTTGACAAATTTGTTGAGAAGCTTTAAATCCAGGATGGGTCTGACAGACCCATCTCTTTTGGGCACAGTGAAAAGGTTGGAATAATAGCCTTAGCCCCTTTCCCTGAAGGGCACCTGGCAGATGACACCCAACTCCAGAAGGTTTTGCACAGCGAGAAACAGACCCTGAGCTGACAGGGGGTTTTGAGCCCTCGGGGATCTGATGAAACTTGGGGGCGGCCAGGCTGCAAACTCTATCTTGTAACTGGAGGACACTACCTCCTGAATCCACCGGTCTGAGACATGGTGCCTCCAGACGTGAGCAAAGAGCCAAAGCCGTCCCCCCACCCGGATGGGTGAGGGCGCCCCTTCATGCCTGAGAGGGCTTGGGGGAAGACTTGGTCTTGGAACCCCAGGAGGGGCCGGAGTGGCCACGTCCTCTACCCCTGCCCCAGAAATCTCCACGGGCCCCTGCAAATGAGGCTCCCCTTCCCATTCTGGACCCACGGTAGGAGGGAAGAAAGGAACCTGACCCCCGAAAGGGCCGAGACTGACATTTACGCTGGGGTAACTTGCCTCTCTTAGCAAACAGGTCCAGGCGGTCCCCAAATAGGCGCAGTCCTTTAAAGGGGAACCCAGTGAGAGCCTTCTTAGCAGCGTTGTCAGCTGCCCACTGGCGCAGCCAAACCGAGCGGCGTATAGCCACCGCCAAGGCAGAAGCCCTGCACATTTTAATGGTATCATCCAAGGCAGAGAGGACATATGTAACAAATTCCTCACAACGTATAAGAGCTCTATACTCATCACTAGCAGCATTATCAGGAGCCCCATCTAAAATGTTTCTGAGCAGGGTCTTAATAGCCACAGCCGTAATGACAGAGGCACAAACCGGGCGCAGCGCAGTTCCCACACAGGCAAAGGCATGAGAAGCCAGCCTCTATAGGAAACATGGTAACACCAGGCGCCAAATGCCGCCTCTTAACAGAGGCCTTACGCGCCGTAGAGCCAGCAATCAGCTTATCAATGCTATCCACTCTAGTAGACAAATTAGGTTGAGACTCCCCACTAGAATTCACATCACTGGGAGTCAGATGTAAATGTTGGGGGGTAGGTGAGCCCATGGGTGCAGGCCCAGACACAGGCAACCCCGATATCAGCGCAAGCGCCTGCCGGGCGCAGGGTGCACGAACCCTGACATTGTCACTCAGAGGGGCCACCCCACACGCAGTACACAGCCGGGCTTGTCCCGAAGGAACCCCAAGCACATTTTTCCTGTGAAGCCTCCATATGGTGATTATTGTGGCCCAACAGGCCAGTCGGGATTGACGCTTAATAAACTACCAGGGATGCCCCAATGACCCGCTAGGGAAGTGGGAGGAAATAGCACAATAGGCCTCAATAAAGTTTTGAAGTAAATAGAGGGGATAGGACCGGGAGAAACCACAATTAAGTTTGACCCGCCTGCAAGACATAAATAGAAAGACCCTGTAAGCGGCAAGCATACAAAAAATCCAAAGATAAAACAGCCCGCAGGGGCTACTCACGGACCGCGGTATGTAGACACCAGCCACGCAGCAGAATGAAGCAAAATGGCGCCGAGAACACCTCGAGGGGCGGGCCGCGGATGCCGAACGCGCCATCCACAGGGCCCGCCCCCCGAAGAGCGCGAAACCGCCCACGTGATATACCTAACCAATGATGGCGCAGCAGCACCTGAGGTAATATCGCCGCCGACCGCGGAACGCCGTACAAGAGCGCGCGCGGCGGCGTCATTTTTTAAAAAAAGCAACCAGTGCAACCAATTCATTGCGGTGACAGAAAACCAAGCAACCAAGCAAACCAAAGAACAAGTGAATGTTAATACACCCACCCCCCCGAGAACTACAAGGGAGGGCGAGGGAGGGCGGCAGCCACTCAACAGAGGTGGAAGAGGCAAGGGGCGAGAGCGCGGGAGGGGCATCCCATAAAGGCTCACCATGTGCCTATACCACCTACCCTTTGGAGGGGGATTGCGGTGGAGCAGCGCTCCTAAGCACCTGTAGCGGTGCTGCCTACCATCACCCGAACCAGTGCAGCCAAGGCTGGGAGGCAAATTAAAAATGGAACGGGTGGGAATAGTCTGACAGGGCCGCAGGCCAATAAGCAACGCTCACCTGCGAGTAGAGAGAGCCATCTTCTTGTCATCGCAGCCAGACTGCAGAGAAGATCTGGGAGTTTGTGGGAGGTCCCTGGTATATAAGGGGCCGGGAGGAGCCACTTTTTTGCTGTAGCGCCATCTTGTGAATGTATAACCCAAATGTAAGGAATTATCTCTGGAGCAGGACGTGCTGTATACTTAGAATAAATGGCTCCATGATAAAAATCCATATAAATATGCTGGATGGTGGGAGGAGGGGGTCATTTATACACCCGGCATCAAGAAATACCCAGCCAGGCTTGTACTTATTATTTTAAAGGAAAGAAGAGGAAATCAGGGATGACAGGTTCTGCCTCATCTGACACTAAAACGATCACCCCTGTTTTTTTTTCCTTCGAAGTGAGAATATACCATAAGCTTGGCGGGAGTTTTATTCAGGTCAAGTGTATAAGAGACCCCTCCTCTCATTAAGTGAGGTGTTTATATGGATTTTTAATATTACACAATTGTGGAAAGCCAAACTGGAGTAAGGGTTTCTAGTGACATACACCTTAGCATGTGTCATGTATGGGTGTCATCCACGAAAAAAGCCTTTCAAAGCCCACATATAATTTGCCTGGGCCCTTGCTGAAAAATATGCTGGAGACTGCTGGGGTTCCAGAAGGGCCGTAACAGAGCAGATACTTAAAAGGTACATTTTGGGCTGCTCCACACTCCTAGGGAGAGAACAGCCTGGTCGGAGGCTCTCTGCCTCAAGAGTTCCCTGCTTCCATGGTCTCCCAAGAGCTTACTTACCTGGGTCTTCAAACCTTTGTTTGCCCCCTGAAGAGAAAAAGCTTCCATCCTGTCTGGAGGAATTAGGGTCTTTTTAAATGTTGCTATGTGCTTCCAGTTGTGCAGAATGGAAATGGCAGCTTCTCCAGGCCAGGCCTGCCATGTAAATAAAAAAATGTTTTTAGGAGCTGATGGCTTCAAAATCGGTGAGATTTATGAAGTGAGATTTAAAAAGTAAAATGCCTGGTGCCTACAGTGAAACATGGCGGTAGCAGTGTCCTTATATAGGGCTGCATGAGTACTGCTGCTGTTGGGGAGCTAAATTTTCTTGATGGTATTATGGATTCACAGATGTACTACTCAGTACTGCTCCACCCAGCATTTATTCAAAAAGAATGGAAAAATATTTCATGCCTAGAAAACTTGATGTTGCCCCTAATAGTAGTCGTTTTTGATGTGAAGCATATCCAAGTAAAACAGAATGTTTTGTAACCTAAGTTTTGTTATCTTACTTTCATGTTAGGGGTTAAACAAATGTTTTATGAAACTTAAGGAAAAATGTCTTGTTTTCAGTGAGAGATTAATTCAAATCTTACTTTTCAAAGTGTAGTCATTTATGTGAAGCACTTTAAATATTAGATAGAAGTTTGCATTACAGAGTTGCTAAAGTCAGGCCAGCCAATGCTCTTCACTCCCTCATTCCTACTTTTGTCTACCAACCATTTCCCATTCATGTTTTTGGGCTGGTGGATGCACAGCAATGGTAGTGTGGAGTAATTATAAAAATTAGAACTTAAACAGTTCTATAAAACCGTGCATAAAATGTATATATTAAACATAAATAATTAATTATATTCCTCAAAGGATCTTGCTCCAAGCCTTTAGACTGTTGTCACTTCAGTCCCATCAATCAGTTCATTCAATCTATATACAGCACTAAGACTGTATATGAAGGCTCAGCATAATAAATTTTCACCACGGTGCTCTTAGTGTCAATAATGTGACTCCACCACCTTTACATATATAACGTACCAGATTTACTCAGGATATAGGCTCATCTAATCCCAATATTCGGCTCCAATTTAAATTCTCATCATTCAGCTGTTTTTATATATTTAATAATTAATTCACTCGGGTTCTCTTCCCCTTAGCGCTATTATCATCAAATTAGCAAAGAAGCCAGTTTCCAATAGAATTAAAATCTCTCCAGGTTTATTAAAAGACATGCAAAAGATAAAAAACACAGTGCGCTCCAATAGCGTAAATACGTCTCACACCAGAAGCTTTAACACAGTGGCCACTGGCCCTTTAAAAAAAGCCGCTTACCAGACTTTCATTAAAAAACACATTAAGCATATAAATGCAAAGATTAGGCGTCCAGGACCTTTCCCAAATACACGCTCGCTCCAGCGCATACAAAGACGAGTCTGAGCTCACCGCTTCCTACGGCGGTAGTCAGCGGCGCTGCTCATCATCCAAATCACGTAATCGTCCTTAGCTCAGCCCGACGTGTTTCTTCATCCAAGACTTATTCATGGGCTTGCGTGGGGCTGGGACGGTCACTAATTTATTCACCTCCTCAGGTCACGTGAGCTTTTCAACTATGGCAAGTCACCCGCTAGCCACAGGTGACTTGACAGCCCTCGAGCATTGTGAACTGGTACAGGGGTCTCATGGACTCCTTACAAGTTCACAATGGGTTAAACTGGACCAACACCCAGGTCTATCAGACCCCTGTACCAGCTCACAAGGCTCTGGGTCTGGCAAGTCACCTGCGGGCTAGCGGGTGACTTGCCATTAACCCCCAGCCCCCCATTACCTGCCTCCCCAAAGGCCAGGGGGGGGCAGAAGGGCCCGGGCCACTATGGCTATGTGGGCTAGTAGCCTGCAGGGCCAGGGGCCACCAACGCTGGCCCCTGCGCCCTGTTCTACAAGCCCCCATAGCTGGCCTGGGTCGGTAACGCTGGGTAGGGGGGACCCTACGTCATTTTTTGGGGGGGATTTTTAAGGGTTTTTAACCCTTAAAATTCCAAAAACAATGGGGTCCCCCACCCTGGGAGGGGGGACCCTATGTCAATTTTTTTTTTAATTAACCCCTTATGTCCTGTCACCCAGCTGGTAATAAATGCTTCCAGCATTTTGTGGTGTGTTTTTTTTTTTTTTTTTTACATTTAAAGTGGACCAACACCCAGGATTTTGGGTATTGGTCCTTTCACCTGGGGCATCCCGATTGGGGATGCCTCGCTGCGTGAAACCCCCCCCCCGATCACCCACAATAACTCACCTTACCCGGGTCCTACGGCGCATGCGCGGCCGCTCGTCCAATCAGCGCGCTCAGAGCGGCTGAGTTATGGACGTCTAAGAGACATCTAAGCTCAGCCGCTCTGAGCGCACTGGCGGCCGCATCCCCCACTTCCCTCTAACAGGGAGCGTGCCCGCGGCGGCCATTCATAAATAGCCGGCCTGGGCACGCGTCCTGCTAGAGGGATAGCGGGGATGCGGCCCGCGCATGCGCCGTAGGACCGGATTCAAGTAAGTGGTAGCAGGTGTTCCAGGGGGTTTCACACGGGGGCATCCCGATTTTGGATGCCCCAGGGGGAGGGAATAGAACGGTCCAGGAATCTTATAGATTCCGGGGCCGATCAGCCCTGGGTGTTGGTCCAGTTTAACCCATTGTGAACTTGTAAGGAGTCCATGAGACCCCTGTACCAGTTCACAAGGCTCGAGGGCTGTCAAGTCACCTGCGGCTAGCGGGTGACTTGCCATTAACCCCGGCCCCCCTATTACCTGCCTCCGCGAAGCCCAGGGGGGGCAGAAGGGCCCGGGCTGATTTAGGCGGTGCTGGCTTGTACTTGGCAGGGCGGGGGGCCACCAAAGCTGGCCCCTGCGCCCTGTTCTACAATCCCTGCATAGCTGATCCCTGGGCTACTTATGCTGGATAGGGGGGACCCCATGTAATTTTTTATGGGAATTAGGGGTTTTTAACCCTTAAAATAAAAAAAAAAAAAATGTTTTTTCAGTTTGGGGGGTCTTCTGAACAGTAGCAGGGGGCTACCGATACATATGTGGTACCGTTGTAATCGGAAGAAATGGGGCTTTCACATGCAATATGGTTTTCTTTAATAAAACAAATGTTTTATTTGAAATAAAGGAGACAATTTTCTAAAAAAAATTTTTTTATTTTGTTTTGTTTAATTTACTCAAAAATATTTAAAAAAAAAAACAGTAAAAAAATTAAAAACAAGACATTTCATGTTAAAGCCTAAACTCTGCCGCAAAAAAAAAATATATGATTTTACTGGAAATTCCTGCAAAAATCACAGTTAAGCATAGCGCAAAATGGTGAAAAATGACCTGTCAAGAGAGGGTGACAAAGCCTAAAGTAGGCTGGCAGTTAAAAGGGTTAGTAGTACCTATGCATGTTGGGTATCGTTCTGCTCGGGGGATTTTGCGCTTTCAGATTTAGCTTGTTTTTTCTTGTTTGCATATTGATATTTTAGGAAAACTCATTTTTTATTCTGCTTTATTATACATTTTTTAAATAAACCCTGTGCGACCAACGAATTCTTTGAGGGATTACTTCCAGAAAGATGGGCCCACTACAACATTTTGGTTGGTTTGTGGTGGGTATTCCAAATGTAAAGGGTTGTTTTGGTAGAAAAAGCGCAAGGTGCCACTTTGTCTGCAGAGCTGAAATTTTCAAGCAAAATTACCGTTGTGCCCAAGCTTTACTTTGGGGTGTTTGGCAACTCTTCCCTTGACAGAACCTATGCATGTTGGGTATTGTTCTGTTCGGGGGATGTTGCTTTTTTAGATTAACTTGTTTTTTCTTGTTTGCTTATAGTTTTCTTTAGAAAAATGTGGCTTTGATTCTGCTTTTTTATCCTTTTTTAGGGAAGCTCTGTGTAACCAAAGAATACATTGAGGGAGAACTTCCAGAAAACTGTGGCAACATCAACAAGCCTGGTATGCCTAAAAAGCTTGAGGTGTGTACTTCCAGAGAATATATAGTTTGTGGGGGGTATTTCAAATGTAAAGAGTTGTTTTTATTGAAAAACTGCAAGGTGCACATAGTGCTTAGCATAGCTGTATTTGATCTGAAAATCTCTTAAAGCGCTGTTTCAGTTTGGGGTAGTCTCCTGGGCAGGAAAGGGCATCTACCAATACATATGTGGTGCCGTTGTAACCGGGAGAAATTGGGATTTCAAACGCAATAAGATTGACAAACTTACATTTTTTATTTCAAAAAACACTACAAATTGTAAAAAATAGATTTTTTTTATTTTTTTGCACATATCTCACCCCAAAATATTAAGAATACACTTAAAAAATTACAAACAAGACATTTCATGTTAAAGCCCAGCCCAGACTGAAAAAAACAATATACAATTTTTCTGGGAAATCCCTGGAAATCCCTTCAAAAATCACAGTTGAACATGCATAGTGCAAAATAGTGAAAAATGATCTGGCAACAAAGCGTAACAAAAACTCCAGGTAGGCTGGCACCTAAAGGGTTAAAAGGAAATAAGTTGTCCAAAACCCTTGACACCTCCTTTTTATGCCGATTGGAGGAGAGCTGTGCATGCACCCTGGGAGAGAGGTACGATAATCAGGTAATCAGGCTATTCTGGGGATTTCACACACACACTTGTAAAAATAAGGCTGCACACCAGCACAAAGCAGAACAAAAACCATAACAAAACCCAGCGTGGACAGCTTCGGAATCCAGAAGATTTCAGGGCCGGTCGCTGGCCTTCCCTCGGGAGCATCCCAAATTGGGATACCCCGCTGCGTGAAACCCCCAGGGCGCCCGTAATCACTCAACTTTCCACAGTCCAATGGTGGGCTTTTGGCAAATGCCTCTGATTATTTAGAATAGGGAGCAGGATAGGCTGGGATGGGAGCGTGCGTGCCACAGGGGTTGTGGCCGTTCTCGCTCCCCATTGAAATCAATGAGAGTCCTTTGCCAGATGTAAACACCGCAAACGGCTCTGATTGGACGAGAGACCACCCACTGGACCTAGTAGAGGTGAGTTTTAATGGGCAAACTGAGAAGTTTCACACAAGAGGGCAATCTTAATTCGAGTTGCCCCGGGGGCACGGAACAAAACACAGGAAAGACAAAATCCCAGGTTTTGTTCCGCTTTATGTCAGCTATATGGAGCATTAAGTTAGCTATATGGAGCACATAGCTGTATGTGTTGTGCGAGTCATTTTGTTACGCCATGTCAGTTTTCTTCGGGCCCTTGCATCAGTGCTCTTTCAAGTGCTTGAAGTCTACTTTTTCTTAGGGAGCAAAATTACTAAAAGTGTTTAAGCAAATGGTAAATCGGACATGACCATAGTAATCAAATTTACTGCATCTATGAAGGTCTTAGGACAAACCAAGTTACAACAAAGAAAGTCTGACAGTAGAATATATATATATATATATATATATACATATATACATATATATATATACATATATATATATATATATATATATATATATATATATACACATATACACACACATACATACATACATACATACACACACACACAAACGCACACCCTGTGTAAGCCAAAATACAATAACTAATCCAAAACACCATATAGCATTTACAGAACAAATAAATTGTCATTCTTCATTTGTTTCCGATTTACAAAGTTCCATTATCTCTAGAGGGACCAAACAGTAGTCCAGCTAGAGTACAAACAGAAGCCAATTAGGCTTTTTGGCTTGAACACAATAATACCATTTTGGGATTACTCACCGTTAAAATGGGTATTGTAAGTATGTCACACACCCCGCTTCCACTATTCATGACATATGGGTTATGGTCCAGTAGAGGGCGAACTTCTGCAGAGATGAAAGCAAAAAAGAAGCCCCTCCCGGTCCATAAATACCTGGGACCTCCCACACATTTCCCAGTATATGACAGCAGTAAGGGGACCAGGAAGAGCTAATAAAACATTCTTAACAATAAAAGGTTCACCATATAAAGGATCCAGAATACTAAAGGGCGGGATGAAGCCGGGTGTGTGACATACTTACAATATCCATTTTAAAGGGGAGTAATCACAAAATGGTATTATTCCAAGTATGTCACACAACCGGCTTCCACTATTCATGACATGTGGGAAATCCAATAGCAGTGTCTGTCATGGGTGGGGATCCAAATACAGCAAAAAAATGCACCAATTTAAACCACTGCAGCTTGCAGAACCTTGCGGCCAAAAACAGCATCCGCTGAGGCCCGCACATCAACCTTGTAAAACTTGGAAAAAGTATGAACAGAAGACCAAGTAGCAGCCTTACAAACTTGTTCAACAGAAGCCTGGTGCTGAAAAGCCCAGGAAGCCCCAACAGCATGAGTAGAATGAGCAGTGATCTTAAAAGGAGGAACCCTCCCCTTAGCCGAATAGGCCCCAACAATGGCCTGGAGTATCCCATTTACTAATGGTAGACTTGGCGGGCGCCAAACCTTTTCTGGGCCCGGAAGGCACCACGAACAAGGCGTCCGTCTTACGAAAAGGAGAAGTAGCAACCAAATAGTACTTCACACAACGAACCACATCCAAAGAGTGCAAAACCCTCTCCTTGTCATTGCTAGGCTTAGGACACAAGGAAAGAAGAACTACATCCTGATTGAGATGGAAGGCAGAAACCACCTTAGGAAGGAAATCTGGTTAAAAGCGAAAAACCACCTTATCCTGGTGTCTCTCAAAGTAAGGGGCCTGAACAGACAGAACCGCCAACTCAGAGACACGCCGAACAGAGGTAATAGCCACCAAAAAGGCAACCTTTTGAGTGAGCACAGAAAGAGCCACATCTTGCATAGGTTCAAAAGGAGGCCCCTGGAGGGCCGAAAGAACCAAATTTAGGTCCCAAACGGGAACCAAAGACTTTCTAGGGGGCCGAACATGAGTGACCCCTTGGAAAAAAGTCTTGACCAGATGATGCAAAGCAAAAGACCTTTGAAAAAAGACAGCCAGGGCAGAAACCTGACCCTTCAAAGTACTGAGCTGGAACCCCAGACCAAGACCGTGTTGTAGAAACTCCAAAATCCTAGGCCACGCCGTCAAAGCAAGTGTTTGTAAATTGGGGTAACGTAGTTGACCCTGAGAGATCAGATCCGGAGACAGGGGCAGCCTGTACTGATCTACAGCCAATCTTATGACGTCTGCAAACCAAACCTGTCTTGGCCACCTTGGGGCCACCAGAATTGCTGGTGCCCCCTCTAGAGCCAGCTTGCGCACTACCTTGCCTACCATGGAGAAGGGGGGAAACAGGTACAGAAACCCCAGATCCCTCCAGGCAAGGGACAAGGCATCCACTGCTAGGGCCAGAGGATCCTGAGACAGAGATACAAAGGTTGGGAGCTTGTGTTTGTGCCGAGAGGCAAAGAGATCCACCTCTGGAGTCCCCCACTTGTGACACAGGGCCCGAAATACCCTGTGGTTGAGAGACCATTCCCCTCGGCGAGAGAATCCCCTGCTCAGGGAGTCCGCCTCCGTGTTCTCCACTCCCGAAATGTACACTGCTGAGATGCAAGGAACATTGCTCTCCACCCATGTCAGAATCAGAGACACTTCCCTGAGGGCACTCCTGCTGCGAGTCCCTCCTTGGTGATTGATGTAAGCTACCGCAGTACGATTGTCTGATCGAACCTGAACCGGTAAACCCTATAGGTGAGTGTCAAGACGCGACAGAACCAAGCGAATAGCTCTGAGCTCCAAGACATTGATGGGGGTGTGAGCCTCCTGAGGACCCCACAACCCCTGGAACTGATTATCCTTCCAGAAACCTCCCCATCCCGACAGGCTGGCATCCGTGGTAACCGTCTCCCAACGAGGGGCCAGGAACGATCTTGCCCCTTATCAGATTGCTTGATTCCAGCCACCACTGAAGGGACTGCCGAACCCTGGGAGACATCAGAAATGACTGATCCAAGGACTGTGGACATCTGTCCCATTTCAGCAATAGATGGAGTTGTAGCGACCTCATGTGGAATTGAGCAAAGGGGACTGCCTCGAAGGAGGCCACCATCAAACCTACCAGAGTCATCCCTAGACGAATAGAAGGGCGAGGGTTGGTCAGGAGAACACGTATCAGATCCTGAACCCTATGCACATTTGGCTGAGGTAGGAACACTCTGGCCTGACTGGTATCCAGATTCATGCCCAGAAAGGAAATCTCCTTTGATGGGGAGAGAGAAGACTTGGGGTGGTTGATCACCCATCTGAACCCTGCCAGCGTTGTCACCACCGTCCAGGTGTCCAGCTCCGCCTGGCAGAGGGAGGAAGCTGTAATGAGCAGGTCGTCCAGATATGGCACAATGCGAATGCCCTGGGCTCTGAGCAGGGCCATAATGCCCGCCAGAACCTTGGTAAAGCCCGAACGGGAGGGCCACAAACTGAAAATGCTGATCTCCGACCACAAACCTGAGAAATCTCTGGTGTGCTGGGAAAATTGGTACATGAAGGTAAGCATCCTTGATGTCTATGGACGTCATGAAATCCCCCTGACGAAGGGAACCGATGGCTGAGCGCAGAGTCTCCATGCGAAACCTCTTGGTTCTGATGAACCTGTTGAGAAGCTTCAAATCCAGAATGGGTCTTATGGAGCCATCCCTTTTGGGAACCGTGAAAAGATTGGAATAATAGCACCGGGCATATGAATGCCATGTCCAGGAGGTTCTTTACAGCCTACAGGAGCCCCTGCGCCGCCCGAGGATCTGAAGGCACCCGAGACCTTAGGAATCTGGGAGGAGGCCGGTACTCGAACTCCAGCTTGTACCCAGACGAGACCACTTCCAATATCTACTTGTCTGTAACCTCCCGGGCCCAGACCTGGAAGAAGAGCCGCAGCCGTCCCCCCACCCGTAAGGGTGAGGGCGCCTCCTCATTGCGGAGCTTGGCAGCGGCTTGGAACCCCAGGTAGAGGCTGGACGGGCACGTCCTCTACCTCTGTTCCGGGAACCCCCTCTGCAGCCAGAGTAGGCAAGACCTCTGCCCCCTCTGGTGCCGTGAAAGGAAGGACTGAAGGAGCTTGCCTCCCGAAAGGAGAGACGCTGCTTCTTACGCTGAGGTAGCTTTCCACCTTTCGCCACAGAATCCAATTTGTCTCCAAACAGCCGCGTTCCCAGGAAGGGCAGAGCTGTAAGTGATTTCTTTGCCGTAATGTCAGCCGCCCACTGGCGCAGCCAGACCGATCGGCGCATGGCCACCAACAGAGCCGAAGTTCTACTACACATGGTAATAGTGTCGTCCATAGCCGACAAAAGAAAATTCATGAACAATTCACACCTCTTAAGGGCTGTGAATTCAAAGCTGTCCAGGTTGAGCTGGGACCCATTTAACATGTCCCTGATCTCCGACCTGGTAGCCACAGCCACGAGTGCTGATGCACAGACAGGCCGCAAGGCTGAACCCACACTGGCAAAGGCATGGGAAGCCATGTGATCAATGCGCTTGTCCTTGCCATCCTTAAGGGTAGTGGAGTCAGGTGTATGTACAGTCCTGGACAGTCCTAAGATGGGCGCATCAACCTCGGGAGGGGGAGACCAGCGCTTCACCGCGTCAACCGGAAGGGGATACTTTCTATCCCATCCCTGAGGAACACCATGAAGGCGACTCGACTTCTCCCATTCTTTAAGAATCATGCTGTCAAAATGATCCTGGTTTGGAAACTCCAAGCGGGGCTTAGAGAACCCAAAGAATTCCCCCTTCCTCGGAGGGGCCTCCGCTGGTGGGGAAATACCCAGAACCTCAGAGATGGGTCAGGACCCTGGGAGTATCCACAGCATCCCCCCACAGTTCCTCAGTCTCGGATTCCTCAAATAATTCCCTCCTCGAGCGGGGAATAATCAGCTCAGTCAGGGGAGTCATAATCATCAAAATCAATTACCGGCGTAGCCGGTGACAGATGCCTTTTCTTAGCAGGGGCCTTTCTGCCCACTGAGCTAGAAATAATATTCTCGAGGTTCCGAGTGCGACTCCCCACTAATGACAGTGTCATTTGGGGTACGGATGATGCGGGGAGGGGTAGGAGATGAGGCGGGAGGCACGGACCCAGACGCCTGGGATCCCGACTGCCGCGTAATGGCCTGTTGCACACATGGTATGCAAATTAGCACACATTCTCCCCCGTAAGGGGTACCCCACAACCCACACATAGCCGGGATTGTCCCGAAGGTAGCCCAAGCCCGGTATCCTGTGGAGCCTCCATATGGTGATTTTAATGTAGTCGGAAGACCAGAGGGAATTATGCTGGTAAGCAACCCGGGATGCCCCTTTAAGTCCCGAGTGGGAGGATTTATAAGTGCCCCAATTACAGCTAGGGAGCCTAGGACCGGGAGAACCCCCTTTTAAGCAAGGCACAGGGAGTCCTCCTGAAAGACACAAGATATGTGGCCATAAGCAAATGCACTCACACACAGCAGCATAATAAATACATGTCATGAGTAAAACAAAAGCAGAGAGGCCAGCGCTTCCCCAAGCGGCGACTGAGGCATATTGGCCAAGCATAGCAAGAATAGGAGGAAGCCCAGCAGGGCACTCACCCACCACAGAAAATGGCGTCCTAATCGGCCAGAAGCGCTTGCAAGAAAGAGGGAGGGAGAAAAAGGGTCGGGCCAGCGCAGATCGCGTGCCGCACCCGGCCCAGCCCCCTTCCCTCTGAGTCCAAGTAATGCGGTTCCCAGCAAGGGGATAGGCCCGCAATGGCGCCAACAGAAGGGGGCGGGCCGCAGCAACGCGCAAGCGCCCGGCCCCGTCCCCTCACAGATTCAGCCTGAGGGAAAGAAGCTCCCCCAGACTGCAGGCAGAGCGCACAGCGCAACGTGAAACAAGCGCACAAGCACACTCACACACACACACACACACACACACACACACACACATACATACATAAAGTGAAAATATAGGAGAACGATGCCTCCCCCCCCCCCCCCCCCCCCCCGCTGGAGGGTAACAGAGGGGACCCGGAAGCGGGAGAATCCCTCACCAACAGGTGTAAGGGAATTAAATGGGGACAGGGCATCCCAAACCGGGGTCACCAACCCAGATCCCACCTACCCCCTTGTATGGGGTCTCACGGGGGAGCATGGCTCCCTAAACACCTATTAAGGTGAAGGCTACCATCACCCGGACCTGCAGCCAAGGCTGGGAGGCTAGAAATGGGCTTAGTGCATAAAGTTCCGGGCAGAAATAGAGCCAACATGGCCGGTTGTAAACCCGGCTTACCTGCAAGGAAGAGCAGCATACATCTTCTGACTTGCTCGCCGTCCTGCAGAGAAGGAACTGGGGAATGTGTGGGAGGTCCCAGGTATTTATGGACCGGGAGGGGCTTCTTTTTTGCTTTCATCTCTGCAGAAGTTTGCCCTCTACTGGACCATAACCCATATGTCATGAATAGTGGAAGCGGGGTGTGTGACATACTTGGAATAACTGACATGTCATTTGACAATATTGATCTACCAAATTAACATATTGCTTGTGGCATGGGAATTGTTATAAAAGATGAGTAAAAGCAGCACATGTGACCAGCAGCAATAAAAAAAACAGGCAATAACAGCTTTTTTGGCTTTATGTTTCATAAAGTGCTACTGCAGGCAAACTTAAACCGGCCCAACTGCTAAGGTTGGAAAAGAAAGGTAGCGGCCATTTTGGAGCATCTTCTCCCAACTGACTTAACTGAAATGCACAGTAACAGGGAGCCCAGTACAACTTCCTGTTTGCAGGTGGCCTGCAAACCCATTAGCAGACATCTTGTTTTCAAAATGTATCCCAGCAGGCATTAGAAAAAGATAAATACATTTTTATGTGCAGCATATGAGGACTGTTTGTTGTCTTGGTCCGCTATAATTATTACACCATTGCTTCAGGCTACATTTGGCACTGTGACACCTAAAACAGTTTTCCATTTTTAAATTGAGAAGAAAAGGCAGAAATATCAATGTTTACAGTGTCACCACATCATTTCTCTTCTGAATAGAATAGGGCATGGCCCTTGGATCTGCGATGCTGCATAAGAACCAGGTCTCTGTGCTGACAGCAATGTGATGTATCTGGAGCAGGAGGCGGAGAAATTGAAGGAGGGGGGGAATCAGCAATCCTGTCTCGCTTTGCTGACCCAAATGGGGAGGGACGGGATGAAAAAGAGAATGTCATTGGCTGAACCTGTAAACCCAGATATCTTGCCCATTTCTGCTTCAATTTAAAAAAAGGAAACAATTTAGGATAGCGGCAAATGTAGCCCGACGCAATGTAACAATTACCTTTGCCTGCAGTATCACTTTAACCCTTTATAGCAGATGAACTATGTTGAGGAGTTGAATTTGAAGAACTGTCTAATAATTCTAACATACCTCCTGCACTGAAAGAGAGCACGCTAGAACAGAGAACCAAAACATTTTAAACCACCCCCATGCCCTCTATCCCACATCCAAGTACCTTAAACAATGCTGCAATCTTGGTGGTGGCTTGTTTTATTTTTAAGAAACAGGCTTTTTTGATTGCCGTAGCCATGCCCAGGCAGCAGGATTGAGATCCCTGATTGACTGATCGTAAATGTGCCAGTTAACAAACCTGCTGGCCCAAAAACTCTTGTCACCCTCCAGTTTGAGGAATGCCTTGAACGGCGATAATGGTTGAAGCACACAATCAAAAGCAAGCTGGGTTTGCGGCCGCTAAAACGCTGTGGGAACCCTGGGAAAGGTGAGTTATGCGGGCGACCCAGCGAGTTTCACACAGCATCCCGGATCAGAATGCTCCAAGGACAGCAGAGTGTCCATCCCAGGAGTCTTTTGATCTGCTTTAAGTACTGCAAAATAACAATGTATGCTTTTAGGAAACTAAAGGAAAACTCCCTCAGGTTTTCAGTGTTCTGCTTATTTTTTCCCCTTTTGGAATGTAAAGTAATAATTTGTGTTAGGATAGTGCTCCCATACCTGTGATTTACTTATCAGCATGCTGCTTCCATGATTCTCATATTCCTGGGATTTGGTTTTATTACAGTGGAAGCGGTTTTCATGGCCTTGAGTGAAAACAATGGACTACAAGTACCACAATTCTTCCAATGTAACAGGTGAACTCTTTAGCAGCTTTGGCGAGGTCTAAGCAGCCTAATGACCTATCCAACTGAGAACCTGGTCATTCAAGCGGACCGAAACCCAAATGTGGAAATACCAAGAACGATAAAATGGTCAGAAAAAATACCGTTTTATGAGTACTCACCTTTAAAACGGGTATTATCCACTTCGCCCCACCCTTGTTTTTTTCAGGTATTCTGGGGCTTGTTATATGGTGAACCATTGGTTTTGATTGTTAAGGTTATATTTGGTTCTTCCTGGTCCCTTTACTGCTTTTATACACTGGGGAATTGGTGGGAGGTCCCAGGTATATGTGGACCGGGAGGGGCTTTCTTTTTTTGCATATTCATCTCTGCAGAAGTTCGCCCTCTACTGGAGATTACCCAGAAAGACCGAAGTGGAGTGTATGGCACACTCATAATACCCGTTTTAAAGGTGAGTACTCACAAAACGGTATTATTCTAAGTGTGCCATACACTCCACTTCGGTCTTCATGACATCTGGGACATCCAATAGCAGTGTCCGTCATGGGTGGTAACCAGAAACAGTAAAGAATGGACCAACTCAAACCACTGCAGCTTGCAGAACCTTGCGGCCAAAAACAGCATCCGCTGAAGCCCGCACATCAACCTTGTAAAACTTGGAAAAAGTATGAACGGAAGACCAAGTAGCAGCCTTACAAACTTGTTCAACAGAAGCCTGGTGCTGAAAAGCCCAGCATGCACCAACAGCAGAGTAGAGTGTGCAGTGACCCTAAACGGGGGAGTCCTCCCCTTAGCAGAATAGGCCCCAACAATGGCCTGACGAATCCATTTGCTAATCGAAGATTTAGCAGGCGCCAAACCTTTCCTGGGCCCGCAGGGCACCACGAAAAAAACATCCGTCTTGCGGAAGAAGAAGTAGTCACCAAATAGTACTTCACACAGCGAACAACATCCAAATTGTGCAGAACCCTCTCCTTGTCATTGTTAGGCTTAGGACATAAGGAAGGGAGAACAATGTCCTGATTGAGGTGGAAAGCAGACACCACCTTAGGAAGAAAATCCGGCTTAAAACGAAAAACCACCATATCCTGGTGTCTCTCAAAGTAAGGAGCCTGAACCGACAGGGCCGCCAACTCAGAGACAAGCCGGACAGAGGTAATAGCCACCAAGAAAGCAACCTTCTGAGTAAGAACCGAAAGAGCAATATCCTGTAACGGCTCAAAAGCAGGACCCTGCAGAGCCGAAAGAACCAAATTCAAATCCCAAACAGGGACTACAGCCTCCCGAGGGGGCAGCACATGCGCGACCCCTTGGAAAAAAGTCTTAACCAGCGGGTGTAAAGCAAAAGACCTCTGGAAGAAAACCGACAGAGCAGAAACCTGTCCTTTCAAAGTACTAAGCTGGAAACCAAGATCCAGATTATGCTGAAGAAACTCCAAAATCCTGGGTATAGAAAAAACCCTGCAAGGCAAGGCCCTAGCCTCACACCAATCAATATAGGACCTCCAAGTCCTATAGTAAATGCCAGAAGAGGACCGCTTCCTAGCCCACATCAGGGTCTGAACAACAGCCTCAGACAAACCTTCCTCTTTCAAGATGAAGGTTTCAGCAGCCAAGCCGTCAAAGCCAGCGTTTGTAAATTGAGGTAAAGTAGATGACCCTGAGATAGCAGGTCCGGCAGCAAGGGAAGCCGGTACTGGTCTACGGCCATCCTTACAACGTCTGCGTACCAAACCCTTCTTGGCCACCTTGGAGCCAACAGAATCGCTGGTGCCCCTTCTAGAACCAGTTTGCGAACTACCTTGCCCAGCATGGAGACAGGTGGAAACAGGTACAGAAAACCCAGGTCCTTCCAAACCAGTGACAAGGTATCCACTGCCAGAGACAGGGGATCCTTAGAAAGAGACACAAAGGCCGGAAGTTTGCAATTGTGCCTCAAGGCAAAGAGATCCACCTCCGGAGTCCCCCACTTGCGGCAAAGATCCAGAAAAACCTCAGGGTTGAGAGACCACTCTCCGTGGCGAGAGGATCCCCTGCTCAGGGAATCCGCCTCCGTATTCTCCACTCCCGGAATGTAGACTGCCGAAAGGCAAGGAACATTGCTCTCCGCCCAGTGCGGGATCAGAGAGACTTCCCTGAGGGCACTCCTGCTGCTAGTCCCTCCGTGGTGATTTATGTAAGCCACTGTCATTTGGTTGTCCGAACGCACCTGAACCGGAAGACCCCGTAACTGTGGGGTCAGCCGAGCCAGAACCAGTCGAATGGCTCTGAGCTCCAATACATTGATGGGGGTGTGAGCCTCCTGGGGACCCCACACTCCGCTGAACTGATGACTCTTCCAATAACCTCCCCAGCCCGACAGGTTGGCATCCGTGGTAACCGTCCAGAAAGGATCTGCCCTTCACCAGATTGCTCGAGTCCAGCCACCACCGAAAGGACTGCCGAACCCTGGGAGACATCCTGAAAGGTTGATCCAATGACTGTGGGCTCCTGTCCCAATACGTCAATAGGAGAAGTTGAAGAGATCTCATGTGAAATTGTGCAAACGGCACCGCCTCGAAGGAGGACACCATCAGACCCACCAGTTTCATCCCCTGTCGGATAGAGGGACAAGGACTGGCCAGAAGATGGATCAGGCCCTGAATCCCCTGCACCTTGGTCTGGGGCAGAAACACTCTGGCCCAACTGGTATCCAGATTCATGCACAGAAATGAAATCACTCGAGACGGGGAGAGAGAAGACTTGATGCGGTTGATCACCCACCCGAACCTCTCCAGGGTCGACACCACCTGGTGGGTGTCCAGTTCCGCCTGTTGAAGGGAAGAAGCTGAAATCTACAGATCGTCCAGATAAGGCACAATGCAAATGCCCTGAGATCTGAGCAGAGCCATTACGCCCGCCAAAACCTTGGTGAAGACCCTCGGTGCCGAGGTCAGACCGAAGGGAAGAGCTACAAATTGATAATGTTGATCCTCCACCGCAAACCGGAGGAATCTCTGATGTGCCTGAAAAATCGGAACATGCAGATACGCATCCTTGATGTCTATGGATGTCATAAAATCCCCTTGGCGAAGGGAATTGATAGCCGAGCGCAGAGTCTCCATGCGGAACTTTTTGGCTCTGATAAACCTGTTGAGAACCTTGAAATCTAGAATGGGTCTCACCAAACCCTCCTTTTTGGGAACCGTGAAAAGGTTGGAGTAGTAACCCCTGCCTCTTTCGGACAGAGGCACCGAGCATATAGCCCCCATGTCCAGAAGGTTTTTTACTGCTAACAGGAGCCCCTGTGCAGCCTGAGGGTCCGAGGGCACCCGAGACCTTAAGAATCTTGGGGGCGGCCAATACTCGAACTCCAGTTTGTACCCGGAGGAGACCACTTCCAAAATCCAATTGTCTGTGACCTCCCGGGCCCAGACCTGGAAGAAGAGCCGCAGCCGCCCCCCCCACCCTTGCGGGTGAGGGCGCCCCTTCATTGCTGAGCCGGTTTAACGGCAGGCTTGGGCTTGGAACCCCAGGCAGCCGCGGGATGTGCCCGACCTCTGCCTCTGTTCCAGGACGAGCCCTGACACCTGAGAAGGCCAGACCCCTAGACGCTCTGGCCCCTCGGAAGGAAGGAGTGAACGAGCCCGCCCCCGCAAGGGGCGGCGCTGTTTCCTCCGCTGAGGTAACTTACCTCCTTTGGCAACAGCATCCAATTTATCTCCAAACAGCCGCAAACCCAAGAAGGGAAGAGCTGTGACCGTCTTCTTGGCTCCAACGTCCGCTGTCCACTGGCGGAGCCAGACCAATCTGCGCATAGCCACCAGTAAGGCTGACGTCCTACTACACACGACAATAGAGTCTTCCATCGCAGCCATGAAAAAATCCATGAACAATTCGCACTTCTTAAGGATAGCTAACTCAGCGACAGCTGGATCAAACCGAGCGTTATTGAGCCAGTCCCTGATAAGAGACCTGGTAGCAAGCGACACCAGGGCAGATGCACTAACAGGCCGCAAGGCCGAGCCCAAGTTGGCAAATGCGTGGCACGCCATCTGATCAAGGCGCTTATCCTCGCCATCCTTAAGGGAGGTGGCGTCAGGGGTGTTCAGCACAGAAGAGTTGGTCAAACCTAAAACAGGTGCGTCGACCTCGGGAGGAGAAGACCAGCGCTTGACCGCCTCCACCGGAAAAAGATATTTCTTATCCCATCCCTGAGGCACACCAGGAAGCCGACTGGGCCTCTCCAATTCTCTAAGTATCAGCGCATCAAAATGACCCTGGGTAGGGAATTCCAGATGGATCTTGCAGGCCCCTAAAAATTCCCCTTTCTTAAGAGGGGGCGCCTCAGGTGGTTCAATATCCAACACCTCCAATAAATGTGACAAAACAGTGGCCGTATCTACGCGCCTGCCCGACATTGGAATTCCCAGGCTGACCATAGTCAGTCTCTGAATCCTGATACAATTCCCCCTCCTCTAGCGGGGAATAATCGGACAATTCAGCGGACTCATCGTCAGTGTCCCACAAGGGCTGGGCCGACGACAACTGTCTCTTATTAGCCTGGGGCTTCTTGCTCACCGTGCTAGCAATCATTTTCTCGATGCTGGCCAACCGAGCCCAAACATGAGAAAGCAACTCCCCACTGGTACCAATGTCACTTGGGGTACGGATCAGGTGGGGAGGGGAAGGCAATGAAGCGGGAGGAGCCGACCCAGAAGGCTGGGTACCAGACTGCTGCGTTATGGCCTTTTGTGCGCATGGTATACAGATCCGCACATTCCCCCCCGTAAGGGATACCCCGCACCCCACACATGGCCCGGATTGTCCCAAAGGGATCCTGGGCCCGGTATCCTGAGGAGCCTCCATATGGTGAATTTTTGTGGTCAGTCGCAAGACAGCAGGGAATTACGCATAAGCAACCCGGGATGCCCCTTAAAAGTCCGGGTGGGAGAATTTTTGGGTGGACAATTTTTATAACTAGGAACCCCAGGACCAGGAGGGACCCCTTAATATGCACATATACAGGGCAACCTGTAACACACAAAATAAGCAACATAAGAGCAGAGCTGTGTAAAAAAAAAAAAATAAATTAAAAAAAAAAAAAATGGCCATAACCAACCACAGCATTTGATCTTGCAGCCACACAAATGGAAATAATATATAAATATATATATATATATATATATATATATATATATATATCACAACCCAGCCAAACAGTGCAATTAAGGCACAAGCACACACACACGTTTGAGACCACGCTAAATAGGGGCCCCCACACACACACACAAGCTAAGGAGATGGCCATCAGGCCCTTACCACCCCGATGTGCAAAGCGGCCTGCCAGAGAAGATGGCCCCCACGCAGCCTCGTGCCTGAGGAGGGAGAGCAGGGGGAGGGCTGGCCAGCGCAGAACGCGCGTTTGCCGAGGCCACGCCCCCCTCCCAGCAATGCGGACCCCCTAGACAACGAGCACTGTAATCGCGCCAAATAAGGGGCGGGGCTACCGCGGACGTGCCGAGAGCCCGACCCCGCCCCCTTCCCGAATGCATCCTGAGGGGGAGAAGCTCCCCCAGGCTGTAATCAGACCCTGTTGGCCAGTAAAGCAGCAATCAATCACACACACACACACACACACAAGTGAAACACTCAGCACACAGGGACAAGGGCCGGGTAAAACAAAATATCGGCCAAAACGAAATATCGGCCAAAACGAAATATCAGCCAGCCCCCCCCCCCCCGGAGGGGAATAAGGGACCCAGAAGGGGGGGAAATCCTGCCATAAGCCTAACGGGACGGGGCATCCCACACCAGGATCACCAAGAAATCTGGAAACCGCCTACCCCATAGTGAGGTCTCACGGTGGAGCAGTGCTCCTGCTGCACCCATAGGGTGCTCCTACCTTCACCAGGACCCGCAGCCTAAGCTGGGAGGTTCAATATAGGGCAATTTAGAAGGGTCCTGGCAGTAATAGGGATAATAAAAGGCCGGGCGCGAGCCCGGCTTACCTGTAAGCAAAGAAGTCCTCATCTTCTGTCTTGTCGCCTTCTCTGCAGAGAAGAAACTGGGGAATTGGTGAGAGGTCCCAGGTATACATGGACCGGGAGGGGCTTTCTTTTTTTGCATAATCATCTCTGCAGAAGTTTGCCCTCTACTGGAGATTACCCAGATGTCATGAAGACCGAAGTGGAGTGTATGGCACACTTAGAATATACAATTCTGTGATTACTCACCTGTAGAATTGGTATTATAAGTATACAGCACGTCCTGTTCCAGAAGATTCCTTACACATGGGTTATATATCCACAAGATGGCGCTGGACTGCAGAAAACAGCTTGTGGCTCCTCCCGGCACTATATAAGTCAGGGACCTCCCACAAATTCCCCAGTATTGACAAGCAGTTATAAGAAGCCGGGAGAATGATAATAACAAAAAATCCTACAAAAATTCTACAGGTGAGTAATCACAGAATTGTATTATTCCAAGTATACAGCACGTCCTGTTCCAGAAGATTCCTTACACATGGGACATCCAATCCAGTGTCCGTAAGGTAGGGTGGGATCCCCAAAAGTAACAGCGGGCAGTTTAAACCACTGCCGCTTGCAGAACTTTGCAGCCAAAAGCAGCATCGGCTGAGGCCCTAACATCAACCTTGTAAAACTTAGAAAAGGTATGAACAGAAGACCAAGTAGCGGCCTTGCAAACTTGTTCAACAGAAGCTTGGTGCTGAAAAGCCCAAGAGGCACCAATAGCATGAGTAGAATGAGCAGTTAGACGGAAAGGAGGCTCCTTCCCCTTAGCAGAATAGGATTGAACCACAGCCTGACGGATCCACTTGCTGATAGTGGGCTTAGCAGGAGCTAAACCCTTCTTAGGCCCAGAAGGGAGAACAAAAAGAGCATCAGTCTTCCTGAAGGATTCAGTAGCCACCAAATAGAACTTCAGGGTTCTAACCACATCCAGAGAATGTAAGCCCCTTTCCTTAGGGTTACTAGGATTAGGGCACAGAGAAGGTAACACAATGTCCTGATTGAGATGAAGGCAGACACAACCTTAGGCAGAAAATCTGGCTTAAAACGAACCACCACCTTGTCCTGGTGTCTCTCAATGTAAGGAGGTTTGATGGAAAGCGCCGCCAACTCAGAAACACGCCTAACAGAAGTGATAGCCACCAAAAAGGCTACCTTAAGCATCAAAAGGGGCCGCACGCAAGGGCTCAAAGGGAGACCCCTGCAGGGCAGATAAGACTAAGTTCAAATCCCAGACTGGTAACATAGGCTTACGTGGAGGACGCACGTGAGTAACCCCCTGAAAAAAGGTCTTAACCAGAAGATGGTTGGCAAAGGATCTTTGGAAGAAAATAGCCAAGGCTGAAACATGACCTTTGAGGGTACTAAGTTAAAGAGCCAGATCCAAACAATGTTGCAGGAATTCCAGAATCCTGGGGATAGAAAACACCCAACAGGGAAGCGACCTAGACTCACACCAGGCAATGTAAGCATGCCATACCCTATAGTAGATGGATGACGAGTTCTTCTTCCTAGCCTGAATCATAGTACTAACAACAGAGGCAGGCAGCCCCTTTTCCATCAAGATGGAGGTTTCAGCAGCCAGGCCATTAAAGCCAGCGTTTGTAAATTGGGATAGCGTAGCTGCCCTGAGTGAGCAGATCTGGATCCTTGGGCAGGGCGTACTGATCCACTGCCAGCTGCACGATGTCTGTGAACCACTCTCTTCTTGGCCAACAGGGGGCCACCAGGATGGTTGGCACCCCTTCCTGGGAAATCTTGTGCAGCACCCTGCCCAGCAGAGGAAACAGAGGAAACACAAAGGAGCTGGTTCCCAATTTCCTTTGGAAGCTGAGGAATTTGACACTACTGGTTATTCCCCCCTGGAGGAGGGGGAATTATTCTCTGATTCAGAATCATCTGAGGAGCAGCCTAAGGATTGTGGTAGTACTGGGTCTCCCTTTGGGGAAGATCCATGGTCCTCAGATGACACTGACAGGCTTTTGGCTCATATTTTTGAAGTGTTCTGTATCTCCCCTCCTGATGTGGCTCCGCAGCAGCAGGGTGAGCTTTTTCATACAGTTAAACCACGTTTGGAATTCCCAGAGCAGACTCACTTTAATAATTAACTAAATCACTTTAATAATCAGGGAACCAGCGGCCGTTTCTTAGCAGAAGCCTTACGCGGGGCAGCAATATGCTTTTCAATGCTGGCTACTCGTGCAGCCAAATCAGGTTGAGACTCTCCACTGGTATGCACCTCACCAGGAGTCAGATGTAAGCGTGGGAGGGTAGGCGAAGCCAGCGGGGGGCGCAGGCCCAGCCACAGGTAACCCAGACTGCAGCGCAAGCAACTGCTGGGCGCAGGGTACACACACCCCGACATCACTTATACTTATATACCCCACACGCAATACACAGCCGGAACCCCAAGCGCATTATCCTGAGAAGCCTCCATATGGTGATTATCGTGGCACAGCGGGCCAATATAGGATTAACGCTAAATAAAGCTACCCAGGATGCCCCAAGAGCCCGTTAGGGAAGTGGGAGATATATAGGTATAATAGCCCTCCAATATAGGGTTAACGCTAAACCAAGGGAAGAGGACAGGGAGAAACCACAAAAAGTTTGACCCGCCTAAAAAAAACATAAGCAGACATCCCCATAAGAAAACAATCTATATCAAATATAAAAAAGGCCACCCCACAGGGGCACTTACGGACCACGGTAGGTAGAGAGCAGCCACGCAGCAGAGGAGTCAAAATGGCGCCCGCATATACCTCGAGGGGCGGGCCGCGGAGAAGTGATGCAGAAAACGTCATCCGCAAGGCCCGCCCTCCCCGCAGAGCGTGAAACACGCCCACGTGATTAAGCCGGCCAATGATGGCGCAAAAGCGCCTGAGCCGATGTCGCCGCCGTCCGCGGAGCGCAGTACAAGCGCACAGCGGCGGCAACATTAAGTAAAAAACTGTGGCAACGCACAAGCACACAACACAACCCCCCCCCGGAGATCTCCCCAGGGAGAGCGAGGTGAGGGGGCAGCCGCCATCTAAAGGGGACAGGGGGTAAACGTAACCCCAGAGAGCAGGAGGGGCATCCCATAAAGCTCACCACGGGCCTATACCGCCCACCCTGTTAAGGCAGGGACTGTGGTTGGAGCAGCGCTCCTTAGCACCTGATCCCGGTGCTGCCTACCTTCACCCGAACCAGTGCAGCCGAAGCTGGGAGGCAGTGGGTTCTGAACGGGTGGTAATAGTCCTACAGAGCCGCAGGCTAATAAGCCCCGCTCACCTGCGCAGCATAAAGAGCCATCTTCTATCTTCGCAGCCCAGACTGCAGATAAAAACTGGGGAATTTGTGGGAGGTCCCTGACTTATATAGGGCCGGGAGGAGCCACAAGAGGTTTTCTGCAGTCCAGCGCCATCTTGTGGATGTATAACCCATGTGTAAGGAATCTTCTGGAACAGGACGTGCTGTATACTTGGAATACACAACCGCCATTGTTACAACTTTGCTCTCTCTTTGCTAAAGCTACATTAACTCCATTATGGAGTTACTAAAGTGCTGAGTTGAGTTGAGTTGAGTAGTACCTCCTTAGTTCTACATTTTCATCCACTACAAAGTTCAGCGGCTCCTCAATGTTATTTTGATCTCCCAAATCAATGGTGAAGCCATTATAAATGGTGAAGCTGTTATAAAAAGTCCCTCCTGGTCACGCTGTTCCTTGGAAAGTGTCAGTCCCCACCTGGTGACTGAAGGACAGCATCCACCTGAGAGAACTGTATACACGGTTTACTTTGTATATGGTGCAACTAGGACCTGCAGAATCTCTCAAAAATAAGTTAGCAACAGAATGAAATGCTGACTAGAAGCTCAAAAGGGAAAAATGCATGGGACTAGTGTAATGTGCAACTTTTGCAAAAAGGTTTACTAAGTACAACATTGTAAAAAGAATCCAAAAAGGTACTCCAGAGTTTTCAGAAAAAGATGTAGGAAGAGCTTATAAGCCAATAACCAGTTTGTGTCTGATATTTTTATATTGTACTCTAAAGAAAGTATAGGACAATCAAGTACTTTATGTAGGCTAAATAGATTTTTGTACGTTAACCGTTTAGAGTTAATACTTTATCGCGGATAAATAGATCCAACATCCAGCAATAAAAAAAGCATACTTAAGTATTTTCCTGCTGGTCATACGCCACAAATATTCAGTTTTTATCCCCCCTTCTTAAATCTATAAATATAAACAAAAGCAGTAGAATAAAAATATCAACTTGTCATCTTAAGTGATAGGTTTTTTTTTTAATATGTTTAGGAAAATATAATCTTTGTTGATGCTTAGCAAAAAAACGCAGCATTTGTGAACAGACTGCTTTAACATCTGCGCTTTAGCAGGGTATCCCCAGAGGAGTTTTAAATGATGCCTTCCTGTGCTGAATAAAGTGCTAACTTGCACCTTGAATTTCAAACTGTGTCCTGCGCAGCCATCCAGTTGGTACAACACCAGCTGAAATCCCAGTGGCCACTGTTCACTCAGGCTTGACTGCAATTATCATGTCAATGTTTTGTGCTCCAATATGCAGATATGCATAATGTTCACTTCTCCATGGAATGTTGACTTGTGTTTGATGCTAGGGGAATGTTTAATGAAATGAGATATTGCGATTTTATTATATATATACAATTGATGCAGCAGCAGCACTTAAAATGCAGACTACAATCTCTTGTTTTTTCTTTTGTTTTTCTATACAGCAGGAAAACATACAGACTAAGAAAAATTTTAAAAGAAAGAAACACAACCTTGTCTACAAGTTCACAAACAATACTTGCGTATGCATTTGATAGGAAGAATTTTAGACAGCAGTTATGTAACTGGGCCCATACAAGACCCATACAAGCAGCTTAGGATCATAAAAATGACATGCGAGTAGTTTTTGAGGCAAGAATGGAACTTAAGGTCTTAGTGCTAAAGGTTAAGGCTGCTCTTCTATCATCAAAGCATAATACCACCATTGTGATCATGCTATAGAAATGCCAAATAATCTTTCATGTACACAGCATGTCCTTTATCACAGTGGCTGCTTAGATGGGACTCGTTCTGGCCTAACCAGCTACATACCGTATGCCCTACCAACCAGGACTACCACCATTTACAGACAAGACCAATAAAAAGGAAAAAGTCAGTTATCTTCCCACCACCTTTAAAATGGACGTGCCTCCTTTTTATGCACCTGGTCTTTGCCACTTAACCCCCTAACTGTTCTAGTGAACAAAAATCTCAAAAGTCCAAAAATGTGTCTCTAGTAGTAAAAGCACAGGACACACTCTAGCAGTAAGAGCTCAAGACACACAGTATTGGTCTGACTGAGGGGGCAGTCAGGGTCAGCACTCTGCTTAACCTAACAGCTCCTTTTAACAAAAATAGTAAAACAGGGGATTAGGGAAGAGTTTATTGCCTCTTGGAATATAAGCCCCAAAGCAGAAGATTAATGCCCCAAACAGGCACCGTTGTTGTGCATTACCCTGCAGCAAATCACACATTTGGTCAGGAAAGCAGAAATCAGCTCAGCCTGGTCAAATTACCCATTTAAAGCAGAAATCAGTTCAGCCTGGTCAAATTACCCATTTAAGACAAAGTCATATGGTTGACCCCTTGGGTAAATGTTACTTTCTCTTTTTTACAGTTGAAGTGGGAGGAAACCAGTGGAAAGAACTAGTTATCAGCCCCACCAACCCGCATAGTTAGTAGTTAGTATAGTTAGTAGTTAGTTGCCATCCACAAAGTCAAACTTAAACCAGACCAACACCCATTTTACAAAACATGGGCGTTGGTCTGCTGTGTGGGGGGGGGCCTTGATCAAGCAATGTAAAGTCCACAAACATTACCTTACAACTCGGGATTGGCCAGCTGCTGTCACATCTCCCATGCGACAGCAGTCGTACGTGAGAAACTGCTTGAAGGTGGTAGTGGATTGCTGCAGCAAGGGGTGAAGAAGCAGAAACTGTCCACTTCTCCATTTTCTGGTTGTTGAGGTCCAGCTTAACTGAAGTTTAACTCATCTGGATAACGTTCCCATGTTCTACAGATTGCTGTAAGTGAAATGTGGCTCACCTTTTTCTTTTTAAATCTTCTGTTTTCAGCCATTTATGGCAGCCCCGGGCTGTCTGTGGCCGGCAAAGCAGAAGCCTTGCTCAGCTCGAGCCGAGCTCCAGCTCGCTGTAAGAGTGCCAAATTGTTGGAAGGGAGGGGTGGGCCTAGGGGACATTGCAATCATGTGTGCCCTGTCAATGGAGCGGCACAAGGGTAAACTGCGCAACATGCACCCAGCAAGATCTAAGATGGCCATACTGAATGCCAATGCAGCGTTCTGGGTCAGGCAGAACTCTAGAACATAGATTAAAAAAAAAAAAAAAAAGAATAATTAAGGGGGGATTGAAATTGCTATGGCGTTGTTCCATGGAAGTGGGGAGAGCCAGTGCAGCACAGTAAAGCTGGACTTGAGATGAGAAAGGCCTGGCTTATGGGAACAGCCTTTCCTGAGATGTGGGATTCTGTCCCCTGGCAGTAGCTCCAGATTAAATCCAGGCAGCTGCAAAATGGTGGTGTCAATTGAGATATACCGTTTCTGCTACAATGGTTCATTGGTATGTATTGTCCCGTGGCATCCATGTCTATGTGGTGAGCAAAACTTCTGGTTTTGAGCCAGAGTTAGAGTGTGAAGGGGCACCCACTGGCAGGTCTATACAATTGCTTCAGTTGTATTTTGATCTGACTCAAATCAGGTTTATAAAGGACCTCTCGACTTATGGTACATTTACATGCTAAAGCGTATATGTGAGTCGTGGATAATCAGACGACAGGTTCGCAAGTGGAAGATATTTCAGCATTGCAGATTATTTTTGCAAAAATATTAGGAAAGATATATATATTAGCAAAAATATTAGGAAAGAACTGAAAAATGTTCAATTTAATTAAAAAAAAAATGTATGTTTTTCAAAGAAACCATATTGTTTAAAAGAGAGCTTTATGACATTTTCAAATGAAATACAATTACTATGCGGTATCAAGGGTCAAAGCTTTCAAAATGTAAAAAATAAATAAAAAATAATGGCATGGGGTACCCCCTATCCAATCAAACCCTGCCCGGTTCTGGCAGAGCAGAGTGTGGAGGCCCATATGGGTCACGGGCTCTTATTTGTTTCTACTTACCTCCGATCCATCGCGATCTTGCAGTCCCACCCCGATCATCACCGATGCTTCTAGAAGTGATTGGTGGAAGCCAGGTGTGGGGGCAGGAGATTCTGATCCCCCACACCTGGCTTCTGCTCTCTCGCCCGGGGGTAGCCTTTTTATACTGGGCGAGTGAGATGTCATGTCATGTTCTCTACATCACTAAAGACCCAGAACCGGCAATCTGAGGCCCGCCGGGGGAAGAGGAGAGACACAGACACAGGGCTATATTGGAGATGAGCCAATTTTTAAACTGGGGGGGGGGGGGGGATGCCAAAAAACGTAGACTCTAACTCTATGTGTTTGTCACTTAACAAACGGGGAAGCAAGTACAAATCTACATGCTTGGCATTTAAAGGGTTAACCTGCATCCATAAGATTCTGCAAGTCCCTCAAAGGCACTGCTATGCTGGAGACAAGCACATCATTTGCAGTTTGTTAACTGCGGGCAACTTTCTCAAGCACTCTCCCCTTTGTCCCTTCTGTCCTAGTCCTGACCTCCCTGGGCAACAGCGAATTCTTACTGACCGTAGGGGGTCCAAGCGTGGTCACGAAACCTTCCCACCTGTATTAATCCCGCAAAGGCCACCTATAAGTCTGATGAGAGGTCTCCTTATGTATGAAGGTGGCAAGGCCTCTACAGGCAACTCTAGAAGGGTGGAGAGGCCACAGCAGATGGAGTCTGAATGTTTTCTGTAGGCTCATGCACGTATATGGGATGATAGGGCAGCTAAAAAACAGCTTGCCAAGTGTGCCAGTTGGGGGCCAAAGTGCAGGCCTCCCTACCCATGTTCATATGCATGGAGTCTCCAAAGAGGGGCAAGGAAAAGCTGTTCCCCCACCCGACAGGGTGAGGGCGTCCCTTCATGCCAGAGAAGGCTTTGAAAAGGTTTAGACATTGCTCTGGGTCTGTATATTCCAGAACACCTATCTGCAAAAAGGTTGGAAATGAGCAGAGCCACGAAAAGCAGACAGGGACTTCCTCCTCTGCAGAGCTGAGTGGAATTACCCTCTTCTCAATATCATCCAGACGTTCACCAAAAAAAATGACCTCCTACAAAAGGAAGCCCAGTCAGAGTCTAAGAAGTTGGATCCGCAGACCACTGCTTCAGCCCTAGTGAACGTCTCTGGGATACCAGTAGGGTAAAACCCCTGGGATACAATCTAACGTCGTTGATAGCCGGTACGGGAGTCTTCCACGTTAGACTTAATTATCAGTTGTACACAAACTTCAGGAGTGACACTCCCCCCCCCCCCCCCCAGCAGCTCAAAAAATACAATTCTGTGAAACTCGCCTGTAGAATAGTTTTTGTATCCATCCAGTCCAGGCCGTCCCGATATCTTCATGATTGGTGTTGACTGCAAGATCAAAGATGTAGCTCCTCCCGGCCCCCTATAAAGGCAGCTGCCCCTCTATCATTCCCCAGTGGTTTAAAAGCAGTACTCAATAAAAGAGGGCAGGCCGGGAGGCCTAAGAAAAAGAAACCATGTTACCTCACATAGCTTCAGCTTGTACTCTCTCTAATGCAAAAAACTAGAACTAGTGTCCTATGAACAAAAATGGTTGATCACCATTATAGCCATACAGGACATAATGAACACGAGGGCGGGGTGGGACGGCCTGGGCTGGATGGATACAAAAACAATTCTACAGGTGAGTTTCACAGAATTGTATTTTTCTCTTCCATCCAGTCCAGGCCGTCCCGATATTTTCACCATTGGGACATCCAAAAGCAGTGTTTATATGGGCGGGATCCCCAGTGCGGAACAGCATGTAGCTCATTTCACTACCGCCTGAAGCACCTTTCGGCCAAAAACAGTGTCAGCTGAAGCCCTGACATCCACCTTGTAAAACTTTGTAAAAGTATGAACAGAAGACCAAGCGGCGGCCTTACAAACTTGTTCCACCGATGCCTGATGCCAATAGCTCTGGTAGAATGAGCT
The DNA here is from genome assembly GCA_027917425.1 of Gastrophryne carolinensis. NCBI lineage: Eukaryota > Metazoa > Chordata > Amphibia > Anura > Microhylidae > Gastrophryne > Gastrophryne carolinensis. The sequence continues at coordinate 360,434,841 of CM051234.1, forward strand.
GTGATCCGAAAAGGGGGTTCCTTCCCCCTGTCAGAATATGCTTGTACCACCGCCTGTCTAATCCACTTACTGAGAGTGGACTTGGCTGGTGGAAACCTTTCCTAGAACCATCTGTTAGGACAAAGAGCAAATCCGATTTCCTGAAGTATTCAGTCGCAGCCAGGTAATACCTTATGGCTCTGACCACATCCAAGGCATGGAGGGTCCGTTCTTTAGAATTAGCCAGAGCTGGACACAAGGAAGGTTAAAAAAACTTCATTAAGGTGAAAAGGAGAAACAACCTTAGGCAAAAAATCAGGTTTAAAAACGAAAAACCACCTTATCTCTGTGCAACTTAAAGTAGGGTGGTTTCATACAAAGCGCGGCCAGCTCTGATACACGATGCACCGAGGTGATCGCTACCAGAAAGACCACTTTGAGAGTCAACATAAACAATGCAGCATCGCTCAATGGCTCGAAGGGAAGACCCTGGAGAGCAAATAGCACTAGATTCAAGTCCCACACCGGTAATACTGACTTAGGCGGTGGCCGGACATGGGTAACTTCCTGGAAAAAAAAAAGTCTATGGTTGGCACTGGATCTCCTAGAAATAGAAAATTTCGGGCAAGGAAGGCTCTTGGCCTTGCACCAAGCGCTGTAGGCCCGCCAAACTCTGTAGTATATCATGGAAGAAGATTTCTTCCGTGCCTGAATCATTGTACATTGAACAACCGTGGCTGATAACCCCTTCCCCTGTGTGAGAAGACCTGGGTTGTCGGGCATGATGTAGATGTATTGACATCTGAGCTATATCTGCAAACCAACTCCTTCTCGGCCAGCGAGGAGCCACCAGGATGGTTGGTACCCCTTCCTGGGCTATCTTGCGCAGCACACTGCCCAGGAGCGGAAGCGGAGGGAATGCATGCAGAAATTTGAACTCCGTCCAAGGAATCGCCAGAGCGTCTGTTGCAATGGCCAGAGGATCTCTTGAGAGGGAGACGAACCTTGGAAGCTTGTGATGGTGTCTGGAAGCAAACAGATCCACGTCCGGCTGACCCCAGCGAAGACACAGAGCCTGAAAGGTTTCGCTGCTGAGGGACCATTCCCCCAGGCGCAAGGAACTCCTGCTCAGGGAGTCTGCCTCCTGGTTTTCCACCCCGGGGATGTAGACTGCCAAGATGCAGGGAACATTCTCCTCTGCCCAAGTCAGAATCTGGGTCACCTCCTTGAGGGATCTCTTGCTCCGAGTCCCGCCCTGGTGATCGATGTAGGCCACAGCAGTCTGATTGTCCGAGCGAACCTGGATCGCACGGCCTCCTAAATGGGAAGTCAAGCGTAGAAGCAACAAACGGATTGCTCTCAGCTCCAAGAGATTTATGGGTAAACGGTTCTCCTGCGGACCCCACTGACCCTGGATCTTCTGGGGCTGCCAAATGCCTCCCCAGCCTGTCAAACTGGCATCCGTGGTAACTATCTCCCAATGGGGAGTCAGAAAGGACTTGCCCACCAGCAGGTTCCGGGATTCCAGCCACCACAAGAGGGACTGCCTGGCAGGGGTGACAGCGAAAAACCTTGTTCCAGAGATTCCTGCGCCCGATTCCAGCTGGTCAGCAGGTTTAATTGTAGAGGTCTCATGTGAAATTGGGCGAAGGGTACTGCCTCGAAGCATGACACCATTAGGCCCACCAATCCTATCCCCAGATGTACCGACGGCTGCTGACAAGACAGCAAGGCCTGCACTTGCGTCTGGAGACACAAAACCTTCTGCTGTGGCAGAAAAACCTTGACCTGAGCGGTGTCTATCGTCATTCCCAGGAAGTCCGAGTATCGCTCTCGGCCTCCTGAAGGGACCGGGCCGAAATCAGCAAATCGTCCAGATAGGGCAACACACGAATACCCTGACTCCTCAGGATAGCCATGATGCCCGCCAGCACCTTGGTGAACACACGGGGGGCTGAGGATATGCCGCATGGGAGTGCTACAAACTGGTAATGTTGATCCTCCGGTGCAAACCTCAAAATCTTCTGATGTCCTTGGAAAATCGGGATGTGCAGATAAACGTCCCGATGTCCACCGTGGTCATGAAGTCGCCGGGCCGAAGCGATCTCACCCCCGACAGCAACGTTTCCATGTGGAAATGTCTGACTCTTACAAACCTGTTGAGACCCTTCAGGTCCAGGATCAGCCGTAGCGTTCGGTCCTTCTCGGGAACCGTGAACAGGTTGGAGTAGAATCCCTACAGGGCAAATCACACCTATCCGCAGGAGGTGTTGAACAGCCATTCTCAAAGCCTGAGCTCTTAGCAGGATTCGTGATATCCTTGATCGGAGGAATTTTGTGGGTGGCCTGGCTGCCAGCTCTATCTTGAAACCGGAGGACACCACCTCCTGAATCCACCGATCCGAGACATGACGCCTCCAGATCTGAGCATACAGCAGAAGCACCCCCCGTATGTGTGAGGGTGCCCCCTCATGCCTGAATGGGCTTGGCTGGGGGTTTGGACTTAGCTCCCCAGGAGGAGTTGGGCCGGCTGCGGGACCTACCTCTGCCCGAGGTATCTCTGCGGCCACCTGGAAACGAAGATCCTCTTCCTTCTCGAAAGGACCGATAAGAAGAGGGGTTCCGAAAGGACCGAGCAGGCTTCCTTCTCTGAGGGAGTCTACCATCCTTGACCAGAAGGTCCAGGCGCTACCCAAACAGCCGGCTTCCCACAAAAGGTAGACTTGTGAGGGACTTCTTGGCAGCCGCATCAGCCGACCACTGCTTCAACCAGAGCGAGCGACGTAAAGCAACAAGCAAGGCCGAAATTCTGGTGCCAAGCCTGACCACATCATCCATGGCAGTAACAACAAAGCCAATGAAATCCAAGCAAGCCTTGAGTTCCTTATACTCCTCCGCCCGCTTGCGAGCCTTAGCTCTAGCCACAAGGTGTCTCACCTTTCTCCTGTTGGCTAGTGAAACGATTGTCGAGGCACACGCAGGGGGCGAAAGAGAGCACCAGCAAAGGTGAACATATGGCAGACCAGCTGATCTATGCGTTTGTCTGCAGGGTCACGTAATGAAGGTGACAGCATAACAGTGGTATTGGACAAGCCTGACACGGGAGGATCCACCTCGGGAGGGTGACACCATAACCGAACCAATTAAACAGGAAAGAGGTACTGCCTATCCAGGCCCTTAGGGACCGACGGAAATTTGTTGAGCCTTTCCCATTCCTTAAGAATCATGTTAGAAAGATGAGGCTGCTCAGGGAAGACCCGTCTTTGCCTCTCAGGCAGAAATAAATCACCCTGCTTCCTCTTAGCCGCTCTGAGAGAAACAATGTGTAGGGTATCAAACACGGAAGAGGGCAAACTCTCCGTATCATCCAGGAGGCAAGAATCCTCGTCCGAGGAGGAACCAGAGATACTGTCATCACCAGCGGAATATTCCACTGTTGAGCGTGAATCATCTGGCAACTCACCTTCCTCCGCAGAACCCAAGCAATCAAAAAGATCATCATCCGAGTAAATAGGCTCCAGATGCCGCTTCTTACTCTAGGCTTTCTTAGGGGCTGTAAATGAGATCTGCTTCTCGAGACAAGCGAGTCTGTGTGCAAAATCAGTATGAGACCCCTTGCTGGCTCCCCCTTCACTAGTGGCTGACTGCAGCAGCGGTCCGGAGAGGCCGATGGTAATACAGGGCTAGGGTCAGGGGCGACCGCCCGCTCATGGTCCAAAACAATGTCTCTGGCGTAAGTGGGACAAAATAGTGCTGAATCCGCCCAGAGGATTCCTTCTGCACAAGGGGCAGAGCCTGTCCTGCCCAAATGGGGCCCCCGGCTCACTATCCCCTGATGCCTCCATTATGGTGATTAAGAATAGTAATATTCAATAAGGCTACTAGACGCTAACGGCCTAAGCCTAATAACCGATCCCTCTATTAATAAGGGGGACTGGGAGGAACCACAACCCTCAACCTTAGCCCACGATCTAAAACAAAAAGAGAGAAAAAGCAATTACCTTAAAAGCCCCATGGCAACCTTAACATAGAAGACATATGGCATATGTGCAACAGATAATGAAAAGAGGGACTCACAACACTGCAACCGAAAAATACAATTCTGTGAGTACTCACCTGTAGAATTGTTTTTGTACAGCACGTCCTGTTTCACTTATTCCTTACGCCTGGGTTATCCACCACAAGGTGGCGCAGTGGACTGCAGAAAGACTTGTGGCATCTCCCGGCCCTATAAAAAGCCAGGAACCTCTCACAAATTCCCAGTGTTACAAAGCAGACAAGAAGCCGGCAGAACAATAATGAAGGAAATCCCAAAATGAACATTTGAACAAATCACCATACAGAGGTAACCAAGAATAATAATAATAACAAGGGAGGGATGAAACAGGACGTGCTGTATACTACAAAAACAATTCTACAGGCGAGTACTCACAGAATTGTATTTTTTCAAGTATACAGCACATCCTGTTTCACTTATTCCTTATGTATGGGACATCCAAAAGCAGTGTCCCTAAGGTAGGGTGGGATCCCCAAAAAGCAACGGCGGGCAGTTCAAACCACTACCGCCTGAAGAACCTTGCGGCCAAAAGCAGCATCAGCTGAGGCCCTAACATCAACCTTGTAAAACTTGAAAAAAAGTATGAACAGAAGACCAAGTTGCGGCCTTACAAACTTGTTCAACAGAAGCTTGGTGCTGAAAGGCCCAAGACGCAGCAATGAGTGGAAAGAGCAGTAAGATGGAAGGGAGGATCCCTCACCTTAGCAGAATAGGCCTGCACCACCGCCTGACGGATCCACTTGCTGATAGTGGATTTAGCCGGAGGCAAACCATTCCTAGGCCCAGAAGTGAGAACAAACAGAGCATCAGACTTCCTAAAAGTCTCAGTAGCAACCAAAGAGAACTTCAGAGCCCTGACCACATCCAGAGAATACAGAGTCCGCTCCTTGGAATTAGCAGGATTAGGACACAATGAAGGCAAGATAATGTCCTGATTGAGATGAAAGGTAGACACAACCTTAGGCAAGAAATCTGGCTTAAGCCGAAACACCACCTTATCCTGATGCCGCTCAAAATAAGGAGGTTTGAAGGAAAGCGCCGCTAGCTCAGAAACTCACCTACAGAAGTGATAGCCACCAAAAAGGCTACCTTAAGAATTAAAATGGGCAAGGTGGCCTTATTGATAGGCTCAAAGGGAGGCCCTTGCATAGCAGACAACACTAGATTCAGATCCCAGACTGGTAGCAAAGGCTTACGGGGTGGATGCACATGAGAAACACCCTGGAAAAATGTTTTAACCAGCCGGTGATCGGCAAAAAATCTTTGGAAAAAAATGCCAGAGCTGAAACATGGCCCTAGAGGGTACTAAGTTGAAGGCCCAAATCCAAACCATGTTACAAGAATTCCAGAATTCTGGGGAAAGAAAACACCCTACAGGGAAGAGACTTGGACTCACACCAGGCAATGTAAACATGCCAGACCCTGTAATAGATAAAAGACGAGGACTTCTTCCTAGTCCTAATCATGGTATCAACAACAGAAGCAAGTAATCCCTTTTCCATCAAGATGGAGGTTTCAGCAGCCAAGCCGTTAAAGCCAGCGTTTGTAAATTGGGGTGGCGTAGCTGCCCCTGAGTGAAAAGATCTGGATCCGTGGGCAAGACGTACCGGTCTACTGCCAACTTCACGATGTCTGCGAACCAAACCCGTCTTGGCAAACAAGGGGCCACCAGGATGGCTGGTACCTGCTCCTGGACTATCTTGCGCATGACCCTGCCCAGGAAAGGAACAAAGGAAACACATAGAGAAGCCGAAACTTCTTCCAAGGAGTAGCCAATGCATCCGTGGCGAAGGCCAGAGGAACCTGAGACAGAGAGACAAATCTGGAAAGTTTGTGGATGTGACAAAACGCAAACAGGTCTACGTCCGGCTGCCCCCAGCGATGACACATGGAGAGAACACCCGTTCTTGAGGGACCATTCCCCCATACAAGACATCCCCCTGCTCAGGGAGTCCGCCTCCTGGTTCTCCACCCCCGGAATGTAGACCGCTGAGATGCCGGGAACATGCTGTTCCGCCCAAGACAGGATCAGGGACACTTCCTTGAAGGCTCGCTTCCTCCGAGTTCCTCCCTGATGAATGATGTAGGCAACCGCCATCTGGTTGACTGAGCGGATCTGAACAGCCCGACCCCGAAGGCGAGACAGAACCAATTTGATCGCCCTCAGTTCCAGGACTTTGATGGAAGCATGGGCCTCTTGTGGGCTCAACCGACCCTGGAACCTCAGGGACTTCCAGAAGCCTCCCCAACCGGTCAGACCGGCATCTGTGGTGACCTTCTCCCAGTACAGGGGCAGGAAGGACCTTCCTGCCCACTAGAAGGTTCCTTGAGTCCAGCCACGACGAGAGGGAATGTCTGGCCAGAGGGGACAGAGCAGACTCTTGATCCAAGGACACAGGGTCCCGATCCCAAACTGACAAGAGGTGTAACTAAAGATGTCTCATGAAAAACTGAAGGAGACTGCCTCGAAGCAGGGCACCATCAGGCCCACCAACTGCATCCCCTGACGGATGGAGTGATGAGGACATGATAGAGCCCGAGCCTGCACCTGAAGATCCTCCACCTTCTGCTGAGGAAGAAACACCCCGACCTGAGAGTTATCAAGAGTCATGCCCAGAAAGGACCTCACCAAGGACGGGGACAGAGAAGACTTGGGAAAGTTGAACACCCAGCCGAAGGATTCCAGAGTGGAGGTCACCATCTGAGTGTCCAGCTCGGCCGAGGAAAGGACTGGGCCTCAATCAGGATGTCGTCCAGGCAAGGAATGATGCGGATGCCCTGGATCCGTAGCAGAGCAAACACTCCCACCAGTATCTTGGCGAACACCCGAGGTGCCGAGGTGATACCGAAGGGCAGAGCCGCAGACTGGTAATGCTGATCCTCCAGCACGAACCTTAGAAATCTCTGATGACCCGGAAAGATAGGCACATGAAGATAAGCATCCTTGATGTCCACAGTGGTCATGAAGTCGCCCGGGCGAAGGATACTGACAGCAGAGCGTAGCGTCTCCATACGAAAATGCTTGAATCTGACAATTTGTTAAGGCCCTTCAGATCTTGTAACCGGAGGACAATACCTCCTGTATCCATCGGTCTGAGACGTGAAGCCTTCAGATGTGAGCAAAGAGCCGGAACCGTCTCCCCACCCGGATGGGTGAGGGCGCCCCTTCATGCCTGAGGGGGCTTCTGAGAGGGTTTGGGCTTGTTATCCAGGAGAGACTGGGATGACCACGGGATCTGCCACGGCCCCAAGAATCTCTGCGGTCACTAGAGAAGAGGGAGCCACGACCTCCTCTGGGAGCCGAAAGGAAGGGAGGAGGATAGAGGACCCCCGAAATGGCCTCTAAATCAGAACAAAATAAGAGAGTACTATAGTCCCCCCCCCCCCCCCCGCTACCAGCCGTAGCACCATCAAGGAGATGCTTGAGCAGCCTCTTGAGGGCAATAGCAGCAATGGCAGCGGCACAGGTCGGACGCAATCCAGCCCCCACACAGGTAAAAGCATGGCAGGCCAATTGATCCATGCGTCGGTCCTCACCATCCCTCAGAGAGGTAGTGTCAGGGGAAGGCATGACCGAAGTATTGGACAAGCCTTATTAACAAGATCAGCAGGAAAGGGATACCTTTTATCCAACCCTTGGGCACAGCAGGCAGCCTGCTAGGACGTTCCCATTCTTTAAGTACCAAAATGGTATATTTCTGCTCAGGGAACTCTGGACGCCGTTTACCAGGGCGAAAGAGCTCCCCCTGCTTTCTCTTAGCCACCTCAGGGGCAGCAATGTGCAATATATCAAAAATATGTGACAGCAGATTATCAGTGTCCTAAGGGTACCATGAATCCTCTCCGGACACCGTGCCAGGGTCACGATCGCAACCCTCCTGCTGGTTCCCAGAGGAGTCAGAATCCTGGGAAAGTCCCCCCATCTCAAGGGGGTGACAGCCACCAAACTCATCAATCCCCACATACATCTTAGCAAGGGTGGAGGGATCCAGGTGCTGCTTCTTGCCAGAGGCCTTCCTAGGAACAGGCCTGGCAAGCTGTCTCTCAATTTAAGCCACCCGCAGAGCCAAATCAGAATGAGACTCCCTGCTAACAAAGCCCTCACAGGGGCCTAGTTGCAGGAGCGGGGGGAGTAGGTGAAGCAGAGGGAGGCGCAGAGCTGGGAAGCGAAGCAGGCAAAACCAGCTTGTAGCGCAATGACACTGTCAGCACACGGCATTCGCACACCGTGACACTGTTACTGGTGAGGTAGGAATAACAGTTTTTTTCAGACAGACTGCACTCGGAGCAGATGGTGCTGTCCCTTTCTGGCGGCTCTCTGAATTAATAGGGCGATACTCTCTGCTAAAGTACCAGACCCGGACACCTCAGATGCCTCAGTCATGGTGAAGTCAGTCTGTTATCCAAGGGCCTAAGTATATGAAGAATCTCAATCAATTCTAGGAATGGATCACTACCTGTCTACTACCTGCCTCCACAGAGATATGAAAAAAAATGGAAAAAAATTGCAATATGTGTTCATTATAAGAAAAACAATAGAAAAATAAGAGTGGAGTAAGGTAGATGGCAGAAGGACAATTGATCCAAGGTCCATCCCACAGACAAGCCTGCGGCTGGGTGAAGGGAACAGCCGGCCCTTAAGAGTGTCAGGGCATTAGTAGTGGGTCCTTCCAGGTCAGTGGGAACATAACAAAATGGCTTTTAAAAAGGTAAAATAAAAGGAGACAAGGAAAATAAATCTGTGCATAACCTTCGCAGTCCAGTTCAACTGCAAGAATAAAACTGGAGGGCGGGTGGCAGTGGGAAATATATGTAGGCCGGGAGAGACCACACCTTTTATCTTGCAGTCCTGACTTCGTCCGATAGTTAGCCCATTCGTATCTGATTCGGTGACACCCTGGAGTGGAATATGAGAGAAACGAGATAATATACTAAATCTCCTAAATCAGGTCACAGATTAGGGCAAAAATTGAGCTTTTCTATTGGGCACACACGAGATGAGGCAAGCGCCATACATCTGATAATCCTCATATTGTAAGATTCAATTTCAAATAAAATAAGAGTTTACCCAGTGCCCTTCCATACAACATCAAATATGCTAACGTACTAGCAAACCTAGACATATATACTTTAGGGGAATAACTCAATAAAAATAACAAACATGTAAACTATGTAAATTACTAACCACAAATGCACAGAGCACACTGTCACATAGTATTCAAATTAGGATAAAAGATGAATGGGGCTGAACTAAGTACTGCCCAAACACATCCAACACAGAAGATTAGCCTCAATGGATTTAAGCTTACCTAATTCTGTGATATCAGCACAAGGCAACAAAGAAAACAAGTGACCCTGTTTGCATATTACAGAGATCAATAGTCTTTCAAGTAGTTTTGAAAGTACATTATATATTGTTACAATGGCTTGGTAAAATACCTGGAGGTTTTCACAGGTCCCCACGGTTTTGGTTATTTGCATAGCAAAGACAATTCATATTTTTCTATTTATTTCTGAATATTCAATATCACTACTCAAAGGAATACAATGCAACGGTACATGTGCTCACCTTGCTAAGAATATCAAAATTTAGTCAAACCACAAATAAATATAATTTAATAGCAAATAACTTTTAGAAGTTTTGCTGGAAGAACTATGATCATGTATTTTTAACAGTGGTAAAAGATCTGGTACACAAAACACAAATCAATTAAGTGACCCACCGTTTGTGTGTTTTATCTAAACACTCCTGATTCATAATCAGACGCGGTATCCATTGCGCCAATGACCCACTGGATAACGCGTCTGATTACAGATCAGAAGATTTATTCGAACTCTGGGCACAGCAGAAATTCTTAATCGTCTTGCTGCTGGTTAAGAATCGCACCAGTCTAGCTTGTGAAGTGGCTATTTTAGCACAGAGGGAGATCTGCACAATCCATCCCTTGAAGCTGGTAAGTAGTGCTTCTAGTTTGCCTCTGAATACTTATGTCTCCACTCTCTCTCCCATCAACAGCTCTAGAACCACATTGGACTTATATACCTCTTACTCTATTCCAAAAAAAAGAAATATGTCCGATTTGTGGTGTATAAATTGGTCTTACCGCTCTACAACTAAGCCGATTGCCTGGGTTAGGTCAGGATTGGCTACTTGAAGACGCTTCCATAAGGACCACACAAATTCTTTGTCTGCCTGAAAAGAAAATAGATGAAAAAGGAGTTAAAACCAGCTGATCAGTACAATTGACAAATTCCATATACATCATCCTGGTCATATCCAAGCTATAGGAGAGTTAGTTACCCAAACCTGTCAATTACAAGAGATCAATCTACCAGTTATACAGACAAACAAAAACTGAATTGTGTTCATGAGAAACCTCCAGCCTACTAAAAAAAATATATAATATATATATATTTTTTTTTTTTTTTTTTTTTTTTTTTTTCATTTTAGAAGTTTATGTAACCCTAAACAAGGATATATTCAAAGTTACAAAAGTCCAGAACAAATATGCTGTTGTAAGAAACTTACTAGTTCCAGGCGGCCCGCGGCGAGCATCTTGAGGGCGAGGCAGCACAACCTCCTCCGCACCTGGATGTGATCAGGATCCCTGGCGAGATTGGTTACACTGATCCCAGGGGCTGGTCAGCTCTGGCCAGTAAAGCTGACCAGCCGCTGGGATCAGTGTAACCAATCTCGCCAGGGATCCTAGTTGCACCAATCACTCCTCACCACCAATCAGTCCACCCGCAGCCTCCCATTGGCCATCCACCCCCTTATGTAGGACTAGTACTGACCTCAATGCACATTACAGCTTTTCCATGCTGAATTCCGTGTGTTTATATCTGTTGCAGATTCTGCCTGTTTCTTCGGATACTTCGCTACCTCTGTCCTGCATAGTGGATGTGGGCAGGAGTCTTATTGGACAACCACATCATATGGCTTAGGAACCCATCCTGGCATATACACTTTGCAAATATGTTCAGAAGATAAGCTGAATTACAGCAATCAAAGCCTTTGATAAAACTTAAATGGCTTAGCAAATCAGAGAGTGTCCATCCTCCTAGTAGGTGAAGAGACGATGTACCTATTAGGAAAGTGCTGTCTATTCTACCTTAATTTTTTATTTCTTTCATAGTGCTGCATCCAGGGTAACTGCATTCAGGCTGCACCAAACAATATTTTATATGAACTCCGTGTTGGCAAAAGCACCACAAATATGTTTACAAGGGGTAATTTGGGTTATTTTGTGACAGAAAATAACAATTTAGTGCTAGCCTCACTTCCTGTTTTGTTGTCAATGGAAAGAGAGAGTTTATTTTTAAATCCAAAACACATTAGGACTGGGTTTTCGTACAATGGACACCCTTACTTTTGAAATTACCTTAACTTCCTGTTAAAGAGATACAGACTGAACAAAAATGGTAATTCCCCACAAGGGGTAAAAAAGAGGCTAATTAGTAGAGTCTCATAAGTGTTAGTTAGAGCAGAAGTTCAAATTGCATTACTCATATGAAACACAGTAGCTCACTGATGAAAGGAAGCTGAAAAGCTAGAACCTCTCTGGTGCCTCTCCTGAAAGACTGTTCCCTTACTATAGGATTCTAATCGAAGAATAGAGATTTTTGACTAGTGACATAAATATTAAAGTGAAACCACACTCTCTACTACACTGCTGCCCATGACTAAGAGGGGGCATTCTGAATGGTGCTGCCCTCCCCAGTGTCCTTTGACAAGTCAATGTCCCAGGAGCCCAAATGCTCAACTGTTCTGGAATTGTATTTCATCATCAACCTTTTTTCAGGTACCACAGAAGAGGAGTAATGCAGAGGCAGCAGATGGGTTTGTTGCCATTTGAGTGATACTAGGTGTCATCACACATAATCAATACACCTATCCTGTGAGGTTCCAAATCCAGCCACAAATGCATCCATATGTCTGGAGTTGAGCTTTAAAGTGTAAAAACACATATAGCAATTAACATACGGAGTGGATTAGAATAGTGTTTTTTAAATTTGTGGATTTTTGGAATGGATTAAATATTAAATATTGTTTTTTATAGGATGTTTGTGTGACAGTATCTATTGTTTAACGGGTAACACAAAAAATCCGATCAACTTATACATAGCCAAGCTAATAGATTTTCTTCCAATGCAAATTAAGAGAAAAAAAAAATAATTAAGGCCTTGAGGAATTTATTGTTTTTGCCATTATTTTTTTGTGTAGAATGCAATTACGTGACAAGGTGTTTCATTCTGCAGACAAAGGTTGTCAAGATGTGCTCCTACTATCAATGAGGAAATTCTATCTTATTGCAAAGTTACATTTCTCCCACTAACAAGTCAGTATACTAAATGGTGTGTGAATGGGCATTCTTAGTATCTGTCTTAGTATCTCTGGCAGTATTTCTTGCTCTTAATTATTAAACAGCTTTTCAAACATCTTGGCACAATTAATAGAGACGCTAAAATTGCTCCCTGAATGGTTGTAAGAGCCAAACAACATCTTCTGAAAGAAAGCTACACATCCTGCATGAAACTGGCACAGGAAGCAGGATTTCCAGCTGTCCAGGCCTGCGAGGAATTCATCTGCAGCATACCTTACGGATTACCAAGTGCACTTGTTTCACGCCCGCGGATCAGAACAGAGGTCTGTGCCCCAGAAGTTTAGCAGCAGCCCAGAAGAGGAGTATGCCTGCTGTGCTGGGTGATCAAGAAAACAAAACACACGCCGCATATAACTATACAAATTGGGTGTTAGATCAGTTTAAAGGGACAAATGTCATTTTTATTTTAACCCCATAACTTTTCTGAATGCATTTTGCGCTTTAAATTGAAAGGAGCTTTTAGGTTTAATTGAGTGGACTGCTAACCCTTACTGTACCCCTAAAGCAGAACAAAACCCACCAGCAAAAAGATTTATGTATTTGATGACTACAGGGCTCATTGGTTAATATCATTTGCTTTGGTTTACATAAAATTTGGTGGCCTACTAAGAAAAAAAAAAACATAGGTAGCCCTAAGGGAATAATATGTGCATTGCCGGGGTCTTTAGTCTTTTATAAAACTACATTGCAAAGTAATTGCAAATAACACAAGATTGAAATGCACAAAACTCAGGCCCATGTAGGTCTGTATGAAACCTGGACCCTAGAGGTCTTGCCTCACATAGAAAGATACCACCCCCCCCCCCCCAAAAAAAATGCACACACACACACACACACACACACACACCCTTTATCAGGTAAAAAGGGTGTAGGGTGTAACTGCCCTGCAAGATGTAGATGAAAGGGGGTATGACTTCCATTTGGCACCAGGCGATGAAATACATTGAACTGAAGCAGCTAAATGTCTGCTGCTTGTAGGTTATTGCTAGACAATCCATTTAACCCTAGTACAAATTCCTTCTCTTGAAATGGTCAGAATCACCCCTATATTATTGCAAAATGTCTAAATATCAGAATACCAAAGACGCTTCATGTTTTAATTCTCTTTCACCACATTCCCAATAACTCAGAAGTATACATACAGTATTTTGTAGCGTTGCCTTTAAAGGGACAGTCCAAACAATGGCAATAATAAGGCAGCAGGGAGCTCACCTGAAGCGCATCCCATGTGCCTTTCCTCGGTTTCCTGCAGCAGGTCTCCAATATTTAACCCTCCTTACCATTACCCTCAGCACTCCCAGCATTAGCAATTCGGTAAGCAACAGTGGTCGTTGTCCTTGCCTACACAGGGAGCACCGAGGAACCAAGGCAGCCATGTGACCACATTTAAGCGTGGTCATGAAGTAATGGAAATGGAAGAAGGCCACATTTTAGAGACCTTCTACAGCATCCACAGTCCAGGCTATGGCAACAATAAGGCAGCAAGGAGCTCAACCTGAAGCCTGTTCCATAAGCCTCTCCTCTATTTCCTATCGCGCACTGCAGATGCTGTAGCAGATCTCCAAACTTTGCCCCTCCTTTTCATTCCCTTGTAAGAACCATGCAATCACAGATCACAGAAAGCTGAGGGGAAGAGGAGGCTGTGTGATCACATTGCAGCATAATAGAAAAATGGGATGCACAGGAGGTGCAGTGAAGACCAGCTACAGTATCTAATCTTTTTAGGTGTGACCATAAATTTGATATGTATCTAAAGCCTTGGCTGTGTGATGGCCACTTCTTCACTTTCACTTTGTCTGCTTTTAAAGTGGCACTTTCATCAGGATTCTTACTATCCTGGTGATAGGTCTTTGTTCCTAGGGCATCCCAATTTGTGATGTCCCACTGTCTGAACCTCCGAGGTCCAAACTCACCTTTCTGTCTTCCCATGGCACATACGCAGGCTCTCTGAACCTGCGCTAATTGACATTCATATTAATTAACAGCATACAGCAGGAGACCAGCATAGAGAAAGGGGCGCAGGCACGTCTCCAGTCTCCCTGCAGTCAAACTGAATGGCTGGGCCTGGAAGTGCGCCTCAGCCAGGAGATGCCAGCGTGGTAGCAGTGGCCCACAAGCACATCATGGCATCAACGTAAAGAGGGTGATCTGTGGAGTTTCACACAGCGCTAAAAAGAATAAAAAGCAGAGAGTACGCTCATCTATAGCTGCCTGCGCACTGCTGTAAAACCACACAGCGTCCAACTAACCTAATACACATCCCAAGAATACACAAAGCACTAATGGTTATATTTGTGACCAGCGCTAAGGACTCTTACTGACAACAATCTGCTATAGTGAAAACAACTTTATTTTACACATTGCACACAACCCATCACAACCCATAATGTAGACAAGGAAAAATTATATTCAAAAATTATTTAAAAAAAAACACAACGTTGTGTAAAAGAAAGGGGGGGCCCACCCACTTGCACACATGCCTCACCAAATACCCATCCACACAAACACACACACTATTGCACTGTAGACTCGGATGGCCAAAGTTGGTAAACATATACTTGTCAGCGTTGGGCGCCTTAATAAGTGTCAAATTCCTCCATGCAGATATTTTAGGTCAGCATTAAGCTCGGCGAGCCACTTCTCATGTGCCACTCTCAGGGCTACACATTAAACACGAATGTCCAGCAGACGAACCAATGTCATTCAAATTCCTCCATGCAGATATTTTAGGTCAGCATTAGGCTTGGTTAGCCACTTCTCATGTGCCACTCTCAGGGCTACACATTAAACAAGAATGTTCAGCAGACAACACAGGGCTATTGCCGCCGCATACGCAGCGTAAAAAGCTGAATCTATCCAGGGAACATGACTTATACTGGCTCCATAGGCTCGATTCAGAGAGACAAAAAAAACATTTCCGTTTTAGTTCCGATCTGTTTTTTTTGGAAATGTTTCCGTTCTCGTATGAGTGTACGAGCGATTCTGTGCATGCATTGAAAACCTTCTGTAAGGTTTCCGTCCGTTCGTACGGCAGATTACGAATACGAGGATGTCATTTTCCATCCAGACTTTTCCATTTCATTTTCACGTTACAACGTAGGCTTTTGTTTTTGGCCTTTTCCCATCGTATACTCCAACTAATCCTTTACGTTTCCCGTTAGTATCTGTTTCCCTTTTTCAATAAATAATCATCCAGACGGAAATCCTTACGATCTTGCGCCTGCGCACTACAAACTTAACTCATGTGCCCGCTTACATATTTGCCACCCTCACTTCTACTACAATCTTTAGCTAAATCACTTAGCACTGTCCTCCATCTTCCCTTTTGGACCCTTAAAGTTCACCCAAACCACTTCTCGGTTAGGTCCTTCTTCCATTTTAGCCCCCTAAAACTTACCCAAATCACTTCTCGGTCATGTGAATATTCATCTTTAAATACTTCTGGGCCCATTAGTTTTGTGTTAATGTATTTTGTAAATGAAATGACAATGTAACATTTTTTTTTTTTATTCCATCATAAAATATAAAATTGTAAAAAATTATGAAAATTTCAATTTTTTACAACTATAAAAAACAAAATACATAGCAATGGCAGGCCACTGAACATTATTCTTCATCTGTGGTCCCCGACGAGTTGCGCAGCTCCTGCATCTCGCCCACCACTTGAAGGACCCTGACACTCAGTTGTGCCACTCTGGCCCGTGTGGTCCCTGTTAAAAAACTTAAATTAAAATATTGGGATAACCTTGTTGGGGTCATACTGCAGTGCCCCCCCCCCCCCCCGTATGGTCCAAACACCTAAATCTGGACTTCAAAAGCCAGAGGGCCCTCGCCACCACGGGCCGGGTTTTGCATAGTGCCCGATTAGAGAACCCCTGGCCCGCATTCTGCAGGCAAAGAACGGGCATCAGGAGCAAGGGCGAGTGGCACATCCTGCGGTTCCTGCAACCAAACATAAAATAATTACACAAAGCAAAGGTAACCAACTAAAACAACAACTCTTACAACAAATTAAGATTCAAGTTCAACAATCCAAATATAATTCACAAAGGACATAAGTCTAAAAAAATATAGCAATTATATGGATGTGTGGAAAAATAAATGTTTACACGCTAAGGACTAATTTAGGTCAGCATTAAAATGCATCTATAAGGCATACATGAAATGTATTGATTCAGGTATGCATTGCTATACAATTTATGGCCATGCTGATACATGCAATGCCTTGGTGCTAAAGGCGCGCAGACTCCTCCACATAGCCGCAAAACATGTTCAACAATAGCAATCCGAGTCCTCAAAGGTCCTGTAAGTGGATCGGAAATGAAACGGATTTATAGGGTGGTGGTCCGTCGGAAATCAGCTCTCTGAATCAGACGGAAACCCATCCCAACAACGGAAGTTATCTGAACGAACGAAAAATTTCGTACGAATTTTCGTACGAATGAAAAATGAACGAAAAAAAGCAAAAAAATGACAAACACCCACCAAAACTTTCACAGACAGCTACGGAAGTGTCTCTGAATCGAGCCTCATATGCTTACGTGACCCAGTACAGCTGACGTTCCAACAAGATACTCAGAGCCGGTCACAGCGTGTGGTGGGGGGGGGGATGCGAGGCAGGGCAGGGCCACCATCATCTGACTCGCATTTCACTCTGCCCACCGGAGCTTCATCAGAGTGGCGAGCAGCGTATCACAACGTTTAAAGCACATGACTCCACCTTGTCATTTTAAATTGACCAATCACTGCATACAGCACATCCTGTGCCTCCCGAAGCCGCATCATACGGCAGCTCCTATTGGTCTGCAGCCATTACAGCTTCTATTGGTCTGCAGCCTTTTCAGTGTCCGTTCTATGGGGCAAGCTAGCACCAAGTATTAACCCCACATGTGCCAAAACAGCTATTCAGCGTAGTCATTTGCACAACTATTATTTATTTTGTACGGTTGACAGGGATAGCCGCATAAGGGCATAAAACAGCATCCAGCAAGCAGAGGGACAACAGGTGGTATCACTCCGGGGGCAATGGGTCATCATCACATGTTTTATTTCTTCACCCCATATTTTTACTTTCTTTCATGTGGTCAACACATACCACACGGCCTTTCTTCTTTTATAAATACCTGGGGCCAATCAGAGTTCCTCAATACCAGAATTCTTCAGTGCGCAGCCACCCTGCATATCTCAGATAGTTAGCAGATGTACCCATCCATTATTCAGCAACTCATCATTCAACCACAAACTATCCATATATACAATATCAGTATAGGCAGGTAATACAGGCTCAAGGGGAAAGGTAAGTATATCCACGCCCGTGTAAATAACTTCAATATGGGCATGTACTACAGTCCGGTGGGCACTGTGACAGACGCTCTGTCTTTTGGATGTCATCACTATTCAGTTGCCCACCGGGTCATTCACTGGCCTTTTCTTAATTAGGTCATTGTATTTTGATACTGTTACAGGCAATGTCATTGTATTTTGACTGCCATTGTGTATTGTTGATTACGTCACAGTCAATGGCATTGTCCTGATTGATTGTATTACGGCCTGCTATTGTTCTACTGATTGCGTCACCGCCAGAGTTGAGGGATGTTTGCCCTGCTGTTATTGGTCGGTGTGTGTGTCATTGCATGGAGACTTGTGTATATAAGGCCCAGTGTGGCACTAATAAAGTTCACTTCACCTTCACCCTCAATACTGAGTTCTGTCTCTTATTGGGGGAAACGCTATATTACAATTCACTAGCCCTTGTAAGGGCTGTTCCTGTTTCCTCACGGACGACTCTGGAATTCCAGCAGCACCTCTTACGATTGGGAAAAGGACGTCTCGGGCGGTGAAGCCCTCCGGCGATAAGGGTTATCGCTACAATTGGTGGCAAGCGGTCGGATGGTCCTTTGTACCCAGAGAGAGTGCTACCCTGATGGAGAGTCAGTATGACAAGTTGAAAAGGCTGACCCTGAAGGATCTACTCGAGAGCCGGGGAAGGTCAGCTAGCAACCGCCCACGTCGGGAACTGATAGCCGAGCTGATCGAAATGGATCATGCAGCAGTGAGGACCGAAACCAATATAGAGATCGATGAAGACGCTGCTCTCGTTCAAGCGGTTCGGATCAGATTGTCGGTCTATGGCCGAATCCATTACAAGAACTGATCGACCGAGTCTTCGCCGCAGCGGAGGCAGAGGCCAGTAAGTAAAGGGAAGATCGGCGACTCGCAACCCAGCAGCCTCTCAGCCTCAGTTACACTGGGGGGAGAAAGATTCCATTTGCAGCATTTAAGTCCTTCCAGGAAAGTGACGATGAGATTGACGGATTTTTGGCCGATTTTGAACGGCAGTGCGCTTTACACCGGGTACCCACGGAGGAATGGGTCACCATATTATCAGGGAAACTATCTGGGAAAGCTTCCGATGCTTTCCGGGCCATCCCTGATGTGGACTTACCACACTACCATCTGGTAAAGGAGGCTTTGTTAGCCCGGCACGCTGTCACCCCGGAAGCCTACAGTTGTTTTTACTAGAACATTTTCTCAATGCCTTGCAACCAGAGCTAAGAGAGTATGTGTGTACAAGACCAGCACCCTGTGAGTACATGTGTGTGTACAAGACCAGCACCCTGTGAGTACATGTGTGTGTACAAGACCAGCACCCTGTGAGTACATGTGTGTGTACAAGACCAGCACCCTGTGAGTACAACTGTATGTGTGTGTGTGTGGGTGTGTATCATCTTCACCCTCAATACTGAGTTCTGTCTTTTATTGGGGGGAAACGACAAGACCAGCACCCTGTGAGTACATGTGTGTGTACAAGACCAGCACCCTGTGAGTACATGTGTGTGTACAAGACCAGCACCCTGTGAGTACATGTGTGTGTACAAGACCAGCACCCTGTGAGTACATGTGTGTGTACAAGACCAGCACCCTGTGAGTACATGTGTGTGTACAAGACCAGCACCCTGTGAGTACAACTCTATGTGTGTGTGTGCGTATCATCTTCACCCTCAATACTGAGTTCTGTCTCTTATTGGGGGGAAAAGACAAGACCAGCACCCTGTGAGTACAACTGTATGTGTGTGTGTGTGTGGGTGTATACAGGCCCGGTAGACAAAACGGTAATGCAGATGGATTATCCCGGCAAACAGAACTCTGTCCATAACAAGAGTCCGGACAGCCCCACGTTAACCCGAACAGGGTCAATCCGGGTCTGCCGGGTGTTCCACAAAAAGGGGGCATTGTGACAGACGCTCTGTCTTTTGGATGTCATCACTATTCAGTTGCCCACCGGGTCATTCACTGGCCTTTTCTTAATTAGGTCATTGTATTTTGATACTGTTACAGGCAATGTCATTGTATTTTGACTGCCATTGTGTATTGTTGATTACGTCACAGTCAATGGCATTGTCCTGATTGATTGTATTACGGCCTGCTATTGTTCTACTGATTGCGTCACTGCCAGAGTTGAGGGATGTTTGCCCTGCTGTTATTGGTCGGTGTGTGTGTCATTGCATGGAGGCTTGTGTATATAAGGCCCAGTGTGGCACTAATAAAGTTCACTTCACCTTCACCCTCAATACTGAGTTCTGTCTCTTATTGGGGGAAACGCTATATTACAATTCACTAGCCCTTGTAAGGGCTGTTCCTGTTTCCTCACGGACGACTCTGGAATTCCAGCAGCACCTCTTACGATTGGGAAAAGGACGTCTCGGGCGGTGAAGCCCTCCGGCGATAAGGGTTATCGCTACAGGCACCTACCCCTCTTCCTCAAGGGGACCTCAACCACCCCTCTACAGTCCACCCCACGGAACCAAATATATTATACTCCCTATTTTGACCAGCTGCTTAAAGCCCACTGGTAATAACCCACTGATACCTTGCCTCACCGAATACAAAACAGCATATCAGAACTCAAAAAACAGCCCACACCACAGCCGCCTCAATGTGGCACTCCACTCAGATACCACTCAAAGCCATCCTGTTCCGGCCCTACCGCCTAGGCAGATGTCTTAACTTCATAGAAAGGCACTAAGTCCCATGTCCGTGTTAAGCCCAGCGGGGGTCATGGTGCCCAACTCGTAGATCAAGCGGGATTCCTGCTGTAGTAACCTCTGTTCCCACTGTCCCTGCCTCCCTTCCTTTTTCAAAACAAAAATCCCACACACTAAGTCCCTTGGGGTCACTTTGATGCCGGATTTTAAAATGTTCACTCACCAGGCTTTTCTCATTCCTATTCCTAATGTCTTGCACATGCTCACCTACGCACACCCCAATTTCACGCTTAGTTTTGCCTATATATTTCTTGGCGAACGGGCAGGTGAGCATGTAAACCACAAAAGAGGTGGCACAGTTTATGAAACCCCTTATCTGACAAGAGGGGGATCCTTTCATACCCACACTACCAGTCCTCACCATACATCTGCAGATACTGCAGTGGCCACATTTGAAAGAGCCATTCAGTTTCTCCACTAATAAAGCACCAGATCTGGACTTTGGTTTGTATTCACTGCGCACCAATAAATCTCCCACGTTTTTGGCCCTATGCGCGGTGAGTAAAGGCCGTGGACCCACCCATTTACCTACCACCGGGTAGCGACAATACATGCCAATGGGCCTCTAGTATTCCTCGGAACCTCTCCCAGTGTGCCCCATATTGTGTAATCAAATGAGTTGATTGATCATTCCCTCTTCTGCGGCACTGTGGCCCTAGGGCCGGACGTTTAGTTCTCAGCAAATCAATGCGCCTAGACTTAAGGGCCTTCTTAAAACAGGTGTGCTTAAAACAAGTCTGTGAGGGTATCCTCTGGCATGAAACCTCTCAGTGAGTGCTCGTGCCTCCCGTCTATCCAGGTCTGAACTACAATTCCTGCGTATATGCAGGAATTGACCCAAAGAGATGCCCCGCCGCAGAGGCATGGGATGAGGACTAGTGAAATGGAGGAGGGTGTTCCCCGCAGTAGGCTTCCGGAACGTGATGGTGGTAAGCTTATTTCCCTCATGTCTGATCAACAGTAGTAATCCCACCTCATGTGGTCCAATTTTGTAAGTAAGACCTATATTTCTACAATTCTGTTTCAAGGCGACAACGAACTCTTTGAACTCATCCTCGGTACCTTTCCATACTACAAGTAAATCATCAATGTACTGCAACCATAGGGCAACCTGTTCCCCAAAGTCTGCCCGTCCAAACACCTCAAGGCTCTCCCACCACCCCAGGTGTAGGCAGGCATACGATGGGGCACAGGCCGCCCCCATGGCGGTACCGCGAATTTGATGATCGTATTGATCATTGAAACTAAATAAATTATTCTTTAATACAAACTCCAAAAGTTTGACCACAAACTCATATGCCGCCTCCCATGGGCCCAGTTCATCAAGGTACCATGTGACGGCCTCCAGGCCCACCGTGTGGGGAATGGAGGTATAGAGGCTTTCTACATCAAAACTTGCCAGGAGCCACCCGTCCTCCATGAAGAAGGTTAATAATTTGCGTAGAACGTCACTACTATCAAGTACAAAAGACGGGAGGGTTTCAGATTTTCATCTATGAAACGTGCGATACCTTCAAGCGGACCACCATTCCCCGACACAATGGGCCTGCCAGGAGGGAACTCTGCATTTTTATGCACTTTGGGAATGGTATAGAGCACCGGAATATTATAATCACTGACTCTTAGAAAGTTCAACACCTTTGGGGTAAGTAATCTCTCCTCCCCCGCCCAAACCAATCGAATTTCTCACAGCGCTGTATGCAAAATCGCCTTGGGGGGCAATTAATTGGCCGACCGTCAAAAACACAGAGAGATTCACTTTACTACTATATTTGCTGCAACTTTATAAGTATGTTTGGGGTCATCATCCATTTGGAAGACCCATTTTTTCCAGCACTTTCAGTTCCTGAAGAGGTGCTCTATGATTTTGTTCCTTCTTTAATACCCTCTATTTTGTCTTCTTCGCTCCTTTTTTTCCCTCCAACCTTCCCTCTCTTTCATTCCATCCTTCATCATTATTTTATTCCTCTCTTCATTTTTCCTCCCTCTTTCTTTCCTGTTTTTCCCCTCTATTCCTTGCTTCCCCCCCCTTTCCTACCTTTTTATGCCTCCCCTCTCTTCCTTTTTTCCTATTATCCTCCTTTCTTGAGTACCCAACGGCCCACAACACAGTAAAACAGCAATACATGAGTTTTGCCTGCATTTGTGCTGTGCCTTCTAGCCCCTTATCTAGCAAAGACACATCTGAAATATAGGTTCCGCTCACTGTAGGGCTGAGGGGAGAAGATAGTCTTGGCCCCTGGTAAGCCTAGACTAGGGGAGCTTAGTTGGTGCGCAGTGATCAGGATAGCTGATAACAGAATAAGTAGCCTTTTTCTGTGATCACCACTGATTCTTTAGTCCCAGGGGTAAGGTGAGTATAAGGATTTTTTCTTTTTAACCTGGAGTAACCTTTTTAAAACTACAGTAAGTGACCTATTTAAAAACGACTTTAGATCTATTTGAAGACACCAAATAGCGTACAAAAAATAAATCTGTTTTCTTGTTTTCCTATTTAGGAAACTTTCATTGTTTGTGGCATGCACTAAAGCCAATGATTCCATTAGTCTTGGTTTATTTGTACGGTAATGTTTTACTGAGGTGGAGAAATAAATTCAAGAAGCTTGGCTGATCAAACGCACTCCATTAGATAAGCTAGAGCAATGTAAATATGTCACTCGTTTGCAGGGGCCTCAACAGTTCATCCTGAAGCTGCATCATCATATTGAATTATAATAAATGGAGAACATTTCCCTTTCATCATCTCCACTTAAAGAATTTCTCTTTGTGTTGTCCCCATTAATTATGGATGCCGCTACAGAAGGAGTTTCCGTGGAATGGAAACTGACAAAAGAGGGACGCTTAGATGCACAACCGTACCACTGAGACCACATTGTTATTCTGGCTCTGGCAGCTTAAAGAAAGTTTGGAAGATTGAGATCACAGCCGTCTTTTTCAACATTTTGATTCCGAGGATTTAAAAAGAAGTCTTCGCAATGACTTAGGGCAGCTACCTGTTTACTCAAAGGTTTGCATTAAGCAAGCATTGATGCATAAACGAAAAAGTATGCCAACACAAAAGCCATCATTTCTGTGAATTGGCAGGGCGTGGTGCATTTGCAGCACTAAAAAGTATTTGTATCAATTCAAAACGCCTAGAAGGCAGATTTTTCCCCAAAAAAAGAAAATACACCAGCAGGCAATGCTTGGTGCTCTGTCATTGTGATGTCAGAAATTGGCTTTAACTTGTGGGACTAGGAACTGGCTAGGGCCTCTCATCTAAAGTTGAAATATACATTCACCTGCCTCCCGGTTTGCGTTGGGATAGAGATAACCGCTTTTGATGGAGATCAGCCTCATCCCGCTAGACAACAAGTATTTGCACATGCACCACAGGATAGTGGAGGGATACCCGTGTGACCCCCCCCCGCCCAAAAAAATATCCATGTTAGAATTACCGGTAACGGCTTATCTATGAATCCTTCATGACGACCCACGCAGAGGGAGGATCCACCCCCTGGGAGGAAACACAAACTGAATAGAGATTAAAACCCCACCCCTTCCTCCCCACCTCAGTCTTATTCAAGTAACATAATGTAAACCGTGAGCAGCAACTTGATGAAGGGTTTTTTTTTCCTGAAACGTGTAGCTCTGTTGGGATTGGGGAAGGCATTCATGTCTGTTCATAAGCACAACTCTATTGAATGATTTTATAACTATGATAATTTAGTAAAAGTTACGTTTTATCTGTCATTGGAGTGGATCTTGCTGGAATTTGTATATTTTGGACTTTGAACTTCGGCTGAACAGCCAAGCGTGTCCGTGCACGGATTTGTCTTCTTTTGCTATTGCTGGTGAAGCTGCACAAAATCTCGTCTCTTTGGACTATGACTGGGAGCTAAGGGATCGTCATGAAAGATTCATAGAAAAGCCATTACCGGTAAGTCTAATGGGGATTTTTCTCTGATAATCCTTCATGACGACCCACGGAGAGGATTAGAAAAGTAATCTGCCTTAGGGGAGGAAATCTGCTGGTAGGACCCTTCTACCGAAGGCCTGATGTTTTGCAGACAGGAAATCAAGTCCATAATATTGGAGGATGGCGTGGGGTGATGACCACATTGCTGCTTTGCAGATCTCTTCTATAGAGGCACCCGTCCTCTCTGCCCAGGAGGCTGACATGGCTCTTGTTGAATGGACAGAAACTTCAGGAGGAGAAACTCCTTTGGATGAATAAGCCTACAATAGTCCGTTTTATCCATCTGGCAATAGTGGATTGTGAGGCAGCTAAGCCTATTCTTTTTCCGCTGAAGGTTACTAAAAGTTGTTCAGCTATCCGCCATTCTCTGGATTTTCCAGATAAATAATCAGTGCTCTTCTCACATCTAAAAGGCGCAAGATCCTCTTCCTTGCCTGCTCCAGCTGACAATGTCGGGAGCACTACTAGCAGCTACTAAGTATGACCTTATCGGGGAGAAGGTTCCTTCCCTGATAAGGCCTGTAGTTCACACACGCGCCTGGCTGATGTGATAGCCAGTAGGAAACACAATTTCAGAGATAATCACTTTTCTGTAACCTCTTCTAATTGTTCAAAAGGAGGTTCCAACAACCTCTTTAGTATGACTAATAAGTCCCATTTTGGAAAGCCCTTGAAAGCCACTGGTCTTTTGCAAGTAATTGATTTGAAGTATCAATTAATTAGTCGATTTTGTCTCAACTGACGGTCTAGGAAGACTGATAGGCTGAAGTCTGTGTCTTTAGTGTACTTATTGCTAGCCCTGCAGGAATTCGAGGACTGTGGCTATATCCTCTTTCTTCAGTTTGTTAGCTTCACAAGACGAAGATAAACATTTCCGGACCTTTGCGAATTTACATCTAGTGGTCAATTATCGACTGTCCAGGAGAGTTTCAATCACTCTCAAACAGCCTTTTCTTTCTAAGATGGCCCCTTCAAGAGCCATGCTGTCAGTTGAAGCCTTGATGGGGTCTGGACGCAGAATAGGACCCTGATGAATGATATACAGAATTTCTGGTAGCCACTAAGGCAGCTTTTTTCACCATCCTTTTCAGTTCCATGAATCAGGATTTTCTTGGCCAAAACGGAGCTATGAAGATAACGTTGACCTCTTCCGGATCACTTGTGGCAATATTCTGGAGGAAATGCATAAGAAAATTCCAGAGATGAGCCAGAGCATCCACTGCTAAGGCACCTTCTCTTGTCAGCGAATAACACGTTTCGCATTTTGAATTGCTGGCTGTGGCAAAAAATACAATTCTGTGAAATACTCACCTGTAGAATTGGTATTATAAGTATACAGTACGTCCTGCTCCAGATAGATTACTTACACTTGGGTTATCCTCCGCCAGATGGCGCTGCACTGCAGAGACATGTAAAACAGGCTCCTCCCGGCCCCTCAAATACCCGGGGACCTCCCAAAAATCCCCAGCATTGAAAAGCAGTGAA
The DNA here is from genome assembly GCA_027917425.1 of Gastrophryne carolinensis. NCBI lineage: Eukaryota > Metazoa > Chordata > Amphibia > Anura > Microhylidae > Gastrophryne > Gastrophryne carolinensis. Next base: position 360,460,749 of record CM051234.1, read on the forward strand.
CAAGAAGCCGGGAGAATTTAACCACCCAAAAACTGGTAACTATAACAATGATAACAATCACCATACAGGGGATCCAGAATAATGCAAAAACCAGGGTGGGGTGGAGCAAGACGTACTGTATACTTATAATACCAATTCTACAGGTGAATATTTCACAGAATTGCATTATTCTTAGTATACAGTACGTCCTGCTCCAGATAGATTACTTACACTTGGGACATCCAATAGCAGCGTCCATAAAGCAGGGTGGGATCCCCAACAAAAAAGGTAACAGCAGACAGTTTAAACCACTGCCGCCTGCAAATCCTTGCGGCCAAAAACAGCATCAGCTGAGGCCCTAACATCAACCTTGTAAAACTTAGAAAAGGTATGAACAGAAGACCAAGTAGCGGCCATGCAAACTTGTTCAACAGAAGCCTGGTGCTGGAAGGCCCAAGAGGCACCAATAGCATGAGTAAAATGAGCAGTAAGACGGAAGGGAGGACTCTTCCCCTTAGCAGAATAGGCCTGACTCACAGCCTGGCGAATCCATTCGTTAATAGTAGACTTGGCAGGAGCCCAAATGGACCACTAAAAGAGCATCAGTTTTCCTGAAGGACGCAGTGACTACCAGGTAATACTTCAGACACCTGACCACATCCAAGGAATGCAGAACCCTTTCCTAAGCGTTGCTAGGATTAGGGCACACTGAAGGAAGGACAATATCTTGATTTAAAAGAAAAGCAGACACCACCTTAGGCTGAAGGTCTGGCTTAAAGCGGAACACCACCTTGTCCTGGTGTCTCTCATAGTTTGGGGGCTGAATAGACAGAGCCGCCAACTCAGACACGGGCCTGACCGAAGTAATGGCCACCAGAAGACAACCTTGAGGGTAAGCATAGCCAGAGCAGCATCCTGTATAGGTTCAAAGTGAGCACCCTGCAAGACAGACAAAACCAAGTTCAAATCCCAAACAGGGGCCATAGGTTTACGTGGGGGACGCACATGAGTAACCCCCTGGAAAAAGGTCTTAACCAAAGAATGCTGAGCAAAAGATTTCTGAAAGAAAAAACAGACAGGGCAGACACCTGACCCTACAGAGCACTGAGTTGGAGACCCGACTCCAACCCATGCTGTAAGAACTCCAGAAACCTGGGAACTGACAACACCCGACAGGAAGGAGACCTAGACTCACACCAGTCAAAGTAGGTACGTCATACCCTGTGATAGATGGAAGAAGAGGCTTTCTTCCTAGCCTTCACCATGGTATCAACCACCGAGGCGGACAAGCCCTTCTCCATCAAGATGGAGGTTTCAGCAGCTAGGCCGCAAAGCCAGAGTTTGTAAATTGGGATGGCGTAAGGGGCCCTGAGTGAGCAGATCTGGCACCCCTGGCAGAACGTACTGGTCTACTATCATCAGCACCACGTCTGTGAACCACACTCTTCTTGGCCACCTGGGGGCCACCAGAATCACTGGTACCCCTTCCAGAGCAATCTTGCGCAGAACCCTGCCCAGCGGGGGGAATGGAGGAAAGACATACAGGAGCCTGAAATTCCTGCCATGACATGGACAGAGCATCCGTGGTCCAGGCCAGAGGATCCTGAGACAGGGAGACAAGGGCCGGGAGCTTGTAATTGTGACGGGACGCAAACAGATCCACATCTGGTAGACCCCAACGGTGACACAGGGACTGGAATACCCTGTTGCAGAGGGACCACTCTCCCTGACGAGAGGTCCCCCTGCTCAGAGAGTCTGCCAGTAGACTCTCTGCCCCCGGGGATGTATACAGGCGAAATGCAAGTCCACAGACAAGCAGCCAATGAGAACGCAGAAGCGTCTGAGGTAACGCCGCCGTCCAGTGCGGAACATCCAAATGAAGGAAAAGACGCGGCGGCATTTGCAACAGTAAAAAAGAAAAGTCAGCGCGGCGGCTGACACCACATATACTAGTCAAAAGACAAGAGAAAACGATGTATGCGCGAATCACGATACACGCTAACCCACACCCCCCCCCTTCTTTCCCTCCCGAAGTCTACAGGGAGAATGAGGGAGGATGGCGGCCCTCTGTACAGGACCCACCGCTACACGGGGCATGGGACAATAATGGGGGAGGGGCATCCCAGCGCAGCCCAGGCTGGGAGGCACATCACACGAAGGACGGGTGGGAATAATCCAACAGGGCCGCAGGCTAATAGCCCCGCTCACCTGCGAGAGAGTGATAATTTCATGTCTTTGCAGTAAGCACTGCAGAGAAATCTGGGGATTTGTGGGAGGTCCCCGGGTATTTGAGGGGCCGGGAGGAGTCTGTTTTACATGTCTCTGCAGTGCAGCGCCATCTGGCGGAGGATAACCCAAGTGTAAGTAATCTATCTGGAGCAGGACGTACTGTATACTAAGAATAGATCTGAGGTAGACCCCATACCCATACAATCCGAAGGAAAACCTTTTGGTTTAGACACCACCCCATCTGTTGAACCCTGACTCGACTTGTTCAGTGCCCCTTTTAGGTGAACTGCCAAAACCCGAAGGAACTTGTTCCTGTAAGAATTGAGTTTATCGGTGTCAAGGATCTGGTTCCGTGCTGATGATTTATGTAGGCAACTGTGGAAGCATTGTGGGAGCAAATATGGACATATCTGCCTGAGATGTCTGGCAGAAAGTTATTCAGTGCCAGCTTGACCCCCAGAAGCTCTTGGAAGATGGTAGATCTGACTGCTAAGGTTGGAGGCCACTTCCCCTGAACATGGTAACTGTCCAAATGGGCTCCCCAACCCCAGTTGCTGGTATCTATTGTGAGATCCACTAGAATGCCTGATTCAATTTGGACATGCTGATCTAGTGAGTCTGGGCACTTGTCCCACTGGGATAGAAGGAATCTCTCTGCAGGGTTCTCATATGAGTTGAGCCCATGGTACTGCCGGATCATTGGTTCCACCAAGATATTTGTAAAGATCCGTGGGGCTGACGACAGGCTAAAGGGTAGGGCCATCTACTGGTAATGATAAAGTACATGGTCTGTCTGAACTGCAAATCTCAGATACTTGCGAAGTGGGGTCAGAATTGGTATATGCAGGTGCGCATCCTGTAGGTCTTTGACCATCAGTGCATGCTCTAAAAGGATGTTACTTACATATTAAATCAATTCCACCCTGAACTTTTACTATCGGATGATTTGGTCCAATCTTTTCAGATTAAGAATCAGTCAATACTTCCAACGGTTTCTGTAGCAGGAAAACAGGAGAGTAAAATCCCCTTCCTTCTGAGGGCGGCGGACTATTACATTTTTCTGAAGAAGTTCTTGTAATACTAGAGAAAAAGCTTCCCTTTTCCTGGGATCTCTTGGCAACCTGGTCACAAAAAAAAGAATAAGAAAGAAGGAAGAATAAGAAAGAAGAATAAGAAAGAAGAAGAAGAAAGAAGAAGACGAAAGAATAAGAAGGAATACGAAGAAAGAAGGAAGAATAAGAAGGAATACCAAGAAGAAAGAAGAATTGCAGGAGAAATGAAAGTTCAAAACAATATCCCCTGTCTAGTGTTTGTAGCACAAATTGATTTTGGGAGATTTTTCTCCAGGTGAGTCTACCCCCCACTGGGTGTTCGTTGTCAGGACTGAGACTTTGGGCCCTCTGGAGGTTTGCAAAGCAACTTTGAGCCTAGTCTGTGTCCAAAGCTTTTTCTGCTAATACTGTTTAATCTGAGTCAGACGCAAGCTTTAGCTCCATTACTGGTACAAGTATTAAACTTCCGTTTCTTTCTGGGGAACTTTTCCCCCTTGATCTGACCAAAGTAGTATCTAGCTTCTCTCCAAAAAAGGAGGTTACCAGGAAAAGGAGTCAGTAAGGTCTCCAGGATACTCTATTTAGGAGTATCGCTCTCGATATACCCTTTAAGGTTTCTGAGCCACATCTCCATCTGTTGCCAAGGTAGGCCTAAATGCAAAAGAAGTGGCATCCCATGCTCTTTTTAGGATGCTCTCTATCCTGCGATCCATAGGATCACATAAAGCCCCATATCATCAAAACTTAAATCTGCTGCTCTGGGCATCTGACTCAGTGAAGCATCCAGTTTTGGTCATTTGCTCCATGTCCTGCTCGTGAAACAGGAATTTTCTTTTTAGCGAGCTAGGCATAGCATAAAGAACTTCTTTTCCTGGGTGTTCCCATTCGGACTTCATGATATCCTTAAGTGCTGAATGAATGGGAAATGCTTTAGAATTTTTCTATACATAGTGTCCTGTACTGACAGGGGCTTGTCTTCACATTTAATTGCCCAAGTGTCATAAATATCATTTAACAACTCCCACCCACCCCCCTTAACCGTCACTGAACGAAGGCTGCAAGCCATACTCCCCTTGCCGTCCCTTTTCAAAATGCTCATTAAATCTTGCGGATTTGCACCGAGTATAATTGCAGCCTATGCAGTGACACTGTGCATGCACAAGATCTGAGGGGCAGCGCAGAGCATGACGGGACAGCAAGATGGCACTGCCCATCGGAGACGGCGTGGGACCGAGGGATGCCGAAGCGTGATGCGACCGGACAGGTATGTATAAAATTGTAAATTGTTAAACCGGAGGGGCAGGGGGAGCCGAGCAAGCCAGGTTTGGGGAGTATTTATTAACTTGCCAATATTTGCAATGTTCCTCTTTAAAGGGTTAACCCTTTAACCGCCAGCCTACCTTGAGATTTTGTCACCCTTTGTTGCCAGACCATTTTGCACTATTTTGCGCTCCACATGTTCAACTGTGATTTTTGAAGAGATTTCCCAGTATTTCCCTGGACAATTATATATTGTTTTTTTCAGCACAGTCTGGGCTTTAACATGAAGTGTCTTGTTTGTAAGATTGTTAGTGTTTTTCAAATATTTTTATGGAAAATATGTAAAAAAAAACCAAAAAAAAACATTTTTTTACAATTTTAGTGTGTTTTCCTAATAAAACATGCAAGTTGTTCCAGAAAATCATATTGTGTGTAAAAGCCCTATTGCTCCCGATTGCAACAGTACCACATATGTATTGGTAGACATCCTTTCCTGCCCACGAGACACGTAAAACTAAAAAGAGCGACTGAGCTAATTTTCAAAGAAAATACACCATTTTGCTCTTTCAACCAAAACACCACTTTTCAATTGAAATACCCCCCACAAACCATATGTTCCCTGAAAGTACACACCTCAAGCGTTCTAGGCGTACCAGGCTTGTTGTTGTAGCTGCAGCTTTCTGGGCGCAAGCCTTCCCGAAACTCACTGGTTGTACCGGATTTCCCTAAAAAAATAGCAAAAATGCAGCATTAAGACCAATTTTTTCTATAAAAAACATGCGCTAACCAAAAAAAACTAATCAAATCTGAAATGTCAAGGTCTTCTGAACAGAACAATACCCAACATGCATAGCTACCTCCAAGGGTAGGGTTGCCAATTACCCCAAAGCAAAGCGTATGCATAACGGGCATTTCACTTGAAATTTCCTGCTCTGCAGACAAAGTGCGCACCTTGCGCTTTTTCAACCAAAACACCACTTTTCAATAAAAATACCCCCCACAAACCACATGTTCCCTGAAAGTACACACCTCAAGCGTTCTAGGCGTACCAGGCTTGTTGTTGTAGCTGCAGCTTTCTGGGCGCAAGCCTTCCCGAAACTCACTGGTTGTACCGGATTTCCCTAAAAAAATAGCAAAAATGCAGCATTAAGACCAAATTTTTCTATAAAAAACATGCGCTAACCAAAAAAAACTAATCAAATCTGAAATGGCAAGGTCTTCTGAACAGAACAATACCCAACATGCATAGCTACCTCCAAGGGTAAGGTTGCCAATTACCCCAAAGCAAAGCGTATGCATAACGGGCATTTCACTTGAAATTTCCTGCTCTGCAGACAAAGTGCGCACCTTGCGCTTTTTCAACCAAAACACCACTTTTCAATAAAAATACCCCCCACAAACCACATGTTCCCTGAAAGTACACACCTCAAGCGTTCTAGGCATACCAGGCTTGTTGTTGTAGCTGCAGCTTTCTGGACGCAAGCCTTCCTGAAACTCACTGGTTATACTGGTTGTTGTGGAGGTTGGTCTTCCCCTGGGGAAGAGCGCCGGAACCACCGAACTGGCCAGATTTACATGTTGGTCATGGGACACGGGCGCCCCTATGGGCATGCGCTCGGGAGCCCCGTGACCAAACTGAAAAAAAAAACACACACATATACACACACACTCCCTCTCCAAAATCAACATCTATTTTTTTTTTAGTTTTTTTAAATACCTTTTCTTCCGGGATCTCTTCCTCAGTACTTCAGTCAGTCACACGTCCCTGACCCAGCAGGTAGGCGGAGTCCGGCGGCCTGCTCTCATGTCCCGCGCCGGCAATGCTCTGTAACCAATGGCTGAGGCGGGGCAGGCAGGGTGAGGAGGCCAATCAAGATGCCGGCTGTCAGAGCCGACCAAGATGGAGGCCAGGTGGGTGCGAGCGCGGCCGCCAGGGAGCACATGATCGCCTGGGGGGATAGGATGGATGGCGGCATGGGGGTGACAGGATGGATGGCTGCATGGGGGTGACAGGATGGATGGCTGCATGGGGGTGACAGGATGGATGGATTGGGGGTGAGAGGATGGATGGATGGATTGCTGCATGGGGGGTGACAGGATGGATGGCTGCATGGGGGTGACAAGATGGATGGCTGCATGGGGGTGACAGGATGGATGGATGGCTGCATTGGGGGTGATAGGATGGATGGATGGCTGCATTGGGGGTGATAGGATGGATGGATGGCTGCATGGGGGTGATAGGATGGATGGATGGCTGCATGGGGGTGATAGGATGGATGGATGGCTGCATGGGGGTGACAAGATGGATGGATGGCTGCATTGGGGGTGATAGGATGGATGGATGGCTGCATTGGGGGTGATAGGATGGATGGATGGCTGCATGGGGGTGATAGGATGGATGGATGGCTGCATGGGGGTGATAGGATGGATGGATGGCTGCATGGGGGTGACAAGATGGATTACTGCATTGGGGGTGACAGGATGGATGGATGGCTGCATGGGGGTGATAGGATGGATGGCTGCATGGGGGTGACAAGATGGATTACTGCATTGGGGGTGACAGGATGGATGGATGGCTGCATTGGGGGTGACAGGATGGATGGATGGCTGCATTGGGGGTGACAGGATGGATGGATGGCTGCATTGGGGGTGACAGGATGGATGGATGGCTGCATTGGGGGTGACAGGATGGATGGATGGCTGCATTGGGGGTGACAGGATGGATGGATGGCTGCATTGGGGGTGACAGGATGGATGGATGGCTGCATGGGGGTGACAGGATGGATGGATGGCTGCATGGGGGTGACAGGATGGATGGATGGCTGCATTGGGGGTGACAGGATGGATGGATGGCTGCATTGGGGGTGACAGGATGCATGGCTGCATGGGGGTGACAGGATGCATGGCTGCATGGGGGTGACAGGATGCATGGCTGCATGGGGGTGACAGGATGCATGGCTGCATGGGGGGTGACAGGATGCATGGCTGCATGGGGGGTGACAGGATGCATGGCTGCATGGGGGGTGACAGGATGCATGGCTGCATGGGGGGTGACAGGATGCATGGCTGCATGGGGGGTGACAGGATGCATGGCTGCATGGGGGGTGACAGGATGCATGGCTGCATGGGGGGTGACAGGATGCATGGCTGCATGGGGGGTGACAGGATGCATGGCTGCATGGGGGGTGACAGGATGCATGGCTGCATGGGGGGTGACAGGATGCATGGCTGCATGGGGGGTGACAGGATGCATGGCTGCATGGGGGGTGACAGGATGCATGGCTGCATGGGGGGTGACAGGATGCATGGCTGCATGGGGGGTGACAGGATGCATGGCTGCATGGGGGGTGACAGGATGCATGGCTGCATGGGGGGTGACAGGATGCATGGCTGCATGGGGGGTGACAGGATGCATGGCTGCATGGGGGGTGACAGGATGCATGGCTGCATGGGGGGTGACAGGATGCATGGCTGCATGGGGGGTGACAGGATGCATGGCTGCATGGGGGTGACAGGATGCATGGCTGCATGGGGGTGACAGGATGCATGGCTGCATGGGGGTGACAGGATGCATGGCTGCATGGGGGTGACAGGATGCATGGCTGCATGGGGGTGACAGGATGCATGGCTGCATGGGGGTGACAGGATGCATGGCTGCATGGGGGTGACAGGATGCATGGCTGCATGGGGGTGACAGGATGCATGGCTGCATGGGGGTGACAGGATGCATGGCTGCATGGGGGTGACAGGATGCATGGCTGCATGGGGGTGACAGGATGCATGGCTGCATGGGGGTGACAGGATGCATGGCTGCATGGGGGTGACAGGATGCATGGCTGCATGGGGGTGACAGGATGCATGGCTGCATGGGGGTGACAGGATGCATGGCTGCATGGGGGTGACAGGATGCATGGCTGCATGGGGGTGACAGGATGCATGGCTGCATGGGGGTGACAGGATGCATGGCTGCATGGGGGTGACAGGATGCATGGCTGCATGGGGGTGACAGGATGCATGGCTGCATGGGGGTGACAGGATGCATGGCTGCATGGGGGTGACAGGATGCATGGCTGCATGGGGGTGACAGGATGCATGGCTGCATGGGGGGTGACAGGATGGATGGATGGCTGCATGGGGGGTGACAGGATGCATGGCTGCATGGGGGTGACAGGATGCATGGCTGCATGGGGGTGACAGGATGCATGGCTGCATGGGGGGTGACAGGATGCATGGCTGCATGGGGGGTGACAGGATGCATGGCTGCATGGGGGGTGACAGGATGCATGGCTGCATGGGGGGTGACAGGATGCATGGCTGCATGGGGGGTGACAGGATGCATGGCTGCATGGGGGTGACAGGATGCATGGCTGCATGGGGGTGACAGGATGCATGGCTGCATGGGGGTGACAGGATGCATGGCTGCATGGGGGTGACAGGATGCATGGCTGCATGGGGGTGACAGGATGCATGGCTGCATGGGGGTGACAGGATGGCTGGATTGGGGGTGAGAGGATGGATGGATGGATGGATTGATTGCTGCATGGGGGTGACAGGATGGATGGATGGCGGCATGGGGGTGACAGGATGGATGGATGGCGGCATGGGGGTGACAGGATGGATGGATGGCGGCATGGGGGTGACAGGATGGATGGCTGCATGGGGGTGACAGGATGGATGGCTGCATGGGGGTGACAGGATGGATGGATGGATGGCTGCATTGGGGGTGATAGGATGGATGGATGGATGGCGGCATGGTGGTGAGCGGGGAGCCGCCGGGCGCGCGTCGGGTGTATAGCCAGCTAATAGGGGCGAGGGGCGGGCAGGCGGAGGCTAGGCTGGTGGAGGGCGTTTTGCCGGCGATCGGCCTTACCGTCGATGCTGAAACGATGCTGCGCCGGATGAGGTAAGCAGGGGGCGCCGGCTGATGACAGCTGCCGTGCGCCCCCTGCTGATTGGTCAGGGGAGCGATCGGGTGACTTGGGTCACACCCAGGTCACCTCCCCCTGACCCCTGGACTCCCTGCAAGCTGCTCCACAGCAACGGGCCCGCTGATGCCCCCCCGATGGCCCGGAAGGTAAGGGAACGCTAGCTACGTAAAATTCACGTAGCTGGCGTTTAAAGTGGACCAACACCCTCCAAAACAACATCGTTTTATTAGCTTTAATATAAAAAAACACTTACCTTTTGATGACTGTTGGAGCCATCTGTTCCTCGCAGCGCCTGTAATTTTAATATTTACCTCGCCGGAAGTCCCACCCTCCAGGTCTTGTCCGATGTCAATCATGCTTTTCCGTCATTTGCATATTTTGTCCGTGGAGCTTCTCCTCTCTTCTCTCGCGCAATTTTGCTGTGTCGTCTTGATGTCATCTGCGGGCGTGTCCTCAGGAGCGTGCACGTCTCCCAGCTCTATTTGTCTGTGATTGGTAGAGCTGTGCTCAGCCATGATTGGCTGCAGACACATGACTCCGCCTCCCCTCCTCTCACTCCCCTCCCTCCCTCCACTCACTCATATTTTCAGCGCCTTCCCTCTCGTCTCGTGCTGGTTGTAGGACAGGTGAGTTTGTTTATGATTTGTTTAATGGTGCAGCACGCCGTTTTTTCATTCCGGTTGCCCCTGTGTGTGTGTGGGCAGAAGTTTTGTATGGCCGCCCGTGCTCCGTGCGCCCCCCCCCCCCCCCCCCCCCGGTCAGCTGCTCTGAAGTTGGGCGAGACAGCGCACGCAAATTCTGTGATGCCTGGATGGATGGTGTGGGTCTGCATGGATGGTGTGGGTCTGCATGGATGGTGTGGGTCTGCATGGATGGTGTGGGTCTGCATGGATGGGGTCGGTCTGCATGGATGGGGTCGGTCTGCATGGATGGGGTGGGTGTGGGTCTGCATGGATGGGGTCGGTCTGCATGGATGGGGTCGGTCTGCATGGATGGGGTCGGTCTGCATGGATGGGGTCGGTCTGCATGGATGGGGTCGGTCTGCATGGATGGGGTCGGTCTGCATGGATGGGGTCGGTCTGCATGGATGGGGTGGGTGTGGGTCTGCATGGATGGGGTCGGTCTGCATGGATGGGGTCGGTCTGCATGGATGGGGTCGGTCTGCATGGATGGGGTCGGTCTGCATGGATGGGGTCGGTCTGCATGGATGGGGTCGGTCTGCATGGATGGGGTCGGTCTGCATGGATGGGGTCGGTCTGCATGGATGGGGTGGGTGTGAGTCTGCATGGATGGGGTCGGTCTGCATGGATGGGGTCGGTCTGCATGGATGGGGTCGGTCTGCATGGATGGGGTCGGTCTGCATGGATGGGGTCGGTCTGCATGGATGGGGTCGGTCTGCATGGATGGGGTCGGTCTGCATGGATGGGGTGGGTGTGAGTCTGCATGGATGGGGTCGGTCTGCATGGATGGGGTCGGTCTGCATGGATGGGGTCGGTCTGCATGGATGGGGTCGGTCTGCATGGATGGGGTCGGTCTGCATGGATGGGGTCGGTCTGCATGGATGGGGTCGGTCTGCATGGATGGGGTCGGTCTGCATGGATGGGGTCGGTCTGCATGGATGGGGTCGGTCTGCTTGGATGGGGTCGGTCTGCATGGATGGGGTCGGTCTGCATGGATGGGGTCGGTCTGCATGGATGGGGTGGGTGTGAGTCTGCATGGATGGGGTCGGTCTGCATGGATGGGGTCGGTCTGCATGGATGGGGTCGGTCTGCATGGATGGGGTCGGTCTGCATGGATGGGGTCGGTCTGCATGGATGGGGTCGGTCTGCATGGATGGGGTCGGTCTGCATGGATGGGGTCGGTCTGCATGGATGGGGTCGGTCTGCATGGATGGGGTCGGTCTGCATGGATGGGGTCGGTCTGCATGGATGGGGTCGGTCTGCATGGATGGGGTCGGTCTGCATGGATGGGGTCGGTCTGCAAGGATGGGGTCGGTCTGCAAGGATGGGGTCGGTCTGCATGGATGGGGTCGGTCTGCAAGGATGGGGTCGGTCTGCAAGGATGGGGTCGGTCTGCATGGATGGGGTCGGTCTGCATGGATGGGGTGTATGTGCACGGATTGGGGGTGTGTGTTCACGGATGGGGTGGGTGTGTGTGCATGGAACAGGTGTGTGTGTCTGTACGGATCGGTGGTGTGTAAAAGATCAGAGGAGTGTGTCTGTACGGATCGGAGGAGGGCAAAAGATGAAAGGGAGGAGCTGAAAGGCGGGGATGAGCCACGTCATTGGCCTATCCCCGCCTTTTACTATCTCGGCCATTCAGTTAGATTAGAATGAGCGCGCATGCGCGGTAGATAGGTGAAGCGCCGCTTGCATCGGGAGCGAGCGGCGCTTCACCTATCTACCGCGTATGCGCGCGATTTTAACAGGAAGAGGTCAAAGGATCTCTTCCTGTCAGGAGGAAAATTAAGATGGCGGCCGATTTTTTAAAATCTAGCGACGCGCTGAGGGAACATACAAGGTAAGTTTTTTTTTTATAACTTTGTTATTCGGGTCTTCCTGGTTTATTTACATATTTTTAAAGTAAACATTTAAAAAAAAAGGGGGCAGGGTGTTGGTCCACTTTAACGACAGGAGAGGCAGCTACGTGAATTTTACGTAGCTGGCGCTAGAAGGGTTAAAGCAGCACAAAACCTATTAAATGATCCCCGGTGGTGGCAACACATTTTTTTTCCACCACCAAAGCCAAGTCCATCTGGCATTTTTGAGCTAGCCGATTGGCTGATCTCAAGAATGGCGGTTGGCGTAACCTGCTCGCATCTCTGGCTTCTATGTAGACTGGAAGGCGCTCCTGCCCCCAGCCTATCTGAAAGGCAGGGCATGGGAACACACCTACAGGCAAGCCGAGGATGCATCCACGGGCAGCTGAAGTGGCGTAGGAGCCAGTGGGAAAAGTACGATTATCGGATTACTAGCAGGAGGGCCTGCAGTATTTAAGGCTGGAAAATCCTGGTGGAAGTAAGCCAAATGGCATTTGTGGGGGTGTAAGCACCGGGGGTGCAGACTCCAACAATCTAAATGCCTCCTGTGACTTTTACAATAGCATCCAATACCCATTTTCTAAAAAATGTGTAATGGACATCTTTAATTGTAAATGAATGAATTGCTAGGCGCCTCCTGCTGGCTATACCTTTGGCTATGCACACCTGCTGCCAGCCATTCAGATATAACTGGTGTGGGTGCATGCAAGGGGACGGAGGAGTGCAGTGGATGCCCCAGACATCTCCACATGGGAGCAATGATTGAGGGGAGTTTACAGGCAAACGAGGGATGTGGGGCATCCCAAACAAGAATGCCCCTAAGGCCTTTCACCCAGCCCTGGATTATATTGATCAATGGGGTGGGCAGAGTTTTGATCCACTTTAAATTAGCTAAATTTATGTCCCACTTCAGTAGGTCTGCTCTAAAGAGATGCCAGTAGTATAAACAGTCATCTGTACTTTCGCTGAATTTGTAGATGCCATACCTGACACTGGGACAGCTCCTCTGTTAAGTTTCCAACTTCTTCTTCAAGCTGCAGTATACGTTCCTGACTGTTCGTTGCAGCCATGTCACCAAAGAAAAATCAACTGTCTGCAACTAAAACTGCCAAAATAGATAGTATAAAGGTGGTTAAGAAATTATTATTATTATTATTAAAGTGATGACATGATAAACTGATTAACAATTTTTAAATATTCATTAATTTCTTTTTTTGAATGAAGCAAAGACATTTCTAGTATTAAATGGATGGGAGAGGAGGTGGGGCAGGTCTGTTTTCATTGACCTACTATCCACATTTGGACCCTGCTTACACTGTACCTGCTAACCTTAACTATCCTAACTGACCGAGTTTTTACCGGAGGTCTTACCAGAACCCTGCTGTGAGGAAATCGTACCTTATGGACTACCATCAGAGAACAGAGCCCTGTCAACCCCATAAGAATGCTACCAACTCAATTTGATATAGCCCAGTACATTAACAGAATTACATTGGGCTAGAAGCTAGTGCATAATATAGAGAAGCATGGATGAGTGGGTTCTGGATCAAGATAGCAGAGCAGCCCAAGATTAAGTAATCTAATCGATTTAAGAGTGCACTAGACAAACTACAAATTATATATATATATATTAGTTTAAAAGGGCAAATACAAGTGAGTAGTTACTATCACTATAGTTAAAGTGTGTGTCAATTCCCCCGAGGCCACGGCGCTTGCGCGACCAGCATCACTTGCCTCCCGTCTACATGGGGTTCAATTTGATGGTGGGTCGGGATCGCGACCTGCCGTCATTCGCATAGCACTGCCACTCCCTTTACATTCATTGCAATGGAGTGAGTGTAGGGAGACCATCGTAGTGAATATAGATAGTGTGGCCACGTCCCTGTGGCCGATGGTGTGGGGGGCAGGGCGCGGCCCCCGAGTGCAGGTGAATTTAGCTCAGGCCCCAGGGCAACACGGGAAGAGAGGATGTGGTGCACGTTACGATCTAGCAATCAGATGAGTTACTGATCGACTAGCACCAATCAGCTGCATGGAACAAAAGGCGAGTACCCATTTGTTTTTAATTTAGAGGAAATTTTGGCCCATTATAAACAGTCATTTAGACTACAGGGCAGTCCAAGTCCTGCTCCCTGGAGCATCCCCAAACTGTGTGAAACCACGCAGATCGCCAAATCCACTCACCTGTCTCAGAGCCCTCACCGCTGCCGCATCCCTAGCTAGAGATACGTACCCATTCCAGGTATTTCTGAATGGCCCGGACATGCCCACTGCTAGAGATGACTGAGAATGTGGCCGGCGACGTGCTTGTCTGGCTCAGCTCCCTTTAGTTCTGCTAGCCAGCGGGCCTCTGGAGAACCGTGAGGATACAAGGGGCATTCCAAATCACGATACCCTTTCTGAGAGGAATACCTGGGAGAGTGAAATGCCCAGGTAGTGTTCCACTATAAAGTGATACTGCAGGCAAAAGGTAATTGTTGCACCATTGCGTCAGGCTTCATTTGGCAATGTCCTAAACTGTTTTCCATTTTTTAAATTAAAGCAGAAATGGCCGAGATATCTTGGTTTACAGGTTCAGCCAACGACATTCTCTTTTTCATCCTGTCCCCCAATCAGCAGAGCAGGACAAAATTGCTGGTCCCTCCCCCTTCTCCAGATTCATCACATTGCTGATTATTATGCAGCATCACAGATCCAAGGGCCACGCCCACTTTTTTCAAAAGAGAATCCCGCTATCCCTCTAGCAGCACGCGTGCCTGCGGTAGGCATTTGTGAATGGCCGACGTGGGCACACTCCCTGTTAGAGGTAAGTGGAGGATGCGGCCGCCAACACACTTGGAGCCGATGGCCTTAGACGAAGGCTTAGACGACGTGGGGTCAGCGGCTCCGAGCACGCTGATTGGGCAAGCGGTCACGCATGCGCCATAGGACCGCCGTTAACTTTGGCGATATGGGGAGTTTCAGATAGCCGAAGCCAACTCACCCCTTCCGCAGCCGCTCATCCAATTAGAGCGCTCGGGGCAGCTGACATCACGTCGTCTAAGCCTTTGTCTAAGGCCAGCGGCTTCGAGCGCTGGCGGCTGCATCCCCCGCTTACCTCTAACAGAGAGCATGCCCGCGTCAGCCATTCACAAATGCCTGGCGTGGGAACACTCCCTGCTAGAGGGATAGCGGGGATGCGCTGTTGGACCGGGGAACAAGGTAGTTGTATGGGGGACTTCACACAAAAGGGCATCCCGATTTTGAGTGCCCCAGGGGGAGGGTATCGATCTGCCTGGGGATATCTTATAGATTCCTGGGCCGATCGATGTGGGTCCACTTTAACAAGTGTGGGGTGCTTGGTAGGGAGGGCTGTGAGGCATTCCAAATCAGGATGCCCCCATAGGAATAGACTTTTGTGTTATTTTTGTCTGCACTATAAAGTAATAGTCCTCTGCTGTTTGATGCTTCCTTCTATTCTGCCTAGCAGCAGTTTATCCCTGGAATGGCTTGGCAAGGAGTTAGGGGGGTAATTTGTTATTTATGCTAACAGACAGTATGTAAACAAACATGTATAAATAGAATAGAATATATATTAGAATTTCCAAGAGATTGCATGGCAGATGTTACATGTAGAAGAAAAAAGAGAAATAATGTGCACCAATGGTCAGCACTGGGCATGCGCGGCATCCTTGTCAGGTCAGAGGAGCTGAGTCTGGTATGACAGTTTAGGGCACAGAGTCCCAGGACAGCACTGTTGGGGCCTTATAGTCAGCATGCTGTGTAAGTAGTGCAGCCCGTGTATGGATGAGGGCCCGGAGCCCACTGAACAGAGATGTAAGCATACAGTCCAGTACCTGAGAGATGGCAGCGCTGCCCCTGGTGCCGCCAGCAGTCCGTACAGCACAGCGGATATAGGAAGCCGGGTAGTATTCAGCCGTCTTCCCCGCTCATACAGCCCGCCTCTCCCGGCCAGCCAACCGCCAGAGCTGCCGCCCGGCCAGCCAATCAGAGAGCGCCTCTCATTGCTCACATTGTCAACGCATCTCCACACACACTCCAGCGCTAGAGAGCAGCGAGTGGCGCCTGTGCGCGCTGCTATGAGGGTGCTGCTAAGCTTGTCGTACCTAAGCCTGATACTGGTTAGCACTGGCACCATTTAGGGAGGACCCCCTCCCCCGTTTATATTATGTGTGCAGGACCGGAGAAGTTCGTCTTGCTAATGTTGGCATCCATGGATAGCTCTGCCATTTGTCAGAGATGACTGTTATCACCAGAAGTGCCTGAACATACACTTTAATGCCAGCCAACCTAGAGATGTCTCCTGTGCCAGGCTATTTGTCACTGTTTTCTGTTATATATATTTAAAGTGGACCAAAAGCAGCCTTGGAGTCTATATATCTGCGGAGCTGTCTGATTTCCTGCCAGTGAGACATCCAGATTCGGGATGCCCCGCTGTGTGAAAGTCCCCTGTAACACTCACCTTCCTCCCCAATCCAACAGCGCATGCGCAAGCCGTGGCCGCAATCTGCTACCTGGGTGTGCGCTCATGCCAGGCATTTGTGAATAGCTTGGGAGCGGGTATACACCTGTTAGAGGGTAGTGGGGATGTGGCTGCCGGTGCTTGGCTCTTCTCGGCTAGACTCGGCCCTTAGTTAAATCTTAGCCGAATTGGACAAGCGCTACCAGGCATTGCTGAGAATGCGCCATAGGAATGGGGAAAGGTGAGTTTACTGGGCAACCTGGAGGGTTTCACAACGGGAGGGATCCCGAATCAGTGTTCTCTGAGGGCAAAAGCCTGGGTTTTGACTCACTTTAACTGTGATTTTTGCAGGAATATCCACAGATTACTAGGCAAATTAGGGCTTTAACATCAACTACATATTTTTATGTATTTTTAAAATTTTGTATCACTTTTTTAAAATAAAAAATTGAATTTTTTTAAGAAATCTGGGATTTTGGTCCACTTTAACTGTGATTTTTTTTCAACTGATATACCAAGAAAATTAGGGCTTTAACATGAACTGTCTTGTTTGTGATTTTTTCATTGCTTTCCCAACATTTTTGGGTGAAACGTGCATTTTTAATGTATTTTTTAAATTTTGTAGCATTTTTTTTTTAAATAAAAAATTAATTATCATATTGTGTGTAAAAGCCTTATTTCTCTTGGTTACAACGATACTACATATGTATTGCCAGACACCCTTTCCTGCTCAGGAGACTAACCAAACTGAAAAGAGCGCTTTATGAGATTTTCAAATAATATACAACTACCATGTGCAAGGGTTACATTTTTAAAAAATGACATAGGGTTCCCTTCCGCTCTGTTTTTTTCATTTTTAAAGGCTTAAACCACTACTTTTGTTAAGTTGCGTGCGCTCCCCAGTATCTAGCACAACCAGTCCCAGGCACCAGTTATGGAGCAGGAGGGCTGAGCTTCCGGCCATGAAGGCTACCAGCACATATAGCACTTATGGGCGACAGGCTCTTCAGCACCCCTCTGGGCTTTGGGGATGCAGGTAAGACGGTGGGGGAAAATGTCCCTTACTAGTTCACAAAAAATGAAAATTTTGTTTTTCCTCGATTCCATTGCCGATCCTGCTGTCCCGCTCCGATCAATGACATCTGAAAGTGATTGGCAGTAGCAGGGCAGGGAATCTGATTCCCCTGCCCTGCTACTGGCTTCTGCGATCACTCCCGGCCTCTGACTGCTCGTTCCCGCTGCTGGGAGGAGCCTTTTCCGACAGAGTGAGATGATGTCACCTCACTCCCGGGATATAAAAAGCCCCTCCCTGTGGTGGCGAGCAAGCCGTCAGAAGCCAGGGCAGAGTACGGGCATTGCCCGCTACAGACCAGTCTTCACATAGCTGGCAATTAAAGGGTTAAAGGGAAAGTGTATATTATTATGTGCAAACAGGATGTCAACAAGGTGCTGAACCTAACTAGCAATATTTTTTTTAGTTTCTTTAGGTAATGCAAGTTTTGTAGAAGCAGTTTTCTGCAATCTGTTGCTTTTGGCAACTGTACACCAAGATCTACAAGAAGAGAGTAGTGATCCAACAGAACACTGCTGATACGGCCGCTGCTTAGGTGAGGGCACTCGCTCACTCCACCTTACACATGTCCAGCAGCAGTGTTCTGTGTATAAAGGACTTACATCTCTGTTTTTGTAGATCTTGGTGTCAGGGCCGGCCTTAGGATATAAGGCCCTGTGCGAGACTTCACACTTCTGCTCTTCTTCAATCCTGGCCTACTGACCCACATGGTTACCGACAGCCACGATTCTGAGAAGGGCCTCCCCCACTTGTCTTACAAATGGGGCCTCCACCAACCTTTGGATTATCCTCTGGTCCAGGAGGCTTTTCAGTCTTTGGTCTGATGGGCCCCGGGCCCAGCAATAAAGCTATTGGTGGCAGTGCCCCCCCCCCCACCCCCGGCCAAAGCCGCCACAGGGCAGGATGAAGAGTCTAGAGCAGCAAAGCCACCGCCAGCAACGCTACAGTGATGGGTGCGTGCAGAGCTGTCACTGCACATAAGCCACCAAGCACAGCCGCTGGCAGCTCAATGCAGGGAACTGTTTTCTGCTGGGCCAATACACTCCCACCCCTGCCCAGAATGGCAAAGCAGGAGTTCCCGAGCAGCACGTACCCGCACAAGGGTGGCACAAGGGACTCAATCTGATATTCAGTTACTTGGCAGGACTATTATTTTAAAGGAAAAAAATATATATATATTTTGTAAAACATTGCCTCCACTAATTTTTGTGCCCAGAGGTCTCCACCAGATTTTGTGCCCAGGGGCCTCCACCACACTTAATCTGGCCCAACAGCCACTGGAGTTCACTGAAAGTCCCCTGTGCGTAACCTAGCATCAAGTCTGATGCCAAGCAGAGGTACACCCTTGCAGAAGCATTCCCTAGACATTGGCTGCCAGTTAACTGCCCCATGTGGGGTTGTGAACTGGCAACTGGTGGGGGGCAATGCAGGATTGGGGGAGTTCCTCTGGTATCAGGCATGATTCTAGGGGTGAGTGGACTAGCAGTCACTGCTGGCCTGCTTTAAAGTGGACCAAAACCTGTATTTTCCACCCGTGAAGTCTAAAAAACTCTGGAGCAGACTGATCCCCCAGGGCGATCGATTTCCTCAGCCAATCGGGATGCCTCGCTGTGTGAAACCTCCCAGGTCGCCCATACACTTACCTTCTTTTCCGGTCCAACGGCGCATGCGCAGGCCTCATCCCGCTATCCCTCTAGATGCGGCCGTCAGTGCACTCAGAGCCGCTCGCCTTAGACGAAAGCTTAGATGCGCTGACGTGAGCGGATCCGAGCGCGCTGATTGGACAAAATGCCGCGCATGCACCGTAGGACTTGGAAGCGGTGAGGGGTGGTGAAGGGTGCCCTGGGGTCAAGGACCAAAACCCCGGATAGTCAAAATCCTGGGTTTTGGTCTGTTTTAAATAGTCATACTAGCCATGGATGCCAACAGGGGCTTACCTGTTGCACCTTACACCTGCCAGCCTTATCCTCTCTGGTGCAAGATTTACTTTAACAATAAGCAGCCCTAAGGGCCTTATGTTTTTTCATGACAGTTGTATACTTAATGTATGCTATCATTTGGCATGGAGGTAAATAGGTGCAGCTCTAATTATGTTGTCCTTTTAAAGTTACATTTACAGCTACGGACAAATGTAGATTACATTTTTCATGAGGAAAGCAGAATTTTTTAGCCCCATCAGCATATTCAGCTCATTACACTTTTGACCCTGACCCTAAGTGACCCTTCAGACATTTTAGTCCTTATAAAGGTATAAATCTATATTCAATTAGAATACATGAATAGTATCAGAGATTAGCAAAGCATAGCTCCGTAGCTATGAATGTGGCTGTAATATATGGAACATTGCGTTGTCACATTTCCACCTTTTCCATGTAATTTATGTCATGCGATGTCCCCGAGATGATAGAGTCCAGTGTCTCATTCTGTATCTCTCAGATGTGAATAAATCACATGAATATACAATGCACTTAAATTATTAAACGAAGGACTAAGACAACCAATCACGATTTATCACTGGCAAATAAATGGTCACAATTGGAATATATTAACAGACCCCTGTTATGAATGGAGGTTTATTAAGTGTCATCCTTGAAGTGATTTCCAGGCCGGCCGCAGGTGGGTTTTGTTCTGCTTTAAGTTTACAAGCAATTGGTACAACATTTTGATGGAACCTCATAGCTAATCTTGTACTTTCTCTGTTATCCAATTATAAGATTGCTGTGACTGTCATTGTTTGTAAAGGAGGAATGAGGCGCCCAATGATTTGTCTTTTTATTTTATCGGCCTGAGTTTAATTTCCTTACTCATTAAAAGCAAACCTGTCTCTCTATTACACCTAGCATTATATTAAAGCGGACCAAAACCCACCGAACTTGTGAAATACATTTGGCCATAGCCTCTGCCAATATTCCCTTCTTAGGGTGTAGAACAAGAAATGGATATTTTCGTTTTTCTAAACGTCCTAAAACACTGTTTTTGCTGTCCCTCTGTGTAAGATGGCAGGTGATCAGTCATTGCATAGGTGTGACATTGACATCATTGCCACACACAATGGCAATGAATGGAGGAGGCGGAGCTTAACAGCTAAAACAAGGGCCATTATCTGGGATTGGAGTGAAGCAGGAGCACTAAAAAGGTGCAAAATGTGCTCCTTATGGGGGGAGCAATTCAGGGGATGCTGGTTAAAAATATGGGTTTTGATCCACTTTAATAAATTCATGATAAGTATAATGAGAGTTATAAAATAAAACCACCCTCTGTACTACTACTAATACATTATTGATTGTTAAAAATAATAAATATTTTCCAATGTCCAACTCTGTAGTTCACACATGATCCAGAGATCAGGTCCACATCCCCTGCCTCATCATGCAGTACCTGACACACCCCGTCTGTTGGAGCAAAAGGAGTGTAGCTAACCCCAAAGAGATGGCCCAAAAGACACAACACCATGGGACTGACTCAGTGCCAAGAGAAAAAAAATCACTACTAGGAAAGAAAACTGCCATTCACTTTCATGGTCTACCTTGGGGCTGCAAGATAAAACTTTACATCTGGTTGCTGAATCACCCCCAAGGTAGACAATGAAAGTTAATGGCAGCTTTCTATCTTAAAAAGTAGTATCTTTCCTCACCTCTCCCTGGCAAAGCACAGAGGCAGCACTGCCAGAAGAAATAGTTGCGGCCTCTGCCTGTGTCTGCATATTTTTATATGAAACTGTTATGCCCCGAGTCCTGAGCAGTCTGCCTGCTGCAGAGATAGGGGGGCCATGGCTGCCTGTAGAGCATGCAGCTATTCACCTTCCTGCTGTGCTCAGGAACACCTTGCTGGCATTTACGCTCTGTGTCTCCATTCCCCCGTCACATTTTTGTGCCATCAGACAGACAAGAAGCTTCACCCAGTATCTGTCCCCAGCATCGGCAGCCAGCCATGCAAGTAACAAGGCTGTAGACACAGTATTCCTTTCCTTTTAATTCTATCGATGGCCACAGTATCAACTTTTATGCACTTTTTTAAAGGGACCCCCCAGGCTTCTGGTCAGCCCCTATACACCTCACCCTCCTTTTACCAGGCCTCTATCCACTGGAGACTATAAATCACAGCACATACTGCGGCAGTAAAGGCATCTTTATGGACAAGGTTCTGGCTACTGTACTGTGTGTGCTGTGGTTTCTGCTCCCCCAGTTCACAGAGACCAAGCAGATAGAAGCAGGACAGGAGAAAAGTCAAGTACACTGGGCTTCCCGCAACAGCTGGAGAATGACTTAGGCAGCTAAAAGGAAGTGTGTTCCACTTGTCCGAAAGGGGATGGAGGTATAGGTCTGCATTAAAGAGGAGAAACCACTGGCCCAGCATTGCCAGTTGTGGCATTCCAAATTGGGAATGCACTGCGAACCCCCTGGAATCACTCAGTATACTCACCAGCAACCCCATGGCACATGCACAACCCGCATCCCCACTCACCTCCATCCAAAGCGCATAACCACATCAGGCATTTCTAAATTTCCTGGCGCAGGAATGCAGCCATTTCAGTTCCCCTGATTCGGGATGCCCTGCTATGTGAAACCCCCTGACTGCCTGAAAATTTCCAAATTGGGGTTTACATATCAGTCAGTGGGATGTGGTCTGCTCAAGCACTGTGGAATCGCTGACAAACTGAGTACCGGGAGTTGGGGAGTTTCAAACAGTGGGCATCCCAAATCAATATGCTATCTAGGAAGAGAAACTATTGCCCCTAGAGGCCTTATAGACACTAGGGGTGTCAGGAAAAATCGATTCTGTCAAATATTGCAATATTTCATTAGACAATACTTGTATTGATTCTTTCTAATATCGATTAAGAATTTCCCGCTCGACACAATAAAAGAACAGTAAAAAACACTCACCTGACTCCTCGTTCGATCCGGTCGGTTCTCCTCTTCATCCGGGCCTCGTGCCCCCCCCCCCCCCCCCCGGGCTCCTCTGGCTGCAGTAGAGTGCCGGAATAGGGCTTCAGTCGCCTCCTGCAAGTCCTGTAATAAGGAAAAAAATGACATTTACTCACCATCGTGCGTGATCACTCCCTCAACCCACATTCTCTAATCCCCTGCCTTCCCCCCTCCAGCGGTCACCGCATCTGGAACGGCGAGGGACAGAGGAGCTGACGATCAAAGGTGAGTAAACAAAAAAAAGACATTTTCTCTATGTGGTGTTTTTTTTTTATTTTTTTACTGTTAACCCTTTGTGAACTGGTAAGGGATCTATGAGACCCCTTTACCAGTTCACAAGTCTCTGTGTCTGGCAAGTCACCTGCGGCTAGCACCTGACTTGTCATTAACCCTGAGCCTCCCTGTCCCTGGCCTGTGGC
Source organism: Gastrophryne carolinensis (assembly GCA_027917425.1). Classification (NCBI taxonomy): domain Eukaryota; kingdom Metazoa; phylum Chordata; class Amphibia; order Anura; family Microhylidae; genus Gastrophryne; species Gastrophryne carolinensis. The sequence continues at coordinate 360,483,617 of CM051234.1, forward strand.
CATTAGGCTATGCTGGCCACCAAAGCTGGCCCCTGCACCCTGTTCTACAAGCCCTTATAGCTGGTTATGCTGGGTAAGGGGAACGTCATACCAATTTTTGGGGATTTCTAAAAATGGAGTCCCCCCGGCAAGGGGCACTCTATGTAATTTAAAAAAAAAAATGAAGAAAAAAACGCAATATTACGTCTTTGAGACGAAAACGGGATATATCGTATCGTCATATGTGTATTGTGATACACATTGTATCGCCAGATTCTTGCCAATTCACACCCTTAATAGACACTAAGCCAGTGGCTGCTCCTCTTCAGAGGAGACCAAGAGTCCTTTTAACACTCTCCCCTAAGGCATCCCAGTTTTGCAAGGCATCCTAGACCATAGCACCCAACCCCCACAGATTAGGCAAGACAGTCCCAGGATCACACTGCAGTCTTGTGGGGTTACCCATTCATCCTGCAGTAGGTAAGTGCCAGTGATAGGTGCACCATAAATTTTCTTCATTGCCAAGCAACAGCTATGTCATGGGTGCCAAGGTGCCAACTGTCCATCACTGCCAAGCCAGCTTAAAGTAGACCAAATCCCAGGTTTTTCACCTGGATTTTGATTTACTTTACATGAACATCTTGATTAGGCATCCCCCATGTGTGAAACCCCGGATACCTTACCTTGCTCTAGCCTCCCACGGTGCATATATAGGCTCTTAGCCAGTCAGAATAGATTGTGTCCCCGGCAGTCTATGCTAAATGCATGGATGCCACTGTGGCTGAAACATGGGCTGTGGGATCACCAGAAATACCAGTGGATTTCACATCTTAGGGGAATCTTTTAGACCCCATGGTCAGCCGAAACATCACTGCCCATGTGAGTGCTGGGCGGTCAATCAAGGTGCTGGATCCTTGTCACTGGGCCGAGGTTAAGGGGATATTTATCAGAGTTCCAGGAGGTGAAATGAGGGGGCTCCAGACTGGCATTTAGCAGTGGCAACCAACACCCGCGCAGCGCAGGATGTTGGTCCACTTTAATAACTGGCTTTGCAGAACTGGGAAGCTGGAGAAGTTTAGCCAGCAATGATTTAAAATCCAAAGTTTATCTTCAATTTAAATTCATCCATCAGGTGGGGGACAAAACACAGGTCAGGCGCTGCTACACGTTTCAAGAGCACATGGCTCTCTTAGTTATGCCTGCGCCCTTAATACAAATGTGAGTTTAATAATAATCAAGGCTACTCCAAACTAAGATCTTCAAGTGGAGCCTAACAAAGTCATTCCTATGTGATCCTGCCTGCCAAAGACACCAAAAATGATGGCACTTTGAGTTATCCTCAGGCTTGGCCCCTAGGCAGGGATGCAATCCCTGTACAAACTATGTACAGGCTGATTTATTACTAGCACCAAGTATCGGCAGATAAGTGTCTGTACAGAGGCACTAAGAGCGACCGCTAGTAGACGCTGTAATCGGCTACCGGTGCGCTGTAACAGACCGCCTCAGTCGCTGTAGTAACTTGGCCGGCATTGATGAATGTGATGTATGTTGGGCGCTCTACTACCAGTACAGCGCTGCAGGGAGCGAAAGGTAGTGCTAGCTCATTGCAACCGACTCTCAGTGACTCACACCATATTCAACAAAAAACAGACTCACAGAGCGTCAGCACTCTGGATCTGGTCGCTATAGCATAGAACGGCAGACGCTGTGTGATTACATTCTGTTTTTGAACACATATCCACCAGTAACAAAGCGAAAACACATGGAATGTGATGGCAGACCTGTAATGACAATCCTGCATAAAAATATAAAAAAAACAAAAATGTTTTCAAAAATGACTTTTTCTAGGCCAGGAGAGGTCACACAATTATTTGAGCAAAAAAATAAAACTATTAAACACACAAAATCCTGTTTAAACAGAAGAAAAGGAACGCCCATTGAAATGTATGGGAGAGGTAATACCTGGCGCCCTGGAAGCCAGAGCTCCAGCGCTATAAGCTGAGCTACCTATAATGATGAATTGGACGCTACATGGCGCTGTTAGAGTCGCTCACCAGAATCGCCTTCATAAATTTGGTATTGCGTAAAGGGCCGGGCTTTCACCAGACGCTAGCCTGCTGCTACGAGGCACTACCTGCCGCTATCCCTTGATGAATAAACCCTGTAGTTGTATCAGGAGAGAAAAGGGTGCAGCCGCACCTTAATCCTCCCCCTCTGCACTGCGCTGGGCGAACCAAGAGGGCCTGTCCTCTCTAATCCTGTCAGGCTCATGAAATGGATGATGGTATTATGTCTCTAATCTAGACACAATAACATCTCGTTTTTGTGTGGACATATAGCTTTCGTTCAATATATGTGAGTTTGCATAATTTAGAGCCTCCATCAGGAGCATCTCGTACTGTTTCCGTAGCTGTGTAAGCCATCGAGAACGCTGTGAGTATGGCTCACAAAGCCTATTTCACAGACGATTCTTTTGTATACGTTGATGTGAAACTTTTTCACGTACCTTACCATGAAATGTTTCCATGTCCAACGAGATCCTCCTAGTTCCCATCAGAAAAATTCAGTTTTTACCCTTCATTTAGCCCCTAAATTCCGTAATATTTTCGTTTTTGTGAACGTGAAGCACAGATGCTGGCTTGTTTGCTGGCTTGTACGCATATGCAAACCTCTTTTTCCCATACCCACCCAAATAGTCCATTACTTACTTATTGCTGTGCCAACTCTCTTCTGTACCAAACTACTTAACATGCTATTCTTGCCATGCGTTCTGCTTTACTTCTTCCTAATGCTTACTTTAACCACTTTCATGCTTTCTTCTTTACTTCTTCTTCCTAATGCATACCTTAACCACTTTCATGCTTTCTTCTTTACTTCTTCTTCCTAATGCATACCTTAACCACTTTCATGCTTGCCATGCATTCTTCTCTACTTCTTCCTAGTTGAATATTTGGGATGCCCACATGGATATAATGTAAACGTTACTCTAATTGTTTATAATATTAAATGAAATATAACACAACATTATTTAATTGTTAAATTTGTAATTTTTTAGTCATAATGTTTTTTTTTTTGCTTGCGTTTTTTTCATGAATTTTAGGATCAAATCATTGCGCTGTTGTTAGATGTAGCGCTGTCTTGGGTGATTTGCCCTTGGGACGCTACATAGACGCTCAAATTGTGGCGCTAGTCCTAAATCAGCCTCTTTATTTTTTATTGTGTAATTTTTTAAGTCATAATGTATTTTTCATGTATTATTCATAATGTATTTTTCATTTTTTATTCATAGAGTATTATTTTTTTGATTGTTTTTTATCTTTTTTTTTTAATAAGCGAATATAAAAGTAAAAAACAAAAAACACAAAAACAAAAAATAGGTAAAATTTTATTATAAAATATTTACAAATACTTTTTTGAGGGACTGTTTAAAAGAAGGTGGCAGCCTCCCAGTGCCTTAAGGACTCCATTTCGTTTTCCCACACACCACGAAAGCACAAACTCACTGGCTCTGACTCATGTGGAAGCCCTCACTCATCCCAACTTTTACACATGAATGTGAAAACAATACGAAGCAATTAAACATTAGAGACCCTAACGAAAAGGCTTACACACAACCACGAAAACGCTAATACGAAGGAAAAAACACCTGTGTAAATGGACGGAAACATTAAACACATACACATGTGTAAGTGCAGGTAAAAGTGGCTGTGAATTGTTTCTATAGCACTGAGAAGTAAATAATGAATCCCTCCCACAATAATCTAGCTGTTTGCCTTGCTTTTGAGGAAAGATGGAAGAAGGATCAAAAAATACTTGGTATTATGATAAACATAACATGACATGAACTCTATGAATGTGGTCCTGCAAGAAAAGGTAAGGACCTGTGCATTAAATGCCAGTGTAAAGCTCTGGAAACCAATGATGACATTTTGGAGAAAAAAAAAATCTTTTCACAGAGCTCACTCAGCCCTCCAAGTGCAGGATTCCTTAATGTATATATAAATGTATATAGCGACCTCTTACTGTGATGTGCAATAGCATGACCAGAGCCGGTGAAAGCAGTCTTTTTGGATGTTGTTTATAGAGCAAACAGTGCATAACTGCGATGTTCACAGCCCAGAGCTGTACATTTTATGTTTCAGGGCAAGGTTAGGTCATGTTCGGTCCTTGCCCAGGGCTGATCTCTATCATCACAGCAGGGTTTGTCAGAAAGCATATGGAAAGATCAGTGTATTTTGGCCGATCTTTTGAGCTCTATCTTTGAACTGCAGTAAGTTAAAGCAGTGGCTGTTTTCTGATGACAGCAGGAAAAGTCTACTGTGATGCTCACATGGTCACACTAAAGCTTTGTCACATAGCGTGAATACATTTATTTTTTTAATGGGAATACCATGAATTTCAGTTGTACAGCTCTCTCATCAAAGGCTCCTCAGGGATTGTGGATTTGCAAATCAATACATTCTCATTCATCTGTTTTTTTTATGTGTCAAACAAAAATGCATGCTATAGGCACATATGTTTAAATAGTGAACTGCTACAAGGCCCGTTGCTAGTACCATTTCTGTGGAAAAAGGGTTCAAACGAATTTATGCTGACATGTATTGAATGTCATTCTAAATATTAAATTAAAGATTACCATTACATTAACATAATAATCTTTTAATCTTTTGCAATACCTAAGTAAAGCTTAATCAGATCATCTCCCCATGACTGGTGGTTAATTTCCAATTAAAGAAGAATGTCGACAAACATTTTTTTGAGTTTATTTGTGTTGTTGCTTTTACCAATATGACTGGGCCACCCTTCCACACCCAGCAATAAAAACTAGGATCTTTTCCTTTTCAAACACAGAAACGCTTGCTTTTAGGGTTGACTAGAATTGCCTAATTGAATTTTCATGCTTTAAAACTGGCCTTGAAACTACACACAAGTTGTTCTTCATAATTCGTTTCAATGGCTCGGTTCACAGTTGTCCTTTTTCAACATGGATATGACAAAATGTATGTTTTATAAAAATTAATAGTAGTCCTGGAAGCACAAACTATACATGTGTTTTACATGTAATTCGCTGTATTTTAACAAATACCTAAAGGCAAGTATAGGGTTCACTCTTCCATCATCTCATGAATTTTATGTATAGCAGATATGCCGATATCTGTATAGGTAATAGGTGTGGAGGAGGTGCAGCGCAGTCCCAAAGTACTCCAGTATTGCTGGTGGAAGACTCATACTTCTGGCTCTCCTCGGCCCTCAATGCACAGGTTCAGTACACATGTATTAACAATTGCTTAACTATTAACTTTTGTGTCCACGGAACGCGACGGCGGGCCGGCACACACGGGGGGTTCTGAGGCGGGCAAGAGACATTATGTGGTAATGTAAATCTTGTTTTTGATATACTCCTCTCTGACTGTCTCCTCACTGTTATTATATGATCAGTGTCTTTCAGTCTGCTTAGCACACATGTATTAACTAGTCCTTCTTAGATCTATCCACATCCTGTTCAGACTCCAGATTTCCCTCCATTCCCTCGAGTGGATAGCCTTTTTACCTACTGTAAACTTTGCTGTTTTCTGTAAAAATGCAAGGAATTCTACATGAATGTCTCTTCCAACACAGAAGTGTTGACTAACTAAAAGAGATCTAAACCTTTCTTTCTATACTGACAGATACTGACTATTTCGGACAAACCCCAGATACAATGCGCCTGGTTTGCTTACTGCTTCGCCCTTATTTGGCTGACATTTGTGGTTATTTGCAGCTTTTGCCGCATTTACCAAGCAAAGTGTGCCATGTTTGCCCGACTACTAATTCAGAGCGGAGACCAGTACATCCTTGAGCAGTACGCCAGATTTTTCCAACGAACACCATTGGTATTTCTTTCAAGATTGTCTCTTGTAAATGTTGCATTATTACCAGATACCATCTGCTTCCTGAACCACAAACATGCCTTTCAGGAACTCAGGAGTGATCCTGAGTTCCTGAAACCCAAACAACTGTTCAACACCTGCAGTTCACTACTCTGTCCACAGCCTCACCCTCCTATCTCTCAAATAACAGTAGAGGAATTTGCCTTGTTCCTTAAAGCCGAACAAACCTGGGATTTGGATATTCTCAGGTTATGTTCCATGCCCCGCAGGTGTCCTGAATTGAGATCACTCCCCCTCAACCAGTAAAACCCACCTCTACCCGGTCCAACCACGCATGCGTGGACTCTCCTCCAATCACAGCTGTTTGCTGTGACTAAGAAATTTGGCAAACAGCTCTAATAGGCGCAGCCCAGCCTATCTAAATGGGCCCTGCTCTGGCCATTGTAAACAATCAGCCATTTTTCGAATTACATAGGCACGGCAAAAGGATATGATTGGACAGGTGAGTGAATAACAAATACCAAATCGAATGCCCCAGGGGGAGGCAGTGGCTGGACCAAGAATCTTTTTTTCCGCTTTAAGGACAAAATAGACAATATCCATGCTGACTTAATAATCATCTCATCTCACTCAACTCCACCACTTTTTCCCTAACCCATTTCCCACTGCTTTCTGACTGTTCTACCTCATCTCTAAGGCGCACCTTACTACTTGCTCTCTTGATCCATCCCACCTCATCCAGCAGCTTTCCTTATCCCACACTCCAGCATTCTTTAACCTCTCCTCTCAACAGGCACCGTCCCTTTGCTTCCCTTCACCACTTTTTAAACACAGCCATAAGCCCACTGCTAAAAAAAAGCCCTAACTTGATCCATCTTCTACAGCTATTGGCCCATGTCACTGCTACTCTTCTAATCTAAACTTCTAGAAAAGCATGTACACTCAGAATTTAAACGCTATATCTCCTCTAACTCACAGCAAGGCATTTGCTTACATTTTGACAGCTATCACCAACTAGCATAAAGCAGGTGTCCAGTCTAAAACCACGGGCTAAGGTAAATTACTTTTATTTATTTTAATGGTCTTATAAGTCTTATTGAAGAGGAGTGGGAGGGAACAGTGCCACTAAGTGCCACCAAAATAGATGTTTTGGTGGCACACATAGATGTATATATTGCTACATTAAATTGTGCATATAGAGATAACAGCACTCATTGTGCTGTTGGAAGCTTAAAAAATAATGTTGCATTAACTGAGTGGATGTAACAAGAAAAATGAATCATTGTGAACAGCCTGCCAGCTCCCTGAGGAGTATAACATTGTGTTACATTGTTATAGCTAGGCTGCAGCTGATGTATAGTAATAGTAGAATAGTAATGAGCTGTGCTACATTGTAAGGCAGTCATTAGCCTGCTATTGAAAAGTAAATAGCTCATAGCTAGCTTACCGCTTTCTGTGAAGTGTACATTAGGGTTGATTCAGAGACACATTCGCATGCACTTTCGCATGTGTCTGTGTATTTTTTTTTAATGTTTGCCTTGTTTTTTGTTTTACGTTACTTTTTCCATGCGTATGTTCGTTCACGTTAACGCGTATATGCGCTTTCGATGGACGGAACGAAATTGGGATGGACTTGCGTCTGATTCTGAAACCTATTTGCCGATGGACCTCCGCCCTATAAAACGGTTTCATTTCCGCTCCACTTACGGGACCATTTTTGACTCGGAATACTATTGTTGAACATGTTTTGAGGCTATGGCATCACATGTATCAGCATGGCCGAGGCCAGATTGCACCGGAGAAGCATGCATATCGATCGCATGCATGACGTTGAGCTGAGCCGCGCGCTATCCACGTTTCTGGATGGCATGGCTACCCTTAGTCCCAAATATATTTCCTTTCCGGACGACATGGTAGCCTGGAACGTAATTAAGTTGGGTTTTTATAATATCGACGACATGCCCAACGTCATGGGTGCGATCGATTGCACACACGTTGCATTGGTCCCCCCCGTAGCCGATGAGTACATCTATAGGTAAGTTAATTATGTCATTTTGTTATATTGTTTAGCCAAACTTAATTTTAACTATCTATTATTCCCTCCTTCTCAAGTGTCCGTTTGAACCACTTTCCAATGCATACCTTAATCCCTCCTTCTCAAGTGTCCCTTTGAACCACTTTCCAATGCATACCTTAATCCCTCCTTCTCAAGTGTCCCTTTGAAACAGTTTACAATGCATACTTTCATCAATACTTTTCATGTAGGCCTTTTAAAAGCATTTTAATGATAACCTTAATTAGTCCTTAGCATGTTAAACGTCCTTTTCTAACACATCCATATAATATTTGTTTTTTTAAACTACTTATGTCCTTTGTTATTTATTCTTGGATTGTAGAACATGTTTTTTTTTTGTTTTAGGAGTTAGTGTTTAGTTATTTACCTTGGCTTGCTGTAATTTTTTTTTTTTGTTTGTTTGTTTCAGGAACCGCAAGATGGGACATTCGCTGAATATCCAAGTAGTGGTTGGCCTGGACATGCGATTCCTCAGTGTACTTGCAGGGTATCCAGGCTCATCCCATGATGCGTATATATTGAGGAGCTCCGGCTTATTTCGTCGGTTTGAGTCTGGAGAATTATCTGGTGGATGGCACCTGGGTAAGTTTGCTCAAATTCCATCATTCCCTTTTCACTGTATGGTTATGAATATAGTTGATGACCCATGTCTTAACCTATGGCTGTTTTTCCTTGATGACATGTTAAACAATAATGTTGCTTAGAATGTGTAATTTATGTTAGTATTTTGTTATTCTTTCAGGGGATTCTGGATATCTGCTCATGCCCTGGCTCCTGACGCCTGTTCTTCGCCCGCAGAATGCGGCCCAGGAGTCTTATAATTGGGCCCACCGGAAGACCCGGGCCATAGTGGAGAGGGCCTTCGGACTGCTGAAGTCCATATTCCGTTGTTTGGACCATACAGGGGTATGCATACTGCATACACTGCAGTATGACCCCAACAAGGTGATCCAAATCATCCTAGCCTGCTGCGTGCTGCATAATTTTGCCCTGATGCAGCGTGTCCCCCGTTACGTGGATATGCCCCCCTCTCCACCAAGGCAGGAGGCAGATGACATATATGATGGCACCCAAGTGCATCTGGGCAATCTGTCCGTGCCCATGTTATTGAATTTTATTTTTCTTAACTTTTGTTTAGTTTGTTTATGTTTTTGTCTGTTTGTTCTATTTGTTGGCTATGTGAAGGCCTTTTTTGGGGGGTATAACAATGTTGTAATGCCTTAATTACAAATCATTTTACACCTGATTTGAGCGTAATGCAGTTTATTTTCTCATATTTGTGATTACAAACCTTCATTAATGTAAAAACAAGACAAACATTAATGCATCAACTTAGGCAAGAACAGCTAAAGTCCAATTCAATACATTTTCACAAAATATGAAAAATTTGGGGTGAAGTGCACTCGCAGACTCCATGGACATACATTTTCAAACATAAGTATAAATTGGGCCAGAGTCCTGGCCCCTAGCAATTGGCCACATCCAGGAGTTCTAAGGTAATTGACTCCAGTTTACCCGCCCACCAACATCAAGATCCATAGGGAGCATGACTTTCAAGGGGAATAGTCGGCCAGGAAAACATAGGGCCACATCCTGCTTGTAATTTTTCCAGCCTATGAAAGCCAGACCCCATGCCAGTCCAGTCCAATCTTTGCCATGTCCAAATGTTGATTTTTTCCAGCCAAGAATGTCCCCCAATATTGCTAACAAACAGGATGAGGCAGCCAGCATTTCCTTAGGGCCAAGCCTGCTGCGTGGGAGCTTGAGCGGCCGCTTCACTGAGGCTTAAGCTCAGCCATTGGCTAGTGGGGTATGTGAGCACTCTAATGAGCTATATGGGCAAATTCCAAAACAAACCAGCAAAGCCATAAACCACCCAATCTTGGTTGCGCTCACCACACAGGTAAATAGAGTTGGGATGTAGAGGAAAGATGTTTAGCAGAACCAGGTCAAATTATTAATATTGATGTTGCCCATAATAAGGTTGTGGTGGGCCTTGGAGGTGGCCCAACACCTGGGCATGTGTGGCATTCATAATCTGCCACTGCTCCAGCATCTGTCTGTTGCTAGTTCTAAATTCATCTATCATGGCAGTGAAGTTTGTATTTAAGGTGGCAATTTGGTTTGCCATCTGTCTGTTTAAGGTGGCCATTTGTTCTGCCATCTGGCTGTTGCTCGTCCTAAATTCAGTCAGTATGGTGGTGAATGTAGTATTGAAATTCTCTAATTGTGCAGTATTCTGCTCTGTTGTTTTTTGAGTCACCTGCCCAAAGTAACGACTGTCATGGCGCCATGCTGACTCCAGGATCGGCACGCGCCTCCCCTGGGAAACTGGTCGATATTGTCTTCCAATTCCCCAGGTTTGTGTGCCTGCAGATGCTGGAGGTCTAGGGCGAGCAACAGTACCAGATGTGCTAGGCAAAACCTCTGCAGCAGAGATAGCACTGGGGACTGTAGGCTCAGTCTCAGCCTGCTGCCCACGATGGGCTGGCAGCATGTGTCCAGCTTCACTCTGCTGCAGAGGATTTGGTGCAGTAGGATGCTGGGGCAGTAGCAGATTAGGTTCCAGGAGGGTAATTTACGAAGGTCCAATCCGGCTGGCATCCTCCTCCTCCATATCCTGGATTACATCCATTAGTGTGGGAGTCTGTTGGGACATGTGAAAAAGAGTGTCAGATTTGGGCCAAAATATCTTTTGGAACAAAATTAGTCATGTGCATTCACATGCATCACCAGTTTCAGCAAAGTCCACTTACCCTTTATATCTGGTCCTGTGTCCTAGGCAGCAGGGAAGTAGACAGCGTGCTCAAACTGGAGGAGGTTTCCACACTTCCAGAGGCAGGATGCTGTGCTGTGGTAAAAAGTAAAAGGCACGTGAGCACACAAACATCCCTTGATGAACCTGATGAGTACATATGCTTTAGAACACACGTGGGCAAGCATGAATGACAACTCCCCCAACGGTTAAAGTTTACCTTCCCAATGAATCTGAGTCTATCTTATATGTATGACTCACCCTGTACCTACAGATTGGTCACCTTAAAGAATAAAAACATGCATGTATTGCATGTTCTGAGGCTTTATACATTCAAAATGCCGCCTTAGGGGCCAACATTCAGCTTGAAAATAGCATTTGGCTTCTGAGTATGCTGCTGTGCATTTTTGCAATGTTGACCTTTCCCTGACCCCAGCTCAAGTTTGTCTGACCAAAGCACAGCTAGAACCCCAGTGGTAGAAAGACAAAGAAGTAAGTGTTGTTAATTATTTACTATATTTACATCACATGCAGTGCTTTGGTAAGATAAATTGTTTAATATTTTCCAGAAATAATGTAAAAGGTCGTGTATCGACTGAAAACCTTTATAAGGACCATTAACTACTGCACCCTGGGAGAGTGTCCATCATTAAGCCCATTCCTCAGCCATTAAACACCCGCCTAAAACAGTAACCTCCCCTCAAAGCCACTCCCTAGGGGCCTGTGTTCATATCTGCCTGTGAGCCTCATTTCCCAAGTTTACAATAGTTCACATTAAAAAAATCATTACTAACCTGCAGAAATGTCCTGGGTGTCTGTGTCATGTCTGCCAGAGAGGCCCTCTAATGCTACGGGGGGGATTAAAGCCAGGACCATTTCTTCAGCTCTGGTGTATTGTAATTTTGTGGGGAAGTCTCCGCCAGTTTGGAAGCTGAAAATAAGCGGATAAAAATTATTTGGCATTGTGGTCACTACAACAAGCCGCAAAATGCAAACATCAAATATGTACCTGCGATTGTGCCGTTTATTCTGCTTCCTCCTAACTGCATATTTGAGGTCAGATATTTTCAAGTCGCTGGAAAAAGAATGGACTGGGCTGGCATTAGGAATGGGGGTCATTGGCTGGGTGGCCACAGAACTAGCAGTCATGGATGTGGCATAGGTCTATCGCTGGTTTCCACGTGTGCCGGTGGCAAATGTGGCCGAGCAGGAGAGGGTGTGCTTGGTGCGCTCAGGCTTCTCGCCCTCTGCTTACTTTTCCCCTTGGAACTTGTGCTCCCTTTCTCTTTGGATGTGGTTGGCCGGGGAGCAGGAGAGGGTGTGCTTGGGGGGCTCGGGCTTCTCACCCTCTTCTTCTTTTGCCCCTTGGAACTTGTGCTCCCTTTCTCTTTGGATGTGGTTGCACGGGGAGCAGGAGAGGGTGTTCTTGGGGGGCTCGGGCTTCTCGCCCTCTGCTTACTTAACCCTTGGACGTTGTGCTCCCTTGCTGTTTGGATGTGGTTGCGAGGGGAGACTTCTTCTTGGAGGAAGGTTCTAAACTTTTGTGGGTGCTTGAGGTTTTTGATGGGCCTGGAGTTGTGGCCAATGTAGCCATGTGGTGGCCACTTTTGCTCCGCGTTTCAGGCACCTTTGTAGTAGATTTGTGCAACCGAGTGCTCGGTCTGGAGGATGAAGTGTCCTCATGCCACTCTGGCCTTTTTGTCTTGGCCTCCTTTGCTGCTGGTTGCTTAGCACTAGTTTTTTTGGGTCCCATGATGACAATCACAAAGGGAATGAGCTGTGTGTCCATTACTTTTTAAATACAAATGACTGGGTATGACGATTACGCGTTCGCGCGGATCCCGGAAACCGCTGGGGCACTATCTGTCTGCTGCGGACAAGAAGAAAGATGGCGCCCACGATCTTCACCCGCCAACAACAAGAACTCATTGTAAGTGTATGGAAAGGATGTTGATTTGACATCTAAATGCATGCATAGGCCTTAAGGAAGCGCAGGAAGAAACAGTTGTATTTAAAAGTGATTTAAACTCCGTGCCAAACAGAAGTTAGTGCGCACATGTGCGAACCAACTCACTTACATCTAGAAGGATAGGTTAAGGCTAGAAATGTGTTTGGGAATGTCATTTAGTCAACGGATTTAAATGTGAATGATATTTGTATGCTGTTTGATCTAACAACTATTTTGATTTTGGTGTTTTTTAGACTATGCTGGAGCGCAGGTACGACTACCTGCCCAACGCCTTTGAGAAGAGGAATCTGGCCCTGGAGCTCGTGGCCAGGATTCACCAGGAAACGGACACCACCTTCACTTATATGTAGATCATGCAGCACTGGTCGGACCTGAAGCAATTGCACATGCCCCGGGTGTGGCAATTTTTTGGTACCCATTTCCCAAGTAAGTACATACCGATTGCATGCTAGATGTAACAAACACAGAAGGTAGGCCTTTATTTATAAACGCTTTCTTTTCTAGTGTCTGAAATGGAGTACCGCATATGACCCACCCGGAGACGCAGTGCGGCATGAATCTGCACCAACAGTGAAGGTGGTGGATCTCCAGGGCCAACTTCCTACCCCTCCTCTGTAGCTGCGTCAGACCAGCCCCTGGACCTATCCACAGAGGAGGGGCCTCACGGCATGGGCAGGCAGTTGTACGAAATGACTCAGGCATTAGCCTCCGGTATGTTACTCTGAATGTAACCCCACACACATACATGCTATTAAACAAAAGCTGATTCCCTTAATCTCTTTTTATAGATGCATATGTAGTGGGTGAAATATCTGGAGCTGAGACTGCAGCAGATCATGTCCAGGAGGAACATGGAGAAGGTGGGTGATGTCACTCTAAGTGTCATTTGGTTACTGTTGAATGAGACATTAGAAGTGAGCCTATTTTAAATGTCTCTACAGCCTCACATTCCCAGAAGTGGCAGGCCCCAGACCGTAGGGTGGTCCCCCAAGCAGAGGTCGCCCACCACCAAAGTAAGTTGTAATGTAAATATTTTGATTATGTGGAAAATGACATCATCACAAATCAACCTAAATCCATTGGCAATGTCATTAGCAAAATGACATATGGCCTCTTCCTTTAAAAAATTCCTTAGCATAATTACATATGGCCTCTTCCTTTAAGAAATTCCTTAGCATAATGACATATGGCCTCTTCCTTTAAGAAGTTCCTTAGCATAATGACATATGACCTCTTCCTTTAAGAAATTCCTTAGCATAATGGCATATGGCCCCTTCCTTTAAGAAATTCCTTAGCATAATGACATATGGCCTCATGAGTTAGATTAAAACCTAATAATCATTCCATCCACAGTTGTGAAACATGTATTTGCAGAACAATAATTTGCTTCTCTTTTTTTTATAGACACCGCACAGGCGAGATTAGCCCAACTGACTGTGACGGTGTTTCCGCCGGTGGGCGATATACAGGAGCTCAGAGCTTCAATGAGGACCACAGATAAAGATTAATTATCTGGGGCCTGCCATGCCTTTGTATATAGTTTTAAAACTTTTAAAATTTTAAAAATTTTATAATGTTTTAACTAAATTTTTACATTTTTAATAAAAAAAAAATGTTTGGCAGTTAATAATTAAAAAAAAAAAAAAAAAACTAAAACTTATTTCTGTGTCATTTTATGTAAAAAAAATCATTAAGAGTTGGTTACAGGAAAATGTAGGAAGAACTAAAAATAAAAGATCGCAAAATGAAGAACAATGAAACCGCGATGGAATTGAGGTAAGCATTAAGGGCACAAAATGGAAGAAGAATGAAACTGCAATGGAATTGAGGTAAGCATTAAGGGCGCAAAATGAAAAAGAATGAAACCGCGATGGAATTGAGGTAAGCATTAAGGGCACAAAATGAAGAAGAATGAAACCGCGATGGAATTGAGGTAAGCATTAGGTGCGCAAAAGGAGAAATATAGAAACCATGATGGAATTGAGGTAAGCATTAGGTGCGCAAAAGGAGCAATATAGAAACCGCAATGGAATTGAGGTAAGCATTAGGTGCGCAAAAGGAGGAATATAGAAACCACGATGGAATTGAGGTAAGCATTTTAGCAGAAGTGAGTGATATAAAAATTGAGACGAGCACATGAATGAGTTAATTTTGTTGTGCGCATGCGTAAGGTCGGAAAGATTTCCGTCTGAACGTTTATTTATAGAAAAAGGAATTCAGAATCTAACGGGAAACGTAAATCATTCGTTAGAGATTCCCGGGCCGATCACCCCTGGGTGTTGGCCCACTTTAAGTGCTTACAAGTACATTGTAAAGCAGGGCCAGAACCCTTTGTCTACATAATGGGGTGGGGCTGCAATGTGACCAGCTTGATCCCAGATTGCAACCAGCAAAATGCAGTCCCCCGATTGGTCACTGGTGGTCACACATTTTGCTGGCTGATCCGGGTTCAGAATTGTGGGGGTCTATGCACGGGGGGGGGGGGGGGGCGCTCCAGCAATATAGAGGCTCGACGAGCTTGTCGTGCTATGGCCCCACACCCATTATGTAAAAAATGGGTGTGGGAGTGCTTTAATAAATAATGCTAAATATTTCCCCATCATGGATAAATAGAGTAACTGCACATAATTGTTTACTGAAATATGGTAAGTCAAAAAGCTTGTACAGTGAAGCATGTGCAAAATTCTGATTATAGCAAAACTACGCCAACATCGTCAGTATGCAATACACATTTACCTTGTACATCACTTTAAGATTTCTCATAGAACTAAGGTTTGCAGTGGGTGTCAATATTTTCAACATTGAAAGGCAGATAAAATATACATAATATATTCATTTGTCTTATTTCACTGCTGGATAATGTAACAGGTGGTTCTGGTAATTTCCCTATGGACAATGCATATTTTTTCAGCAACACATTTAGTATAAAAATGACACATCTAATGTGTAGCCCTATTGATCTCTTCTATCTGTATGCATAGGGGCTTGTGACTGGCATACTTGTTCTAAACAATTAAAAAACTAGAAATCAGTTGACAGACGTGTACTACTTTAATGCTGCTGCTTGCACAAGGTTTTACAGAAAAGATTGCAAATAGTAAGGATGTCACTTAAATGGATTATCCCCTGGTTTATAAAAAAAAAGACATCGGCTCTGTGGAATTATGAAATTGTGAGGAAGGAATCTTACAAACAACAGCTTACTCCTCATAAAAAAAATATGGAGAGCCTGTTAAAAACACTGATATTGTGGACGGAGAGCAGAGCACAAAGGTTTCTAACCAAGAGTACCACCCCAATGGTCCACAGGTTGCAAAAGAGAACATAGCAAGTTTAAGTGGCATTATTACTCAAGTCAACACTCAATCATTCATAGTGCATGGCAGCAAAAGGCAGTTAATTAGATGATCAGCGGAAACCATTCAGGTTTGAAGTGCAATCCCACTGGGAAATCCAGATTGGCCACCGACAGTCACGCAATTGCCAGCCACTCGTGAATGTGGAAGTGGTTTACACAAATAGTGTGGGGCTTTGGAGGAATATGGATAATCTGGATCTGTATATGTAAGTCCACTGACATGGAATTTGGGGCAGATGGAATCTTTAAGAACTTAAAGTGGACCAACACCCGTTCGGCTGTTAACAGGTGTTGGTTTTAACTGCATTCAAACAGGCTGGGGCATCCAGAATGCCCCCCCCCCAGTGAATTGCCCCCCAGAACTCCCACGATTCTTACCTGTCCCTCCATCCTCACCCGGGAATGCAGCTCCACATTTGGCCACTGGCGTCACGGGGGCAGGACCCCTGACCCTGACCCACGTGACTGCCTGGGGGCCAATCACGGGGCTGTATTTCCGGCTGGGGATTGAGGGACAGGTAAGAATTGCAGGCGTTCTGGGGGGCAATGTGTGAGGGGGTCGCCAGTATACTGGATGCCCCACGAGCCTTTTCGAATGCGGACAGAAATAGACTAACACTCAATTGTGGGCCAAACAAATGTTGGTTCACTTTAAGTTCTTGAAGATTCCATCTACCCCAAAATCCATGTAAGTGGACTTACATATAGTGGACTTTTTGGAAGTTGACTTCCCTAGAACCCCCACCTTCTATATATTGCCCAAAGTGCACAAAAACCACAAGAAGCCCCCGGGTAGACCCATCGTCTCGGGGATTGGGGGGCTAACAGAATTTGCCTGTGTCTATCTAGATACGATTCTTCAAACACACGTCACAGCCTTAGAGTCATATATCAAGGATACAACTGATATTCTGAGTCGCCTGAATGCCATACATGTACCGCCAGGGACCACGCTAATTACATGCGACGTGGAATCATTATACACATGTATTTCTCATGAAATGGCGATACGGGTAGTCCGGTACTTCCTGGAGACAGAATCCACAGACAGGAGGGCATTGCACAAGTTCCAATTGACACTTCTGGACTTCATCTTGTCCCACAATATATTCACTTTTGACATGGCATACTATCGCCAAACTAGGGGTGTGGCAATGGGGGCAAGATTTGCCCCCTCGATCGCCAACCTATTTATGGGTTGGTGGGAGAGGGAGGTGGTATGGCAGGAACCATACACCAAGTACCACGAACACCTACTGTGTTACCATCGGTACATAGATGATATTGTGATGCTTTGGAATGGGGAACAGGAGGTAGCGCTAGAATTTTTGGAATCACTAAATTCCAACCCTTATAACATCAGACTAACATACACTTTGTCTTCACACAAGGCTACGTTTTTGGACTTGGAATTGCAGATGGAGGACAATGGGAGCATCACCACCAAACTCTTCCGTAAAGATACGTCCACAAACAGCTTACTCCACTTTTCAAGCTTTCACCAGCAGAGATGCAAGGAGGGAATCCCTGTCGGGCAATTCTTGCGAGTGAGACGAAATTGCTCGGAAGATTCGGATTTCAGGAGGGAAGTAAATGAAATGCAGTCACGGTTCAAAAAACGGGGCTACCCAAACAAAGTGATACAGAGAGCCGTCAAGAGGGCCTCCGGGACACCCAGGGAGAGTCTTCTCGGCTATAAAAAACAAGTGACGAACAAACGAGAAGAGGTAAGAATGATCACGGAGTATAGCACTGAATGGCAGGATATAAGACGTATCTTGAAGCAACATTGGCGGGTTCTGGAAAGTGATCCGGTTCTGAGGAAATGGGTCAGAAAGGGACCTAGATTGACTGCACGTCGGGCACCAAATCTCCGCGATAAATTATGCAGAAGTCACTACAGTAGACCCAAGACATGGTTGCAGCAACACATGGATGGAGGAGGTAGTAGACCGTGTGGTCGCTGTAATGTGTGTCCACTGGTCCGGTCAACCAACACAGTTAGGAGTACCAGTAGCAATACAGAGATGAAAATCAAGACCACGATCACTTGTCAAACAGAGGGGGTCATTTATGCACTTGATTGTAGTTGCCCCAAACAATACATTGGGGAAACTAAGAACAAAGTGGTGGGAAGAATTAGGGGACATCTATCCAATATTAGGTTAGCTAGGAGAGATCAGGAAGCAGGAAAAACAAAGTCACCTTCATTGACAAAATTAATTTGGGGGGCAGAGGAGGTAACATTAAGAAGATGCTTCACCAAAAGGAATTAGAATGGATTTTCAATCTAGGCACACGAGCACCAAAGGGAATCAATGAGGAATACTCATTTGTGTCCTTTTTAGGACGATGATAGTTTTGGCATGGGGGGACATCGTCTGCGCATTAATATATAATTCACCACAGTGATTGCCTTGTCAGGTTTTTGTGCAAGACGCATGTATATGTTTTTTCTGCCTATGATGGGATGTAGGGCAAGCCATGTTGGGCATGATATGGGAAGGCCGCCCTCCCTTTGACTCGCCGTGCTTGGCTTGTTATGTCACACTATGGCACTGATGTTATGAATACTGTATGTGTTTCACACGTATGTGTTTGTATTGCAGATTGTGTCCCTTTGGGGCAGCATCTTGTTTCTCCCTCCTCCATGTAATCCAACCAAGGGCAATGTATTGGAAGAAAAGGATCCCCTAAATTTGGCAACAGTACCATGACGGAGGCTGCTTTTCCCAAAAATCAAAGAACAGTCAGAGGATTGATCCAATTACGACCAGAGCATGGATCCAACAATGACCAAAATAGGAATCCTCTGACAGATAAGGAGGATGGGATAGACTCATCACCTTCGGACCAGCAAGAAAGCCAGGAAATTCGGGGATCTACCTCGGCTAGATGAGATAGCGACTTGGAATGGAACTTGCATACTTTTGCCATGGGGGATGCTACTTCACCCTTGAAGGGGATACCCTGGCAATGAATATGGCGGATAAGTTATCGTCCTGCTGTGGGGCATGGACTATCACCTCTTTCACCCCCTCCTTCCCCCCCCTTTTCCTTCCTCCCCAGTGGTCTTACCATGCGTGGGGCGATCACAGTGCCTGGTCCATCTTATATAGGCAATGAGATGGATGCCACCATGCATGATAATATGGACGCTAGATGACATGGAATGCCTCTATAGGTATCTGATTAATGTATATATATTTCGGGTTAATTGAGCCTATCAACCTGATTTATTGTGTACATTTCTCTCCCTTGTACAGCATTAATAGCACAACCCTTGTTGATTATTAACATTAATTTTTAATGCTTGATACTATTAGGTCTCAGGGATATCCAGTTTTACCATTATTATTTTCACTATTCAACTGTCATATCTTAGTTAGATTACAGATGTAGACACTGATATTTGATACATAGTTTAGAGCCTTTTAGTTGTTAGTTGTAATCTTTGTATATATACATGTTGCCACTACCTGCTATACCCCTGAAGCACCAGTTCTGCATCACACAGCATTGACTGGTTTGAGTGCGCGTGCGCGAACGGCGCCGCACGGCTGCGCGCCACCCAGCCTATTCCAGCACTGCTCACACACAGTGGCTGGGAGCTGGATTAGGTGCGCATGCGCGGTCTGCCGCTGGACGCGCGTGCACTCATGACCGGATCACGCACGCGTCTGGGCGCATCGGCGGCCCCGCCGCATCACTTTGGCGGCGGGGGGGCCTGTGCGCGCATGCGCGCGCAGCCTCAGGAGGCGTCAGCTGAGCATAACATGCTAACAAATCTACATTGTGGTTTTATATCCATGATGTCGCCCCATGGGGATTGTTCTTAGATATATATTCTTTTGATATATTTTTTTTGAGCCAGTATTATTATTTATGCTAATAGTTTTGTTGTATATGCCCTGGAGCTCTCTGTGGTTCACAGCACTTGCACTTTTCTGCACTCTGCACTTTAGATCATGGCTACATGGCCTCTTATCTGATATACACTTTTGGCTACATTTGATCTCTTTTTCTTAGTTACTATTAAGCGCACCTTTCCTCCTGTTTGAGGCTTTTCTAGCACTGCTCATTTGCACTATTTCTTGGAGTATCTCATGGGCATATACGAATAAACTGTGCGCATTTTCATCATTTATGTTTTTGCTATAATATTGTACTTTTGTTAATAATGTACTAAGAATAATGTAACATCTTGTTAAATAGTCCGCCATACACCCCCACCAGCCCCAATGTTTTTAACTGTTTTTAGGATAAATTTGGGCCATTAAATAAAGCTTTTTGTAATTGACTCACTATTGGTGTGTCTGTTGAGCGGCTGAATTGGTGGGCCCCAGGGTCTGAGCTGGCAGTCCCACCTTGTACTCCTACTTTTGCCCGGCTCTCCGGGCTATTGGACCCACCCCAGCCAGCATCCAGAGAATATACATATATTTAAATATATTTAGATTTCTAGCGCTGTGCAGGTACATCTCCTTTTGTTGTTTGGACTTACATATACATACAGAGTCTCCATATTCCTCCAAAGCTCCACACTTTTATCTACTATCGCGAAAAATGGCCCAATGATAAAAATCCATATAAATATGCTGGATGGCAGGAGGAGAGGTCACTTATACACCCGGCATCAAGAAATATCCAGCCAGGCTTGTTTTTCTTTCTTTTAATGCAAGGGAAAGGACATCTGGGATGACAGGCTCCTTAACCCCTGATACACTCAACTTGTCACCCATGGATTTTATTCCTAACAAGAGAGAATAAACCACAAGCTCGGTGGGAGTTTTATTCAGTTGGGTGTATAAGTGACCCCTCCTCTCACGAGCCAACATGTTTGTGTGGATTTTTAAACCAGATCAACACCAGTTTTTACTTTAATGGGGGTTGGTCCCTCTGTCTGCTAATAACAAGAATTTCGGGGGGACGGGGGCATCCAGAACGGGCCAGTGCCACCTTCGTTATGAGCCAGTACCGGAAAAGGAGTCCCACGATTGGCTGCCGGGCAGTCGTGTGGGCCGTAGTCGAGTCCTCTGCACCGGCCACCAACAGGACCTGCCCACGTGACTCACGGGACTCCTTTCCCGATGCTGGCTCGTAATGAAGGTGAGTATTACGAGCGTTCTGTGCAGTAAGGTGCAAGGGGGCTCCAGTGTTATGGATGCCCCCCCCCCGAGCGTCTTGTTATCAGCAGACAGCGGGACCAAGACTCATTAAAGTAAAAATGGGTGTTGGTCCAGTTTAATATTACACAATATTGTGATAGTGCTCTTTTAACTTTTCTTTCCCTTGATGCCTTTTTGAGAAAACATAGGTTACACATCTGGGAAAAATAGAAGGGCAGGTCACCCTTGTTTTCTGGAACTTTCTTTTTTCCTGTGATAGGAGGATGGTATGCCATACCACCTTATGCTCCTTATTTCGGACAGGCTCCATTTGGAGGGGGCTCCATGGCAAGAGTGAAAACATTGTGGGCCCCATTTAACAATCTGCCTCACTACCCAATCAATTTGAGGGTTATGTTTTTGTAACCAGGGCAACCCGAGTACTAACGGGGTTGAGGGCATCTTTAAAACTAGGAAACTGATCAGCTCAGAGTGCCCTGCTCCCGCTCTGAGTAACACAGGTGGAGTCTTAAAATGAATAAGACCCCCAGCAATAGGCGTGTCATCGATTGCGGACACCCGGATTATTTTAGGCAGAGGTTGGAGAGGAATTCCCAGACTTCGGGCTAACTCAAAGTCAAGGAAATTCTCTGCCGCTCCACAATCTAGAAGGGCCTCCAAATTCACAAACCCAAGGTCCACTTTAACCTGGACTGGAACCATAAATTGTTAAAGAACTTGAGGAAATACCTTGCAGCCTAGGTGGGTTCCCTCGAACCCACCTAGGCCCTGAAGTTTTCCGGCTGCTTCTTAGGGCAGACTATGACCAGGTGACTGGTCCCGCCACAGCAAAGACACAGCGCTTCCGATAATCGCCGACGCCTCTCAGCTTCGGAAAGCTTGGTAGCTCCCAGCTGCATTGGTTCTTCGGTAGGACTCGGGCTGGAGCTCCAGCTTTCCAGCTGGTGTTGGGATGCACCCCTCTTTCAAGGCGTCTCTCCCGCAAGCGTTGGTCGATTCGAATTGCGAGTTGCATAGTTTCATCCAGAGATTGGGGTACTGGATGGTTCACGAAAATGTCCTTAATGGCATCGGACAAGCCCAGACGGAATTCACCACATAAGGCCGGGTCGTTCCATCGAGAGTACGCGGCCCACCGGCGGAACTCAGAGCAATATTCTTCAGCCTGCCGATGGCCTTGACGCAAGGTACAGAGTTTGGCATCTGCGGTGGCACTGTCCGGATCATCATACAAGATCTCCATCGCGGAGAAGAAAGCTTCCACAGACTGCCTTGCTGGATCCTGAGGTGACAAACTGAATGCCCAGGATTGAGGGTCTCCTTGCAGGAGGGAGATGACCAGGCCCACACACTGATCTTGGGACCCCGAGGAGAACGGACAGAGCTGGAAGTAGAGTTTGCAAGCATCCCAGAAATTGGAGAACTTACTTCTATCCCCGGAAAACCTGTCAGGGAGTGGAATCTTGGGTTCCACTGGGTGAGCGGCCGAGGCCCCCCCCGGTGTTGATAGGAGTTGGACGGTTCTCCTGAGCCGCCACACGATGGGCCAGGTGCTCCACGGCCGCAGTTAAGGCCTGCACCTGCTCCAAAATTTGGTCCATGGGTTTTCTGGCCCGTTATACTGTCAGGGATCGCCGGACACCCCTCTTTCATAAGCCAAGCAATCCCCAATAGACAAGCCCCTGCTTGCTGGAGACACGGGTTATGCCTCTCCAGACTCGGTTGCCCCCAGGACTTACTGGCGCAAAGATTGCTGGCTTATGGTGAAGATAGGTGAACGGCGGGGTATCCCAAATCGGAAGTTCGAGCGGGCTGAGTCTGAAACGCCGAGTCCAGCAGGTTAGGCAAGAATGGTCGAGACGAGCAGGGGTCAAAGCCGGGTGGTCACAGGGCACGGTATCCAAGGGGTTAGACGGAGAATGGTCGAGACAAGCAGGGGTCAAAAGCCGGGTGGTCACCAAAGCGCGGTATCAAAGGGGTAAGGCAGAGACGAGGTCAGACAGGCAGATGGTCGGTGCAGCGGAATGGTCAAAGACGGAGCCGGATCAGAACACACTAAACGCAAATCCAATAGCACACCCAAGCTAATAATGGCTATAACGGGCACCGATGGTCAGGGCAAGGACACTTTTAAGGGAGAACTGGCCAATGGGAAAAGGGGAATGTCAGATGGGTGTATGTAGTGATTGGTGCATACTTTAACTCTGCTCCTGATAGGAGCCCCCCAGGGACTGGACCGCCCTGACCAGCCAGGCTGTCCAGTCCCTAGGTTCATTTACCCGGAGGACCCCCCCCCCGGACCTGGATAGGTCCTTTTAAACTTGCCCCTGGCGAATGCGCTGGGAGCAGCGCCGCCGGGGGACATAACTAGAATGGACGCGCCCCCCGGGGAGGAGAGGGAGGACGCGCCGGCAGACGCTGCAAAGCCGCCGCCGCCCGGGGACACCAGCCGCCACCGCCGCCGAGCAGGGGCCGGAAGCCGGAGCGACGGCGAGGCGGCCGTCCTGTGCGGCCGCCGGAGGACGGCCGGGACTGAGCAGAGGCGCCAGGTAAGTACCTTACATGAGGTTTGAAATTAGCTCCAGCCCTAATTTTTTTGTGGCAAAATGATGAGGAGTGGTTATTGCCTTTTGAA
Organism: Gastrophryne carolinensis; assembly: GCA_027917425.1. Lineage (NCBI taxonomy): Eukaryota > Metazoa > Chordata > Amphibia > Anura > Microhylidae > Gastrophryne > Gastrophryne carolinensis. Next base: position 360,507,386 of record CM051234.1, read on the forward strand.
AGAATCTCCCATTTATAGTCCAGCAGGAAATTCTATAACATGCTTTGGTTCTGGGAAACACTATTTGACATAGACATCACTGTTGTGTTATATAACTCACCAAACACCATTCAAACAAAATAATAGGGGTATTATGATAATGGCGGGTGATTCTAACATGGTTGTTGATCCAAAAATGGACAGAACCCAACCCCCGGTACGGTAGAGGCAGATGAAAGCGCGGACTGGGACAGACCAGACCAGGGTATTTAAGAATTTTTTGGACTCTCATGACTTAACTGATTCATGGATAGAATGCCACCCCACCACTAAAGACTTTACTTTCTACTCTGATCCACATGGGACATTTTGTAGAATTGATCATATTTTAATCCCCCCCCCAAACAGTTCTGCAGATAACCCTGGAGAAGACATGTCGGGGATTGGGCGATGGATGAGTAAAGAAGTCTGGCACCCGACATGACAATCTTCATCCCTTTTTCACAATGGGTGACCCCAGAACGACAGTTGTGAAGAAGATCACAGCATAACAGACAAGTGTAAATAATGGGCCTTTATGGAAAATTAATATTGTTACTAATTTTGGTCATTTATTAAATATAGGGATATACAGCTCAGCAATAAAATCCGTTTCATCCAAACAAGCAAAGCAGGTTGGGACAAGGTTAGAGTAGCCAGACGAGGAAGACCAGTCATCAAAGAGCAGGAAGACCAGAGATCAAAGGGATATTGGGGATATATCTGGGGGAGAGAAGCAGCTGGAGGAGAGAAGGCAAGAGGGAGAAACTGCTAGCACATGAGAACGGCCTTGCTATAGACCCGGGGAGAGACCACCCACTGAGGGAACTGAATGGAACTGCAGAGACAGGCTAGAGGAGTGACTCAGGAAGGTAACTGAGCTGCTACAAATGTTGTGCCATAGTTAACAGCAGTCAGTGCTGCCAGGGGATATCACTGTGTTGCAATCACTAACCATTTATTTTAGCATTGTTTTGGGTGTCTTTTTAACTTGTGTTGTTCTTTTATTTTCTGCATGGTTTTAATATATATTATCTATATGTTATCTGTGTGATTTTTGGCTCAGCATGTTGTTTATGCTGCAAATCCACCCATTAGGGGCTAATATATGGGGTGTTGCATGTAGGTTAAATTGTATTTTCTTTATACAATATATCTCAATATTTACTATCTGTCTCCGTGTCCTTCATATATACCAAAAGTCCAAAGAATCTACAGTCTTTTGCCTGTATCCATTGTGTTATCATTGGCCAGATATTGATAATATTTATATATTTGTTTGCCTATTTTAGTTGAGCCGGGCAGGATAAATATATATAATAGTATTGATATTTTAGTTATTCAGGAGTATAATTGTTTACAGAATTTGGGAACCATTCAAGGAGGTATTAGATTAAATTGTTTACACAAATACAACTGTGAAGAAGAAAAAAAGTGTTAAAAGGGAACATCAGACCTTTTCTGACGTTCCTCTATAAACATCCCTCCCTCAGTGCCTTTTGGATGTCCGTCAGTATTCTTGGCCCCTATCCACCCCCCTTAGCCATTGTTGAGTGATGGCAGCAGGCTTAGCTGTGCGCAAGATCCGAGGGGCGGCGCAGTGCATAATAGGACAGCAAGATGGTGCTGCCTGGCGGAGGCGGCGTGGGATTGAGGGAAGCCAGAGCGAATGGACAGGTAAATCAAAAGTTGTATAAATTGGAACTGGAGAGGCGAACAAGCCAGGTTTGGAAAGTTTTTATTAACTCCCCAATACCTGAAATGTTCCTCTTTCATATATAGAATTAAAGTGAAATAAAAAAAATCATAACAACCAAACCACACTATATATAACGTACAACTACTACATATATCTAGAACATTTACAAACACTCTAGATGACAAACACCAGACAAACTACTAATAGTGATCAATTACGACTAATGTGATAAACTATATTTTTTGCAAAAAACCCTAAATGGAAAATAAAACACCAAGCTAATATTGACAATCAGATATTAAGACTATTATGCATGAATCCCTACCTAAAAAATAGGAGAATGTCACATTCTCATTAAGGCCTAATGGGGCCTGGGTCTCCAACAATCATCGTTCACGCAAATTTGTTTTCAGGTTACCCCCCTCTTTCCCCTAGCCTTACTCGTCCAAGCCAGTTACTCTAAGACTATGGGCACCCCCCCGATGTGATATTATATGTCCATGTTGGATATCCTGCTGCCAATTTAATATTTGAGAGGTGATCCTGGATCCATGAGTCTTGCCCAAATACATTTGAGGGCAATAACTAGTTAGCAAGTACACTACCCCTCTTGTCTTACAAAAACAATCAATGGCAATGTCACGTGTGTCCCATTTGTTTACCACTACTTTCGTTTTATTAATTTGTGGGCAGATTTTGCAAGTACCACAAGAATAACTGCCCTTTATGTTGCCATCCGACAACCAGTTTGTCGGGGGGGGGGGGAGAAATTACTTTTACAAAGTCTATCTCGCAGAGTGAGTGCCCTCCTCGCTGTTAGTTGTGGGCCCTTATCAACCCAGGGAATCAGTTCTGGTTCGGCTTATTAATCAGGCTGTGTGATACAATTTGTTTCCTGGGATAATATTAGACGGATAGCCCACATTATACATTATGTGCATAACAAAGGGATTCGGGCCTTTTTGCTCTCCTTAGACATTTTCAGGGCATTTGACACCTTATTATGGGATTATCTTTTTTATTTCTTACACAAATGGGGATTCTAAAAATGTTTTAAACTGGATACGTGCACTTTATGAGTCTCCCAAGCCCTGGATCCCCTGATGCTGGCCACTCGCCAAAACACAGACATTAAGGGAAAAGAGGTGGCTAGAGTGGTACATTAGATAGTGCTGTTTGCTGACGATGCTCTACTCAACCCTTGACTCCCCTACCCACCCTCTTTTAAACTTATCTCGTGTTATGGGCTCTGCTAGAGATCCCTTGACCCAGCGCCCTTAGACTTAATTATGTGGATGACCCCAGCAGACAGACCCAGCACTATAAGTCCACTGTTAAGACATTCCCTGTCGGTGTGGGATAAAATACTCTGCCAACCTGATGTCTCCACATGCACTCTTGCAACACCTTTGGAACAATCCTAAATTCCCAACCGGCTTAGCTAACAGGTCGGCTTTCTCCAGATAGGTCTGTTCCTGGCAAGGAAAACCCTTTATTGGGAGTGTTTCATGGGACTGTAACAAAGAGATTCACTGTGATATTACAGTGAAATTAATTTATTATCTAATATACATCAATTATTTTAACTGAAAAAAATCATACTTCTTAAAATAATAATAATAAACTTTTTTTTATCATATACATTTTTTCCACATATTTTCCTTGGTACATTTCAAAAATTATGTACAATGAAGATAATGATATCTCCTTTATTTAGTCTCTGTTTACAGTTTGTAGCAAGGTACTGTCATTTCAGTTTGCAGCAAGCATGAAATCTGTTAATCTCAGATGTAGCAAGTGAAATGTGCAGACGTTTCGCAAACAGCTTCTTCAGTGCACGTTCTAACAATATATAATGTATAATGTTAACAGTTTGTAGCAAGCTAGTTATAAGAATTTTTTGCTGTCAAAAACATATATAGGTATTTTGCGTATGCACCTTTAAAATACTCAGCATGAGAAAGAGTGCTTGCTTTTCCGGTGATTATTGTATGGCTATGCTTTATTATCCTAAGGTATATAGAAATTTAGAGATAATAAGAATGTGAGTGAAGGTCATAGTTTTAGTTAAACAGGCTATGGTTTACCTCAGTGTGTGGCGCTGTGGTCCCTTTAAGAGGCTGTGCTGGGGCTAGGAGATAAAACTGTAACTTAGCGTACTATATATGTTATAAAAGTTTATGCCAATAGTTTGCCTTGGTGTGTTATACTTTGCTTCCCCGTTTAATGTGTCTTGTCCTGTCAGGACCCGTCCCGTAGTACTAGGGCGGGTGGTGCTGCGTCTTTACCCCGTGTGCTGCCTCCAGTACAGCGCACCGCAATGTATGGTGTCTGCGGCACGCTTTTCAATACCCGGAGGGGGAGCAGGGGGTGGGACTACGCCACCGTAGGGCCGCCCAATAACGTCCATAGCGGCCGTGTATGCGGCCAGCGGGGACGCTACTCTGCCTAGTATTGGTAGCTGGGAGTTCCTAGGGAGTAGGGACGAAGAAAACTGGACGGCTTAGTTTCTCTTGGAGATGAACAGAAGGACCAACCCCTGAGAACCCCCCCCCTTTCTTTTCTCCAGATAGACCTCCCAGGGCATATACAGAATACACCACATGCTTACTGATAATGGATTGATGACATCTGAGGACCTTAAAACCAGGTGTAACGTCTCATAGAGGGAATGGTTTGGGCATAAATCCATCTTAAACACTGGATAAGCCCGTTGTTGAGCTTAAGCCTAACATACATTAAATGGTCTTCTTTTGAGTCCATCTGTGTCAGAAACCCCTTGACCCTGGGCCTCATATCACTCCTCCATGCTACGCTAATGATTTTCCCAATAATTTGCGCCACCGATATGTGCTGGACTGGGGATGGGATTTACAGCAAAGCAGGATGGAAGAAGAATGGAAATTCTTATTCTATTCTATTATTCTATTCTATTATATATGTCCTCTCTTTAGAACTTGCATACAAAGTCCTGCTCCGCTGGGATCTGGTTCCCAGCCGGATCCATAAATTTCACCCAAAATATCCAGACACTTGTTTCAGAGGCTGCAGGGTGCGTGGTGATATCTATCACATATGGTCGACCTTCCCAATGCTCACTAGATTCTTGACTAAAGTCTTCAAAATGGCATCCCTAGTATTGGGTAACCCAATCCCCAAGAAACTCAAGGTAGCCCTTCTTCATCAGAAAGTAACGAAACTCACCAACAAACAAAACAAACTTCTCACCTCTATTTATCTATTTTATTGGCTGCAAAGCAGGCAATCGCAAAATCATTTAAACAACAATCTGTGTCGTTGGAGGAGGTCAAAGCCCAAATCAATGGGTTCTTCAATAACAAAAAATTGTCTAGCATCCTCTCTGACACCCATGATAGGTTTTTGTCGATCTGGGAGCCATAAGGAGGTTTTGCCTGCCATTGTCCACCAGAGAGGTAACTTACTGAAGATTGCCTGGGAGAGGGGTTGGTCCAGATGGGTTTTCAACTTTTTTTTCTTTCTGTCTGTCCTTTATTTCTTTTCCTTACCTTGTTCTTCCTTTATCCTCTAATTTCTCTTTACTCAACCTTAACTTTACATGCATGGTTTGTTCTTTGCTCTCATTCTTTCATTGGCACCTGGAAATGTCCGTTATGTACTAAATTTACTTGACGTTCTTTCTAGCCTCTGCAAAAAAAACTCCATATGTAAACTAACTGTAGATGACCCGCACTTTAATAACACAATACATAAAGATTGAGACCTGATATATTTTTACAGGCCTTTGAACAACATCATTATGATAACATTTATCCTGTACTCGTCATGACGCCCCTTCGGAGGGACAAGAATCTATATTGTTTCATATGTATGTATACATGAGGAGTGAATTTTCTCACCTGGCTCTGAATCAACCACAAAGAGAAGATTTGTGCCTCCCCATCTACTACTAAGGCCCTTATTCATCAAGCGATAGCGCCAGGTAGTGTCTGACGAGCGCCAGGTAGCGGCAGCTAACGGCGACTACCGACTCAAGTACGCCCGGCGGCGGTCACAATGACGCATTTATCAAGCAAAATGAGGCTAGCGCGGCATTCATCATGAAGCCGCCTGGACCGAACAGCGCCGCTGCAAATTCCCTCACAGCGCCAGGTATGAGCTGTCGCTCCCTGGCGATGTCCAATGCATTTCAATGGAGCAATCTATAATTATTCATAATTAATTGGTAATAATTTTTTTTTTTTTTTTTTTAATGTCAAAAAATCGGAGAACACTTCTGCAATGTTAGGATTTATTTTTAAGTCAAAAAAAAAAAAAAAAAAATGTGCAGAATTGATCTAACAGGTCTGAGATTAATGTATTCATATTACAAAATGATTCTAAAAACATGTATAATGTTACATTCAAAAAATATGGTTGTTTAGGGGTTAAAAACTAGTTAATACAGATCGCCGCCAGCGCTCTGGGGTTTAAACAAGGAATGGACAGCAACAGCACATTCGGAGCGTGATTTGTTGATGAATATGAAGCTAGCCGTTCGCTCTGGCCATTCGTTGTCAGGCGCTCACATACAACGCTGGACCTGTGAAACAGCGACCCCCCAGCCCGTATTCAACATTACCGCACACCGACTGAGTCGCTGTCATCAAGCTAATGCCGGCCAAGCACAGCGAATACTGGCTGGCGCTGAAAAAATCACGCTACAGTCGCTCATCTGTCGCTACCTGGTGCTATTGATGAATCGGCCTCTAAGATTCATAGGTAATTTCTGTTATTATTGCTCTATATGTGGCAAGTAAATACTTTCTATTTAAGAAATTGCTCTTTACATATTGTATCCTGGAGGACAAACGCAATGCAAGGAGCCCCCCTAAGCATTTAGCAGATGATTATGATCCTTTTGGTGCTCTGAGGAGGGTAGAGAACCCCTTCCTTTTCATTTTGCACTTTGTTTTGTGCTGTGGGGCATTTTGTATTGAGATTGGTGCGAGCTATTCTTTTGGTTGGAATGTCTACATATTACAACAGCACCGTATTTGTAGAAAGACAAAGACCAAAGTGAACAGATCTTCTATGGGCTTTGCAATGTGAAATGTGTTAAAAACTTTAGATTGTTTCGGTAAACATTTACTGTATACTTATTTAGGGTATACACGCAAGAAATGCACACAGTGGGGTTCATGCCATTTATTTTCTGAAGTAAGCTTTAATAAATGTGAGACTGTTTCTTTATAACTCTTATGTGAAATTACCCTGGTTGTGGTGCCCTTCTACAGTGGTTAACCCTGATTGAACCAGCTGGGGTCAAATCAAATACTTTTTCTTATTTTTAATTTTGTTGATTATAATTAGAGTTTCTTAGGGAGTGCAAGTTGTTGTTCTGTTGTTGAAATGGGTTTAATTTTGTGTGTTTTTAAACTGAAACTTACATCTAGGTGAGCTTTTTTTACATTAACACACAAAAAAGTGCAGATATGGGTCATAATGGAACGCTGTGGTCTCAGTCAGTCAATTTAGTCTGATAATAAGCTGATAATGAACCAAGATCATGGTCGGAGGCAAGCAGGCCAGGGGTTAGGGCAAACAGCATAGAATCAGAATTGAAAGGCAAGCTAAAGGTCAACAACATTTAGCATAGAGTTGGAATTTGTGGGCCAATATTACAAAGGGTTATTTCATCTTATGTATCTGCAACAGTCTTCATGATCAGTTTTTAGCTATCACAATTTGAATAACATATGGAAGCTTTTTGTAAACCTCTTAATTAAAATCAAAAGCTCTTAAAACTATGGCTTCTAATGTACGGTATTTGTTAACTAATTATAGTTGTTTATCTGAAACAGTGAAGAGGTTTTCAGATGAAACATGAAAAAGTATCACATTTTTTTTTTTGCAATCCCAAACTGGCACTTTGAAAGTATTCATGTTTTTGGCTCTTGTTGTTAACCCATGGTAGGACTTTTTTATTGTGGCTTTGGGCATTATTTTTAAATCAGCAGCCCTAAAGTTAGCACTCCACTTAAATACAGCTTCCTGAGGGGGGTACTGAAACTGCCATGCTCCTCTAACATGGGCACTGAGACTGCCATAGAGGAATAGTGGTGGCTAGAGTGGTACATTAGATAGCACTGTTTGCTGATGATGCTCTACTGATGGTCATTCGACCCTTGACTCATCTAACCACCCTCTCTTTCACTTATCTCCCCTTATGGGCTCTGCTAGAGCTCCCTTGAAATGACTCAACCCCCTTAGATGACCCCAGCAGACAGACCCAGCACTATGAGTCCACTGTTAAGACATTCCCTGACAGTGTGGGATAAATACTCCGCCAACCTGATGTCTCCACATGTACCCTTGCAACACCTTTGGAACACTTAAATACAGTTTTAGGATTGTACCAACTCTATGGGGGGGGGCACTGAAATGCTATGCTCCTCTAACATGGGCACTGAAAGTGCCATGCTCCTCTAACAGTACCCGCCCCATCCTCACAATCCACGGCATGCCTTTTTGATGGTGGACAGGCCAATCAGTGCTGAGTATACAGACAGCAGCGCGATTATTCAGGCAGCTCCTGAAGGTAGCAAAGCATGCTGGGATTTATAGTCCCAGCTACTACAACCTGCATTGATTGGCCACAATCTGCTCACAGAACTGGGGCGCCACCGTAAGTGGTGGATGCCCAGGGCAGTAGCCCCCTGTGCCCCTATTGTTTGATCAGACCCTGGGTATAACTACACTGCATCAGTGCTAAAACAAACATACTGTCTAACAATTTTCATTCATAATAAGATCAGATAGCTGTAAAGTCACTTATCTACACATTATGGCTGATAATCAGAACGTATTACCGGTGATGATTTCCCAGAAGGACACAACAGGCTGCATCATGTTTGTCACAACATGTGGAAACACAGCTGTGTAGCAAAACTTACTCTTCCATTATTACAGCCTTAATGCCATTCGCTTAATAACGCAAATAATCAGCAGAAGCCATATGAAACAAGCTGTATGTCTGAAACCAAATCACTTACAATAATTAAGCAATTAAGTTTCAATAAAGCAAACAATTATTAGCCAATTGAGCTGTGGAACAGCAAGTTCAACAACAGCTAATATTTTTTAACCATACTTAGGAAAGAATTACTGCTCATGTTTCTCTTAATTGGAACTCTTACACTTAACAAGTGGCTTTCTTCATTGAATATAGGTATTAAGGCCAAACCATTTTCTGTAGAAATGTAAATGAAGACATAATTTAATAATGGCACCAATGAATACAATATTAATCTCTTCTGACTTTACCTGTCAGTGTTAATAGAAGACATTCACCGGGGTATATAAAGAGATGTTCCTACAAAGACACAGGTGCTAGTACAAGATAATTATAGGGTATTGAGAATATGCTATCTTTATAGGGAATTTTGAAACATTAACAAATAAGGCTAATACTGCCAGAGTTGTGCAAGGTTCAGTAATCCATAGCAAGCATATTTGTCTGATCACAATACATCAATTTGGACTCTTTTAATTCAAAGTTTATTATATCATTATTGTTTTTTTGTGTTGCTTATTGTATAAGTACTAACAAAATGTAACATGTTAGCCAGGGCCAGATTATCACTGTCACACCTGCTCCGTGCCCCTACAGCTCAGGGACTCCCTGGTCACCAGCACCATTATCACCCAGGGTGCATAACCAGTGTCGGACTGACTGAGTTCAAAGTGGCACCATGCTGAATATGGGCACAATCTTAAAAAAAAAAAAAAAGTAATGGCCTAGCAATTAATTGTGTTCCCTCCCCCTGTGTGGCACCTAGAGTACCTTGTCTGAATGAACAGGCAGCCCTGGTCCCATCCACTGCATCAATGAGGTGGCAGAGAATAAATGTGGCTGGTAGGGGCGTAATGATCACTGTCTCTGGTGGTACAAGCATGACAGGGCCCGAAAGTTTTGGACAGGCCCAGATTGTGTGGTGGAGGGTAATATGCTGGATGGGGGGGGGGGGGCACATGAAAAGCTCCTCCATACCAATGGCACCCTTAACCTTGCCCTGCTGGTAGCCACTGATATACAGAGAAAATATGAGGATGCATTTATATTAGTTATTGAATATATGCAAGCTTTGGAGACACATCATGGGTCATGGCATTAAACCCAACTTTCTGCATCATTAAATGAAAAATGCAAACCCTTAAAAAACTATTCCCCAGCATCTAAAATTAATATTTTTTCTGTTTTTAGTCACTTACTTATTATTCTTCCCCCACTGGGCTGTAACTCTGTTCAGGACTCTAGGATACGGGCGCCGTCATCTTGCCTCAGAAGCCTCACATACTGAGGAGAGGGGTGAAAAACACAGGGGCTTTGCTTTGCATAGACAGAGCAGAGCTGGGGTCAGGAAAAGGACAGCAATCCCAGAATGCAGAGCAGCACAGTCAGAAGACAGTTCCTCTCTACAGGCAGCCTGATACTCCTTGAGGCTCCATCTTGGATGTTTAAAGGCTCAGAGAATGCACTAGGTACAGGTAGGATGATTTTTTAATGTGGGCAATCTGTATATACAGGTGGCAGGAACCTACAAGTTAGGCTCTAATTCAGGTTGAAGGTCGGCTTTAAGCTGAAGATAAATTCTAATGTGTTTCAAAATATTGGCTTCTCAGCTAGGCCAAGTTACATTGATGGTACTCAAGAGCCTATTAGGTGATACTCAGTGAGGTTGCACACTGACCTGCAACTTCATCTGCTGTCATCTATACTATATTCATGTTTGATTTGCTTAATAAGTATAAAACTGTTCCAGATGGTGATACAAACTTAATGAAATGCACATAAATTGCCACATAAAAGTTTGTATAACCATGGCTGTTTAGTGAGTTTTTTTTAACACTTTAACAGCTTTAGGTGACTAACTTCCCTCATATTTGGAAAATAGAAAATGGTACTTGATGAAGAAAGGTTGGGAACCCCTAAGCTAGACAATAGCGTTGGTTAAGCTGCATGCAAAAAAAAATATTCTTACACAAAAAATAAATTAAAGAAAGTTGGTTGTAGACTGCTTCTCAAGGCTCGGACAGGGATGTGCATTCCCATTCAAGATGGATTTGCCGTACTCAATATGCAGAAAAATATTCGCACAGCTGAAAACAGTGATGAATAGCAACACTTAACCCTTTCGCTGCCAGCCTACCTGGAGTTTTTGTCACACTCTGTTGCCAGACCATTTTGCACTATTTTGCGCTCCCCATGTTCAAATGTGGTTTTTGAAGGGATTTCCAGGGATTTCCCAGGAAAATGATATATTGTTTTTTTCATCAGAGTCTGAGCTTTAACATGAAATGTCTTGTTTGTCATTTTTTAGGTGTATTCTCAATATTTTTTGGCAAAATATGTGCAAAAAATAAAAAAGAAATCTATTTTTTACAATTTGTAGTGTTTTTTTGTAATAAAAAATTTAAGTTTGTCAATAAAATCTTATTGCGTGTGAAACCCCAATTTCTCCCAGTTACAGCGGTACCACATATGTATAGGTAGACACCCTTTCCTGCCCAGGAGACTCCCCCAAACTGAAACAGAGCTTTAGGGGATTTTCAGAAAAAATACAACTATGCTATGCAATATGCGCACCTTGCAGTTTTTCCAGAAAAACAACCCTTTACATTTGAAATACCCCCAACAAACTATATATTCTCTGGAAGTACACACCTCAGGCTTTCTATTTGTACCAGGCTTGTTGATGTGGCCATAGTTTTCTAGAAGTAATCCCTCAATGTATTCTTTGGTTGCAAAGAGTTTCCCTAAAAAAAGGATAAAAAAGCAGAATCAAAGCCACATTTTCCTAAAAAAACTATATACAAACAAGAAAAAACAAGTATAATCCGAAAAAGTAACATCCCCCGAACAGAACGATACCCAACATGCATAGGTTCTGTCAAGGGAAGAGTTGCCAAACACCCCAAAGTAAAGCATGCGCATAACGGTAATTTTTCTTGAAAATTTCAGCTCTGCAGACAAAGTGCGCACCTTGAGATTTTTCAACCAAAACAACCCTTTACATTTGGAATATCCCCCATAAACCATATATTCCCTGAAAGTACACATGTTAAGCTTTCTAAGCGTACCCAGCTTGTAGTGGGCTCATCTTTCTGGAATTGATCCCTCGAAGAATTCTTTGGTTGCGCAGGGTTTCCCTAAAAAATGTATAAAAAAGCTGAATAAAAAACACCTTTTCCTAAAATATAAATATGCAAACAAGAAAAAAGTCTGAAAGCGCAAGGTCCCCCGAACAGAACAATACCCAACATGCATAGGTACTATTAACCCTTTTAATTGCCAGCCTACTTGAGATTTTGTCACCCTCTGTTCACAGGTCATTTTCCCCATTTTGCGCCATGTTTTGCGACATTTTTGCTGGAATTTTCAGGAAAATTATATATACCCTGTTTCCCCGAAAATAAGACAGTGTCTTATATTAATTTTTGCTCCCAAAGATGCGCTAGGTCTTATTTTCAGGGGATGTCTTACATTTTTCCATGAAGAAGAATTCACATGCATTCACAAAAAAAGGAAATGTATTAACTGTTAAACAGTAGTAGTTGCCATCACAAACCAGCATAACCAGACAAAATGTGACTCCTGTCAAAATTTCATGTTACCTCCCCCCCCTGATCCTCCTGTCCCAATTTACCCCCCTTCTCCTGTACTACCGGTAGTGGCATATGTGGGGAATCCAAAACATACACCCCCCCCTCCTCATCATGAGTGGGTGAAGATGGGGGAGGTGGGGGTAGAGTCTAGAGAATCCAGGGAATTCTCTAGTTTCCATCCCCCCCTCCCCTCACTTCACCTGGCATTTCCCCCATAGAAATTCTTTTTTTCTTCTTCACAGTCTGCTGCCACTACTCACTAACTTACTGTCAGAGAGCGAGCAGCAGACAGCAGCTTTCACTTTGGTGGCGGACGCTTTGATGACGAGTGACGTCCCCCTATGCGCAACGTCAGGGGCGTCACTCGTCATCAGAGAGAGACGGCCGCAGCTGACTGAGGACTCTTGCTGCGGCCGCTCGCTATGGCCACTCCTGCAGGCGCTTGCTATGGCAGCGCTTACCAGCAAATACTTGCTGCGGCCGCAGCTCTCTGCAGGTGATCGCTGCAGCCGCAGGTCACTATGGCGGCTATGAAGTTACGGTAGCAGGCGCGGTGCGCACACAGCCATGACGCGGCGCCTTCATACCGGCGACGGGGCGGTGGGTGGAAGGGTGTCGTAGGATGTGAGGATCAGCGGGTGGGTGGTGTTCTAACATTATTTTGGGGGGAGGTCTTATTTTCGGGGGGGGAGGTCTTATTTTCGGGGGAGGTCTTATATTTAGCCTTCATGCTAAAAGCACAGTAGGCCTTATTTTCGGAGTAGGTCTTATTTTCGGGGAAACAGGGTATATATATTTTGCAGCAGAGTTTAGACTTTAACATGAAATGTCTTGTTTGTCAATTTTATTTATTATTAATTTTATTTATTATTAAGTTAAAAAAAATAAATAAACATTTTTTTTAGAAAATTGCCTCCTTTATTTTAAATTAAAAATGTATTTTATTAGGGAAAACCATATTGCATGTAAAAGCCCCATTTCCACCGATTAGAACGGTACCACATATTTATCGGTAGCCCCCTGTTCCTGCCCAGGGTTAAATCGAGAAAAAAAATGACATAGGGTCCCCCCCTCCCGGGGGGGGGCATTTTGTTTGGGATTTTTAAGGGTTAAAAACCCTTAAAAATAAAAAAAAAATGACATGGGGCCCCCCTTACCCAAAGTAACCAGCCCGGGACCAGCTATGCAGGGCTTGTAGGCCACGGGCTCTTCTGCCCCCCCCCTGGCCTTTGGGGAGGCAGGTAATGGGGGTGCCGGGGGTTAATGGCAAGTCACCGGCTAGCGCAGGTGACTTGTCATCCCCCCAGCCTTGAGAACTGGTATAGGGGTCTCATGGACCCCTTACCAGTTCACAAGGGGTTAAATGTAAAAAAAAACACAGACACACAAAGAGAAAAAATATTTTATTATTTTTTTTTTTTAATACTTACCTCCCATCCATACTGGAGCACTCTGTCCTTCGGCGATCACTGGCTTCTGCTCACTTGCTAGAAGCCTTTTATAGCTGCTGGATGACAGAACACAAAAGGGTTAATTAAAAAAAATGACATAGGGTTCCCCCTCCCAGGGAGGGGGACCCCATTTTTTTGGAATTTTAAGGGTTAAAAACCCTTAAGAATCACCCCAAAAAATGACGTAGGGTCCCCCCTACCCAGCATTACCGACCCGGGCCAGCTATGGGGGCTTGTAGAACAGGGCGCAGGGGCCAGCGTTGGTGGCCCCTGGCCCTGCAGGCTACTAGCCCACATAGCCACTAAGTGGCCCGGGCCCTTCTGCCCCCCCGGCCATTGGGGAGGCAGGTAATGGGGGGCTGGGGGTTAATGGCAAGTCACCCGCTAGCCGCAGGTGACTTGCCAGATCCAGAGCCTTGTGAGCTGGTATAAGGGGTCTCATGGACCCCTTACCAGCTCACAAAGGGTTAACTGGTAAAAAAAAAAAACAACACACTTTAAGAAAAAGTATTTTATTAAAAAAAAAAAAAAAAGCTCCCAGGCATCTTCCTTCACCCCCCCCCCCCCATGTGCTGCATTGGAAGTATAGGGCGACCTCAGGTAAGCTTCTCCCAATGTATCCATTGCTTTATATGTCCCAAAGGGGGCTCTTATAGACTAGAGTTAGTTTTTGATAGATTTTAGAGACATATTATAGGATTAGTTGCTAGTGCTGTGGCTTAGCATCCCCTTTAACATCTCCTTTAATATCTCCCTTCAAAGTCAGAGCAGGGTTGTAAGGCCTGGGAGAATGTTTAGTCATCGAAGGGGCATCTGCTTGTGCTAGTCTAAGAAGTTCTTAAGGCTAACTAAAACTGTTACAGGTGGCTGAGAGCAATGGCCCATGACCAAAGAGAGTCTTCTCATACTCTAAAATATTTATTAGTTGGAGTGGAGTTTGAGGGACAAATCTGTAACCAGTAGCTAGAGGCATTACTCTAGGCAACAATATTAAACCTATCATAGATGATACAGTAACCATTTTTTGTTGCATTTAGTTCTTTGTTACATTAGATATAAACTACCAAAGGTTGAAAATACAAATGTTTGTTTTCTGGCGGCCTTTGCTACATCTGTACCCTCTGTAGCTATTCCCCTGCCAACTCATTCCCCTCGATTCAAAGAGCAAAAGTTAATTGATTTCGGATCGAGATTCGTAAGTTTGGGTGGGTGTTAGTCATTTTTTCCTGTTTTTTTGGCCATTTCCGACTCGCACGAGCCTACGTACGAATTCGTATATGCTCTTACGATCATCGGAAGTTCGTTCCTAAATTGTAGGATCAAAACGTAAAACTTAGGATCAAAACGTAAAACTTAGGATCAAAACGTAAAACTTAGGATCAAATCCTAAAACTTAGGATCACAACGTAAAACTTAGGATAATCGGATGTGTTTAGGTGTGATTCAGAGAGCAGTTTTCAAACCTCTAAATACGTTTTAAAAGAAAGCCACTGCCGACACCTTTTAGCAGTCGGATTGCTGTTCTTGAACAGGTTTTTTGGCTATGTGGAGGAGTCTGCGCGTCTTGAGCTCCAATGAACTGCATGTATCAGCATGGCCGAGGCCATAAATTGTATGGCAATGCATACCTGATTCATGTATGCCTTATAAAAGCATTTTAATGTGGACCTTAATTAGTCCTTTGCATGTAAACCTTTATTTTGCAATACATCCATATATTTGCGTTAATTAAAGAAACTTATGTCCTTTGTTATTTATTTTTACATTGATGTACTAGAATAATATTTTTAGATTGAATTTATTGGTGTAGTTGTTTACCTTTGCTTTGTTTAATTATTTTAGCTCATCTTTGGTCAGATGCATCACACTTACTGAGGAGAGGAGAGCGGGATAAAGTGCAGGATGTGGGTTACTGCTGTATTTTGCACAGACACAGCAGAGCTGGGGGCACGGAAAGGTCAGAAATCAAAGAATGCAGAGCAACACAGTCACAAGGCCCTTTCTGTTTGCAGGCTGCCCGATAATACCTGACCCGCCATCTTGGCTGTTTCTAGACTCATAACATGCAGAAGTTGCTGGGTGTTTTTTTATATTTGAGAGCAATCTGTATGGAGAGGGTGTGGGTAACCACAATTTTAAGTTGTACCATTTGAAGCCAAAATATTAAAATTAAATCCTCAAGTAAAAATGCAAGTTAACTAAAAATTAAACAAAGTAAGATTTACTTATGCAAATGCATTCATTAATGGTTGGTTACTACAAAATGAATGAAATAAAGAAAAATAAAAGACCAAATATTTAGAATGCACTTTAATGAGGTAAGTTTGTAGTGCGCAGCCGCAAGATCAGAAGGATTTACGTCCAGACAAAAAAGGAAAAAGGGCAAAACCAATGTTGCAACCTGAGAAATGAAACGGAAAATTCAGGATGGAAACTGACATAGGTCTGATTTGCGAACTGCCATACAAACGGACGTAAATTTTAGGATAGAAACGTATTAGCTTATAGAATCACTCGCAAGTTCATACGAACGCACGAGCGTACGGGAAAAATAGGATGATCGGCACCAAAATCAAAGCTGTTACATGTTTCTTTGAATCGACCCCATTGTCTGTATTATCAGGGCTATATTGCAGTCTGACAAATTAAAGAAGAAAGCCAGTAGGGGGGCAATATTTCTATTTTATACATTTGAGAAGTATGGTTAAAGAGTACTTCCACTCAAAATTAATCTCCCCACCCTGTCACCCTCTCCCAGCACTGAGGCAGGGCGGGGGGGAGGGGTTATAGTGAAAAAGAAACCCTAACTTGCCTGTGGTCCAGCACCGCTCTCATGATTCATGGTTGTGTGCCTATGCATTTGTGCCAAGTCGCATGTGGGCTTCCTCCTAGTTTATGGTCGCCAAAATTTAAAGCACATTGTTTAAGGCAGAAATTTGCGCACAAGCATGCAAGCATCCGCAAGCGCAAATTTGGCACCCCAAACTGGCTTCTACAACTGATCTATAGGGCATTTAGAAGGCAGAAACGCACATGCAAATGTGTCAATTTCCAGAGTGAGTTTCCTCCAGCAAAAAGCTGGAGTAAACTGCTGACTTCTCTGACTAACAGGCTTATTTCATTCCTTAAAAACATGTCGGCAGCATCCGGCATGTTTTTTAGCAATGAAAGTGTCAGCCGCAAGTTTATTTTAGTAATTTTTTCCTTTTTTGGGGTTTTGGTGAGGGAAAAAATGGTTAAAAGTTGTCCAAGTTGGAAAATCTCAAAATGTTTAATGATAAAAACACCAAAAAGGTGGACATTGGGTCCCAAAAATTAGTAATTAAAAAAAAAATTTGTAGCACAATTATCAATTAGCAATAATACGCAAAACATGCAAGGGAGGGGTAAAGAAAACAGCTGGGACTAAACATTTAGAAAAACAACACCGGAGGTAACCTGGAATCAGGATATCCCCAATAAAACACGGCGGAGAAATAAGCACCTATAAATAAACAACAACTAAATATTTCTCCGGTTTCTTTACTGTTTCTCATATGCGATTTTGTCTCTTCAGCTTCTGTGTTTTAGGCGAATTTCTATTCTTTATTTTGGAGTGTATTCCCTGTCACCTGAGTCACCTGAGTCACCTGACAGGCTGACTGAAGTCACCTGACAGGCTGACTGAAGTCACCTGACTGAATACACTCCAACACCTACAACAGTAAAGAAAGGGGAGAAATATTGGGACCAGTTAAAGTCTTAGCCAATCAAATGCACATGTGGCAGGGCCGTTTGCGCTTCAAAAATTTTGAGCTCGTAGCGAGCGCATGCCATTTTGTGTGGTGCGCACGAAGCCATGAATCAGTCATCTAGGTGCATGCAGAATCATTTGCGCCAGGTTTTAGTTTTTTGCGTATTGACCCTTTTGTGTCTTTCTCTGGAGCCGGGAAGGGGGTTTTGTGGACTGCGGGCAGGTGCCCTCCATTCATCTTTACTAAGCCCTCTGATGCCAGGGTGGGTCAGTAAATATTAATGGAGTGTGGCCTGCCAGACAATCAGCATGCTCCATGGGATGATCTTAGTGGTGAGTTTATAATCCGGGGAGATTGGGATGCCCAGATTGAGAGGAACAATCATCAGTATAGTGAAAATCCTGGTGATTGTTTCTCTTTAAGTATGAACATTTCTTGCCCTTCACTCGGCAGATGTTAAAAACATCAGTAGAAGTGTTTACATGGGTCTTCTTAAAGCGTTGATCATTAAACTATCACTTTGAGCTTGCGATTACAGGTGACTTATCTCTCGCAAATGAATTCGCTGTGACAGTGCCTGATAAATGTTATAGACAGAAATTTAATTAGGTGAGACCTGGGAATCAGCATATCCTTTTGTTTTCTCCTTACAACACATTTTGCTGTGTCTGTAATCATGGAACCAGTAGCTCATAACAAGTAACATTTTCCGCAGGTCGCCTTATTTCTTTCCCCAGGGCGAACTGTGCTAAGCAAAAATGCATTTTAAATAGGACTAGTGGAAAGTAATATGAAAGTGATATGGATTTGAAGCTAATTTGTCAGGTGTAAAGCATCATGCACACATCACAGCGCTTTAAACTTTGAAAACAGCTTTCACTGAATTCTATTATTTTACAAAATCATTCTTTAATAAGATGCTTTATTTTTTTGCATAAATATCCTCTTTGGGTTTTATTTACAGGCTTCATTTTTTTGCCAGTAGAGTTCCTGAATTTGGTAGGCCTCTTATTGGGCACCTGCCACATGAAAAGGGATTGTAGATCCAACGGAAGTCCTTGTCTGTCTTGTGTGCCTCTCCTTATTTTCCAGCAAGGTAGATGCTGTAGCAAAGCTTCAAAGTTTGCTTAAGATGTCCTAAGCCAGCCCCTGAGTTCACGCCTACTTGAAACCAAAGAGGACTAGGCCTTAGAAATCCTTAAACAGAGTTGTCATGCTTGTAATCATAAAAATAAATAATATAATAAGCTATGCTCAGATTTTGATATGACCCAATAATATCCAGACCTGGGAAATAAAACTGTGCTGCCTCAGCTCACCTGGAGGAGCTGGGCCAGATTAGGTGTGGTGGAGGCCCCTGGGCACAAAATCTGTTGGAGTCCAGCCAAGTAAGTGGTCGATGGTTGCCTGGCACTTACTGGAACATCAGATTGAGTCCCTTGTGCCACCCTTGTGCGGGTGTGTGCTGCTCGGGAACTCCTGCTTTGCAATTCTGGGGGGGGGGGGGATAGTGTAGTTGCCCAGCTGGTCCAGCAGAAAACAGTTCCCTACATTGATCTGCCAGGGGCTGTGCTTGGTGGCTTACGTGCAGTAAGTGGCCCCTGATTGACAGCTCTGCACGCACCCATCACTGTAGCGTTGCTGACGGCGGCTTTGCTGCTCTAGACTCGCTGTCTTGCCCTGTGGTGGTTTTGGCTGCAAAAACACTGCTGCCATTAGCTTTGTTGTTGGCCCCACGGCCCGTCAGACCAAAAACTGAAAAGCCTCCTGGACCAGACCTTAACCCAAAGGTTGATGGAAGCCCCCCTTGCACTGCAAGTGGTGGAGGCATGTGGCCCTTGCGCCCCCCTCATAATCCAGCCCTGTGGAGGAGAGAAGATGTTGATAACGATGGCCACGTTGATAACGATGGGCACGTTACACAATGGGGGGCCCAATCTGATGATTTGTGTTCATTGCTTCTTCCACTCCAAGGTCTCTGGATCTAATAATCCTAGATTTTCAGTTGTTTTTCAGAATTTCCCTGTACATTCCTGCTATGTGATTTGATTTGATTTTTGTTCAAAAACAGGAAAGGGGCTACATTTGTGGTTAGTGTTGGTTCTTTAGATTTTTCCTAAATTTAAAATGCTGTATCTAAGTTGGATCATAAATAGCAGGGATGCTGTTTGATAGCTCCAAAAAATATGAGGCAAATTCCGGAAGGATATGTGTCCTGTCCTGTTTATTATATAGTATGTGCCACAATATTATATAAAAATATTCATTTCTTTATTTATTCCTTATGAGCATCTTTTACTAATCAGAGTCTATTTTGTTCCTTTGGAGCATCATGGTTGTTGAGCACTGCCTCGGAAGTCTGCTTGCGCAAGTGGGTTAGGTACAGTAGCCCTATAAAACTGGTGCATAGTTTGTATGGTAAGATGTGACATTTTGTATGTCTGTACTTAACAATATTAGTTATTTATCCCTACAATAACAATAAGTACTACTTGTTGGTAGGAGGTTCATTGCAATGAATGGAGAGAGCCCATGACTTATTCAATTAGACCCGGGACAGCGCGGGTTGCGTGGTATGTGGCGCCGATTGCCAGACTCGGATTGATCAGCTATGTGGGTAAATACCCTTATTTTTCCTTTGTCTTGGGGCAAGCCATGTTGTTACCTTTTGGCTCTTAGTGGGGTTTCCCTGCAGTGTGTAGGATGGTGCCTTAAGTGGACCAAAATTGTACTTAGGCCCTTATTCATCAAGCGATAGCGCCAGGTAGTGTCTGACGAGCGCCAGGTAGCGGCAGCTAACGGCGACTACCGACTCAAGTACGCCCGGCGGCGGTCACAATGACGCATTTATCAAGCTAAATGAGGCTAGCGCCGGCGAGAGCGACGGCTAGCGCGGCATTCATCATGAAGCCGGCTGGCCCGAACAGCGCCGCTGCAAATTCCTTCACAGCGACACGTATTACCTGGCGCTACCTGCCGCTCTCCCATACATTTCAATGGCAGACGCTGCAATGATTGTTTTTAGTGGTTTTTGGGGTTTTTTCTTTGGTACAAAATTCAACACATGTTTATATTGATATGTTTTATTAATCTGGCTGGTTATTTTTATGTATTTGAAGTTTTTATTATTTTTCACAATGTAATGTTGTGAGTGACATGGGAATTGCATCTCCTCCACCCAAACTCATTGGCATCAAAATCGCTTGTTTTCCACACAAACGGGGCTTGTAAAGCTATTTTGTAGCCTGTCAGGTTGGGCGGTCACGTTCGCTCTTCGAAATTGTCAGCGCCCAAGCTATTCGGCAGCCCTGTCCTTGATGAATCTGTGTTGGTCAGTGTTTGTGCAGTCGCTGTTTTAATTCGCTATGTGGCGGCGCGAGCGTCGCTGTGCCTCGCTGCGCTGCGTTGTGCGGCGCTGTGCTGTTCATACATGTGCCCTTCTGCCATTTGCAAGGAATTCACTTCCAGCGACCCCAGTCGTTGTTAATGAATACACTGTAGTTGTGAGCGTGCCTGGCCACATATTGCAGGATTAACATTCAGTCGTACCAGCTCATAACAACCCGTTATGCATTCTCATGTGTGCCACATTTTCAGGTAGTTGTCTACTTTGATTGTGTGATGTCTTTTTGAATGAATCAGATTTGTATATTTAAGGCCCACGGTGTATGCTTTAGAACGACCTATGCATTACAGTATGTAGAATCCCCTGCTAAATCAAGCTAATAATTCGTGGCGCCTTTTGCCCTAGCTTGTTTAGCAGCGTCATTTTAATGTATTTCCGCCACTTAGCGTGTACATAGCTGATATTAGCTTGTCCCTGTTGCGCGCATGTTTGCTTTTGAATTTGGAAGCACAGTTGCTTGCGTCATATCCGGTTCCGGGATCCTCCTTTGCGTTTCAACGCCACCTTAAGGTAAAACTGTCTAGCGCTTATGCCAATAGCTTGTTTTGCAGCGTCATTTTAATGTATTTCCGCCACTTAGCTTGCACATAGCTGATATTAGCTTGGCCCTGTTGCGCGCATGTTTGTGTTTGAATTTTGAAGCACAGTTGCTAGCGTCATATCCGGTTCCGGGATCCTCCTTTGCGTTTCAACGCCACCTTAAGGTAAAA
Source organism: Gastrophryne carolinensis (assembly GCA_027917425.1). NCBI lineage: Eukaryota > Metazoa > Chordata > Amphibia > Anura > Microhylidae > Gastrophryne > Gastrophryne carolinensis. Next base: position 360,529,030 of record CM051234.1, read on the forward strand.
CTGTCTAGCGCTTATGCCACTAGCTTGTTTTCAAGCGTCATTTTAGTTTTTCCGCCACTTAGCTTGCACATAGCTGCGAATAGCTTGTTGCTGGTGCGCGGAGCGTTTTTTTTTTTTAAACTTTTTCCCAATGTCGCTTGGGTCATTTCCGGTTCCTGTTTCCTCCTTAGCGTTTCCAATATGATGCCCAGAAGGAGAGTCATGCGCCTCCCCAGCTCCTCCTCAGACTCCAACCCCACCACCCCTCCCCCACCTCCCCAACCTACCTCACCTTCCTCAAGCACCACCCCTCCCACCCCTTCCCCTCCTGGGCCTAGTAAGCCCAAGCGCACCCGGGTGGATAGTAGAGTCAATGGCCAGGTGGTAAAAGTGAGTATTTTTTGGTTTGTCTTTTTAGCTTAAAAGTTTCAGAACACACAGGGGGGATTGGTTATGACAAATTTTGCTTTTAATAACACATTTGAGCAATCCCCGTGGGGCATCCCCATTGTGGATGTCCTGCTTGGATGCCCCCCCTGGAGGGCCCTAAATATTACCTCAGTCCCGTCCCATCTGTGCATGCGTTAGCTGCGGATGCCTATTGCGCTTACCTCTAGCAGGGTGTACCCCTGCGCCAGACATATTGTAATTTTGGGTGCAGGCGCACTCCCTGTTAGAGTCAAACGCCACATGCCTACTTTGCCGTGCAGACCCAGCTGAGCTGGTATGCACGTCCCAACGGCCTTGTATGCGCATACCACAGCGGCGCCGAGCCCTGTGTTTTGCTGGGGGAGTGACGTGGGAGTGTCCTCAGTGGTGTATTTGTGGCCTTCCAAGGGGGTTGCAGACAGCGGACCACCCACAATTGGTGTGGCCCACCAAAGTGCACACAAACCCAGAATAGTCATAATCCTGGGTGTGGGTCCACTTTGATGTGGTCTATGTATAACTGTTTATGACTGTTTTCTGATGTCATGTATTTATTTTATTTTGTTTGTTCTTTTTTCATAGGACTTCTGCCTGGCGGAATATGACTATGCCCGTGGAGGCAAAAAACGCATAGCCATGGAGGTGAAGGCCACAGTGTCCCGGCGCTTCCAGACCGAGCTCACCATCCGCTCAATACAACAAAAGTGGTCCGATTTCAAGCGCCGGGACCCTGAAGGCGTGTACCGCCTATATGATGCCTACGCATCAGGTAAGTTAAAGCTTATGTTATGTTTAGCCTTTGTGCAGAATCATCTGCTAAGCTCTGTCCATTTGTGCTCTTTAGATTAATTCTTTTCTTTCACCCCCTCCACACAGATAAGCGTCCTCCCCTGGGGAAACGTGGGAAGGGATTCCTCCCCCGAACCAGGCAGGCGGACTCGGGGGAGTCATCCTATTTAGAGGACCCAGGGGAGGAAGGGGATGACGCCCCAGAGGAGTGTGCTGCTGGGGGGCTGGCTGGATCAAGCCTCAGCTCCTCACACTCTGAGTGTGAGGAATCTCACCAGGCAAGGGGCCACTCTCAAGCAGGGAGTGAGAGGGAGGAGGGTGGCCCTTTGCCTGGTGGATCTTCCGACCAGAGTGTGAGGAGCCGAGGCTCCCCGCCTCCTCCTCAGAGCCCTCCCTGGGCTTCAAGTGGCGCTTCATCCCCTGGTGAGTGTACATTTTTTAATTGTTAGTCTGTGACAGGTTTCATCTTGCAATGTGTCCTTAGCCCTTGCCATTCCTCTCTAATTTGCAGGGCATCATATAGGCGGCACCTCCATGGCATTTTGGCGTAGGATTCTCCACGGGCATAGTCATGGTAAGTGTTTTTGGTTAGCCATCACATTCCCAATGTTATTACATTCATTCAAGTGTACCCACAAACATTGATGGTGCTCGGTTTCTGGAAGCTTCCAGGACCAATCACATCCCTCACCCAGGGCCCCCCCCACCCAAAAAAAACCACAAAACTCCTTACCTCTTTGGGGGTTGGCAAAGCCACCGTCCAAGCCTCCTGTGTGACACTGTAGATGTGTGTGCGCCTGCGCTCTTTTTCCAAATGGCCTGCGCGTCCGCACACACTCGAGGAGTGATGTGTGGAAGGCAGCGGCCGCGGAGTACGTTGGCTCATGCAAATTGTGTGGCTCGGCCAAAGTGGACCCAAACCCAGATTAGCAGCAATCCTGTGTATAGGCCCACTTGTAACAGACACATGTTTCCTGGTCCATTGTCACAGCTGGTTTGATAAGGTACCCTAACCTCACAAACCCCACTACAGTGCTAGCCAACTGTCAACCACCCCTATGTTTCTGCCAACACCATGATGGGTGTTCGCATTTCTTTTCTTGGGTTAAGTTGTTCCCGCTCCAACATGTGGGCCACTATTAACATTAGCCAAACAACTGCAAAAGATTCCTTTACATAGCACTGTCTATGTTATTTGCACATTCTCTTTAGGGATACATGTGTGAAGCCTTCCAAATTGACATTAACTCATGGTCCAGGAAATATGCTAATTTAGGTCAACCTGTATGTAACCATGCAAGCCTTTGCATTTTCAGACTCAATAACCAGATGGATGTCAAATAGTCATGTGTCATTTGCCCACTAATTGTGTTTTTGTCTTTTGCTTTATGTTGACAGATGTTGCGACGCAGACGGAGCCAGAGACCCTCCTCCCCACCCCAGCTCCAGGGACGGCCAGCAGCATGGGCCCCCGCCACAGCTGCGATGGTGAGTACATCCCACTTCATATGCCTAAAGACTTGTGAAACCTATGTCTTCTAGTCACATCTGCAGCCAATTAAAATTTACCTATGTGTTAATTTCACACACATCTCGATTCAATGTGTTTGCACAATAATCCAACATGCCTGTTTGCATGCTTGATTGTTGGCTCACATCCTTCATTAGGCCACATAGAGACTATTTTTGCGTTAGACACAACCAAATGGGCCCTATTAGGTCTGGACCTGTAACATTATAGGGTAAACTCGTGGACTCGTTCGGACTTAGGCCCTGATGTTTGGCTGTTACTAAACACAAAAATGGACACACAGGGAATTATACCTTCTTTGCTTCCCAAGAGTTACACTGGAACAACAACCAGGATTTTGACTTTCCTGGGTGTTGTTCCACTACGGTGGGGCACCCCTGATCGTCACCGCTGTGTGACAACCCCCTGAACTCACTTTGACTCCAACAAACGTACAAGCCATTGCAAATTGCCTCCTCCTCCGCCTCCCCCGCGCCCCTTTTTACGGGCGCGTGCCTGCGCCGGCAATTCACAGACGGCCGGCGCAGGCACGCACACGTCTAGAGGGGCACCAGGGAGGGCCCAGCGGCACTGCCACACAGAAACTGAGGTAGGTATTTTGGGGTTTGGGGGGGGTTTCACACCCAGGGACATCCCGATCTTGGATGTCCCGCGGGGAGGGAGGTGATCGGGCAGGGAATCTGATAGATTCCCGGGCCGATCACCCGTGGGTGTTGGTACACTTTAAGCGAAAATGTATGCTTGGGATGTGTTGTTCACATTCCTGCCAGTCAATAGTACTCATATAATGTTAACCAATAAGCACACAGTGGTCAACAATGTTAATGTGAGTGTCACCTAATTGGACACACTGACATTACATTGCTACATCTGTGTCTGTTGAGGTCACAGCCAATTTATTAATAAATTGTTGTTTCTACATTTCTACAGCTTGTGAAAACCAGCATCGCAGACTGTGGCGGGAGATCCGGCTCCTGAAGCTGATGCTGCTGGCCAGGAAGAGGCGCCGACGGCGTCGTTAGGGTGGGGGGAAGGCTGGGCTCTTGATGGCCGTTGTTGGCCAAGGTTGGCCGTGTTGGCCATGTTTTTGAATAAACATTTTTTGATTAACATCATTACAGTGTGTTGCATTGCAAAGCATAGTTTAACTGTCTCCGAAACCATTTGTGGGTCAATGTAGCCATACCTTTGGAGCCATTTCAGGTGTTAACCATAGTAAGCTATGGTCTCCAATGTGTGGGCTAAATTGACCAATACATTGACATATGTAGATCCAGATACTCATCCCTGACTGTGTTATTAGCGAGGTCTTAGGAAACACACAATTTAGAGGTGGGTGAAGCAAATATATTTACAAAACCAAAAATATACAAAATTAATATTCTTGGCTGGGTGGCCGGGGAGGTTGGGAGTCATTGCTAGGGGCGGTGTTGGGGGACAACAGTGCAGTAAAAAATATAGACTGTTGTTGTATGAGCTGTTGTAGCAACAACAAAGTTTGGTCCTGCCGCTGGAGACATTCTGCCTGGCGCTGTATTGCTTCTTCCTGGCGCTGTACAGATTGCTCAATTACATTTGCCAGCCGACCAAGTTCCTGGTTCTGGAGTTGGTTTTGGAGCAACTGGTCCATCTGGCGCTGCAGGGCCTCATTTTGTTGCTGACACATCAGCACCTGATTTTCCAACGCCGCAATGCGCTCATTAGTTCCATCACGCGGCTGTTGGCGACTGTAGTCCTCCAGCATCCGGACCCCTAGCTCGTAGAAATCGGCACTGGTTGGTGCCACACCTCCTCTTGCAGTGGTTTGAGGCTAAACAAATAGTAAACCACATTTTAGTCAAACAGAACCAATGCAGTTATGCCCCTCAAAATAATTCCCATAAACAGTCACTATACAACTTACCCTTGTCTGAGCCTCGGAAGCTTGGCCACATGGGACTTGGGAAGAGGTCCCAGCTTGGGGTTCTGGTTCCGCCTCCTGCCAAAACAACAATGAAAGGAAATGTGACATGTTGCTTCTTCCACTACCCACGAAGATGCCAATGTGGTTCTAGGTCGTCTACATCAGCCATGTTACCTGCGTGTCCTCCGGCACAGGTAGGCTCGAGGTTTCGCTGCCAGAGAGTGGCAATTCAACATCCGAGATGTCCGGCAAGTTGGCATATGCTAAACAGGAAAATCAGGTTAGTAGGTCTGTGGGCCAAACTCTAATGTAACCTGGTTAGGCTATCGAGGCCATACCTCTAAAAAGTGCAAAAATACACACTAGACCAAAGGTATCTGTTAAACTCAGATTGTTAACATGTATGTTACAGGACTAAGACGCACTAATTTTTGCTAATCACATCAGAAACATTGCTTAAATTACACATACCCGCAATCTCCCAGATGTCTGGAGTGGGGTCCTCACTCGAGCTTGGACCTTGAAAATACATGTGGACACACAAGTTGCCAGAAGCAAGTGCCACAAAAGTAGAGCCAAAATACAGACTAGAGCAAGGCAAAACCACTTACCCTCATCTCTGGCAGCCGGAACTTGAGGGGCCCTTTCTGGACAGCCACTTCCGATATTCGGGTCAACTAAAAAAAACAAGGAATGTCTCTAAATAATCAGCAAACTACTACGGGGAATGTTTGGCTAAAAAGATGTCCGCCAAAATACATTGCTATCACTCCAATAACTAATAGACTGACCCTGGGGAGGCAACAAGCACTCCCAAGAGGCATCTTCAAGTTTAACAAGCAAACATGTAGCTTAGTAGACTAACCAAAATGAACCAATGTAACATAAACAGCATAAAGGATACATTATGTATTGCTCTACACACCAACAGGGTCCTGTTGACCGGCAACATCGGAAGTGGGGTCCAAAGATGAACCAGTCACTTGGCCTACCAAGAAAAAAGAGGAATGAGACACATGCACTTGGGTAAAAGTGGATCAAGCAAGGTGAACACATGCACTTACCGACATCCAAAGAGTAGGTGGGATCCGGAGGAGATGCTGGGGCCAAGGGCATGGGAGCTAGGCAAAAATAAACCCAACATTGAGCCATAGTTAATGTGCGTGCCAAAATACAACATGCATTAAGGTGTGTGAGCAGCTCTTTCACTAATATTCACTAATCAAGGCCAGTGTGGCTCCCACATTGATATGCCAATATATGGCTACACATCTCTGGCGTCCAACATATCTACACATGTTAGGGCCTTGTTAGTTAGTTGCTGTGAGTGTTACAGTGGGCGTGCAATTAGGCCGCAGGCACATATTATTAATACTCAACAGGGCAAAACTTGATTGTTTGAGCTGCTCCCACACCCATTTGTTCACAAAACAACCAGCAACCACATTAGGGGTAAATACCTTCAATGGCAGACTGGGGTAGCCTTGAGGTTGCTGGAAGGGCAGGAGCTTGGGTGTCCTGAGGCACATCCCGGACAGCAGCATGTGCACCTATGCATAAAGCAACAGACAGAAAAGTTACAAATGTTTGAGCTCTAATGTAATACTTCACAGGTCCTACTGTTAGTTGGTCAGAATGTAAAAATGCAAATCACATACATTAACATTAGGTTAGTATAAAAGCCAGAAAATATGTACCTTCAGTCCAACCGGTGGTGTCATCCCCAGGATCCACACCCTGCAGCCGAGCCAGTGGGATTTTGGCCTTCAGCATCTCCTCATACGGCCTGTAGGTACTCTTTGGAGCCTGGATGAACCCACTGTCCACATCAAGATCGTGATTCATCTTTTTCATAAGGGCCCCTCGCAAAGTGTAGAAGCGTTTCCTGCAGGATGGCCCACTACGTGGGTGTTGAGCTGTGCTACTAAGCTCCACACCAATGGCATCCCACAGTTTGCTTCTTTCTTGTTTGCCTATGGACTTGCTTTGGGAGCCAAATATCAGCTCCCATTTAGCAAGTGTAAGGCGCACAAGATGATTATTCTCAGCCAAATTAAATTCAGGCTCCCTCTTGGCACCTGGGCGCTTAGCCTGGGGTGCTGCCCCACCTTCAGGCTGTGCCCTTTTCCGTAAGGGAGGTCTGCGCACAGCACCCACCAAACTCCTACTCGGGCCTGCTGTGGCCGGCAGATGTCCTGAATTTGGCTCCATCCTGTAGCTGCACACACACACAAATACACACCCAACAAGCACGCATGCAGACTACAGAATGGCATCGCAATCTCTTAGGCTTGGCCAGGTTTTATGTGCTCTAACAGCCAATCCAAAAGCAGCCCACTTAATTGATTCACACATACAGCCCAGTTCCTTCTAGGCACACCTCCACTGCACTGACAGAAGCATGTGTGTTAGCCAATTAACTCATTACAGACCTCATTAACCAAACAACACACACCCAAATCCAACAATGGACTGATGTATCTCAAACCCTTGTGACATGTGGTTAGCCTAACGGCTATTTAAAAAAACAGCAGCTTCCCTTTCATTGGTCCACCCCTGATTTTTGGGCCATGTCCGTTAATGCACGCAAGTTACGGCTCAAGTACGCTAGTAGCGCTACTAGCGTGCGCGTGCGCACTCTGTTTTACGCACACCTGGGTCGGCTAATTGGCGCCCGGAAATAGCAGAGCGACGCAAAAGGCGGCAAAGCGGACCTGTCACTTTTGAAAATGAAGTATAAAAGGAAGGAATTTTCTAGCTTCTGCTATTCTTACACTGTGGCAAAGGCTGTGGTGTGGTGCTGTGCTCGCTTCCCTTAGCTCATTTGAGCCTCTGTCTGGTTTCTGTCCTCACTCTCTGTGGCTTGTTGGGTGATTTCTGACATCAGTGCTGTTTCTTTAGGAGCTTGGTTTTGGTGGCATCTGCAAATATTGTGTAGCATACAGCAAGTGAGGCTTGATTTTGGGGCCTTTTGTGGGCTGTGCAGCAACTCCCCTCTTGGTTGTGCCTAACTTAGAAAGCTGGTTTTCAGCAGGCTGGTGGTTTGGACCACTATAGTTCTGGTTTTGTGGTGAGCTGCATTGTAGCGGGTGTGTGTGGAGTGTGATTGTTTGTGTGTGTGTTGTGTGTTAGTGGTTTTTTTTGTTTATTTTTGTTTTTGTATATATCTTTAGTGTGTGTGATGGATAAGAGGGTGATGTATGGTGTCTGGGTGGATGGATGTATGTGTATGCTGAAAGAGCAGGAGGAAAGGGAGCGGGGTGTTGTGAGGCTTAGGGCACCCCGCTCCTTTGCAATCCGCCTTTCAGTATGGGACTTAAGTGACGAGCAGATCAGGAGCCGCTTCCGTCTGAATCGTGCTGCACTACAGTCCCTATATGATCAGATTAAGACCAAAATCGAGCCATCCACCAAACGCACTCATTCCATTCCAGGCATAGTATGCCTGTGTGCCACTCTCAATATTTTGGCACGAGGGACCTTCCAGGCAACCTCAGCCCTCCTCAGCGGGATAAGCCAGGCTACTATGAGCCGCATACTAATCCAGGTAGTTCTGGCAATTTGTGATTTAATCCCAATTTACATCAGGTTTCCTGAGGATGAGGAAGAGGTTGCCAAAATAAAACATGCTTTCTATCTGATGGGAGGGATCCCGAATGTGCTAGGGTGCGTTGATGGTACACATATCCCTTTCCGCCCTCCCCGTGCACAGGAGCTGTCCTACAGAAACCGGAAGCAATTCCATTCCATTAATGTGATGGTTGTCTGTGACCCAGACATGAGGCTGCGGGCGGTGAGATCGGGGTTTCCCGGCTCATGCCACGATTCTTACGTCTTGCAGCGGACAGTCCTGTGCCGGAAGTTTGATAACAACGAAATGCCAGCTGGCTGGCTACTGGGTAATAAATTAACCATGTCAATGTATTTTGCAAATATGTGGCCTAGTAAGCCAATTTTAACCAAACTACCACCAAAAAACATGTACTAGTACTAATTGCTGTCTCTCTCCTTGTGTTTTTTCTACAGCGGACAAGGGATATGGGCAGAGAACGTGGGTCATGACTCCGGTCAGGAACCCACGGACCTCTGCCCATGAACGCTACAATGCAGCGCATCGCAAGACCAGAAGCATTGTGGAAAGAACCATCGGTCTGCTGAAAGCACGCTTTCTCTGTTTGGCACGGCCAGGAGGAGAGATGCTGTACAGCCCACAGAAGGTCTCCAAAATCATCCTTGCCTGCTGTGTGTTACACAATATCTGTATATCCCACCGAATCCAAGCCCCCGAGGAGACAGCACTGGTGCCAGAAATCCCCAACATGCCCGCAGCAAGAAGTGAGGACACCCAGACTGGCGATGAGCTAAGGGAAAGGATGATCACTTCTTTTTTTGCGGTAAACTAACTAACCTTCACTCTAATGCAAGTACTGCACTACTGGCTAAATGTATTAGAACTAACATCAAAAAGAGCCCAAAAACACACTAAGGGGGGTGTAAGATGACCCAAAGCACTCTAAGGGGGGTGTAAGATGACCCAAACCACTCTAAGGGGGGTGTTAAGATGACCCAAACCACTCTAAGGGGGGTGTAAGATGACCCAAACCACTCTAAGGGGGGTGTAAGATGACCAAAACCACTCTAAGGGGGGTGTAAGATGACCAAAACCACTCTAAGGGGGGTGTTAAGATGACCAAAACCACTCTAAGGGGGGTGTTAAGATGACCAAAACCACTCTAAGGGGGGTGTTAAGATGACCCAAACCACTCTAAGGGGGGTGTTAAGATGACCCAAACCACTCTAAGGGGGGTGTAAGATGACCCAAACCACTCTAAGGGGGGTGTTAAGATGACCCAAACCACTCTAAGGGGGGTGTTAAGATGACCCAAACCACTCTAAGGGGGGTGTAAGATGACCCAAACCACTCTAAGGGGGGTGTTAAGATGACCAAAACCACTCTAAGGGGGGTGTTAAGATGACCAAAACCACTCTAAGGGGGGTGTTAAGATGACCAAAACCACTCTAAGGGGGGTGTTAAGATGACCCAAACCACTCTAAGGGGGGTGTTAAGATGACCCAAACCACTCTAAGGGGGGTGTAAGATGACCCAAACCACTCTAAGGGGGGTGTTAAGATGACCAAAACCACTCTAAGGGGGGTGTAAGATGACCCAAACCACTCTAAGGGGGGTGTAAGATGACCCAAACCACTCTAAGGGGGGTGTTAAGATGACCAAAACCACTCTAAGGGGGGTGTTAAGATGACCCAAACCACTCTAAGGGGGGTGTAAGATGACCAAAACCACTCTAAGGGGGGTGTTAAGATGACCCAAACCACTCTAAGGGGGGTGTAAGATGACCCAAACCACTCTAAGGGGGGGTGTAAGACGCCAATGTTGGTTATCAAGTAATGCATTTTTGTATTTGCTACAACTATACTACTTTAAAGATCTATACTAACTGCACTTTTCTTATTTTTTCAGGCACAAACACAGGCACCGTGATCAATATTTAGGACTTTCCCAACTTTATTTGACTTTACTTTGCTTTTTCCTTTCTGTTTGAATTTTACTTTACCATTTCTCTTGTGTTCATTTTTAAATTTATGTAGATTTGAATAAAAAAATCTACTATATATAGATACATGTGGCTATGTGTTTAATTCTGGTGAAAGTTTCCTTGGCATTCTACTTCCTATTGTAATTTTCTTTTTCTTTCTGATTTATGTTTTTATTTCCCTTTTCCATTTTCCTTTTAGTTCTCTGTTCTGTTTTTTATTTCTTTTTCTATTTTCCTTTCTCATTTCTGTTTTTCTTTTCTTTTTCTATTTTCCTTTCTCATTTCTGTTTTTCTTTTCTTTTTCTATTTTCCTTTCTCATTTCTGTTTTTCTTTTCTCTATTTTCCTTTCTCATTTCTGTTTTTCTTTTCTTTTTCTATTTTCCTTTCTCATTTCTGTTTTTCTTTTTTCTATTTTCCTTTCTCATTTCTGTTTTTCTTTTCTTTTTCTATTTTCCTTTCTCATTTCTGTATTTCTTTTTTCTATTTTCCTTTCTCATTTCTGTTTTTCTTTTCTTTTTCTATTTTCCTTTCTCATTTCTGTATTTCTTTTCTTTTTTCTATTTTCCTTTCTCATTTCTGTTTTTCTTTTCTTTTTCTATTTTCCTTTCTCATTTCTGTTTTTCTTTTCTTTTTCTATTTTCCATTTCTTTCTCTGTTCTGTTTTTATTTTCATTTTCTTTCTCATTGGTGGTTTAATTGTATTTCCTTTTTATTTAAAAAAAAAAAAAAAAAAAAAAAATGTGGCTATGTGTTTAATTATGTTTTATTTTGCATTTATATTCTAATATCTGGTTGAATTTAATTTCCTTTTCAACACAAAATAAAAACTCTTTAATTTTTTAACAAATGTGGCAATGTGTTTTATTCAGAAGGTACTGGATGGCCAGGACACAGCAAAGCTAACAGGCGCTGTGTAGAATAGCGTGGTCACACTGACTGACAGCGCCTACAAAGCTGAGGGCCAACATCCCATTCAGCAATGTAGGCATGGTTCGCAACAACGCCAGGTAGCGACTGAGGAGGCCTGCTATAGCGAATCGCTACCGCCCGCGGATGACGCTAGCGGCGCTCATAGCGCCATACTTCAGTCGCTCATCTGTCGCTACCTGGCGCTATTGATGAATCGGCCTCCCAGTCTATATATGACACTAGGTAAATACCCATGTTGGAGCATCACGATTTGGTATGCCCTGCTGTTTAAAACCCTGCCGCTCACCTATTATACTAACCTCGTCAATGCATGCCTCTGCATATGTGAGTGGCTGTGCCAGCCATATCGATATGGCTAGCACATCCTGGCACAGTCATAGAGGGGTGCAAGGGGTGCCTCTTCCGATCTTCAAACCAGCTATGCTCCCATTCTGATCATTTGTATGCATGGCCAAAAAACTGATTGTAGGAGAACTGCGTCCTCACTGTGGGATTGTAAAATATGTTTAACAGGCGACTGGTAGTGTTTCACACAACAGGCAACCCCAAATGGTCCACTTTAAACTGCAGAGCATTGCTGGAAAGTATGTGGTTAGACTGACCCCTGGTTTCAGCATTTTGCTTGTTGTCCTTCGTAGCTCAAGAAACTGACATACACCCCTATGTGATGCTTATATCACTTGTTTGAGCCATGGAGATTGAAGAACCAAATTCAAGAGATGAACAGCATGCTCACCTGCAGTGCGCTGCAGTTTAGCCTCCTGCTTTTATGTAGAGACTTGGCATCTCCACTTTATTACCTGTTTTATGGCATTGGGATGAGGGGAAAGGAGGGCAGTATTTTTTATGTTTGTGCCTCACACATATCTTACTGGAGGATACTGTCAGCTCACCACAGTACATTATGTAATTTAGACAGCAGAATCAAATCACAGCAAGGGTAGACCTGCAGGCTTAAAGTAGACCAACACCCAGGATTTTGACTATCCTGGGTCTTGGTCCACTTTGGTGGGGCACCCCCGATCGGGGTGCCCCGCTGTGTGAAACCCCCCCGAACCCCCCGAAAAACTCACCTCTCCCCGCTCCCAGCGCCGACGGACAAGCCGCGGACAAGCGGCTCCTCCGCCGCCGCCTCCCGCGCGTCACTCTTGACTCGCCCGCGCCCGCGCCGGCCATTCACAGACGGCCGGCGCGGGCGCGCACACGTCTAGAGGGGCGCGAGGGAGGCGGCGGCGGCAGGCCGCCGCCGAAGACAAGGTAAGGGGATTTGGGGTGTTTGGGGGGGTTTCACCCCGCGGGACATCCCGATCTCGGATGTCCCGCGGGGAGGGAGGTGATCGGCCCGGGAATCTATAAGATTCCCGGGCCGATCACCCCTGGGTGACGGTCTACTTTAAAATAACCTGGGGGGGCAGGGTACAAGAGAGAAGAAATAAAACATGAAACAACCATGGGTGAGATGGGTACTAAAAGGCAGGGAAAAAGACTACAAGGCTAAGAACAGTAAACTGAGAAAGCAGCCACCAACACATGCAATAATCCATTCAGTAAAAAAATGGTTAGCTACCTTCTTTTATGTAGGGACTTGGAGCAGAGTACAGAATGGCAGAGGAAGATTAGAAACATCAAAAAGAGTAATGCTGATATACCACTGTAGTGATATAGTGGCTGAGTTTTCCACACAGACATCAAATAATGTTACTAATAGTGTTGGGGAACCCCCCAAAGTTCGGTTTAGGCAAGTTCGGCTAAAATTTCAATAATAGTTCAGGTTCGGGGCCCCGAAGAGTGAGCAGCAGGAAAGGCTGCTGTACAACTTACCCGAGCCACGGTTTGGTCCCTGTTGGCATTAGGGGGCGACGTTCAAATGGTCCACGGCTTGGGCCACAGAAAGATGGCCGCTGCTCCCATGAGTGCCAGCTGGCAGTGTGGACTTCTGGCTGAAGTCTGTGTTCTGGTTTGCCCAACCCTAGCTACTAAAGTCAATATGTTAGATTCTGGTACAATTGATAAAATTTTGAGCGCTAAGTTATTATCTAGACAGGCATATTTTTTGTATTTTTTCTAATTATAGAGAATGTGTGTTTCATGGAAGCAGTTTTCAATGCCTGCAATCTGTTGCCATTTGTTACAAACAGCAAGTCTGTACACCAAGAAGAGAGAAGTGAGTCCTGAACACACAGAACAAACACTACTGCTGGGCATGTGTAAGGTCCTAATTTATCAAGCACTACGGCAGGGTGCGCCACATGAGTGTACTCAGTCATCGGTGAAAAACATATTTTTAATCTTTCCAACCTCAGCGCATACATAACTGCCATTTACTAAACTGTCAGCGTAAAGCAGTACAGCATGTGTCAGTGCGCCGGATTTTACTGGCACGTGGCTCTCAATGGGAATATAGGGAACTGAAAGCCCTGCGCAAGTACAAGCAAGAGCACAGTGTTAGTTTGTTGAATGAAAGACAATTTTTGCCCTGTAAGTGTATGTGGTATGTGTGCTAGCTGCTAGAATAATTATAAATATGTGTTTCAATTGTAGGCGTACCCTGGTGTAGCCTGTGTAGCAACAATGTTAAAAGGCAGCTTGCTACTACTTAGCACCACTGCATTTTACACTGGTGTGAGCTCAGAACCAGCATCATGGAGCATATCCAGCAGAGCCATGCAATGCACTGAGAAGGGTGCACTGTAAAACCATTATTAAATCAGCCCCAATGGCAACAGATTGCAAGTAATGCATCTAACACACATTTTCTAACAACAAAAAATTAAAAAAACATAATAAAATTATAAAATCATCTTAGTGCCTTGAGGACATTCTTTTGGTCCTCCCAAAAAATGCTTTCAAAAATTCCATCGAAAGTGGACTACTAATTTAAAATAAAAAACAAGCTGCAGCCCTCTTTACCTCTCGGAAACCTCCTAGTTTCCAAGCGCCTCACACGCTGCAAAACACGCCCCTCTATTACAGTGAATGGATGGCCATGCGGGAACAGCATGACTGGCGGAAGCTGCAGGCCACAGACCAACAGTGAACGCGCCCAATCGTTTTTTGTCGGGGAGCAGGGAGACCGCCCTCACCACTGCCCCCAGCCCTCGTTCTTGGAAAATAGGAGTTTTCTAAGCGGCTGACAGGGCTGCAGCTGCTGTGTGGCAGAGAAGGTGAGGGCAAGTCTGTAAAGATGCTGTATGGGCCTGGGCCTGTGAATGATGTTCTGAGGTAAATTAGGGTAACTCAGCAATGCTGCTCTGTTCTAAAGGGTCACTGCCATGTTTTTTACCTTACATATTTTGTTTTTGCTTCGCCACCTCACACTGTGTAATGGTCAGGTAGTTCTGCGGATGCCCTGATGGTGACACTAGCTAGTGTTTAGCACAGTTGCTGTTATTTCTACTCTGGTTCTGGGGGGTCCTGAGGTGCTGCCTGGCAGTCGAGGCCTAATTCGCAATTATCATTGGTATCTGACTGAGAGTTCATCTCCTCAACTAGGGGCAACAGTATAGCGCCATTTTCCCTTGCTGTTCCTGGAGAGTGCTTAGGGCCCTGTCCTTGACACATCTATTCCAGATGCAGCAAGGCCCTTCTTGTGTATTTGCCCAGGGCTAGTCAGCCTCCATCATTTCTGGAGACAGATAGGCTTCATATTGGTCCCGTGATTCTCTTCTCCTGGCGGTTGCTGGCATCTGTTCCTGCTCACTGTATGTACAGCACCTGCAGGGTACTATTTAGTTAACTGAACACCCGTTTCTTTTTTTAACGGGTTTTGTTCCCGCAGTCAGCTGATTAAAACAAGCTCGGGGGAGGGGGGCACAATGGACGCGACTATGGTCCACGTGACCGCCCGGCTGCCAATTGGGGGCATCCTTTCCTGGCGCTGGCTCGTGCTGAAGGTGAGTATTAGGGCGTTCTGGGGGGTTATGTGTGGGAGGGACCCCAGCATTCTGGATGCCCCCCCCAAGCTTGTTTTAATCAGATGTAGACTTGAGTGGTGTATGTGCAATCCTGATCGCCCTGCAATCATCATCCAAACGCTGCCCAATAGTTACCTATGGGCCCATTCATACACATTTTTTCCATACAGGTACATACCTATATAACATATATTTTCTTTTCCATTATATTCATGTAAACTCCCCATTTAACTCATGAAGAGATTTGGTAAGTATCCTTTCTATACCTTCTACCTATACCTCCTCCTCCACTTTTCTAATCACACATCACATCATATACATACACAAATGGTAAGATTAAATTCCATAAATATTTTTTTCTTTCTTTTTTAACTTTTATTACATTTACATTTATCTATATATTTACGTAGTTCTCAGTACCAGACTACTCAGTACCATATAATTCTGCTTATATTTATTATTATCATAAATATAGTATAGCATAATATGTGATATTATTATTATATTTTTGTCATTGTAATATTTAAGAATTTTTTTTGTCTCTGAAAAATAATGTGTAATGTTTGCAGCATTTAATTGAGAGCCAAAATATTGATCCAGGAGTACAAGTTGTCCTGAGCCTTCAGTTGTATTTCTTCCAGCAGGGCTCGGGCTGTATTGTGTGTTTCAGGAGCGTGTAATACTCCCTTGATTTGGACAGCTCTAATGAGGTCCTGCGCACATCGACCAGCAGATGGTCACACACACATAGTTACTGCTAATGGTAATATGGATAAACTTATAAAGCATCAGGGGACCGGCCCGATATCAAATGTGATGCAACAACAATGATAAATCCTTACTATTTGCCCTACAGCAAATTTTCCCTATGCTCAGGCAATTTTTTTTTTCCGCCAAGCTTTATAAATCAGCTCTCCTAGGATTTTTCAAGGTATCTCAAAATTGTGGAAAACATATTGAACACCTCCACTTGATTGCAGTCCCAATCTGTGGCATTCCAATCAATACATGAATAAAAATTCTCCCATGAAACCTTCAAGAATCATCATCTAAACATTTGCGCTTGTGCGGAAACTTGCCTCCAGCACAACACATTTTTTATGACTTTCAGAAAATAGCTGGCTTGCAAGTGAGTTTCACAGTAAGAATGTGTACATCTTTATTATTATTATTTCAGTCCAACTTATAAAGTTATTTCAACTCAACATTTTATTAATTGATATGCATGAGTACATTTGCTGCATGTAAATGAGCAGAAATTAGGTGACGCATAAGGCATAGTACAGGTTACAGAAACGTCCATTGTACCTAAAAAAGAATTAGGGCTTGGAGTGTCAACTCCCACTTCAATTAGACATTCTGTCTTTCCGAGACTTTAATGCAGAACAAAACCCAAAGCAGTCGACCTTGGTGTCTAAAAGTCTCCAGGGCTGGCCGTTGGCCTTCCTCTAGGGCATCCCAAGCTGTGACGTGTTTTTAGAAATTGTTGGAATATGTATGCAGATACATTAGGGGTGGGGCCTCATTTGGAATGCATAATAGCAGAAATGAAATTCTATGCTTTCTATGCTTATATATACTGTTTTTCAAAGGGTCAGACTTGATGATAAAGGTAGAGGAAAATAAAGATTTGGAGCTAAAAGGGGATTGAGAAAGGGAGTGACAGATGCCTATGAGATGTGCAATAAAAGCTGATGCAACCACAGCATTCAGTGCCCTATTGCTTCTGCTGTAAAGAAGGCTGGGCAGTGACAGGAGCATGACAAAGAGCATTCATGCAACACCAGTTATTTTTCACTCAAAATATGGACCCATGGTGGACTTCAGCAAAGCAATTTTGGAGGTGAAGAGGTGAGTATGGGCCTGATTTATCAAACACTTCTTCCAGGCATTGCCATTTCAGTGCAAATTAGAGTAGGGCAATATATGATTTATACATTTCTTAGCATGTTGCTGCACTGCTAATATTTTAGTAAATATAAATATATATATATATATATATATATATATATATATATATATATATATATATTTTACCAATCTAATTTGCACCGATGTAGCACTGTCTTGCAGAAGTGCTTGATAAATCAGGCCCAATGTATTATTTATTGATGTTGCCCGCATATAGTATTTAATCTGCTCTATTCCAACACCTGTCTCCTGTGGGGGGCAGCAGAATTACCAGGGGCATAACTATAGGAGGTGCAGTGCGTGCAACCACACAGAGGCCCAAGAGGTCAGGCGGACCCCATCATTATTGCTCCTCCACCTTATTTATTATATTTGTGCTTACCTGACACTATTTAGAGAAAGGAAGCACCATCCATCTCTACTGTTTTGGTCTTTAGTTGTCTAGTTGCACCCAATTGAGTTAAAAGACCCTGTATCATTTAGTTACACCACTGAGAATGACCAACTCCAATTATCTGCCAAAAGCATAGCATGCCATGTAAAAGCATCTGCACACTCCAGGGGAACTGCAATAGCAATAGGTAATTATTCCAGCACAGGCCACTAAAGCTGAGCAGATCTTCTCTGTAAACGCAGAATGGTTCGTTCAAAACATGTCACCCCTGTATGTTTTCCTGCCATTGTAAGAAAGAAACACGCCTGGCTGCAATTTTTTTGACACAGGTTTTATAAGTAACCTCTCCTCTTGCTATGTAGTGTATTTATATTTTTTTTAGTATTAAACCTTTTTTATTGGTAGGGCTTCTTTAAAAACCTCTAAAAATATATTCCCATTTGGAGTTTGGAAAAAAGAGTCAGCTTCCTTTCAGAGGAAAGGGACAGCACAAGTCAAATCAAAAAGCTTTCAAGCACATCACTTTGTGTTGGTTGTGCTTGTGTCTTTTCCTGACAAACAAACATAGCTCTGACAGGTGTTTAGAACATGCACCACCATTGAAACTTTTAATGGGTCAGGGCTTTGTGTGTCTGATGACACAACACTGTATGTAAATGCTTTGTGAGCAGACACATACTACCCCCTTCCCTCTGAGGCTGCTCAGCCCTGCCACTTTCTGCTTACTAAACCCTTCTTTCAAACAGAAAGTCCAATATTTCCTTGTCATTGTCATTTAATGGTAGATTTCATTGATGCCCTAAATTTGGATTTGACTAAGTCAACTTGAATAGCCAGTTACTGTATTTTTCTCTCCATAAGATGCACTTATTTTCCCCAAAGGTTGGAGAAAAACGTCCCTGCATCTTATCAAGTGAATGTTTTTTTTACTTACATTACAGTCACTCCTGTGTCTTCTGCAGCAGCCTGGGCTTCCTCCCTTCACTTCAGCAGATGGGCGGTGGGTAGGGCCTATGAGACTCGTTAAAAGAGTGTTATGTTGCACATTGCCTGTAATGGGGAGTACTGCACACTGCCTGCAATGAGGGCTGCCACTCACTGGCTGTAATGAGGGATGCCGCTCACTGGTTGTAATAGGGAATGCTGCACATTGCTTGTAATGAGGGCTGCCACTCACTGGCTGTAATGAGGCATGCCGCTCACTGGTTGTAATAGGGAATGCTGCACATTGCCTGTAATGAGGGATGCCGCTCACTGGCTGTAATGAGGGATGCAGCTCACTCTCTGTAATGAGGGATGCTGCTCACTGGCTGTAATGAGGGATGCCGCTCACTGGCTGTAATGAGGGATGCTGCTCACTGCCTGTAATGAGGGATGCTGCTCACTGGCTGTAATGAGGGATGTCGCTCACTGGCTGTAATGAGGGATGCTGCACACTGCCTGAAATGAGGGATGCTGCTCACTGGCTGTAATGAGGGATGTCGCTCACTGACTGTAATGGAGGATGTTGCACACTACTTGTGATTAGGGATGCTGCTCACTGGCTGTAATGAGGGATGTCGCTCACTGGCTGTAATGAGGGATGTCGCTCACTGGCTGTAATGAGGGATGTCGCTCACTGGCTGTAATGAGGGATGCTGCTCACTGGCTGTAATGAGGGATGCTGCTCACTGCCTGTAATGAGGGATGCTGCTCACTGGCTGTAATGAGGGATGTCGCTCACTGACTGTAATGGAGGATGTTGCACACTACTTGTGATTAGGGATGCTGCTCACTGGCTGTAATGAGGGATGCTTCTTACTGGCTGCTCACTGGCTGTAACAAGCGATGTCACTCACTGGCTGTATTGAGGGATGTTGCTTGTTGCCTGTAATGAGGGATGCTACACACTGCCTGTAATGGGGGGGGGGGGGTGCGCCACACACTGCCTGTAATGGGGGATGAGGTACAGTGCCTGTAATGAGGGATGCCGCTCTCTGGCTGTAATGAGGGATGCCGCTCTCTGGCTGTAATGGGGGATGCCGCACATTGCCTGTAATGGGGGATGCCACAGATTGCCTTTAATGGGGGATGCCACTCACTGCCTGTAATTTGGTGATTGGGATGGGGTATTCTAGCACACCATTTGGTTCAGAATTTTTTTCTTATTTTCCTTCTCTAAACCCTGGGTGCGTCTAATGGTCAGATGTGTCTTATAGAGAGAGAGAAAAATCAAATCATTTCTGATTCTAACTATAAATCTATTTAGGAAAAACTACACTTTTACTATACCTGTTTATTAGACAGACATCTTTTGACATATATTTAAAACATTAGGAATTTCAGATATCGTTTTTAAATTAAAACATTCTGGTCAGGACCTTCACAAAGGACTTGCTAAAAAAACCAAAAAGCACTGATATTCTTCAAAACGAGTTCATTTGAATAACAAGTCAGAGCTGTCAGTTGTTTCTGCATTCATACAGATTGGATATTTCATATTGTAAACAGATTGCCATGTTTCTATGAAAATGTCTCAGCAGCTGATCGAGTGTATAAGGTATTAAAGGTCAAACAAGTATATTAATTCACCAAATGCCATCTAGTGGTGAAAAATATAGCACACGCTCCAAATTCAATGTTACCAACAATACCTAGTTAACCCATCAGCTACAAGCTATATGTTAAGTGGAAAAAATAGGCATGGAACAATGAAAAGCTAAATTATAAACTGAAGAGAACAGAGTGCTAAAACATGTTTGCATAAAAGACACCTATATCACACACCTATATAATATATTCTGTGTAATAGCAATACATTGAAAGTGGAAAACTGCTTACGGGTACTGTACTAACACGAGATTGCATCATGAAAAATGAATAGGAATATGCTGGATAGTGACAGGAGGGGTCACTTATACACAGACAAAAACCCTGCTAAGCTTGTGCTTTTTGTCTCCTGGCAGGAATATAACCCAGGGGTGACAAGTTTTTGAGATTATCATTCCACTTTTATAGGGGCGGTCTGCTCCATTTCAATGTCTGTTTCTTGAGCTAGTTGTAGGGGAGCAGCAGCATTAACCACTATTAATATCTGGCCAAAACATTGCAGAATGGGTAAAAGCATCTACACACATAAGAATAATTGCTATAGCAATAAACTCCGGTGCAGTTTGGCTCAAGGGACAAGCTGTTGGATTTAAAGCAGACCTTCACTCTGAATAAGAGTCTATCTAATATGTTTCCCACACCCTGTACATACAGATTGCCCACATTAAAAATCATCCTACCTGCATCTACTGCATGTTATGAGCCTTTAAACATCCAAGATGGCGGCTTATGGAAGCCGCCATCTTATCAGGCAGCCTGCAAACAGGAAGTGCCTCCTGACTGTGTTGCTCTGCATTCTGGGACTGCTGACCATTACCTGACCCTAGCTCTGCTCTGTATGAGCAAAGCACAGCTATAACCCGCCCCCCTGTACCTTATCCCACTCTCCTCTCCTCAGTAAGTGTGATGCTTCTGAGTCAAGATGGCGGCGCCCGTATCCTAAATTCCTGAACAGAGTTGCAGCCCAGTGGGGGAAAGAATAATAAGTTAGTGACTAAAAACGTAAAATATATTAATTTTAGATGCTGGGCTTTTCATTAAATCACGCTGAAGGACAGGTTTAAGCAGATCTCCCCTGTACAAGCAGAATGGAACATTCAAAATCTGTGACCAGGGATGAACTGGCCATAGGGCATACTAAACAAAGCCCAATAGGCCACCACCAAACCTGCACTGGCCAGCTGCCAATACCCTAGCCAGTGGTCCAGGTCAATGGAAGCTGCTGTGGGCAACCCAGAGCATCCAGTGGCCTGTGGTAGCTCCCATTCGCCCGGCCTGTGGCTAGATGGGCAACCAGCTATGACAAGGTAGGCAACGGCCTCCTTATGCCTGGGCTCTGCCGGAACTCTCATGCTGCTGCTGAAATTCTAAAACTCAGCCTGTTGGGGCGGGGGTTCTGCCACTCAGCCTGTTATGGGGGAATCTGACTCACAGTCTGGTATAGTGGGGAATTTGGCACTCAGCATGTTATGGGGGGGTTCTGCCACTCAGCCTGTTATGGGGGGCGGGGGTTCTGCCACTCAGCCTGTTATGGGGGAATCTGACTCACAGTCTGGTATAGTGGGGAATTTGGCACTCAGCATGTTATGGGGGGGTTCTGCCACTCAGCCTGTTATGGGGGAATCTGACTCACAGTCTGGTATAGTGGGGGATTTGGCACTCAGCCTGTTATGGGGGAGTTCTGCCTCACAGCCTGTTATGAGGGGGAATTCTGCCTCACAGCCTGTTATGTGGGGAGTTCTGCCTCTCAGCATGTTATGGGGGAGTTCTGCCTCACAGCATGTTATGGGGGAGTTCTGCCTCACGGCCTGTTATGAGGAGGAATTCTGCCTCACAGCATGTTATGGGGGAGTTCTGCCTCACAGCCTGTTATGGGGGAGTTCTGCCTCACAGCCTGTTATGGGGGAGTTCTGCCTCACAGCATGTTATGGGGAGAGTTCTGCCTCACGGCCTGTTATGGGGGGGGGGGGGGGGGGTTCTGCCAGTCAGCCTGTTATGGGGGAATCTGACTCACAGTCTGGTATAGTGGGGAATTTGGCACTCAGCCTGTTATGGGGGAGTTCTGCCTCACAGCATGTTATGGGGGGAGTTCTGCCTCACGGCCTGTTATGGGGGGGAGGGGGTTATGCCACTCAGCCTGGTATGGGGGGGGTTCCACCACTCAGCCTGTTATGGGAGGGTTCTACCACAGCCTGTTATGGGGGGGTTCTACCACTCAGCCTGTTATGGGAGGGTTCTACCACAGCCTGTTATGGGGGGGGGGGGGGTTCTGCCACTCAGCCATTCAGCCTGTTATGGGGGAATCTGACTCACAGTCTGGTATAGGGGGGTTCTGCCACTCAGCCTGTTATGGGAGGGTTCTACCACAGCCTGTTATGGGGGGGGGGGGGGGTTCTGCCACTCAGCCTGTTATGGGAGGGTTCTACCACAGCCTCTTATGGGGGAATCTGACTCACAGTCTGGTATAGTGGGGAATTTGGCACTCAGCCTGTTATGGGGGAGTTCTGCCTCACAGCCTGTTATGGGGGAGTTCTGCCTCACAGCCTGTTATGGGGGGGGGTTCTGCCACTCAGCCTGGTATGGAGGGTTCTACCACTCAGCCTGTTATGGGAGGGTTCTACCACAGCCTGTTATGGGGGGGAAATCTGCCTCACAGCATGTTATGTGGGGAGTTCTGCCTCACAGCCTGTTATGGGGGGGTTCTGCCAGTCAGCCTCTTATGGGGGAATCTGACTCACAGTCTGGTATAGGGGGGTTCTGCCACTCAGCCTGTTATGGGAGGGTTCTACCACAGCCTGTTATGGGGGGGGGGGGGGTCTACCACTCAGCCTGTTATGGGAGGGTTCTACCACAGCCTGTTATGGGGGGGAAATCTGCCTCACAGCATGTTATGTGGGGAGTTCTGCCTCACAGCCTGTTATGGGGGGGTTCTGCCAGTCAGCCTCTTATGGGGGAATCTGACTCACAGTCTGGTATAGTGGGGAATTTGGCACTCAGCCTGTTATGGGGAGGAATTCTGCCTCACAGCCTGTTATGAGGAGGAATTCTGCCTCACAGCCTGTTATGGGGGGGAATTCTGCCTCACAGCATGTTATGGGGAGAGTTCTGCCTCACGGCCTGTTATGGGGGGGGGGGGGTTCTGCCACTCAGCCTGGTATGGGGGGTTCTACCACTCAGCCTGTTATGGGAGGGTTCTACGACAGCCTGTTATGGGGGGTTCTACCACTCAGCCTGTTATGGGAGGGTTCTACCACAGCCTGTTATGGGGGGGGGGGGGGGGTTCTGCCACTCAGCCATTCAGCCTGTTATGGGGGAATCTGACTCACAGTCTGGTATAGTGGGAAATTTGGCACTCAGCATGTTATGGGGGAGTTCTGCCTCACAGCATGTTATGGGGAGAGTTCTGCCTCACAGCATGTTATGGGGGGAATTCTGCCTCACAGCCTGTTATGGGGGGGGTTCTGCCACTCAGCCTGGTATGGAGGGTTCTACCACTCAGCCTGTTATGGGAGGGTTCTACCACAGCCTGTTATGGGGGGGAAATCTGCCTCACAGCATGTTATGTGGGGAGTTCTGCCTCACAGCCTGTTATGAGGGGGAATTCTGCCTCACAGCCTGTTATGGGGGGGTTCTGCCAGTCAGCCTCTTATGGGGGAATCTGACTCACAGTTTGGTATAGTGGGGAATTTGGCACTCAGCCTGTTATGGGGGAGTTCTGCCTCACAGCATGTTATGGGGGGGGGGGGGGGGGTTCTGCCACTCAGCCTGGTATGGAGGGTTCTACCACTCAGCCTGTTATGGGAGGGTTCTACCACAGCCTGTTATGGGGGGGTTCTACCACTCAGCCTGTAATGGGAGGGTTCTACCACAGCCTGTTATGGGGGGGAAATCTGCCTCACAGCATGTTATGGGGGGGGGGGGTTCTGCCACTCAGCCTGTTATGGGGGGGTTCTGCCTCACAGCATGTTATGGGGAGAGTTCTGCCTCACGGCCTGTTATGGGGGGGGGGGGGTTCTGCCACTCAGCCTGGTATGGGGGGGTTCTACCACTCAGCCTGTTATGGGAGGGTTCTACCACAGCCTGTTATGGGGGGCGGGGGTTTTGCCACTCAGCCTGTTATGGGGGAATCTGACTCACAGTCTGGTATAGTGGGGAATTTGGCACTCAGCCTGTTATGGGGGAGTTCTGCCTCACAGCATGTTATGGGGAGAGTTCTGCCTCACGGCCTGTTATGGGGGGGGGGTTCTGCCACTCAGCCTGGTATGGAGGGTTCTACCACTCAGCCTGTTATGGGAGGGTTCTACCACAGCCTGTTATGGGGGGGAAATCTGCCTCACAGCATGTTATGTGGGGAGTTCTGCCTCACAGCCTGTTATGAGGGGGAATCTGACTCACAGCATGTTATGTGGGGAGTTCTGCCTCACAGCCTGTTATGAGGGGGAATTCTGCCTCACAGCCTGTTATGGGGGGGTTCTGCCAGTCAGCCTCTTATGGGGGAATCTGACTCACAGTTTGGTATAGTGGGGAATTTGGCACTCAGCATGTTATGGGGGAGTTCTGCCTCACAGCCTGTTATGAGGGGGAATTCTGCCTCACAGCATGTTATGGGGAGAGTTCTGCCTCACGGCCTGTTATGGGGGGGGGGGGGGGTTCTGCCACTCAGCCTGGTATGGGGGGTTCTACCACTCAGCCTGTTATGGGAGGGTTCTACCACAGCCTGTTATGGGGGGTTCTACCACTCAGCCTGTTATGGGAGGGTTCTACCACAGCCTGTTATGGGGGGGGGGGGTTCTGCCACTCAGCCATTCAGCCTGTTATGGGGGAATCTGACTCACAGTCTGGTATAGGGGGGTTCGGCCACTCAGCCTGTTATGGGAGGGTTCTATCACAGCCTGTTATGGGGGTGGGGGTTCTGCCACTCAGCCTGTTATGGGAGGGTTCTACCACAGCCTGTTATGGGGGGCGGGGGTTCCACCACTCAGCCTGTTATGGGAGGGTTCTACCACAGCCTGTTATGGGGGGGGGGGGGTTCTGCCACTCAGCCATTCAGCCTGTTATGGGGGAATCTGACTCACAGTCTGGTATAGGGGGGTTCTGCCACTCAGCCTGTTATGGGAGGGTTCTACCACAGCCTGTTATGGGGGGCGGGGGTTCTGCCACTCAGCCTGTTATGGGGGAATCTGACTCACAGTCTGGTATAGTGGGGAATTTGGCACTCAGCCTGTTATGGGGGAGTTCTGCCTCACAGCATGTTATGAGGGGGAATTCTGCCTCACAGCATGTTATGGGGAGAGTTCTGCCTCACGGCCTGTTATGGGGGGGGGGGGGGGGGTTCTACCACAGCCTGTTATGGGGGGGGTTCTACCACTCAGCCTGTTATGGGAGGGTTCTACCACAGCCTGTTATGGGGGGCGGGGGTTCTGCCACTCAGCCTGTTATGGGGGAATCTGACTCACAGTCTGGTATAGTGGGGAATTTGGCACTCAGCCTGTTATGGGGGAATCTGACTCACAGTCTGGTATAGTGGGGGATTTGGCACTCAGCCTGTTATGGGGGAGTTCTGCCTCACAGCCTGTTATGAGGGGGAATTCTGCCTCACAGCCTGTTATGTGGGGAGTTCTGCCTCTCAGCATGTTATGGGGGAGTTCTGCCTCACAGCATGTTATGGGGGAGTTCTGCCTCACGGCCTGTTATGAGGAGGAATTCTGCCTCACAGCATGTTATGGGGGAGTTCTGCCTCACAGCCTGTTATGGGGGAGTTCTGCCTCACAGCATGTTATGGGGAGAGTTCTGCCTCACGGCCTGTTATGGGGGGGGGGGGGGGGGGGTTCTGCCAGTCAGCCTGTTATGGGGGAATCTGACTCACAGTCTGGTATAGTGGGGAATTTGGCACTCAGCCTGTTATGGGGGAGTTCTGCCTCACAGCATGTTATGGGGGGAGTTCTGCCTCACGGCCTGTTATGGGGGGGAGGGGGTTATGCCACTCAGCCTGGTATGGGGGGGGTTCCACCACTCAGCCTGTTATGGGAGGGTTCTACCACAGCCTGTTATGGGGGGGTTCTACCACTCAGCCTGTTATGGGAGGGTTCTACCACAGCCTGTTATGGGGGGGGGGGGTTCTGCCACTCAGCCATTCAGCCTGTTATGGGGGAATCTGACTCACAGTCTGGTATAGGGGGGTTCTGCCACTCAGCCTGTTATGGGAGGGTTCTACCACAGCCTGTTATGGGGGGGGGGGGGGGTTCTGCCACTCAGCCTGTTATGGGAGGGTTCTACCACAGCCTCTTATGGGGGAATCTGACTCACAGTCTGGTATAGTGGGGAATTTGGCACTCAGCCTGTTATGGGGGAGTTCTGCCTCACAGCCTGTTATGGGGGAGTTCTGCCTCACAGCCTGTTATGGGGGGGGGTTCTGCCACTCAGCCTGGTATGGAGGGTTCTACCACTCAGCCTGTTATGGGAGGGTTCTACCACAGCCTGTTATGGGGGGGAAATCTGCCTCACAGCATGTTATGTGGGGAGTTCTGCCTCACAGCCTGTTATGGGGGGGTTCTGCCAGTCAGCCTCTTATGGGGGAATCTGACTCACAGTCTGGTATAGGGGGGTTCTGCCACTCAGCCTGTTATGGGAGGGTTCTACCACAGCCTGTTATGGGGGGGGGGGGGGTTCTACCACTCAGCCTGTTATGGGAGGGTTCTACCACAGCCTGTTATGGGGGGGAAATCTGCCTCACAGCATGTTATGTGGGGAGTTCTGCCTCACAGCCTGTTATGGGGGGGTTCTGCCAGTCAGCCTCTTATGGGGGAATCTGACTCACAGTCTGGTATAGTGGGGAATTTGGCACTCAGCCTGTTATGGGGAGGAATTCTGCCTCACAGCCTGTTATGAGGAGGAATTCTGCCTCACAGCCTGTTATGGGGGGGAATTCTGCCTCACAGCATGTTATGGGGAGAGTTCTGCCTCACGGCCTGTTATGGGGGGGGGGGGGTTCTGCCACTCAGCCTGGTATGGGGGGTTCTACCACTCAGCCTGTTATGGGAGGGTTCTACGACAGCCTGTTATGGGGGGTTCTACCACTCAGCCTGTTATGGGAGGGTTCTACCACAGCCTGTTATGGGGGGGGGGGGGGGTTCTGCCACTCAGCCATTCAGCCTGTTATGGGGGAATCTGACTCACAGTCTGGTATAGTGGGAAATTTGGCACTCAGCATGTTATGGGGGAGTTCTGCCTCACAGCATGTTATGGGGAGAGTTCTGCCTCACAGCCTGTTATGGGGGGGGTTCTGCCACTCAGCCTGGTATGGAGGGTTCTACCACTCAGCCTGTTATGGGAGGGTTCTACCACAGCCTGTTATGGGGGGGAAATCTGCCTCACAGCATGTTATGTGGGGAGTTCTGCCTCACAGCCTGTTATGAGGGGGAATTCTGCCTCACAGCCTGTTATGGGGGGGTTCTGCCAGTCAGCCTCTTATGGGGGAATCTGACTCACAGTTTGGTATAGTGGGGAATTTGGCACTCAGCCTGTTATGGGGGAGTTCTGCCTCACAGCATGTTATGGGGGGGGGGGGGGGGGTTCTGCCACTCAGCCTGGTATGGAGGGTTCTACCACTCAGCCTGTTATGGGAGGGTTCTACCACAGCCTGTTATGGGGGGGTTCTACCACTCAGCCTGTAATGGGAGGGTTCTACCACAGCCTGTTATGGGGGGGAAATCTGCCTCACAGCATGTTATGGGGGGGGGGGGTTCTGCCACTCAGCCTGTTATGGGGGGGTTCTGCCTCACAGCATGTTATGGGGAGAGTTCTGCCTCACGGCCTGTTATGGGGGGGGGGGGGTTCTGCCACTCAGCCTGGTATGGGGGGGTTCTACCACTCAGCCTGTTATGGGAGGGTTCTACCACAGCCTGTTATGGGGGGCGGGGGTTTTGCCACTCAGCCTGTTATGGGGGAATCTGACTCACAGTCTGGTATAGTGGGGAATTTGGCACTCAGCCTGTTATGGGGGAGTTCTGCCTCACAGCATGTTATGGGGAGAGTTCTGCCTCACGGCCTGTTATGGGGGGGGGGTTCTGCCACTCAGCCTGGTATGGAGGGTTCTACCACTCAGCCTGTTATGGGAGGGTTCTACCACAGCCTGTTATGGGGGGGAAATCTGCCTCACAGCATGTTATGTGGGGAGTTCTGCCTCACAGCCTGTTATGAGGGGGAATCTGACTCACAGCATGTTATGTGGGGAGTTCTGCCTCACAGCCTGTTATGAGGGGGAATTCTGCCTCACAGCCTGTTATGGGGGGGTTCTGCCAGTCAGCCTCTTATGGGGGAATCTGACTCACAGTTTGGTATAGTGGGGAATTTGGCACTCAGCATGTTATGGGGGAGTTCTGCCTCACAGCCTGTTATGAGGGGGAATTCTGCCTCACAGCATGTTATGGGGAGAGTTCTGCCTCACGGCCTGTTATGGGGGGGGGGGGGGTTCTGCCACTCAGCCTGGTATGGGGGGTTCTACCACTCAGCCTGTTATGGGAGGGTTCTACCACAGCCTGTTATGGGGGGTTCTACCACTCAGCCTGTTATGGGAGGGTTCTACCACAGCCTGTTATGGGGGGGGGGGGTTCTGCCACTCAGCCATTCAGCCTGTTATGGGGGAATCTGACTCACAGTCTGGTATAGGGGGGTTCGGCCACTCAGCCTGTTATGGGAGGGTTCTATCACAGCCTGTTATGGGGGTGGGGGTTCTGCCACTCAGCCTGTTATGGGAGGGTTCTACCACAGCCTGTTATGGGGGGCGGGGGTTCCACCACTCAGCCTGTTATGGGAGGGTTCTACCACAGCCTGTTATGGGGGGGGGGGGTTCTGCCACTCAGCCATTCAGCCTGTTATGGGGGAATCTGACTCACAGTCTGGTATAGGGGGGTTCTGCCACTCAGCCTGTTATGGGAGGGTTCTACCACAGCCTGTTATGGGGGGCGGGGGTTCTGCCACTCAGCCTGTTATGGGGGAATCTGACTCACAGTCTGGTATAGTGGGGAATTTGGCACTCAGCCTGTTATGGGGGAGTTCTGCCTCACAGCATGTTATGAGGGGGAATTCTGCCTCACAGCATGTTATGGGGAGAGTTCTGCCTCACGGCCTGTTATGGGGGGGGGGGGGTTCTACCACAGCCTGTTATGGGGGGGGTTCTACCACTCAGCCTGTTATGGGAGGGTTCTACCACAGCCTGTTATGGGGGGGGGGGGGGGTTCTGCCATTCAGCCTGTTATGGGGGAATCTGACTCACAGTCTGGTATAGGGGGGTTCTGCCACTCAGCCTGTTATGGGAGGGTTCTACCACAGCCTGTTATGGGGGGCGGGGGTTCCACCACTCAGCCTGTTATGGGAGGGTTCTACCACAGCCTGTTATGGGGGGCGGGGGTTCTGCCACTCAGGCTGTTATGGGGGAATCTGACTCACAGTCTGGTATAGTGGGGGATTTGGCACTCAGCATGTTATGGGGGAGTTCTGCCTCACAGCATGTTATGGGGGGAGTTCTGCCTCACAGCATGTTATGGGGGGGGTTCTGCCACTCAGCCTGGTATGGAGGGTTCTACCACTCAGCCTGTTATGGGAGGGTTCTACCACAGCCTGTTATGGGGGGGTTCTACCACTCAGCCTGTTATGGGAGGGTTCTACCACAGCCTGTTATGGGGGGGAAATCTGCCTCACAGCATGTTATGTGGGGAGTTCTGCCTCACAGCCTGTTATGGGGGGGGGGGGGTTCTGCCACTCAGCCTGGTATGGGGGGGTTCTGCCACTCAGCCTGGTATGGGGGGTTCTACCACTCAGCCTGTTATGGGAGGGTTCTACCACAGCCTGTTATGGGGGGGGGGGGTTCTGCCACTCAGCCTGTTATGGGGGAATCTGACTCACAGTCTGGTATAGTGGGGAATTTGGCACTCAGCCTGTTATGGGGGAGTTCTGCCTCACAGCCTGTCATGGGGGGGGGGGGGGGTTCTGCCACTCAGCCTGGTATGGGAGGGTTCTACCACTCAGCCTGTTATGGGAGGGTTCTACCACAGCCTGTTATGGGGGGGGTTCTACCACTCAGCCTGTTATGGGAGGGTTCTACCACAGCCTGTTATGGGGGGGAAATCTGCCTCACAGCATGTTATGTGGGGAGTTCTGCCTCACAGCCTGTTATGAGGGGGAATTCTGCCTCACAGCCTGTTATGGGGGGGGGGTTCTGCCACTCAGCCTGTTATGGGGGAGTTCTGCCTCACAGCCTGTTATGAGGGGGAATTCTGCCTCACAGCATGTTATGGGGGGAGTTCTGCCTCACGGCCTGTTATGGGGGGGGGGTTCTGCCACTCAGCCTGGTATGGGGGGTTCTACCACTCAGCCTCTT
The DNA here is from genome assembly GCA_027917425.1 of Gastrophryne carolinensis. Lineage (NCBI taxonomy): Eukaryota > Metazoa > Chordata > Amphibia > Anura > Microhylidae > Gastrophryne > Gastrophryne carolinensis. The sequence goes on from CM051234.1 coordinate 360,559,333, forward strand.
ATGGGAGGGTTCTACCACAGCCTGTTATGGGGGGGTTCTACCACTCAGCCTGTTATGGGAGGGTTCTACCACAGCCTGTTATGGGGGGCGGGTGTTCTGCCACTCAGCCTGTTATGGGGGAATCTGACTCACAGTCTGGTATAGTGGGGAATTTGGCACTCAGCCTGTTATGGGGGAGTTCTGCCTCACAGCCTGTCATGGGGGGGGGGGGGGGGGGTTCTGCCACTCAGCCTGGTATGGGAGGGTTCTACCACTCAGCCTGTTATGGGAGGGTTCTACCACAGCCTGTTATGGGGGGGGTTCTACCACTCAGCCTGTTATGGGAGGGTTCTACCACAGCCTGTTATGGGGGGGGGGGGGGTTCTGCCACTCAGCCTGTTATGGGGGAATCTGACTCACAGTCTGGTATAGTGGGGAATTTGGCACTCAGCCTGTTATGGGGGAGTTCTGCCTCACAGCCTGTCATGGGGGGGGGGGGGGGGGTTCTGCCACTCAGCCTGGTATGGGAGGGTTCTACCACTCAGCCTGTTATGGGAGGGTTCTACCACAGCCTGTTATGGGGGGGGTTCTACCCCTCAGCCTGTTATGGGAGGGTTCTACCACAGCCTGTTATGGGGGGGAAATCTGCCTCACAGCATGTTATGTGGGGAGTTCTGCCTCACAGCCTGTTATGAGGGGGAATTCTGCCTCACAGCCTGTTATGGGGGGGGGGGGGTTCTGCCACTCAGCCTGTTATGGGGGAGTTCTGCCTCACAGCATGTTATGAGGGGGAATTCTGCCTCACAGCATGTTATGGGGAGAGTTCTGCCTCATGGCCTGTTATGGGGGGGGGGGGGGTTCTGCCACTCAGCCTGGTATGGGGGGTTCTACCACTCAGCCTGTTATGGGAGGGTTCTACCACAGCCTGTTATGGGGGGGGGGGGGTTCTGCCACTCAGCCATTCAGCCTGTTATGGGGGAATCTGACTCACAGTCTGGTATAGGGGGGTTCTGCCACTCAGCCTGTTATGGGAGGGTTCTACCACAGCCTGTTATGGGGGGCGGGGGTTCCACCACTCAGCCTGTTATGGGAGGGTTCTACCACAGCCTGTTATGGGGGGGGGGGGGGGGGGGTTCTGCCACTCAGCCTGTTATGGGGGAATCTGACTCACAGTCTGGTATAGTGGGGAATTTGGCACTCAGCCTGTTATGGGGGAGTTCTGCCTCACAGCCTGTTATGAGGGGGAATTCTGCCTCACAGCCTGTTATGGGGGGGAGGGGGTTATGCCACTCAGCCTGGTATGGGGGGGTTCCACCACTCAGCCTGTTATGGGAGGGTTCTACCACAGCCTGTTATGGGGGGAGGGGGTTTTGCCACTCAGCCTGTTATGGGGGAATCTGACTCACAGTCTGGTATAGTGGGAAATTTGGCACTCAGCATGTTATGGGGGAGTTCTGCCTCACAGCATGTTATGGGGGAGTTCTGCCTCACAGCATGTTATGGGGGGAGTTCTGCCTCACAGCCTGTCATGGGGGGGGTTCTGCCACTCAGCCTGGTATGGAGGGTTCTACCACTCAGCCTGTTATGGGAGGGTTCTACCACAGCCTGTTATGGGGGGGTTCTACCACTCAGCCTGTTATGGGAGGGTTCTACCACAGCCTGTTATGGGGGGGAAATCTGCCTCACAGCATGTTATGTGGGGAGTTCTGCCTCAGAGCCTGTTATGAGGGGGAATTCTGCCTCACAGCCTGTTATGGGGGGGGGGTTCTGCCACTCAGCCTGGTATGGGGGGTTCTACCACAGCCTGTTATGGGGGGGCGGGGGTTCTGCCACTCAGCCTGTTATGGGGGAATCTGACTCACAGCCTGTCATGGGGGCGGGGGGTTCTGCCACTCAGCCTGGTATGGAGGGTTCTACCACTCAGCCTGTTATGGGAGGGTTCTACCACAGCCTGTTTTGGGGGGGTTCTACCACTCAGCCTGTTATGGGAGGGTTCTACCACAGCCTGTTATGGGGGGGAAATCTGCCTCACAGCATGTTATGTGGGGAGTTCTGCCTCACAGCCTGTTATGAGGGGGAATTCTGCCTCACAGCCTGTTATGGGGGGGGGGGGGGGGGTTCTGCCACTCAGCCTGTTATGGGGGAGTTCTGCCTCACAGCCTGTTATGAGGGGGAATTCTGCCTCACAGCATGTTATGGGGAGAGTTCTGCCTCACGGCCTGTTATGGGGGGGGGGGGGTTCTGCCACTCAGCCTGGTATGGGGGGTTCTACCACTCAGCCTGTTATGGGAGGGTTCTACCACAGCCTGTTATGGGGGGGTTCTACCACTCAGCCTGTTATGGGAGGGTTCTACCACAGGCTGTTATGGGGGGCGGGGGTTCTGCCACTCAGCCTGTTATGGGGGAATCTGACTCACAGTCTGGTATAGTGGGGGATTTGGCACTCAGCCTGTTATGGGGGAGTTCTGCCTCACAGCCTGTTATGAGGGGGAATTCTGCCTCACAGCATGTTATGGGGGGAGTTCTGCCTCACAGCCTGTTATGGGGGGGAGGGGGTTATGCCACTCAGCCTGGTATGGGGGGGTTCCACCACTCAGCCTGTTATGGGAGGGTTCTACCACAGCCTGTTATGGGGGGCGGGGGTTTTGCCACTCAGCCTGTTATGGGGGAATCTGACTCACAGTCTGGTATAGTGGGGAATTTGGCACTCAGCATGTTATGGGGGAGTTCTGCCTCACAGCATGTTATGGGGGGAGTTCTGCCTCACAGCCTGTCATGGGGGGGGTTCTGCCACTCAGCCTGGTATGGAGGGTTCTACCACTCAGCCTGTTATGGGAGGGTTCTACCACAGCCTGTTATGGGGGGGGTTCTACCACTCAGCCTGTTATGGGAGGGTTCTACCACAGCCTGTTATGGGGGGGAAATCTTCCTCACAGCATGTTATGTGGGGAGTTCTGCCTCAGAGCCTGTTATGAGGGGGAATTCTGCCTCACAGCCTGTTATGGGGGGGGGGTTCTGCCACTCAGCCTGGTATGGGGGGTTCTACCACAGCCTGTTATGGGGGGGGGGGGGTTCTGCCACTCAGCCTGTTATGGGGGAATCTGACTCACAGCCTGTCATGGGGGGGGGGGGGGTTCTGCCACTCAGCCTGGTATGGAGGGTTCTACCACTCAGCCTGTTATGGGAGGGTTCTACCACAGCCTGTTTTGGGGGGGTTCTACCACTCAGCCTGTTATGGGAGGGTTCTACCACAGCCTGTTATGGGGGGGAAATCTGCCTCACAGCATGTTATGTGGGGAGTTCTGCCTCACAGCCTGTTATGAGGGGGAGTTCTGCCTCACAGCCTGTTATGGGGGGGGGGGGTTCTGCCACTCAGCCTGTTATGGGGGAGTTCTGCCTCACAGCCTGTTATGAGGGGGAATTCTGCCTCACAGCATGTTATGGGGAGAGTTCTGCCTCACGGCCTGTTATGGGGGGGGGGGGGGGGGGGTTCTGCCACTCAGCCTGGTATGGGGGGTTCTACCACTCAGCCTGTTATGGGAGGGTTCTACCACAGCCTGTTATGGGGGGGTTCTACCACTCAGCCTGTTATGGGAGGGTTCTACCACAGGCTGTTATGGGGGGCGGGGGTTCTGCCACTCAGCCTGTTATGGGGGAATCTGACTCACAGTCTGGTATAGTGGGGAATTTGGCACTCAGCCTGTTATGGGGGAGTTCTGCCTCACAGCATGTTATGGGGGGAATTCTGCCTCACAGCATGTTATGGGGAGAGTTCTGCCTCACGGCCTGTTATGGGGGGGAATTCTGCCTCACAGCCTGTTATGGGGGGGGGTTCTGCCACTCAGCCTGGTATGGAGGGTTCTACCACTCAGCCTGTTATGGGAGGGTTCTACCACAGCCTGTTATGGGGGGGAAATCTGCCTCACAGCATGTTATGTGGGGAGTTCTGCCTCACAGCCTGTTATGAGAGGGAATTCTGCCTCACAGCCTGTTATGGGGGGGGTTCTGCCACTCAGCCTCTTATGGGGGAATCTGACTCACAGTTTGGTATAGTGGGGAATTTGGCACTCAGCCTGTTATGGGGGAGTTCTGCCTCACAGCATGTTATGGGGGGAGTTCTGCCTCACAGCCTGTTATGAGGAGGAATTCTGCCTCACAGCATGTTATGGGGAGAGTTCTGCCTCACGGCCTGCTATGGGGGGGGGGGGGGGGTTCTGCCAGTCAGCCTGTTATGGGGGAATCTGACTCACAGTTTGGTATAGTGGGGAATTTGGCACTCAGCCTGTTATGGGGGAGTTCTGCCTCACAGCATGTTATGGGGGGAGTTCTGCCTCACAGCATGTTATGGGGGAGTTCTGCCTCACAGCATGTTATAGGGGGAGTTCTGCCTCACAGCCTGTTATGGGGAGAGTTCTGCCTCACGGCCTGTTATGGGGGGGAGGGGGGGGTTCTGCCACTCAGCCTGGTATGGGAGGGTTCTACCACAGCCTGTTATGGGGGGGTTCTACCACTCAGCCTGTTATGGGAGGGTTCTACCACAGCCTGTTATGGGGGGGGGGTTCTGCCACTCAGCCATTCAGCCTGTTATGGGGGAATCTGACTCACAGTCTGGTATAGGGGGGAGGGGGGGTTCGGCCACTCAGCCTGTTATGGGAGGGTTCTACCACAGCCTGTTATGGGGGTGGGGGTTCTGCCACTCAGCCTGTTATGGGAGGGTTCTACCACAGCCTGTTATGGGGGGCGGGGGTTCCACCACTCAGCCTGTTATGGGAGGGTTCTACCACAGCCTGTTATGGGGGGAGGGGGTTCTGCCACTCAGCCTGTTATGGGGGAATCTGACTCACAGTCTGGTATAGTGGGGAATTTGGCACTCAGCCTGTTATGGGGGAGTTCTGCCTCACAGCATGTTATGGGGAGAGTTCTGCCTCACGGCCTGTTATGGGGGGGGGGGAAATTCTGCCACTCAGCCTGGTATGGGGGGTTCTACCACTCAGCCTGTTATGGGAGGGTTCTACCACAGCCTGTTATGGGGGGGGGGGGGGTTCTGCCACTCAGCCATTCAGCCTGTTATGGGGGAATCTGACTCACAGTCTGGTATAGGGGGGTTCTGCCACTCAGCCTGTTATGGGAGGGTTCTACCACAGCCTGTTATGGGGGGCGGGGGTTCCACCACTCAGCCTGTTATGGGAGGGTTCTACCACAGCCTGTTATGGGGGGGGGGGTTCTGCCACTCAGGCTGTTATGGGGGAATCTGACTCACAGTCTGGTATAGTGGGGAATTTGGCACTCAGCCTGTTATGGGGGAGTTCTGCCTCACAGCCTGTTATGGGGGGGGGGGGGGGTTCTGCCACTCAGCCTGGTATGGGGGGTTCTACCACTCAGCCTGTTATGGGAGGGTTCTACCACAGCCTGTTATGGGGGGGGGGGGGGGTTCTGCCACTCAGCCTTTTATGGGGGAATCTGACTCACAGTCTGGTATAGTGGGGAATTTGGCACTCAGCCTGTTATGGGGGAGTTCTGCCTCACAGCCTGTTATGGGGGGAGTTCTGCCTCACAGCCTGTTATGGGGGGAGTTCTGCCTCACAGCCTGTTATGGGGGGGAATTCTGCCTCACAGCATGTTATGGGGGGAGTTCTGCCTCACAGCCTGTCATGGGGGGGGGGCTCTGCCACTCAGCCTGGTATGGAGGGTTCTACCACTCAGCCTGTTATGGGAGGGTTCTACCACAGCCTGTTATGGGGGGGTTCTACCACTCAGCCTGTTATGGGGGGGAAATCTGCCTCACAGCATGTTATGTGGGGAGTTCTGCCTCACAGCCTGTTATGGGGGGGGGCTCTGCCACTCAGCCTGGTATGGAGGGTTCTACCACTCAGCCTGTTATGGGAGGGTTCTACCACAGCCTGTTATGGGGGGGTTCTACCACTCAGCCTGTTATGGGGGGGAAATCTGCCTCACAGCATGTTATGGGGGAATTCTGCCTCACAGCCTGTTATGAGGAGGAATTCTGCCTCACAGCATGTTATGGGGAGAGTTCTGCCTCACGGCCTGTTATGGGGGGGGGGGGGTTCTGCCACTCAGCCTGGTATGGGGGGTTCTACCACTCAGCCTGTTATGGGAGGGTTCTACCACAGCCTGTTATGGGGGGGTTCTACCACTCAGCCTGTTATGGGAGGGTTCTACCACAGCCTGTTATGGGGGGGGGGGGTTCTGCCACTCAGCCATTCAGCCTGTTATGGGGGAATCTGACTCACAGTCTGGTATAGGGGGGTTCGGCCACTCAGCCTGTTATGGGAGGGTTCTACCACAGCCTGTTATGGGGGTGGGGGTTCTGCCACTCAGCCTGTTATGGGAGGGTTCTACCACAGCCTGTTATGGGGGGGTTCTACCACTCAGCCTGTTATGGGGGGGAAATCTGCCTCACAGCATGTTATGTGGGGAGTTCTGCCTCACAGCCTGTTATGAGGGGGAATTCTGCCTCACAGCATGTTATGGGGAGAGTTCTGCCTCACGGCCTGTTATGGGGGGGGGGGGGGTTCTGCCACTCAGCCTGGTATGGGGGGTTCTACCACTCAGCCTGTTATGGGAGGGTTCTACCACAGCCTGTTATGGGGGGGTTCTACCACTCAGCCTGTTATGGGAGGGTTCTACCACAGCCTGTTATGGGGGGGGGGGGGGTTCTGCCACTCAGCCATTCAGCCTGTTATGGGGGAATCTGACTCACAGTCTGGTATAGGGGGGTTCGGCCACTCAGCCTGTTATGGGAGGGTTCTACCACAGCCTGTTATGGGGGTGGGGGTTCTGCCACTCAGCCTGTTATGGGAGGGTTCTACCACAGCCTGTTATGGGGGGGGGGGGGGTTCTGCCACTCAGCCTGGTATGGGGGGGTTCTACCACTCAGCCTGTTATGGGAGGGTTCTACCACAGCCTGTTATGGGGGGGGGGGGGGTTCTGCCACTCAGCCATTCAGCCTGTTATGGGGGAATCTGACTCACAGTCTGGTATAGTGGGGAATTTGGCACTCAGCCTGTTATGGGGGAGTTCTTCCTCACAGCCTGTTATGAGGGGGTTCTACCACTCAGCCTGTTATGGGAGGGTTCTACCACTCAGCCTGTTATTGAAGAGCTCTACCACTCAGCCTGTTATGAGGGGGTTCTGCCACTCAGCCTGTTATGAGGAGAGTTCTGCCTCACAGCCTGTTATGGGGTGATGTGGGGTTCTGCACACTGCCTGTTAAGGGGGGATACCGTGCTGGACACACTGCAGGAGGATCGCTTTGACTAGTAAATGTCCTGAGCTTGTTTTTAACCATGGACTGCCCCTATCCTGAGTTTTGTTGTGTGCCCCTGGGTCATCCTGAAGTTGGATGCCTTGCTGTGTGAAACCACCTAGAATGCCCTGTAAAATCTCTCATATGTATAATGGCACATGTGCGGGTTCTAGTCCAATCAGAGCCGTTTGGCATGCTTATATAATATACAGCAAATTGCTGCTTGTGGCACTAGGGAGTTTAAGCACCTACATCGGATGTACTTTCCCCAATCCATCGGAATACCTGGGGACAGAAGAGCACTCATAGCCTGTAGATGCAGGTATGCGACTACTAATTTACACCGCCAAGGGCTCTAGGAAGCAGATGAGTTTTGCTGAGCTTTCACACAGTGGGCTATCCTGATTTAGGAAAGGCTAATGGGTTTTGTTTAGCTTTAAGGGAACAAAGCTCCAAAGATGGCAGTCTCCACTGTCATTGGAGTTGCAACTTTACTTTAGAACAATACACAGAGGATGATTCAAACCTAAAGATATACGCTCTCTTAAGATGTACTTTTTACCCCAAAAGTGTGGGGGTATTAGGCAGGTATAGTGGGGGGTAGAGGCAATTGAGTGTGCGGCTAGCAGATGGGCTTGCAGGGATCAGTTTTCCTCTGCTTCTCCACTGCCCGACGTTTTAAAAAAGTTCTCTACTTTTCTTAGGAGTAAAAAGGTACCATTGACTTTTACTGTCTTCCTATTTGGTGATTCAGCAACTGTGAAATTCTCATGTTTTTTCTCATAAAGTGATTTTTTTATTACTGTGAGAATTTTTATTATCTCTTTTACGGAATTGAGATAATTGTCTTTTTTCCAGTGACACCAACACCACTGTAGACATTTTCCTCTTTTTCTAGTATAGAAAAGTGTTTTACAGTTGTGACCTTCCCAGAAAGTTTGGAGGCATTTACCTTTTTATTTCTTTTTTCAAATATGTCCCCTCTATTTTTCTTTATAATACTGACCATATGATAGGCATTCCAAAGCCTCAACATGTATGCACAAACTTGGCTAAACTTTACCCTAACCTGACAAAGGCATGTTCAAGCAACACTAGTGCACAAGAAAATACAATGTATAAGATAATTTAATATCAAGTTTCTTTTAAAGCCAAAGGCATATATCTCAACATTTTCAAGCCCCTGCTAGGCAGGCAAAACGTCCACCACACATCCTCCCCATTGCTTTAGTCTAGTGGCCTGACAACATTGTAATAATTTATTAATCTGCATCAAAGTCAGTGTATTACTGAGAAGGTGTGGGATGTGGCCTCTGATTTATCTAATGTAGTGAACAAGAGGATGCACCGCAATTATTGCAGGAAAATTGGTGGATAGTTGTGCCTGTCTTACTGAGTGCTGCTGCTACATTTTTGTGACCTCCTCCTGAGTTGTGTCCTGAGCTCCATGAACATCAGCATGTAAAATAAACACATAAAATACAAATGTAAAAAGTACATGTTAGTTGAAAAATAGAATAGTGCTCTTATTCTTAGTATACAGTATGTCCTGCTCCAGATAAGAATCATTACACTTGGGTATTACTCCGCCAGATGGCGCTGGACTGAAGAGACCGCGAAATTGGCTCCTCCCGGCCCCTCAAAATGTGGGACCTCCCACAAATCCCCAGAATTTCTCTGCAGTCTTGACTGCGAAGGACAAGAAGATGACTCTCTCTTCTCGCAGGTAAGCAGGGCTATTAGCCTGCGGCCCTGTAGGACTATTCCCACCCGTTCCATTTTAAATGTGCCTCCCAGCCTTGGCTGCGCTGGTCTGGGTGATGGTAGGCAGCACCGCTGACAGGTGCTTAGGAGCGCTGCTCCACTGCAATCCCCCACCAAAGGGTAGGCGGTATAGGCATATGGTGAGCCTCTGTGGGATGCCCCTCCCGTGCTATTGCCCCTGCCCCTGTCTATCGGTGGGCCCTATGTTAAGTGGCCGCTGCCCTCCCTCGCTCTCCCTTGTAGCTCTCGGGGGGGGGGGGTGTGTATATGCCTTGGTGCTTCACTGTATTATGTGATTCTGGTTGGTGTCAGTCTCCGTGCTGACTTGGTTGCACTGGTTGCGTTTTTTGAATATGCCGCCGCCGCACGCTTCAACTGTGTTCAGCGTCACTGTCTCCGCGGCCCGCCCCTCGAGGTATACCCAGCGCCATTTTTTCTCTGGATTCGGCTGCTACATGGCTGGCATCTACCTACCGTGGTCCGTGAGTGCCCTCGCAGGCGGCTTTATTTACCCTATGTCATTATACACGTCACTTATGGGGTTCTCTTCGCTTATGTCTTTCAGACGGGTCGAACTCTATTGGTTTCTCCCGGCCCTACTCCCTCTATTTAGTTATTAAACTTGTGAGACCTAGTGTGTAAATTACTCCCATTTCCCTAGCGGGCTATTGGGGCATCCCGGGTTGCTTTTATAGCGTGAATCCCTATCGGCCTGTTGTGCCTGTTGTGCCTGTTGTGCCGGGTTGCTTTTATAGCGTGAATCCCTATCGGCCTGTTGTGCCGCTATAATCACCATATGGAGGCGTCTCAGGATAATGTGCTCGGGGTTCCTTCGGGACAAGCCCGGCTGTCTGTAGCTTGTGGGGTGTCCCCTACTAGCGCTGACAATGGGCGGGTCTGTATACCTTGTGCCCAGCAGGTGCTTGTGCTGCAGCCTGGTTTACCAGTAGCTGGGCCTGTGCCACGTATGGCGTCACCTACTCCCCCAAGCTTAAATTTGACTCCCATTGAGTTGCATACCAGTGGGGATTCTCAGCCTGATGTGTCTTCCAGACTGGCTAGTGTTGAGAAATTGCTGCTAATACCTTGGCGCGTAAGGCCTCTGCTAAGAAGCGGCACTTGACGCCGGATGTCACTCTTTTCCCTATGGAGGCTGATGAGTTCTTGGAACTGTCTGGTTATACACCCTTGGAAGAAGGGGAGTTAATCTCTGACTCGGAGTCATCTGATGAGAGGCCCAGGGGTCATGATGATTCTGGCTCTGACCCCTGGGCCCCAGATGATACTGATAGGCTGTTGGCTCAGATTTTTGAGGTACTGTCTATCTCTCCCCCGGTTGCGGCCCCCAGGCAGCAGGGAGAATTGTTTCATACTGCTAAGCCATGTTTAGAGTTTCCTGAGCAAGCCCATTTTAATAATCTCGTGCTCAAGGAATGGGAGCGTCCCAGCAGGCTTCCCGGAGTCCCTAAGAGTTGGGATAAGTGGTATCCCTTTCCTGCTGATGTGGTGAAGCGTTGGTCATCCCCTCCAGAGGTGGATGCCCCGGTCCTAGGGTTATCTAACACCTCTGTCATGCATTCCCCTGACTCTACTACGCTGCGGAATGATGAGGACCGGCGTATTGATCAGCTGGCGTCCCATGCCTTTGCCTGTGTGGGGACGGCGCTGCACCCGGTCTGTGCCTCTGCCATTACGGCTGTGGCTATCAGGACCCTGCTTAGAAGTGTCCTAGAGGGTGCTCCTGATGATGTGTCTAGTGAGGTTTTTGTGACTTACTGTATGTGCTCTCTGCCTTGGACGATACCATTAGGATGTTTGCAGAGCCTCTGCCCTAGTGGTGGCTATACGCCGCTCGGTTTGGCTGTGCCAGTGGGCTGCTGACAACGCTGCCAAGAAAGCTTTCACTGGGTTTCTCTTCAAAGGACGATGCCTGTTTGGGGACCGCCTGGACCTGTTTGCTAAGGGAGGCAGGTTACCCCAGCGCAGGCGGCAGACTCGGCCCTTTCGGGGACAGGGCTCCTTTTCTTCCCCCTACCGTGGAGCCAGACAGGGGAGGGGGGGTCTCCCTTACCGGGGCCCGAGGAGATTTCTGGGGTAGGGGCAGAGGACATGGACGCCCTGGCTCATCCTGGGGCTCAAAGCCTAAGTCTTCTCCCAAGCCCCCTCAGGCATGAAGGGGCGCCCTCACCCATCCGGGTGGGGGGACGGCTTCAGCATTTTGCTCACATCTGGAGGCTTCATGTCTCAGACCGGTGGATTCAGGAGGTAGTGCCCTCCGGTTACAAGATAGAGTTTGCTGCCTGGCCACCCCCAAGTTTCATCAGGTTCCGAATGTCTCAGGACCCCATGTCAGCTCAGGCTCTAATTCTGGCGGTGCAAAGCCTTCTGGAGCTGGGGGTCATCTGTCAGGGCCCCTTACGAGAAAGGGGCAAGGGGTCAGTCAGGCCCATCCTGGACTTGAAGATCCTCAACAAATTTGTCAGGTGCAGGCGCTTTCGCATGGAAACTTTGCGCTCTGCTATCAGTTCCCTGCGTCCAGGGGATTTCATGACCTCCGTGGACATCAAGGATGCTTACCTTCATATTCCTGTTTTTCCAGGTCATCAAAGATTCCTCAGGTTCGCTCTGGAGGATCAGCACTACAAATTTGTGGCATTACCCTTCGGTCTCACCTCGGCTCCCAGAGTGTTCACCAAGGTGCTGGCAGGGGTCATGGCTCTGCTCAGGGCTCAGGGCATTCGCGTGCTGCCATATTTGGACGACATTCTCATCACTTCTCAGTCCCTCCATCAAGCAGAGCTGGATACTCAGCGGGTTGTGTCCACCCTGGAGTCATTTGGCTGGGTGGTCAACCATCCCAAGTCTTCCCTGTCTCCCTCCTTGGTGACTCCTGGGAATGAATCTGGATACAGTTCAGGCAAGGATTTTTCTTCCTCAGCAGAAGGTGGACAGTCTACTGGTGCAGGTTCAGTCCCTGCTCTCTTGCCCTCATCCCTCCATCAGGCAGGGAATGCAGCTGGTGGGCCTGATGGTGTCGTGCTTCTAGGCGGTTCCTTATGCTCAGTTTCACATGAGGCCTCTGCAACTCCACCTCTTGTCAGTATGGGACAAGGAACCCGCGTCCCTGGACCAGGTCCTTGTGCTATCCCCCCTAGCCAGACGGTCCCTCTCATGGTGGCTGGACTCCAGGAACCTCTTGGCGGGCAGATCCTTTCTGGCCCCCTGCTGGGAGACAGTCACCACAGATGCCAGTCTGACGGGTTGGGGGGGCTTTTCGAAGTCCCTGCAGTTCCAAGGGAGGTGAGGCCCTCAGGAGACCGACACACCCATCAATATTCTGGAACTAAGGGCGATCAGGTTGGTGCTGGTTCACTTGACCCAGCACCTTCGGGGCCAGCCTGTTCAGGTACGCACGGACAACCAGACAGCGGTTGCCTACATCAATCATCAGGGGGGGACCCGGAGCCAGGGGGCCCTCAAGGAAGGTGGTGGTGCTGCTTCAGAGGTGGAAGACGACGTTCGCAGGGTTCGGGGCCGCCACCTTACACCCACACCCCATCTTCTGGGCCCCACTGGTGAGACCCCTCGTCTCTGGGTGGACTTGATCCGCAGCCAGAACTCCCCAGCTATAAAATAAAATATAAATTTGTAAAACATGTTACTCATTACCCTGATATCTCACCTTCTCTGTTGTATATCCACTTACCTGGGAAGTTCTGGCCGTAGAACCTCTGCACCCAGGGCCGCTTTCGCCGTTTGAGGTCCGACCAGTGCTGCATTATTTGGGTGAGGATGTAAGGCGATGTCCCCTCGCCACTCATATAGTCTGCCACTTCCTCTGCCAACGTCCTCTTTTCATGTTGGCATTGCTCCATGAAAGTCTGCAAACAACAAACAGATGTGCATTGTTAACATGTCCACTGGTTGGGTCTCCTTTAGCTCTACATGCACGCCCCTGCCTCTTTTGCTTAATTATTCTGGGACACTGCTAGCACCCAAGCCTTGTATATAGTGTATGCCAATGCTAAGTAATCCAGTTCTCCCATCCCACAGTAGTAACGGATTGCAAGCTCAGACGCACTTAGGCCAAAAGTCGCGCCTAACCCCTCACTCCACTACTTCTGGATAACCGCGCCCACCAACAAGACAAAGCCAGCTCTCCTATTCCACAGTAATAGCGTATTGCATAAAAATGTCAAACATAAATCACTTCGGCAACTCTGCCTCACATACAAACATGCCAGGGTGGTCCATGTGACAGTTTGGGCCTGTAACTTTGGAAGACCCAGCCTCTGCCATTACTGTGGCGCCATGTGCCTTTGCTCATATGTCGTAGCCACTCTGTCACCTGTTTGCACCTTGGCAGCAGTGTAATGTGACACACCTGCGTAATTTCCTCCTGCTGCTCACGGGTGAACACAGTGGGTGCCATGTTGGAACTTTGGATGTCGTCTGTATGACGCACCCCTGTACTGAGGCGCACAAGCACCCTGGCTGACCCCAGAGGTGTTCTTGCATCCATATGCCCATGTAGCCTATAGGTTGCTTGCGCCTTTGATGGGCTGTTAAATGAATCAAATTGTTTGCAATACAATTTCCTACTCAATTAGGTATAAGAAGAACACAGCTGATGGTCAGTTTTTATTGCTACTGCTAACTTAGGAACTCACTATGCCACACCATAGATGCCACCATAGATGCCACCACAGCCCCCAGAGCCAGGAACAAAGGCATGTCCAAGAAACCAGCAGCACCTGGCCTAGGTACTGCAGACCAGCCATTCATCCTGCAGGCACTCCCATGCTGAAACCCACACTAGCCACTCTGAGCGGGTCACCCGCAGCAGTTTAAGGCATTAGCAACGGGAGTCATAAAACCAGGGCTTCCGGCACAGCCCACCACAGACCTACCAAAAGTGAGGACACTTCAGCACTATATGGACCCTAGGACAGACCCAAGTGCGAGCCCAATGGAGTCCACAACAGAGCCAACATTGAAACCTAAGGCTGAGCAGTGTTGCCACAGCCAGGCCTGAACTTTCCCAGGCCAGTAGCCTGGAATCCATTCTGGCCATGGGAGTGGGCATAGTGATTCCCCCTTCATCCAAGACACCACCCAGCAGACCACAGCATCGGTGCAAACTAACATGGATCAAGTTGAGTGGCAGATTTAATGATGCCCAGCTGAATGGCATTGCCAAAAATGATGATCGACTGGCTGGGTCCCGGTCCCGCTCAACCCCCAAGTGTTGTTGGTTGGAGATTGCCCACAACATGATGGGGGAGTGGCCAGAGTGGGGGAGTGGCCAGAATCCAAGGATCCATGGCAAGAAAACGTGGGACGACCTGAAAATGGTGGATCATTGGAAACTCAGCGCCAGACAGGCTGGTGGGTAAGTGCTGAACAACCAGAGGGCTGGGGCTGCTTGTATAGGAAACATTGGACAACTCACTAAAGCCACCCTTTACTTTGTTTGAATCTAGCTTGCAAACTGGTGGGGGGCTCCACAAAACTCTACTATTTACCCATGCTGAGGAGTGGGTGTTGGGGATGCTCCACCCCAACAACTACCAGGGGGTTTCGGGCACCATGTACTCCTACAGACGACATGTGCCCACCAGTGTTAAGACTAGCAAATTGTAGTTTGGCAAAAGGGGGAAGTAGGCCAACTAAACACGCCATCCACCAACCTTAGTTCCCACATGCAAAGCCAACTTTGATGGATTGCCTGCTACATATGTTGTGCGATAACACACACCAAGGGTATCAAGCAACCTTCATATGTAGCCCCTAACATGAGTGTAAGCAGACCAGACTTTGCAGGAACATTCCAGCCAGCAGCACCTCGCCTGCAAGACCTGCCACCTACAGCCACAGCAGGCCCGTCTGGTTTGCCTACCTCTCAAATAACATCAAGGCCGGGCCCACCCACCAGCCACCCATCGAGGGAGCAGAGTCCAAGACAGTAATAAAGTACATAATTGATCTTAATAGGCAAAGGGCAAGAGGCAGGTTGGAGGAGGAGGGTGAACCAGGGTAAAGTTTGGGGCCCTGGAGGCTCCTCTCCTGTATGAAATTTATGAGCTGGAGGAAGGGCACTCTGAACATCTGGATGAGACCCCCAATATCATCTGAACAACTCCACCAACTGCGGGCACCACGGATACTGTCCATCCCCACTCCTCTCTGCAGCTCCAGCCTCATTCTGCAAGTAGCCATCGTCTAAGATGAGCAGCTCTGAGCGTACTGATGGCTGCATCCCCTGCTACCCTCTAACAGGGAGCACGCCAGCCAGTCACAAATGCCTGGCGCGGGCACGCTCACTGTGTGAGGGATAGCGGGATGTGGCTGCGGCTAGCGCATGCACCGTTGGACCAGGAAAGAAGGTAAGTGTATGGGCGACCTGGGGGGTTTCACACAGCCAGCTTCCTGATTCTAGATGCCCCGGGGGAGGAAATTGATCGATTCCCTGGTCAATCGCTGTGGATTTTGGTCCACTTTAAGAAGGGCGTCGGTAGCTAGTGCAGCAATGGATAACCAGAATCACCTAAAAGACAAATGAAAATTAAATTACTAACAGGCAACACAACATCAAAACAGTCTTGAGCAAATATTAAGTATTACAAAAGAGTAGCACCAAACAAGCAATAAGTAAGGCAGGATGCTCAGACTAAGCATTTGTAACTGCAACAGGGAGAAGGGGACATTCAAAGAGGGGCATGAGCAAAGTCGAAGTGATGGAGGACAGGGAGAGCTGTTGGCTAACACAAGAAACTTGGACTAATTACAAAAAGGGGCACATAACAGAAAAGAAAAATACATTGCAAATGCAACATAAACAATAAACAATCAGATCCACTCCAGCAATAAACAGACTTACCCACAAGCCGATCGCCAGTCAGCTTGTCATGCTCAAAACGGGTGTATGAACCAGAACTCCTCAACATAAATGCATCAGGGGAGGAGCCAGGGAAGCCGGCCAGTACACTGAAAAAGCAAAGATCCAGCCCTACAACACATTGGATGTTAAGAGCAATGTGGACCTAAACAGACGAAGACACGGAGAAGCTGTATGGGGGAAGCTAGGCTAGCCTCAAGAGAGGAGAGTGGACAAGAAAGAGGAGCAATGTGGACCTAAATATACTGAAGATCCCTGAGCAGCTGGGAGATCCAGGGCCACGTGTGTACAATCAATCGCTTCCATGACACTTGGTATATTTGCAATGCTGAATAAACCTAACCTCCCCGCATTCCAGGTTGCCATGCTGTCAGGGAAAGAGATGTATTTCTCCTGCAGGACAGCCATGCCATTGAGAAATAGGCGTGGCTCAGCGAAGGCTGGGACATGCCAACTGAAAGTGCCCCCGGCCTCTGGAAGGAGCCATTCACTAGAAATTGAAGGCAGACAACCAATTTGGTCATAACTCCAATTGCATGCCCCTCTCTTGTGGTGGGGGCCAACCATGTCTGCAACTCTGACTAAAGCTTCCCATGAGAAAAGCGGTTCAGTCGGTTAAATTTTAACACCTGCTGATCGGTCATCTGTTCTATATACAGGTGACTGTGGGTATGCCTAAGCTCTGGAAGGTACATGGTTAACAGCCCCCCGCTGCTGCAGACATTCGTACTCACAGAACTCGGCAAGGGGCTTCATCGTAGGTGCAGAGGATGTAGGCTGTATTTTCACTAGCAAAAAGAGACGGCAACTCATGGCTCTGAATCCCACAAAAGGGCAGCCTAAACCCATAAAATTACGGATGCATGGACGCCTTGAGCCGCCTTTTTTTGTCAAACACTTGGTTTGGCATATGCATACCGTAATTCCCTGCAAAAAGTACAACTCAGCCACAAAAACAAGGCTCTGAATCACCCGACACAAAATAGACCAAATACGGTCCTTTGACGTCATTCCCACTGACGTGCGAAAGAGGATATGAAGCAGGCCGAATGAAACTAATTGTAACTAAAAAAAAAAATATGAAACTAAATACTGCCATCTCAAATATAGCTTTTAATACTTATATATTTCTTTTTACCTTTAAAGCTATTTACTATTGTACCGATTTCAAAACCAGAGATTGTAAATTATTACATATTTTAATGTACTTTACCTGCAGCATAAAGCAATTAAAACATGTGGTAAATAAGATCTCATGCATATTCACGATGGCACACTTGGTCTGCACAGATGTGCTGGAAGCTGCACACATAAGAGTTGGAAGACAGTTAAGTATCTGTACGTAACACATCTTAGCCAATATGCACATGAACATCCAGCTCTGCTCTGCTATGTGCATGCTGGCCTTGGTCCCATGACCCTCTTTTCTGGCAACTACTGGCAAGCATTTCTTTTCTAAATATATAGCAGTCAGCTATCAATTCATCAATGCATCTTGGTTGCATACATGGAGTTTTAGAGTTGCCCTTCTGAAATCTGCAAAGTGGCGCAGGAATAATTAATTCACCTTTACGTGCAGTACATATTATATCCAACATGTTAGAGATGGAAAGAATAAATATTAAAAAAGGAAATAATAGTTTTAAAATATAGTGATAAAATGTGTGTAATCAGTTTTAAATGTCATTCACTGTATAAAATGAATCCAGCAGTTTTTCACTAAATTGTGCTGTGATGTTGTCCATACCCAACGATTATTCCAACGGGTATTCCAACATTTTCTACCCATAGATAAATACCCCACTAACTCTCTCTGAATAGGTTTAATTTTTGTATATTTTCATTTTAAGAGAGACTTCCTTGCCTAGTTAATAATGTAGTTGCATTCAACTGCACAGTCTGCAACCTTCTATTATCTCTTTTCCAAGGTGGGTCCCTTTTAATGTGGACCAAAACACAGAATTTTGACTACCCTTTTGGTCCTTGCCCCTGGGACATCCAAATTCACGATGTGTGAAACCTCCCATGTTTCCCAGTAAACTCAGCTCACCTTTCTCCGGTCCTATGGCGCATGCACAGGCTCTCGTTTGATCAGCATGCTCGGCTGCGCTCATCAAAATTGGTTAAGACTTGGCTAAGGAACAAGTCTAGTCGAGAGCCGAGCTACCCCTGCTACCAAGCGGAGCCAAGCTACCCCCAGTACCCTGTAGCAAGGTACGTCCCTGTGCCGGCTATTCACAAATGCTTAGAGTGGGCGCACGCCCTGCTAAAGGTATAGCTGAAGGCGGCCGCAGCTCTAGCATGTGCTGTTGGATCGGGGAAAAAGTACATTTTACAGGGGACTTGGGGCAAGGCATCCACAATCTGGATGCCCTGGGGGGAGGGAATCAGGCAGCCCTGGGGTCTTATAGACTCCATTGCTGCTTTTGGTCCACTTTATGTTGGAGCTGTAGTATTTATACAAGGACACTCTTATACAAGCATGGGATTTTTCTAACACCTCGCTGATCTTTCGAGGGTTTTAAAGTGACTCTAAACCCAACAACAATAATTAGCCAGCAAGCAGCTTACCTGATGCCTGCCCCATGTCTCCTCCATTTCCTGCTGCACAGCGAAGAAGCTGTAGCAGGGCTCCAACGTTTGCCCCGTTTTTCAATGTTATTCCTTCAGGACCATGTAAAAACGTGGTCCTACAGCCACTTTGTCCCTTGGTGCTCTCAGTGTGAGTGGGCAAAGCAGGCCAAAGTGGCCCCACAGCTGTCTTTAAACACAGCACAGCATGTTTTACAATCATAAAGCTGCACTATGACCTACCCTTCCCAGATCAGCCACAAACCCAAATTTGGATCCAAAAATTGGATACCTCCCCCCTTTATATACAGATGCAGAGTTCTTCCACTCTAAAATACATGTCTCAGGTGTTCTAAATTGCCTAAAGGGAGATTCTTCTTCCACTCCAAAATACATTATTTATAAAGGGATAAATATGAGTTAGCAATATTTGCTGTACATTAATATCCAAAATTTCTATTTTAAATACATTGTTAAAGTCCAGGTATTAAAAAAAATCAGCACCAATACTTCACTTTTTTCCCCAGCAGCTCCTCCATGCAACGACAGCATCTTCATACATCTGAGGGAGCTTGAGCAATTCCCCTCCTCCAGGGTGGGGCAGACATGGCAGCATCCATTAGGCTGGCTTCATGCCCTATAACATACCCACTCCATTGATTGCAATGGAGTTGGTGTGCCAATACCAAATTGGCATGCCCCCTCCTTTTCAATAAATGCTGTAAACGTGTGAGGGGTGGAGACTAGGTCCTATAAACGCCACCATGAAAGGATACCGCCGCTGGATGGAGAAGCTGTGGGGGAACATTAGAGCTGCACATAGGAGTTGTTGGCGCACAAAAGATGAGTATTGACCTTTTTTGATTTAGCGTGGACAATCCCTTTATATAATGCAAATACCAATACTTATGTAAACTCAGCACTAATTGACATCATACAAATCAATGATTATAGTTACGCTACATAACATTCAGTGATATATCCCAATATTACATGAAATTCGTGAAGGATGTAATTGTCATCTCGGTGATTATCCTCCAACTAATCCAGTAAATACCCAACTTTTTTCAGATAACCTTAAATGTATTAGTATTATTAAAGCAAATACAGCTGGAAAAAATACAGTTACAGTAAGTTAACAGGTAGGTATGGGCGGCGAAATCAATCTGCCTGACCCCTTACACAATAGCATCATGTAGGAAAACCGGCTGTCACGATTCACTTACCTGCATCCCGTTTCAACGGCGCCTCCCTCCCGCGGGTCCGGCCGCGCCGGGCGGCTGCGAGCGCGGCTGCGAGCGCGCCCCCCTCCGCCTCCTCCTCCTCTGCCGGCGTGCCCGGCAGTTCTCGCACTCGTGCGCGCGCGCAAGCACGTCCCTTGTATTCCCTCCGGCGGCGCTGCTATCAGCGCGGCCGCCGGAGGAAGAAGAGTTAAAGGGCCAATGAGCCCAGGTGGGTGGGGGGTGTTCCCTAATAGGGACAGGGCCAATGAGCCCTAGGGAGTTGTGGGGCTAAACACCCTGGTCCTATCAGGTTAGGTGTTCTATTGTGCACCAATCACACACCTATTTTCCCCCCATCCCCAGTCATACCTGTTCCTATAAAAGGTTCACCCCGTCAGTTACTCAGCGCCTGTTATAGCACCTTGTACCTAGTTTGTCTTGATTATTACTCTGTTTGATCTTCGACCCCTGCCTGAACCGACCAATCTTTGTCTGATCTCCATTGCCGACACCTGCCTGAACTTACCAATCTTTGTCTGATCTCCGTTGCCGATCCCTGCCATGAACCGACCATTCTCTGCCTGATCTCTGTTGCCGACCCCTGCTTTGAACCTCGAGCTGCCTCATCCTTCTGTACCGCTGCAATCTCTGATTACCCGGTGTCAACCTCTGGCCTGTCTGGACTTCTGCTTAACTCGCTCTAACAATTGGACTCGCTCTGATTCCGCTCCTAGTTATTGGTTCTTCAGACCTCCAACCAGTAAGCTCACATCCTTTGAGCCATTGAAATCCTGGGGGCAACTGATCCCGGGCAGGTGTGTACTGCGTCCCGGCAAGCGGGGGCTCCTACAGGTGAAGCTGGCTGCAGAGATTGGGGGTTGAGGGCTTACCTGGAGGGCTGGAGTACCCTGAGCGTGACACCGGCCCACTTAGAAGTGACTATCCAGTCTACCTGATCATGCCCTTAAAAATGTAGCAGCTGCAAATCAATATTACATAAAGTGGAACAGTTCTTTCAATATACATGTTATCATTTTGTAGCTAAGAAATTTAAGATGGTCATTACCGCATTTATCGCCCTATAAGACACACTATTTTTTCCCCTAAAGAGAGGAGAAATTCTCAGACCCACTCTCCCCGCTGCGTGGCTCCACAGTGCACACTGACAGCTGAGTGTTTGTGTCAGCGCGCACTGAACGAGGTGCAATGGCGGAGCCAGAAGCCAGAGCAGGGACCTTGTTCAGTGCGCGCTGACACAAACACTCGGCTGTCACACTGCCTATGGGAACGGGATGGGGGCATCCCACACTGCCTATTCGGGGAATGGGAGGGGCAAATTCCATACTGCCTATGGGGAGTGGGAGGGGGCATGCCACACTGCCTATATGGGGAATGGGATGGGGGGATACCACATTGCCTATATGGGGAATGGGAGGGGGGAATTCCACACTGTTTATGGGTATGGGAGGGAGAATGCCACACTGCCTATGGGGAGTGGGAGGGGGCATGCCACACTGCCTATATGGGGAATGGGATGGGGGGGATACCACGTTGCCTATATGGGGAATGGGAGGGGGGAATTCCACACTGTTTATGGGAATGGGAGGGGGGTGTAATGCCACACTGCCTATGGGGAATGGGAGGGGGGATACCACACTGCCTATATGGGGAGTGGGATGGGGGCATCCCACACTGCCTATATGGGGAATGCGATGGGGGCATGCCTCACTGCCTGTGGGAATCGGAGGGGGGCATGCCACACTGCCTATGGTAATGAGAGGGGGGAATGCCACACTGCTCATGGGGAATGGGATTGGGGGAATGCCACACTGCCTGTAATGGGGTGTTTTAGCACAACATTTGGTTTAGAATATTTTTTTTTTCTTATTTTCCTTCTCCACATCCTAGATGCGTCTTATACAGGGAAAATACGGTAATTTCTGGTCAAAATGGCCCCAAATGCCAGAATGCAATACTATACAGATCATCAGCCAGTAGGATATATACATTGGTTAAAGTTTGGTATTATATAAAGGGTCTTTTCTTGCTTTTTAAAGGCTCTCTTGCTACTATGCACCTTACCCTATTGTTGTCGGGGAAGGGACCCTGTGTTTGCTGTTAACTGTACACATTTGCCAGTATGTAACTAATCATGTCCGCTCCCACAGTTAGTTACATACTGGCAAACGTGTACAATTAACAGCTCAGGAGGAATTATTGTTCTATTATTCTGTTAAAATTCTGTTAAAAACCTTTTACCTACAAATCTTTTAAACCCATTAGCTAGAGATTTTTCTTCTACCCCAAAAATGCATTATTTCACTAAAGCTTAGAATTTGGGTTTATTTCTGCTTTAGTTGCTCTTCTAAAATACATTCTATTTTTTTTTTCTCAATAAATGGGATTTGAGTGATACAGAATCAGGATAATGCAAAGTTTTCAGAATAAGAGCATCAGAGTGGAATGGAGCCAGATTACTAATGGCTAAATATGCTTAATTTTAGTCATTACAGGTAGATAACATTTTCGAAGAAATCTGTGTATACCTTCATTGATATGCACATAATACTAGTCACTGTATGCTAAGAATTTGAGGGTGAGCCCATGATAAAATATATCTGACTAAATATAGCTTCCATATTGACCAGCACAGATTTATACTGACACTTGGAATACAGCGCTTTAGAATTCTTTCAGATCTACCATTGTTGTAATACCAACAAACCCCAGAGACATATATAAAATGGTCTGAAAAAGAATAACTTTGACAAGCTGTAAAAAGTGATCATGTGGCTATAAAAAGTTATCATGTACGTCCTCTTCGTTGACTTTTATGCTTACTCCCTTTGAAATGTTTTGTACAAAAGAGCTTCATATAGCAAAATATAAAATCTGCTATGTGCCGTAATATATCATGGAAGTGCTTGTTCTAGTGCAGAGCTCTTACATATTATCGAGGTTTTTGTGAAGAAAGATGACACTTCCGGAACGCTGAAATTCGCTATTCTTCCGCAGCACTACATTGACTGTTTGATGATAAAATGTAAAACTTCTGGCAAACCAAGATAATGGGGGTGATCTTTAAAAAAACAAAAGAGTAACTTGTCCTAATGTCCTATGTTTCATAGCTAAATCTTTATTAGGCCATACATTATATGTGTCAGCATGAACAGAAATGTGAACACTTTAGTTAAAAAAAACAACAACAAAATAAAAAAACAAAAAGCTGTGGCTTATATAAAGAATCATGACACTGCACTACAATAGCACTTATAGTGCAGTAAAGTCTGTTTGCAATATGCTAGGCAAATCTAAAGCAATATAAACTTTTACTGAATGGTTAGCTTCTTGGACTGGTAGTGCTCACATACTATATGGTGATCGTAGGAGATCTACAAACCTTATGCTGCCAGTCTGTGCTTACTTAGCAGGCTAGCTCAAATATTTTCTCACCCATATAGCATTCCAGTTCCTGCATTCTAAGTGCCGTTATAACAGAATGTAGGGGATATCTTTACTAAGAGAAAAAAATAAACCCAGATCCAAACCTTTCCTGGCAAGTTCAAGAGTAAAAGCTGACTGTAACTTCGCTGTAGAGCCTATCAGTGCGTGAATGCGGGGGGCTAGTGTGACACAAACCTGGATCCTTGCTGGCAACTTTAGGTTTACTGTCCAAATGATGTCCAAATGAGAAAGATGGCAGTTGCTCAGACAAGGTGTCACTAGAAATGAGCCAAACAGTCCCCTATTTGTTTCTGAGAGTTTTCAGCTGAATGCTGCATGCTGGCCAGCGGATGTCTTGCTCCTGTAATGTTGGCACGGGCGGCTCCTCCTACATGTTGGCATATATGTAAGCCCTGGAACCCTTCTGGGAGAATACAAATGGCCTTGGATGGAGCCTTTTGTATACCACAGATACTCTGATGTCTCTCCTCCATGTAACTTTGGCTTGACCGCCCTCTATCCTTTAAACTGGTATGGAGGTCTTTTCCAGCCCTGAACAGAGTCAGTCAGTCTCTCGAGACTCTCCTTAATGCCCCTCCCCTCCACAGTGATGTACACTCACATGAAGAATAGTCACAATGGTATACAAAACGCTCCATTCATGTCAGCTGGCAATTCTCCTATCTCTTGACAGCTCAATTGCTGGCACAAAAATTACTTAGACTGCTACTGCTGACATCACAGAAGCTGTCTAAGGAGCCCCTGGATGGGAGGATGACTGAATGAAGATGCTGGATGTACTCCAATGGGCAAAAGGGTATATTACAGTATATTAAACTATTGACATTCTCACCACATCTCACCACCCATTACAGCTTCAAATGTAAGACTACCATAATTTTACCATACTTTTATAGACAATCATCTTGGATATCTCATACATAAATGGACTATTTAGCATATGATTAGTTATGCAAATTCTTGTCATGTGACTGCATTGTTACAGTTTTACTCCTGGTGGTGGAAACATCTTTTTCTTCTTGTATATTACAAATTACAGCCTGATCTCACATTCCCCAATAGCTAATTGTGGTGTTATTTCTTAAGAGAAAGGTCACTGTTTCGAATTGAAGAAGAGAAACCGCATCATCCTGCACATCGATAGCATTATCTCAACCAAGAATTTTCAAACTGCATTTGAGTGAGTGCCTTAACAGTTGGAATAATACAAAATTAAGTCCTTCCATCCATTCCAAAGCCAAAAGGTGGACGTCCAGGTAATATATCAATATAGTCAACATCACTGGCTCATCACAAGGTCCATCAGATCTGGAGTGGAGGTAGCTTGTATGCTTCATACTGTAACCTGTCAGCAAAGGTTCACCAAACACAGTCCATGCAGGAGTCAAATAGCAGGCAGCATAAAGACCAGTGAAAACTATAGAAACAATCCAAAGGGGTATCCAACTAGCAGGGTCAAAGTTCAAAGCCAAGGTCGGTAACAAGAAATCTAAAAGCAAGGTTCCGGGAGCATGGATTATGGAGCTGAAACAGTGAGGCAGAAGTATCCTTCTAAGATAAACCAACACTTCCTGGATGCCAGAGCCCTCTTTTTAAAGGGCTGAGAGCAGGGATGTCCAGGAAGCCAGACCAGCACTTCCTGGCTGTCAGAGCCCTCCTCTTACATAGGATGGGATTATACGCTCGTAGATATCGATTAGAGAAAAAACTGTAGCGGAGGTAGAATTAAGAGGAAAAGGATAGAACATGATTTAAAGAAGAAAACTGCGTGGATGTGGATAAGAGGAAATCTTATGAGATGAGGTGATTTGTTATACATAACAAAAGAAAAAAATGTAGCAATATAAGATAAAAATGAAAATAGAGGGATATGGAATGAAAAAAGAAAATGGAGAGGATGGGGTATAGGGGAGAACAACGAAAGGGAATGTGTGGAGGATGGAATGTGAAATAGAGTTGAAATCAAGGGGGCATGAAATAGAGGGCAAACCAATGGGGGTGTGGCTTAGAGAGGAAATCTGAGGTGATGGGGAATTGAGAGGAAAGCGTAATGTGGAATAATGGCAAATTGATAGAAGTAGTAGAATGTCAAATCATAATAAGGTAAATATATAAATGCTGTGTGTTTTTCATGCCTCAGGTTTAGAGGTGAGCTAGGCAGACCTACTGAGCCAGCTGAGATCACTCAGCTTACTCAGCCCTCTATACAGAGAGTATGGCATGACGCCCTATGCAACTGCACAGGTTTCACCCAAAGTCCGGTTGTATCAGCAAATCCCAAAGCTGAAATATAACATCCCTGCTGCAGTTTCCTGTTGCCACTTGCCACTGTACTGTATTTTCTTTTATTGATTTTCCTCGTCAAGTATACAATAAAAAAAAATAAATAAAGTAAAAAGCCTTATGGCTTTGCTCTGTTTGCGGACCTTTGGGTGCCATTGATGCTAGCTACAGTATGTGCTGAACTTGCTATTTAAATAATAACATGATTATGGCAATTATTTTCAATTACAAATCTGGGTTTTGTACGAATAGGATCATATTGCAACTACTTTTACCTTTAAATAGAAATAGTTTTTGTTCTTGTCTTGATTTATGACAAAAAGTCTTATTTTTTCTTTGTACATAAGTAGGGACATAATTACTCAGAGTTAACATAACATTCAGTGTAATAAAATGAAGGTTTGACCTTTTTACATCTAAATGTTACAAATCAAGCATAAAAAGAGTAAGCTGAATAAGAAGTCATAAATGATTTTGCCATTGCCAGCATTTATTACTGTAATACATGTAAGTGTGGCACATTTTATTACATGTGTTATTTGCTGCATCTGTACCATTCCTAAGTTCTACTTTTTAGTGTTTAAAAAATGCATATTGTTCATTTTCTTTTAATTTGCAGCTTCATCAGTATAAAGGCCAGTATGTTTGAAATACAATATTGGAAATCAAAGGTGTAGAATTCACAATGCAATTGTAGCAACTTACCATCCTTAAACGTACATTGCCACATATCCCTAAACACATTATTCTCCCCACCTGGGCCAGAATGACCACTGCTAAATTTTGTTGAAAGACGGCTTTGCCTATCATTTGTAGAATCTATTATTAAGGCATCTTTGCTGCCTGTGGCGAGCTAAAGAAGGACACCCCCATTATCAAAAAGCAAACTGGTCCATGCTGTCGTTATTTCTTAAATATATACTATCATTGGTTGGCAGGGCCGCAGTGGTGCCCGTTTCCGAAATGAACCACCAACAAGCTTAGTAAAAAAAAAACACGTTCAGCTTTTGCTGCCCCCTCTAGATGGTGCTGCCTGGGTGGCTGCCTCACCTGACTTGAATGCAGGTGAACCCCTGATGCCATCTTTCTCATGCCTGATGGTACAATCATTGGCCACCCTGCAGGATAGCTTGGAGAGCGAGAACTGAGACATGCTCAGGGACCACTTCAATTAAAACACTCAATGAGTCAGTGTTGGGATATTTTTACTGGTGGATGATACAGCTTCTCAGCTCTGTAGACACTTGGATGCATGCAGGCACAGACGTACAGATACAGCATACCTGGGAGTAAAGAAGAGATGACTCACACATCACAAAATTCCGTGGGTCTGCTGTTAGATGTTTACATTTTAATAACAGGCTCATGGCTGCTACAGAATAGATAACAGCATGCTACATCAATCTACAGCAGCCACATGCACACATCAGGCAGCTGGCTGGCTTTCTAAAAGAGCATGAATCACGCCCAGTATGAGTTTTATTAATTTCATTGCTGCTGTATTTTGCTGTACCAAAGACTTGGCCATTGGGATTATATGATGTCTCCAGCTTTCCAGCTGTGTTTAATGTTTACATTGCTCAAAACTCTTACCACAGAATTGATAAAATGATGGAAAAACAGTTTGAATTGAGACAAAATCCTTTTTGAGGCAGTGCAGATGGGTTGCAACAAAAAAACCTCCATACCTCACCTTGAATCCAGCGCTTTCATCAACGCTCCTCCTGTGGTTGCACAGAGAGTACACAGAGCCGCTTCCCCAGCTCTATGTGTGTGCCTTCCCGAGCATTCTAGATGGATGTGTTTCATGCATGTATTGACATGCTAATGAAGCTATAGCGATGGTTGATACCTATAGATTCAGAATGACCAATAAGAGAAGGCCTAAGCTAATATGAATGAAGCAATAGCAGCTGGCAGTTACAGGGGAAGTCAAACCTGCACTGGGAGCTGAAAGGACAAGAACTATCACCAATCGACTTATCTTGGATCCTGGAAGCCATCTTTTAGCACAGCAGACAAATGAACGTGGAAACAGTCTCATGGTCATTAAAGTGTCTCCTTTGACAATTTAACCACATAGGTGTTGCCTGTTTAGATTCCTATTTTGTTGTAGCTAAAAAACCTGTATTGTATCCTATAAACACAATAAATATTCAAAGTGATTTTTGGTATTTCTTTAGAATTAATGCCATGGGAACTTTAGTTAAAATCATTTTCAAGTTTTGGGACATTCAACACTAAAATCTCCAAAATCATGAAAAACTTGGATCACGGAACATCCTTGTGATACTGTTTCTCCAACCTACTATATTTTCCAATATCCTTCGCTCTAAGCATTGGAGCTCCTAAAATTGTTTCCTGAAACCAGCACTGTTCTCAATGTACTCATAAGACCATGGCCACTTTGAACCCCACCAGTACTGTCAAGTTTGACGAAGACATTTGACAAAGACACTGTGATATCCCTAATTCCAGATAATGATGAGAATGAATTCCTAGAGAAAATTAGCTGGAGAACCTGTACCAGGAGAATCACCTCCACCTTAATGTCATGAAAAAAAGGAAATAATAGTAGACCATATGGCAGAAGAGGAACTTCCACCCACACTAGCAGAGAGAGTAAGTGGAAGTACCTTGGCATCTGTATTACACAGGATATTTCTGTCACATTAGTATGCCGATGAAACAGGCAAATCAGCATTTCCTCTACTTTTTGGGGGCTATCTATGACCCTTCTGTCATAGGAAACTCTTTTGATGCAGTCTCTAACCTGAGACCAGAAATAATCTTCACACACTCCCAGAAACATGAAAGTATGAAATATTTCACCACTCCTTCTCCAAAGCCATTGGCTTCTCCACCCAATTACTTCTGAAAGAGTTTAAATCCCTTATATCTGATTGTTTGTACATAGAAGTCTTTCTTAAACCGGACCTTCACCATGATTTATGGAAAAGCCCAAACCCTTTAAAAACGATTCTCCAGCTAAAACTAATATATTTTAAGTTTTTGGTTCCATTACTTATTATTCTTTCCCCCACTGGGCTGCAACTCTGTTCAGGACTTTAGGATACAGGCGCCGCCATCTTGACTCAGAAGCATCGCAGTGGGATAGTGCAGGAGAAGGAGAAGTACAGGGGGGCGGGTTATAACTGTGCTTTGCTCAGACAGAGCAGAGCTGGGGTCAGGAAAAGGTCAGCAGTCCCAGAATGCAGAGCAGCACAATCAGGAGGCACTTCCTGTTTGCAGGCTGCCTGATAAGATGGCGGCTTCCATAAGCCGCCATCTTGGATGTTTAAAGGCTCATAACATGCAGTAGATGCAGGTAGGATGATTTTTAATGTGGGCAATCTGTATGTACAGGGTGTGGATAACATGTAAGATAGACTCTTATTCAGGGTGAAGGACCGCTTTAAATAACTAATCGTCACCTTCTCTTAGTAAGAGCACCACTTTACTTATGTGTCCTTACATAACTGTAGTGTATGACAGGTATGTCATTTTAGGAAACAAATTATATTATGCTTGTTTGACAAGTAAAGAATAAAATGTCACCTCCCGAACTACAGTATGCTTCATTATCTATAATATATACTGTATGGTATGTTATACTATTGTATGCAGTTGGATACAGAACATGATTAATCGGTTTAGTGCTCAACAGACAGGTGTAATGTAGGGTGACAGTGCTTCCCCATAGGAATGATAAAGCTGAGAATAGTCAGATGTCACATCTGCGATTGAACAATAGACTCTAGTGTGGACATATGATGCCAGGCTGTATTTTATGTGATGATAGATGACTTGGTTGGTTACTAGCTGTATTACATTTCCTCTTGGTGGCATGCAGCTTGCTTTTTGTGTGCAGCTCTGTGACCAACTGCCCCTCCCCAATCATAATTATCTCAGCTTGGATATTTGTCTTGAGCATTCAGTGGGCCTCTGATGGTAACTGTAGAAATGACTGCTGTATTAAATTAGCTGGAAATCTGAAGCCTGATCTGGACAAGAGGAATTTGGAACATAACCATCGTTTTCCCCTAATCTAACTCTAAAAGAATGATCCACTGTTCTTCAAAACCCACTTGTATGCTTATTCTATTTGTGATAGTTTCTTTGTGCTACTTTCTTATTTAGCAATGAGTTTGGAAGACATGCAAAATACCTTTTAATTATGGTTTAGAACAGCTGTTCTGATAGTGTACTAAAGGATAGGAAAAATGTATGGTGTTAGCGCCTTTAATTTGTGAGAAAAGTGAGAAAAGTCAGTATGGTATTTGTCCTCTCATAGCAACCAATCAATTTCAACCTTTAAAGTCATGTGACAGCTCAGAATTTGAAAGCTGTTGGCTTTGAGAAAAGGCACATTATTGTCCTCCTTTGGTTATTGTGCCATATGACGATTTTGTATAATTTACTCCTTTTCACTGGCACATCCCTCGAGGCAGGTTAAAGGAGCTCTATCGCAGGAATGTTGTATTAACATGGCTGGTAGCAAGAGGACAGGTTACAACTACTTGTACAAGTAATACCAAAAAAAAAAAGAAAGGACTATGAACATTTATTTACACTGGCAACATCTGACCCCATCAGGTTTTAACCCTTTCAGTGCCAAGCATGTAGGTTATACATGCTAGCTTCCACTACTTTTAAGTGACAAGCACGTAGAATACGTAAAGTACGTGCCCGACTTTCCCCCCGCTACAGTAAAAACGAAGTTAAAAAAACCTCCCCCTTGTTCGATCCTGCCGGGTCTCTTCTTCAACCTGGGGGCCTCCAATTCCCCCCCCCCCCCTGGGCTCCTCCGGATGCAGGGGAGTGCCCGGAATAGGGTGCCCCCCACTTCGGCAGCTGGCAATTCCTGTTCAAAAAAAAAATTTCATTTACTTACCTGCGGCTGCGATCGCTCCTGTTGGCTCACCTCTTCTCCAGGGGGGGGGGGGCTTCGATCACCCCCGGGCTCTTTAGTCCTCAGGAGAGGGCTCAACATGCCCTCTCCCCCGCTTTCCAATGGGCACCGCCATCTCGACGACCCCTTTGGGGGCGGGGCGCAAGACGTAACCTGGCGGATGTCGTTCTGCCACCTGGCAGTTCTGCTCTCAGATGCCCTGGTGATCACTGGCCAGAGGAGGATGGGGCTGGATATGCTCTGATCCCCTGCCTCCCCTCCTCTGGCTGGTGATCACCGCATCTGTCATCGGATCGACGAGGGACACAGGAGCTAACAATCGAAGGTGACTCCCATTAAATAGAAATGTGTTTTTTTTTAACTAAATTACATTTTTGTGTGGTGTGTTTTTTTTACTGTTAACCCTTTGTGAAGTGGTAAGGGGTCCATGAGACCCCTATACCAGTTCACAAGGCTCTGGGTCTGGCATGTCACCTGCGGCTTGCAGGTGACTTGCCTTTAACTCCGAGCTCCCTCATTACCTGCCTCTCCAAGGGTTTGCACACCATTTGGTTCAGAATATTTTTTATCTTCTTTTACTCCTCCAAATCCTAGGTGCACCTTAAGGGCAGGTGTGTCCTGTAGGGTGAAATATATGGTAATATTAGTTTTTGTGCAATCTTTTGTGCAGCCTGTCTTATAGCGTCGGGGACCAACACCCATGCCGCATAGTGTATTTGTCCTTACCCTGTCTGTAAATACTACCATTTATTGTACAGCACCATGGAAGATGATGGCACTTTTTAAAGAGGGCCAACAATCATGTGGTGCAAGTGTTGGTCCCCGCCACTATAACACATGCTGGAGGGGCATCCAGAATGCTGCAGCCCCCCCACACACACATAACCCCACCAGAACGCCCATAAATCTTAACCTTAGTCTTTCGTCAGGAATCCAGTCCTGAGATTGGCCTCCCGCCGCTCATGTGGGTAGCGAGCGCTGGTGTTGTTCTGGCTTAAGCTAAGGATTATGGGCATTGTGGGAGTTTATGTGAGGGGGGTCCAGCATTGCCCCCCCAGCCTGTCTTATAGCGGCGGGGACCAACACCCATGCCACACGGGTGTGGATCTCCTTTAAATGAACAATAATACTTCCATACCCATGGGCTAGATTATATTTATAGAAGTTAACTAGTGCCATGAAAGTTATTGTCTTTTGTAAAGATAAATGTTTAGGTATCATTTTTTTTGGGGGGGGGGGGGGGCTTTGAGTAATACAGCTGCTGTAGATGGTGGGATCTTCGGAGCTCCCCAGGGTTAAGTGATCATTTCCAGCTTGTGTTGAGGCAGGTAAAGGCCAAGCTGTAAAGAATCTAGGGCATTGGCTCCAAACCTCCATTTACAGCAGAACAGACTTGGCTTTATTCCACTGCTATTCCAAAAATGCCTGGTATCCCCTGCTCCTGTGATTATGCTTTCTGTCCACTGAGATACGTTACACCAGCTCACAAGATTAAAAATGAAAGGCCTGGCTTGGAAATTGAGTGTTAGAGTGATACTTCTTTTGTCCTTGCACGCATAATATACCTTCCATACGTGTGCTGGATAGAATCGCACTGCTTCATGCGGCTCAAACACTAAATTGCATTTAAAGCCATCTCATTTGGGGATTATTTTTTTCTTTTTGCTGTTGGCGCAATATTCTATAAGGCCCTCACTGAATTTAATATAGTTTTAAGGGTCTAGGGAATTTATTGATCTCTAAAGAAGGAAAAACATTACATGCGGCATGTTAGTTATAGTGAAGGAGTGTGGATAATTACATTGGAGGGGGCATTTGATTACCTAGAAGAGCTTCCATTTACACAAACATTTTCAAAGGTACCTTAATTAAGAAATAAAAGTTGCCATTGGAGTGGATTCATCTGTGCTTCATTGCTGGTAAGAAGTTACTTTACTCCACTACAATTTACTGGAAAACTTGGTTATTTTCTATTTTTGCTACATTACATGTTTTCCCCCCAATTCACAGGTTCATTGATGATTGCTACTCTGTTAATACTTATTATATAGTTAGTCTTCATTATGTTTTTTTAGTTTTTTGTTTGTCAGTAGTGGGTATTCATTTACATGATTATGATAAATGAAATAAATATTAGGAATTTCAGATCACCTGGGGATTAATAGGGGCAATATGATGACAAACTACTGCAGGTTCAGGGTTTCCAACTTCAGTTTGCCAACTTCCAGCTCTACTGGACTAAAAGGGGTCTGTCCAGAAAGACCATATATTAAAAACCAAACATGTCATTTATGCCTACTCCAGCATTCTAAAACGTACCAAGTCCTGAGACTGTGCTCACTGATGTGCCCTCTTCAACAGTGACATATGGAACAATGGTCCTCCTTCCATGTCAGTTATAGTATCTGGAGCATGCCCACTTTATTCATTGCAATGGAGAAGGGTGTCAGTTCTCAGACAGAAGACCTGGGCAAAAGGTATGTTTTTGTTTTTTTGCCATTGTGACTGACGCAAGGGCAGGAGTGCTGGACTCCAGGCTGCAGGGATGGCTGGGAACAGGATCGACGATGCAGAACTATCAGCAGCGTGTGATTCAGCTGCGCGGGACTGTCCCACAATAGAAAATATGTAAGAAAAGTAACATTTTTAAGGTGGAATCAAATAATACACATGCATATCAGCTAGATATAAAAACTTTTATTTTATTAGACACATTGCCACTGGGGAAGCACTAAAAGAAAAATTAAATAAATAGACCCCAAAATAAATTTTATTATTGAACTATAATCGAGAGTGGCAGGGGGCTTTAAAGAGGAACATCCAGGGAGGTTGAAACCTCCCTCAAGCTATCTGCTGCCACCCCCTCTGGTTTTACCTTTGGGCACTATTTACTCACCTTGCAGGGGGATCCATCTTCTGGGTCCCTCAGATGCAGGGTGACCTTTCGATAAGTGGTGCCATCTTGCATCCCATCAGGAACTGTGCATGGCTCCGGATCTCACACCTGTGTAGTGCCCATGAATGGGATGCAATGGAGCCATTCAAAATCCCACTAGACATAGCTGAGCGGCGCAGGAATTTGAATGGCATGGCTAAAGCTGTGCTGTCACTTACAGACGGCTAAGCTGGCCGAGGGGGAGAAGATCAGGTCCTGAAGCAGTTGGATGTCGCAGAAGGGGGAGGGGGTGAATTTGCCCCTTTTTATTTTCGGTCTGATGTTCCTCTTATAAAAAAAATCAGAATTATTATTTTTCTGCCTACAGTTGTCCTTAAATGCCTATTTTTACAATATTTTTGGCTAACAGTGCTTTATTTTAGTGGACAATCCTAACAGCCAAGTCAAAGTTTACCATATCATCCTTTTATATTTTAAAGATTTTTATCCAATTAAATATAATTTTATTATCTTTATCATGGACACATTAAAGCCAATTTAGTACATTCTGCATGCTCATTAAATGGCTTCCAGATTAGATCTGCCATAGTCTGAAGCTCTTCACGAAAGCTGTGCTGTGACATTTTTTTGAACTGTTGCAGTCCTGGTTGAAGCATTTAGTTTAGTGCCGGATCATGAGGTAATAAGGAAACTCTGACTATGGAAGCACAATGAAAGCATGTTTTGTGAGCCTTTCAAATTCAAAACTAAAAGGTGAAAAAAGTGCTCTGCAACATCAAGCTGCTTTATCACATTGGATGCCTGAAGTTTGAAGCCACACCAATACAGCCAGGCTGGTGTTTTACTGGCTTAAAAGGAAGTTAGGTAGTCAGAAAGGGGTATTTTTAAAATGTAAAAAAAATGTATTAAAAAAGAAATACAACATTTCTTCCTTTTCAAAGTTGTTTTACTTTACTACAGTGCTGCACAGGTGCACGGTTTCTCTTTTCTGGTGTCAGCTCAGCTCTATTCTCCCGATATGCCTAATTTTATGTTATTTATTTATTTAGAAAGTGCCATTATTTTCTTTAGCACTGTACAAAGTAGTGATTGCAGACAGGAAAGAACATACAGTGCATAGACTATACAAATGCGGTGTTACAGAATTCACAAGGAATATTCTGAATACACGTTACAATAGGTGAAAGCCCTGCCCTTGCAAGCTTACAGACTAAAGACCTATATACAGTATATAAAGTTAGCCTAGACAGACAACGCTAGCACAAATAGCAGGGGTATGATACTCTATTAAAGTCATCACCCTTCACTCTTCCTTAGGTCTGTAGGTAGGTCTGCTATGCTAACTTTGCACAGATAAGAGGACAGAAGAGAATCAATAGAATTGAAAATATTATAAGGAACATTAACCTTTTTTTTATTCCCCTAACAGTAACTATAAGATGGAGGAAACCATTCCCAAAATGCTTTTTTTATTCGAAAAAAATGTTGTTTTATAACTTAGGTTTCTGAAATGCTTATTAATACATTAAGGACCCAGCTGATTTTGCCTCAAAATCCATATAAACGCATTGGCTAATGTGAGGAGGAGTCACTTATAAACCCGAACGGAATAAAATTCCTGCAAAGCTTGTGCTTTTCTTCTCCTGGTAGAAATAAAATCCAGGGATGACAAGTTTGATTGATTTCCTTTTCCTTTCATTAAAAGACAGAAACAAGCCTAGCTGGATATTTCTTGATACCGGGTATATAGGTGACCCCTACTCCCGCCATCCGG
Source organism: Gastrophryne carolinensis (assembly GCA_027917425.1). Classification (NCBI taxonomy): domain Eukaryota; kingdom Metazoa; phylum Chordata; class Amphibia; order Anura; family Microhylidae; genus Gastrophryne; species Gastrophryne carolinensis. The sequence continues at coordinate 360,594,365 of CM051234.1, forward strand.
CATATTTTAATGGATTTTTGTCATTAGGCCATTTTTTCGCAATAGTCCTTCTTTAACCATGAGAAAACATTTTTTCGCTCTTTGTGTTCCAGCAGTCATAACTTTTCAATTTATACACCTGCCTTACGATTCATTGCACTCAAACATTGTGGGTCATCATCTGGGGTAGCAAGGTGTACTTTGGGTGTGCCTTGAGGTGTGTTTTTGAACCTGAAAGACTCCAGGGCTGGCCATACATGTTCACCTGGGGCATTCCAATTTGGGGTGTGGGAGTGTGCCGCAGACCACAGGGGGACCAGGTAAGCGGCTGCTCCCTATGCTGGGGTGCTGGACAAATATAGGGATGTGTGCCAAGCATTAATATGCATGGTGCTGATTAAACCAGAGTTTGCACATGCGCCGTAGGATGAGGCGAACAGATGTTTTCACGGCAATCCGAGGTTTCACACAGTGTGACCCAGGGACAATGACAAAACCCGGAGTGAAAATCCTGGGCTTTGTTTCACTTTAAGGGAAGAAGTTAAATCATGATTTGCACCAAATTTACTAGACAATGTATTACATTTGTGTTTTAAGTCTTTAAGCGTCAGCTCCGTAGAATTCTATGTAGCTTGCATTTTTTTTGCAGCTCCAAAAAATTAAAATGCTCACCCCTTTCCGGAATTCAGCGCCAGGGGTCTCCTCTTCCCATGGGAGGCCTCTGATCTTCAGAGGGGCAGAGAAGACCTTTTCTGCCAATCACTCCTGAGCTCTGAAAGCTTGCTCAGAAGTGCTCACAGTTGCTTGTAGGTGCCTTTTGTACAGGTAGTGAGATGACGTCATCTCACTCTGCTAGTATTAAAGGCTCCCCCTGGGAGCGGCAGTGAGCAATCAGAGGCCAGGAGTGATCGTTGGAAGCTGGGAGCAAGGCAGGGGAATCACCTGCCTTGCTACTGGCTTCCACCGAACACTTTGGGCTGTCAGTGATCAGCGCGGGACAATTAAAATGTGACCCTTGATAATGCGCATGGTAGATGTATTTTATCAAAATCTCATAAAACGCTCTTTTCAGTTTGGGGTGTTTCTTGGACTGGAATGTGTGTCTACCGACACACATGTAGTACCGCTGTAATTGGGAGGATATTAGGCTTTTACATGCAGTATGGTTTTATTGAAAAAGCTAAATTTTTTATTTTAAAAAAATGCTACAAAATGGAAAAAATTCATGTTTTCACCAAAAAATAATGAGAAAAAATTACAAACAAAGCATTTCATGTTAGGGCCCTAACTCCTGCAATAAATTCCCTTAAAAATCCCAGTTAAGCATATATAGTGCAAAATGGTGAGAATGACCTGGCAACAGAGGGTGACAACATCTCTAGGTAGGCTGGCACTGAAAGGGTAAAAGCTAAACTTCAGTAAATCATACGTTTTTTTACTGTAGGAAGTACATGTGTGCACAAGCATTTATAAACACCTCTAATGCCCTTTCATCTTTGTAACCTGTTTCCCCAAAGCCCGGAGGATGGGCAGAAGAGAGGCCTTGTGCCACCAGACCCACATAGCTGGTGTCTGGGCTGGTTTTACTAGATAGGGGGGACCCCACACCGTTTAAAAAAAACATTTTAAGGGTTTACTCCTTTCATTTTTTTTATATAAAGCATGGGGTTCCCCCCCCCCCCTGTCAACCTATGTCATTTAGAAAAAATAGGCTAAACAAACTTACAGTACTGTCAAAGATAGATCGTCTGAATGCAGGTGGTAAAGACGTCTTTAACACTGGATAAAGTGATGAATGTGTACTCTTGTGGATGCCATTGCCTGTTAGTCAAACGTGTGTGAGCTCATAGAGCGGAAGATTGGTAAGATTGACCATGACTGGTTGCTTGATAGTCGAGTTTGACAGTAATCTTGTACACATCTCTGGTGGATGGTGGCTGCTTGGGAGAAATTGCGGAATTTTGTAAGCTACCAAGATCTTCCCTGCAACAGCACTCCAAAATTTTGATTTGTTTTGACTGCCATGACTTTCTTCCAAATTTTATATAATGAAATACTTCATATAACTTTACTTACCTGACTTAACAGCTAAACTGATGGACATCAACTGGGAAACAGTCTAACCTGATTACAGTGTCATAAAAATAAATATTTCCATTTTTTATGCTAGTCACGCCATTAGTGTTTATTACCTCAATTTCTGAAGGCTATCTAATTTATTCCCAGTTTGCCAAGTTCACGAACTCTCAAGTCCAATCATTTCTCAGTTTATCCATATCAACCTTTAGGGTTTAGTATATTCATTGTATGCATCCCCTTTAGGCTTTATTTCATAAATCTCCTGCTAGCTCATTAAAGCCACAGCCTTTCATAGAACATGCGGGACCCTTCTTATCCATCCATGACACTTCATACTTATCTTAGCCCCTCAAGCCCAATGTATTTTTTTACTTTCAGCCTGGCTGCTGATTTTTAATTATGATAAATCCCCCTTCAGGCCTCTGTCAGTTTCTCCCATGGCTCTACATGTCCCAAACCAATATCTGTTCCTTAGGACAGTTACAGTTCAATAGGCCACAGAAATATTTACTTTAACAAGCAGAGAGATCATTATAGCTGGGTCAGAAGAGAGTTATGCTTATTAAACCTGTTGGACATGGTGTAGTTAAAATGTCCCCAAAACACCAAAAGAAATATGACATGATTTCAGCATCTTTTGTGTACATCTTTAATAAGGTTTACTGCATTACAGATATTATGGAGGTGGAAGGATATCTGCCACACATATTATACATACAGCATTCATCTCCTTCCTTTAGTTCTGGTGCAACTTGGCAGGATCCCTGTCAAATATAGTTTGCATAAAGCCTATGAAGTATTTTTCTGTCGCTTGCTTCCTCCTTAGGGTGCACTTTAAGGAAGAAAATTTAGCAGTTACTTGCTGTAGGTTGTTAGGTATTGTATTTCTTGTCCATAATTTTGAAAATATTTTTTTATTTGCTCATGCAGGTACACTACCAAATTGTTTTCTTCACTTGAATGGAACACTGTTGCTCCCAGGTGGTAACCCCAGAACAGGTTCAGGCTGCCCATGGCCAGCACAGGGCCATTTCTGGGGGAGGTTGGACAGGGTGGTTGCCCTGGGCATCAATGCCATTGTGTATGCTTTGGGGGCACCTTTATCAAAGCCATCCTTTATTCTGCAGATGGGTCAGAGCTACTGTGTATTTGCTAGGCCCCATTTTTCCTCATATTAGGATCATGGGAAACAGCATGGTGCTTATAGACAGAAGCAGCACCAAAGGGTGGGGTGAAAATTTTTCTTTCCACACTGAGAGCTTTTTTGACTAGAAAGAGACTTGGGCCGGAATCAGCACTTGCAATCCAGGGCAAATACAGGGGCCCACTGTACCTATGGAGGCCCACCCCTAGCAGGACGGGCATTCCTTCACTACACACATCAGGTGAGCAGGCAGTTGAAATGTCTGACATTGCTCAACTTTTGGAACAAATATTTTTGGCAGCGTGGAACCAGTGTGGGGCAGATAAAGGATACTGGTTAAAGTGGACAGAAACCCACCCTGGAGTCTAAGACTCCAGTGAAGACATACTCCCTACCTCTGGGGATTCCCCCTTGTGTAAACCCTTCCAGGTGGCCCAGTAGACTCACCTTCGTCCCAATCAGCGGTGCTGCTCCCTGCTATACGTGCACCAGGTAAGTGGGTATGCGGCCACCAGTGCACTCGGCTCCGTTTGGTTTCTCTCGTCTAGACTCAGCTGGATCCGAGCACTTAGAAGAGCCTAGACGAGTAAGCGTCAGCCCAGTTGCATGCGCTGATTGGAAGGGAGGCCGCGCAATCGCCATAGGACTGGGGAAAGGTGAGTTGCAGTGGGCGACCTGAGGGGTTTCACACAGTGGGGCATTCTGCATCGGTGTGCCTTTGGGGCTAGGACCAAAATCCAGGACAGTCAAAATCCTGGGTTTTTGTCCACTCTAAGCAGTAAGCTTTGCTTGAGGATCTGGAATGCTGGGTCTCTATCTAGCAAACAGAAAAAAAGCTCATTGTGTGCTGAGGTTTGCTATTTCTCTTTGTGTTGGGAAACTCAACCTGGAAAAGAAGAATATCGCTCTTTGACTTCATAGTGTATACACAGTACAACTTTCAGAGTAGATATTCTGGTGGGCCAACTGAGACAGTATTGCTAGTGCCACCCACATGAACCCGAAACCGACCCTGATGTTGCCGCTTACTGCTGTTCAATTTCTCCTTCATGCAGTAATGGAATAAGCTTGGTTCGAGACAAGTGTGACCATTTGGCAAAGCGTGTCTTAAAAGAGAAATCTTGAAAGACTTCTTAATTTTACTTTTCAAATATTACCATTGATTACCCAGCCTAGATCAAAGCATTGGGCAACATTTTGTCCATTGATTTGCTGGCATACCGTGTATCATGAAGATGTCTCTACCAAGCAAACGTAAGATCTTTCCACTCAAGAGCTGGTATTTCTTCAGCTATTACAATTACCACCATTCACTTACTCAATCCTCCTATACCTCAAACATATATCACTACGCATAACTAACTAATCCTCCCCAGTCTTGTCAATGATCCACAACTTGTTTGGTTCAGATATGGCCCTCTGCTGAAGACTGACATGTGGGTAAACTACATGTATACAGAAGAGCACATCTGTATGCAGTATGTCTTATTTGGCATACACACAGTCATGGCCACATGACAGTGCTCCTGTAATACCTAGGGAGGGGACAACCTTGTACTACAAAGTTGTAACTTTTAGTGACTACACTGTTTATCATTTAGTTTTACATTGATTATTGGTTTTGGGACAAACTTGAAAAAAATAATTTACTTTTTCTCTGCCTTAGCAGGTGACGCAGTGTCCACCTTTCCAAATTCTCCCAGCCTTGGAGATGTTGCATGCGGGAATACCTTTTGCATCCATCCATCCATCTATTCATTTGCAATTATTCAGGTTATACTTACCCTCCACAGTCAAAGGGGCTTCATTCACTTGAACAGAGGCGATGTACCAGGCACTGCCTCAGCACACTTTTTCTGTGAGGGCACACAGGCACTGTGTCAGCCTTTTTTTTACCCTTACATGCACTTTAGTAACATATATGTACTATGATTTCAGCTACCATGGCTGATGCCACTTTGCAAAACTAATATAATAAAAATATAAAATGAATCATATTTACATGTCAAAAAAATGTATTAGTCTATTGTATACGTATTGGTTTCTGAACAAAAAACTCTTTTTCACAATGTCTTACAATGTATCACAATGTCTTATTGCATTTTTATTTTCATGTCTGCTCACAAAGGGATTACTGAATCTGATTTGGGAGCAGATCTGCTTCCATGAGTTTAGACTGGCAGATAATGACATGAATAGTGAGCAATAACCAGTAAAGGAAGGTCCCCCTCTTGTGGTAATATATGGATTATATCATTATCACTTCCCGCTGAATCAGGCAATGCTGAGCGTCACTGGAATGTCTTTTGGTTTGCTTGGTGACTGCAGCAGCTGTAACACGCAGCCCTGTATATGTAGAAATCACTGTTTGTAAATGATCTTATATCTTTCATCTGCAGTAATGTACAAAACTAGACCCTACCTTACAAATATGGAGCTAAATTACTTCATGGCTGAAACACAGATCACTTGTTATACCACTGACACCCATCTTCCTAGGTAGTTTAACTGAATAACAATGCATTGAATGTATTTTTTATTTAAACTAGTCAACAGAAATAGATTGTATATCAGTTTGAAAAAGGATCACTGAAAGGTATAAAAAATTAGTTACAAAGAAAATACACTATAATAATTGGCAGACTAATTATGCTTTCTTTCATATATTGTAATTGAAGATAAAAAAAATGAAGGTATTAAACGGCCAGTCCAGCCAGAATGTCTGTTTTTCAAGTCCCCTTCCCTAGCATTGAAGCAGGGCGGGGGGTTACAAAAAAAACCTTACTTCGCCCGAAATTCACCAGCAATCATCTGGCAGTTCCAGTGCTGGATGCTGGCATCTTTTCTTTGGTCACTTCTGCTGCCGAGAGCTTGTTCCCTTTGTTGTGCATGCTTCCTACCATCCATTCAGTTGAATTGGTGGGTGGGAGAGAGCACAGTGCAGGTGATCAGGTGTGGGTAATAAGGCAGGTTCATTGGCAAATTATTGTACCTGCACACCATAGCGGGAAGGAGGCATGTCACCCCATGCCATGTGCAATGGTTTAACAGTCAATACAAGCTCAAAAGGATTAAAGGTTAAAAATAAAATAAAGACATAACACTGGCATCTTAATCAGGGTCTCCACATCAGTGTCCACTGCCTTCTGGGACCCTAGCTAAGTCAGGGTCCCCGCCATCATCATTATTGAGCCACTTACCGGGCAGCTGGGGAGCGGGCGAAAAGATGACCAAGCGACAATAAAAGCAAAGGGGCAGAGAAGAGAGCGGGGGAATCTCGACAGGTTGCCGGTCGATAGGGAAAGCGCGTCGGAGAGAGGAGGCGGAGACGCGAAAAATGGACGGCGGCCAAAGCGTCTCGATGGCGTGGTGAGGAGAGGAGAAGACCTGCCACCTCTTCGTCAAGTGAGGAGCGGAGTGGGGACAGCGCGGACTCCTGGAGGCCCCCTGCCGCGATCGAACCCGAGGAGCAGAGACCTGCTGCAGAGTGCTACGAGGAGAGCGCTGGGTGGGAGCCATTTGAAAATGGGTGGACCAAGATGATGGCTGACGGTCTGCCACCCACCAGAGAAAGGACGGCGGCGGCAGAGCGAGACATGCTGGAGCGCGAGGGCGCCGGTGTAAGCACTACAGAGACCCCGGAGAGCCAGAGTAGTGGGGGGGGGGAAGAATGCGCTCGGAAGCGTCACAAGGTGCCTTAGGGGAGAATACAGTGATGGCGGGTGTGCCAAGATGGTGTCCGGCGCTCCTCGGGCAGTTAAGCAGCAGCCCACCACCTCAGCAGCGATATTACTAGATGACGGAGATCCAGAAACAGGGGGCCCCATGGGGAGTGGAGAAGAATGGTTGATTGTGAGGAGTAAGAGGGAGAAGTGGAAACACAGCCCCTGAACTCCAGACCACAGGGAGAGAAAGAAGTCCCCTGGAAAGCTTCCCAGATGAAAGTGTCTTAAAGGGACAAGCACCACAAGATGGGTCTCCCTCGGAAGACAGACCCACGGCGCCTCGTGCCCCATTGTCTCGCCCTGAAGGAGGGAAAGAAACAGCCAGGGGCACGGCAGGGAGTAGCAAACAAAATGGCAGTCCCAGCAGATATATAGCAGGACTTGGAAAACTCGTGTACAAGCCCAGGGAAGCCGATGGAGTCGAACCCTCCCCCCTGCCCCCATGATGCACCCAGAGCCAAACCTTGGAACCCCACCAGTTGCTCTCCCACAGAGGAAAGCCAAACAGCATGAGGAGAAAAGGGCAGCGCGAGGCGTAATGGAAAGATCGGACACGCTTCTGAGATCTCCTACGTCCCCGCTGCCACCCTCCCTGGAAAGAAGCCCAGCTGTGCAAGGTAGAAGTCCTGCTGTGATGTCCCCGGCTGCCCTGTTTGATACCCCAACCTTTACACCGGTTGCGCTTGGCGAATGGGGAGCGGAGACCTGACTCGGAGTATCTGAAAACGAAAAAATCTGTGAACAACAGATCCATTTAGAAACTATATCCTCTTGAAGGGGATGCCAACCAAAGCGGATATATAAAATCTAATAGCGAGATATGAGGCGGAAGTGGAAGTGGAATCCAGAGTAAACGTCCTAGAGGCTGAAGGGTCTACAACTGTTAACCATATACGCACGCTTGAAGACAGGTGTGATAAACAAGAAGCAATGCTACAAGTCTGCCACCTCCATTTGGACGACTTAGAAAACCGTAGCAGAAGAAATAATTTAAGGCTCAGGAGCATCCCGTAAACTCAGACCACAGAAGACATGAAAAACATCGCCACCACCATATTCAATGAGGTCCTAGACAGAGATCTATCCAGCCCCATTGAATTCGTCAGAGCCCACAGGGCGCTGGGCCCCATAAGCTCAAACCCTGCATACCCCAGAGATATAGTACGTAGGGTCCACCTCTTTTCGTTGAAAGAAGAGATCTTGAGAAAAGCATGGAGAAAAGTTACCGTGATCTATAACGGAGCAGCGATTAAGATCCTACAAGACCTGCCCAAACGGACCATGCGTAGAGTAATGAAACCTCTAGTCGATGTCATTACAAGCAAAGGGGAAACTTACAGATGGGGGTACCCGTTCCATCTGATTGTCAAAAACGCTCAACGTGTTTTCTTGCTGAGATCCCATCAGGAACTAGAGCAAATGTTCGCGTTTCTACAGTGTGACCTGGTCCATATCCCGGACTGGCTGGATCCGGCTGCGCCCTCAACACTCTTGCGCCGCCGGGAAGAAAGAGCCAGGGCCCGAGAAATTCCCGGGAGCTCAGGCGCCTCAAAGGTCCCCCAAAGCCTGCACGACCGGCTGAGAGAAACGAAAGATGGAAGACCTGGCGACCCCTGAGGTAACAGGTCGCCTCGTCCCCTCCTTCCCCCGGCTCACCCATCTGGGGAGGAGACGGGGACGGCGGCCTGATGATAGATGACGCTGTTACAAAAAATTACTCGACGGTTCGAGCTGTTATAGCCTACCGCAGTAAGTTTCTTCCTTTTCTCTTTGCTCTCCTTCTGCCCCCTAAGGGAGAGGTACCTTAATTATTGTTGTTGTTTGCATATTGATGACTGTTCGTGCCTTGCACTTTGGCCCCGTGCCCTTCTAGTGCTTGGGATACTTGACTGCCCGGCCACTGAGAGTGATGTGTCATGCTGGGTTGGGAGGCGATATGCCGAGGTCCTGGTCGCACTTCCCTTTTGTCAGACACAGCACCCCCATTAGGTTGGTCCCATTGGCCTGTTGTGCCTCTGTAGACCTTTTATACTCCTTGAGGGGAAAACTTAGTTATTGTTTTGATCCCACCCCTGTAGTTAACTCTCCTGCCCCTTACAGACCCTACCCTACCCTATAGGGGCGACTACTCTGCCCCCCATACATCAAGTCCTTCTGTGCGGATCTATGGGCCCCACTCTGCAGCAGGGGATCGTGAGATAGCTATTACTCACAGTGAATTTACATGAAATGTCTAATGGCTCATGTGGCCATTTTACAAGAAACCTACTTCAAGGCAAAGAACCCACACTCCTTCGGCAGATACTTCACAAGGGCCTACCATACTCCAGGTCTAGGGGGGTCAGCATCCTTCTAGATGCGGCCCTCCCCTGGGAGCTGGGGGACTACAAGACAGATGACGAAGGTAGGTGGATCTTTCTTAATGGAAAGATTGCCTCCTGCAGTTATATGTTTGCTAATGTATGTGCCGAGCAAGGGTCAGGTAGCTTTCTTAGAACAAGTACTGGACGCATTGTTCTGGTTCTGGGAGGGGATTTCAACCTAGCCCTTGACCCTCTTATCGATACCTCTAGAGGCAGTCCCCATGAATCTTACGTGAGATTAAAACGGCTGAAAGGAGTGCTTGCACTTCACCAATTGGTCGATCCCTGGAGAATATATCACCCGAGTGAACAGGATTATACGTACTATTCTTCGCCACATGGGTCATACTCGAGAATAGATCTGTTCCTGGTGCCTCATGCCTCTCTGTGCCGGGTTTCGAATGTCACCATTGGTAATATCACGGTCTCAGACCATGCACCCATTACACTAACCGTCATCTGCCGCCATCCGATCCCGAGGAGCTGGCCGTGGAGGCTAAACACCTCCCTCCTTGAAGACCAAAACGTCCTGGAGGAAGTGCAAACAGAAATTATTTTTTTTTTCCAACTTAACACCTACCCAGAAATTAGCCCAGGGATCCTCTGGGAGACACACAAATGTGTCATCAGGGGCACCTTTATCAAAATAGGGTCCAGAATTAAAAAAGAAAAGGCCGAGCAAATGCGGGAGCTCATCAGAGAGATCGGGAGAATAGAGAGGAAACATAAAAAGTCCCTAGCCACGGAGCATCTACCTACCCTAACCTCCCTGAGGGAGAAACTTAAACCGCTATATTGCAACAAAATAAAGGCGCAGATGAGTAACTGCCATAGAATATTCTACGGATCCGGAGATTAATGTGGCAAACTTCTGGCGAAAACACTAAGGGAAGAGCGAGCCAAATCATACGTCCCGAAGATTTCCAATGGGCGAGTAACACACCTACTAAGTGAAATTGGGGAAACATTCTGCAAGTTTTATGAGCATTTGTATAATCTCCCAGAGGAGCAGGGATTAGACCATGGGGCATGCTTGGAGCAATACGGAATCGGGGTTGCCCAAATTGCCGAGGGAGGTCTTGGAGGAGCTAGAAGAACCAATAACAATGGCTGAGTTGCACAAAGCAGTGTCAGGGGCAGCGGGAGGAGGCACCAGGCCCTGATGGCCTGAGCCCTCAATATTTTAAGAAATGTTTCCCTCTCCTTGCCCCCAAAATCCACTAACTCAATTAAAGAGGGAAAAACCTTTCCGACAGATACCCTGGGAGCACACATCTCGGTTATTCCGAAGGAGGGTAAAGACCCCACTCAGTGCGCTAGCTATAGGCCAATCTCACCTAAATTCAGACCTAAATTTATTCGCCAAGATACTGGCCTCCAGACTAGCTCCTCACCTGCATCATGTTATTGGACTGGACCAGGTGGGGTTCCTGCCGCACAGAGAGGCGAGGGACAACACCATTAAAGTGCTGAACTTGATTCATCTGGCACATCGGAAGAGCATTCCGTCCCTCCTACTCGCGACAGATGCTGAAAAGGCCTTTGATAGGGTCAATTGGAAATTTATACAAGCCACGCTAAAGCATGTTGGGTTTGGCTCGAATGTTCTGAGCTGGATTGGAAGCCTATACAACTCCCCGTCGGCCACAGTTCGGGTGAACGGAAGGCTTTCAGACTCTTTCGGGATATCTAACAGGACAAGGCAGGACTGCCCTGTGACAGACTCTATGCCTTTTGGATTTTAAAGGCATTGTTTCTCCCCTTGGACTTTTGCATAGACTCATTTTCTTGAGCATGTCACAGACGATGTCATTATGCTCTTGATTACGTTACAGATAATGTCATCATGTTGTTGATTGTATTACAGACTGTCATTATGCTCTTGATTGCGTTACAGACAATTTCATTGTGATGATTGATTGTGTTACAGACTGCCATTGTGTGGCTGATTGTGTTACCGGCAGAGTTGAGGGATTGTGTGTCCTGCTCCCATTGGTCTGTGTGTTTGTCATGCAGTCCTCCATCAGGTCCATGGGGGAGGTCCCCTTGCATGGCGACTTGCATATAAGGCCCAGTGTGGCACTAATAAAGTTCAGTTCATCTTCACCCTCAATACTGAGTTCTGTCTCTTATTGGGGGAAACGCTATATTACAATTCACTAGCCCTTGTAAGGGCTGTTCCTGTTCCCTCACGGATGACTCTGGGATTCCTGCAGCACCTCTCACCATTGGGAAAAGGACGTCTCTGGCGGGGAAGCCCTCCGGCGATAAAGGTTATCGCTACATGCCCACTCTCGCCCCTAATCTTTATACTAACCCTGGAGCCTTTCCTTTGTCGGATCCGACGAAACCCGGACATCAAGGGACTAGTTAATACATCAAATCACTATAAAGTAGCTGCTTACGCAGATGATTTGATTTTTTGCCTGTCATGCCCTGAGGTGCCTCTTCCCAACCTGATGATCGAGCTGAAGCATTATGGGGAACTATCAGGGTACAAGATTAATTACCAAAAATCTGAGGCCCTCAATTTAAATATCTCCCCTAAGAGATTTTGCAATATCCAGAATACGTTCTCGTTCAAATGGGCCAGGGAGAGCATCACATATTTGGGGACTAAAATTGGTAATAACCTAGCACGCACTTTTGGCCGGTGTAACGCCACTAAAATGAACTTACTCCCCCGGTTACTGTATTTTCTGCAAGCACTCCCAGTGACGGTTCCGCAGATCTTTTTGCAGAGGGTCAGAGCACTCTTCGTCAGGTTCATATGGGGGGGGGGGGGGGGGGGGGGAAGAAACCAAGGTTAAATAGAGCCACGCTTTCAAGGGCTAAGGAACACGGTGGGCTGGGCTTCCCTGACCCGGTTATGTACCATGCAACGGTCAGCCTTGACAGGGTTGTAGACTGGTGCCTGCACAGGAGGCATAAGCAGTGGGTGTGTTTGGAGCAGGGGTTTCTAGAGGCGCCAATCCCCCTTGTCGCCTGGCTGGATGGCAGGGGCAATGCGCAAGCCGCAAAACACCCCACAATAGGGGCTACGCTGAGAGTATGTCAGCGGCACATGGAGCACCCGGACCTCTCCCCTGTTCCCCCCCCCAATGTTTCCAATCCTAGGAAACTCCCGTTGCCCCCGGGTTGCAAAGGATCGACATCGAGAGAATGGAGGGGGGCTGGTATATGCAGGGCAAGACACTTTTGGGCTGAAGATAGTTGGTTTGACCTGGAAGCCCTTGCCCGGGAAAAGGGTCTGACGGCTTAGTCAAGTGGGCAAAATACTCAGACCTCACACTTCCTCCGCTCACTTCAGGAGTTCTCAGGGGGAATGAGGAAAACCACTCCTTTTGAGGAGCTGTGTTCCAGCAAAAATGCAGTTAAACACACGCTTTCCTACATACACAAATTGCTAATCGCCCCCCCCAGAAGCCGAAAATGCCCCCCCTTCTTGAGGAAATGGGAGGTGGATCTAAAGGTCTCCTTTACACCAGAACAATGCAAGAGGCTCCTAGCTATGCCACACAAAACACCCATCTGCACTCAGGAGTTTCAGGAGTGCAATTATAAAATTCTTACATGCTGGTACAGAGTACCAGCAACGATCAATAAGTGGTTCCCAGATGTCACAGAGAACTGCTGGAGGTGTGGAATAGCAAGGGGAGACATGTTGCACATATTCTGGACCTGTCCCGCACTCAGACCCTTCTGGGACTTGATAAGAGAGGTGGCGAGTAAAGTGACTGATGCAGAGGTACCTGACGATCCCGCCTCCTGCCTCCTCCACTTGACGAAGACCCCTCTAAAGGTCTATAGAAAATCACTACCGTGCCATCTCCTAAACGCTGCAAAGGCCTGCATTCCCCAAAAGTGGAAAAGCGCTGAGCGCCCTTCGACTGCAATGTGGATATTGCAAGTTAATGAGCTTATGCACTTCGAAAGTATAAGACTCTCATGGAAAAATAGATTTGAAAGCTTCACAATCACATAGTATATCTGGCTGAGATTTTCCGAATCTGTCGAGTGCAGGGCTCTGCTGGGGGACACCCAGAGATCCGCAAGACCTCCTTCTCCCCCCCCCCCTCCTCATTGACTACACGTTGGGTCCATTGACTTTGAAACATAGGCAGGTGCTTGGGGTAGATAATGATGCAGCCTATACATAGTATAGTCTGATTTATGGCTAGCCGGTAAAATGTGCCTGGTAATGTTGTGATGTCTTACGCATGGACTGTGATAAGTGTATTGATATTGTCATTGTCATGTTTCCTTTTTCTATTTACTGGCACTGTAATGCCGAAATGTATGTTCTCTTAAAAAACTATAAATAAAGAATGTAAAAAGTATGGGTGCTCATAGGCATCATGCTAGTGCTCTGGGAATGGTGCCCTTTTTTGGAAACCCCCTTGCAAAGCACTCTCCATTGCTGAAACGCATACAGGACCAACCTTCCTACACTAAGCTCAGCAGTAAAATTAAAATATACTTACTGCCCTAGTGGAAACCCAATTGACCGCAGAATAATTTTTGTGAGTGCCACTGCCAGGGACCAATCCTAAAGGTGACGCCCTTTCACTGGGGTGAGAGACAAGATGGGTTGCCCATGGGGTCCAAATCGAGAGTGGACTCTTTAGCAGTAAATAAATCTGACCATTTATTTAATAATGGCTGCACCTCACATTGGTCAAATTTTGTCAGTTCTACCTGGTATTGTACAGATTCTATACATTTTAAGAGTGGTTCCTGAGAATGATTGCAGTACTGTTCAAGAAAATAATCTGGATTATCTAGACGTGATGGCAGACTTTCAACCTGTGCATGACAAAAAAGAGGGCTAAAAATCACTTCCAACCTCCATCCCAGACAGAGCCTTATTTGCCCAGAATGTAATTGCAGCATGAATCTCAGTGACCTTAAATATTTTTGGATCAACCAGACTGTGTACCTCTCTAATTAGTTCTAAAAGATAGTCATTAGAGAATCACCAAAAACTGTTGTCTAAAAAGTGTTTCATCCTCCTCAGCAATGCATAATAATCAAGCTCCTTCGCAGTCAGCATGGTGCCTGGGCACAGGTGTGTGTGGGTGGCTGGTGAGTGTGGCTCCAGTATACTGTTACAAACCCCTTCCAAAGTAAGCCAGTTAAAGTACCATATGGCAAATACAAGTAACAGCTGGGGCTGGGGACCATGCAGAAGGTGAGACTGGATGCAGGAGGACCAGGATGGCAAGGTAGCAAGGCCAGACATGGCTGGAGAGAAGCAGAGATTGGGTGCAGGAGGAAGAAGCAGAGATTGGGCACAGGAGGAAGCAAGACTTGAGGATCAGAAGCGAATGCAGCAGGTCTGAATCACAGAGAGGCAATCAGATACTGGAGCAAGGAATGGTTGTCTGTGATTGAAAGTGGAAGTCCAGATTGGTGGTTGCCTCTGGGCCCTTACCTCACCTGCAGTCCAGTGCTGTTCTACTGGGTCTATGCGGGGACGGCATCCCCCACACTGTGTGCACTCCCACCCATGTCCAATATCTATGATCAAGACTTGAATGGACAGGAACACACGCATAGGTGGGGGAAGCCCCTTTGTGCTGCTTTCTTTTAAGAGGGTAGAACCCAGGACCTGGAGCACCAGGAGAATGGCGCCGAACTGTGGGCAAGGTAAAGTTTTTTTCTTTGTAGCCACCCCATCCTGCCTCATCGCCAGGGCAGGGTGGCAGGCTGGGGGTTTTCCTCCTGACTGGACTTCTCCGCTTTAAAGGCTGCTGATTAGCAGCAGCTAAGGGATACTGCTACCAGGAACCCAGCCTATTACTGACAATTAGTCCCAGTACAAAACATTTGTATAGCCAGTAGGCTGAAGGCAGGGGTAGACTGGCCATAGGGGAACCTGGGTGAATTCCTAGTGGGCTGCACTGCTTTGAGGCCCGCTAGGCTGCTTCTAACATCCAATCCCTGCCTATCTAGTCTCCCCTCTAGTCCATCTTGTACTTGCCCAGTTGTACCCCCAAGCCAAGAAACCCCAGTTTTTATTTTGGTCTTTGCATCGAAACAGAAGGAGCCATGTCCACCCCTGCCCCATTATCTTCTCCTACACAAAAATCAAATGAGATGCACATGGGCTGGCTCGGGATGTTAAAATCCCAGGCTGATTTTTTACCTCAGTTCCCCACTGGCTGGAGGTCCACTTCAAGAAGTAAATTGGTAAGACTGCTTTACACTAAATTTTGGTTAATTGTGATCCGATGGGGTTGATTCAGCAATTTTTTTACTCACTCCGTTTTTTTGTGATAAAGTAAAAATAAAAAAAAATCACATGAAGTATCTTTATGGGGATTCCAGTACCACTTGGATGTCCTTTTTTCTGCTTGTACATATTAAGGTGGACATGTTTCGCATTTGGATTTCCTCAACACCATTATTATTCCTGCAAGGCAATATCACCATCAAATTTTTCAGGTTGTAGATATCAGTATGCAAATAGTCATTTTTTATACTCATCAACACTTGCTCAAAGAAGCACATGTATTTTCCAAGTTCATACAACGCATATTATCTTATATGCTATTCCAAAGCATCGCAAAACCCGGGGGATCTAGGTGCTTTGGATGTAATTTTAAGAGGTGTAAAGGGTGTAAAGGGATGATTTGTATGGGCCCACCTACTGGAAGGGATTCTGGGGTTATCCTTGGTTATATGCATGCAAATACTTTTCATTTTAGGAAAGCATTCTCAGCATTGTACCTTTAATAGACGGCTTTTTAATCCCTTTAATCCACTCCTATACAGTCTAACACGGGTCACTCTCTAACCAGGGTTATGACAACATTCCCGGTTCATAAAAAAGATGTTCTGTGTGTGTCACCGACTATCTCCTTCTTTGAGGTCACAAGAAAGAATTGAATTACAACAAGGGAGGGAGACAACAAGACCAATAGGGATACAGGTACTCGTACCTTAGAGATGTGGCAAATTATTATTGGGAATCTGCAAAATAGCTATACAAAATCTATTATGATTAATGTCCATCTTTGCCCATCCCTGATGGATAGGCCTTCAAGTGGTGTAATTCCCATTTAAAATATTAGGAATTTATCTTTCAACCAACCTTACTCTCCTATACTCCCCAACCCATACAAGAGGATCTTGTAAAATGCACTGTAGGTCTATAAATTCAATATGAATATCCTACCAAGTTACAGTATCTTATCCATATCATTCCAAATAGGTTAATAGCAGTAGTTTCCTGAATAATTTCAGACTTCTGAATGTTCATTTGACTTGACAGGACACAGAGGATCAATTTTAGTGCAGCAATTCGCAGATTCACAGATGTAAGCAAACCACATTGCAAGGGTTTATGATTTGGTCCTGATTTGAAAGTACTGTAAGTAGTGTTTACATGTATTTTGTCTTTGTTACCCTTTGTGGCCCAGTTTCAATCAAATCTACAACATTACATCATGATTATCATGATATTGTATGACTAAGCAAGCTGACAATGTTTCCAAGCCCCACCATACTCTTAGTGCCTAACCTCAATGCATATGCCTACCTATGCCTACATGACTTTCCCCTTAGCTAAATGGGGGCTTTTTGAAGCTCTGATGGCCTTCAAATGCATTTAAAATAATAGGGTCAAAGAATTTGCAGGTATCTCTGATGTCCAAACCCTGGAGATCAAAAGTGAGCACTTTAGTAAATGAAATGTCACAGGCCGGTACTTATCTCCTTGTAGCTCCTGCGCTGCTTCTTGGCTGGTGTAGTGTCAAGCAGCTTCTACTCAAGAGCCCTATCATAGCAGGCCAGCCCAACCCTTAATTGTTTTCTGCACCAGATGCCATCCAGTCAGAGGCTTATAGTGAGACCACCAGACCAACATTGTTACACTCAGGTCCACAAAGACTTCTGTATGTTTATTATACTGGAACGTGTGACTTAAATTATGAAAAAGAAATGATTGTCGGGCCGTGTGGGCAGGGGCAAGGGTCAGCATACTGACAGGCACGTCCGCAGGTGCATGCTATGGCGCACGGACAGGAGCATGTGTGCCGGGAAGTCGCCGCAGATGCAGAAGGATGGCCGCACAAGCGCACTAGGGTTCTCAGCCCCTATTTAAAGATGGCGTCCATCTTGTTACAATGCTGTGGTATCAGCTCAGTTCCTGGATCTGGTTCTTGAGACTCTGACCTCCTTGTTTACTTGACGACCCCGGCTTGAACCTCGGACCTCTGGATCTTCTTTTGGTTTGCTTCCTGGAGATGCACTTGGCTTGAACTTTGACTTGCACTGATTTCCCGGTACGAGCCCTGGCTTTGGATTTTCCTTGCATCTTTGCTGCCTTCCCCAGATCTCTTGCTCTGGACTAACCTAGCACCTTGCTGCCTAACCCTGATTTTTGGCTCTGCACTTACCTAGCACCTTGCCTTCCAAAACTTCTGGGCATGACCCTGATTGCACCTGCAACCCAGTCTGTCCTCCATTGTGAGGGGCTCCAGCCAGGTCCTTCATTAGATTCTGAGACCAGGAGTAGATGAGGACTTACCAGGCATCTCCTCAAGCGAGGCTCCATACCGCATTGTGACAGATATGAATAAAGCTTTAGAAATTTCTTTCAGTAAAATGCCATATACTAAAAAAAAAAGGCTTAAAAAATGTTATGAATGGGACAATAAAGGACTCAAAAAAGGAATTGCAAGTATAAGCTTCTCTGTAGAAACTTTATGAATTTGGAGAATAAATATCATATCAGTCCTTAGAAACCCAGTGTTTTGTATGCCATAACCAGCAACACATCTATGTGGGTGTTGATCTTACAAACAATCACCATTATTATCAGGTAATTCTTTAACTTGGTTCATTTCTTTCCAAAAGAGTTTTGTTTGAAGCGTATTCCAAATGATTTGTGGAACTAGCCTTATTTGTCTCCTTTTCTGGAATTCATAACTACAATACTAGTGGAATCGAAATGTTTCACTGTAAATATTTATCCTGTCATTTTTAAAAATGCCAACAAATTGTCATCTTAAATACTTAAAGCCGGAATTTCATTTTCAGTTCCTAGCCTAAAATGTTATCAAAATAAGCCTTACAACATACAAATTACAGAATTTAATGGTAGTTTTCCAACATTCTTTTGTATTAAAATAATCAAACAAATCCACACATAAATTTGTAGAAAATTACTTTAAATATTTTTATTAATCTGTCTGTTTCCTTTTCAGACCTCTGTTATATTCGTATTTGAGGCACAGAGTTCCACAACACATCTGTGCTAATTTTTGAAATTGGGTCTGGGGGAGGTCGAGGTTAGTTCATTTTAGTTGCATGTGTGCATTAAAAGCTTAATAAATTAAAAAGGATATTTCAAGGTACAGTTGGCCTCCTTGATTGAGCCTGGTGGCTTACAAGAAGGCCTACTGAACATTGATCCCTGTGTCATCTGGTGGTGAGAGAGGAGAATGATGCATTACGTTCAATATTGGAAAACCAGCATGCCGTCAGTGCAAGATCACTAGCATAATTTGGTCTGGAGGGACCTTCAACTCTGATTCATATGTATGCTACAACCAAACAGAGCTGGGAAAAGCCACTAAAATGTTCTCATTGCCCTTCATGGAGATGTGGAAGCTGATTCATTACTAATAGGCAGGTATAGGCAGATGAGCGGCGCTTAGAGTGACCACTAGTAGACACTATAAGTGGGTATCGGGTGCTGTAACAGAGAGCCTCAGTCACTGTAGTAACCTTGCAGCAAGCGAAAGGTAGCGCCAGCTCAGTGTGACCGACTCTCAGCGCTCCACACCATACTTATCAAAAAATCTACACACACACAGCGTTGTCTATAGCATAAAGTGCCAGACGCGATGTGATTAAAGTCTATTTTTGAACACATATACACCTGTAACAAAGTGAAAACACATGGAATGTCATTGTTTTAACGCTGGGACATTAACACTTTAGTGCCAGACCTGTAATGACAATTCTGCAGCGGCTGTAAAATAAAAAAAAAAACAATGAAATTCACTCACCTCCTCGCCTGATCCCTCCGCTGGGTGTTCTCTTCACCAGGGGGGTGGCTTCGGGTGAGGACCTGGAAGAGGGTCCTCCCCACCTCTAATGACGGCGCTGGCCGCCGCCCCTAGCCCCGCCTTTTGTGGGAGGAGTGGGATGACGTCATCCCGCTCCTCGTAGTCTGTCACCCCAGCTCTGGCTCTGACAGATGTCGGTAGTAGCGGTGCAGTGCGGGAGAGAGGCAATAAGGCTCCTCTTCTGCCCCTCACCTGCCCTGCTTCGGTCATTATCGGCATCTGTCAGCGGCAGCTGTCAGCGGCGCAGGACAGCGGCGAGGGACCCAGGATCGGAGGTGAGCAGAGAAAAAAAAACTAATAAATGTCATTTTATTCTCTTTCAGTGTCAGTGTGTTTATTTTTTACATTTAACCCCTTGTGAACTGGTAAGGGGTCCATGAGACCCCTATACCAGTTCACAAGGCTGAGGGCTGGCAAGTCACCTGCGCTAGTGGGGGACTTGCTATTAACCCCTTGCACCCCCAATTACCTGCCTCCCCAAAGCCCAGGGGGGGCAAAAAAGCCAGTGGTCATAGGCTATGCCGGCTTGTAGCCTGCAGGGCCAGGGTTTTTAACACTTAAAATTTCAAAAAAAATGGGGTCCCCCCCCTGGGAAGGGAGACTTTATATCATTTTTTTTTTTATTAACCCCATGTTACCTGTCACCCAGCAGCTATAAAAGGCTTCCAGCAGGCAAGCAGAAGCCACTGATTGGCAAGGGACACAGTGCTCCAGGATGGATGGGAGGTAAGTATAATAAAAAACTAATAAACAATTTTTTCTGTGTGTGTGGTGTGTTTTTTTATTACATTTAACCCATTGTGAACTGGTAAGGGGTCCATGAGTCCACTATACCAGTTCACAAGGCTGGGAGCTGGCAAGTCACCTGCGGCTAGCGTGTGACTTGCAATTAACCCCCAGCACCCCCAATTACCTGCCTCCCCAAAGCCCAGGGGCGGGGCAGAAGCGCCTGTGGCCATAGGCTATGCTGGCTTGTAGCCTGCAGGGCCAGGGGCCACCAAAGCTCCTACAAGCCCTGCATAGCTGGTCCCGGGCTGGTTATTCCGGGTTGGGGGGACCCCATGTCATATTTTTTTTTATTTTTAAGGGTTTTTAATTCCCCAAAAAATGGGGTCCCCCCCCTGGGAGGGGGGACTCTATGTCATTTCTTTTCTTGATTTAACCCTTTGTAGTGTGGATGGTAGTTGTATTTTATTTGTAAATATTATAAAGTACTCATTTCAGTTTGGGGGGTCTCCTGGGCAGGAACGGGGGGCTACCGATACATATGTGGTACCGTTTTAATCGGTAGAAATGGGGCTTTCACATGCAATATGGTTTTCTTTAATAAAATATTTTAAATATAACATTTTTTATTTAAAATAAAGGAGACAGCATTTTTTAACGTAATAATATTGTAAAGAAACAGAATAAAAATTACAAACAAGACATTTCATGTTAAAGCCTAAACTCTGCTGCAAAAAAATATATATATAATTTTCCTGAAAATTTCAGCAAAAATGGCGCAAAACATGGTGCAAAATGGGGAAAAATGACCTGTCAACAGAGGGTGACAAAATCTCAAGTAGGCTGGCAATTAAAAGGGTTAATAGTAGCTATGCATGTTGGGTATTGTTCTGCTCGGGGGGCCTTTCGTTTTCAGGCTTGTTTTTTCTTGTTTGCATATTGATGTGCAGGGATTACTTCCAGAAAGATGAGCCCACTACAGCAAGCTGGGTACGTTTAGAAAGTTTAACATGTGTACTTTCGGGGTATTTCAGGTATTTCAAATGTAAAGGGTTGTTTTGGTTGAAAAATTGCAAGGTGCGCACTTTGCAGAGCTAAAATTTTCAAGTAAGATTACCGTTACGCACATGCTTTGCTTTGGGGTGTTTGGCAACTCTTCCCTTGACAGTAGCTATGCATGTTGGGTATCGTTCTGTTTGGGGGATGTTGCCTTTTCAGATTAAACTTGTTTTTTCTTGTTTGTTTATATTTTTTTTTAGGAAAATGTGGCTTTGATTCTGCTTTTTTATCCTTTTTTTTAGGGAAACTCTTTGCAACCAAAGAATACATTGAGGGATTACTTCCAGAAAACTGTGGCCACATCAACAAGCCTGGTACGCTTAGAAAGTCTGAGGTGTGTACTTTCAGAGAATATATTATAGTGTATTGGGGGTATTTCAAATGTAAAGGGTTGTTTAAAAAAAAAAAAACGCAAGGTGCGCATAGCACATAGTTGTATTTTATCTGAAAATACCCTAAATCACTGCTTTGGGGGAGTCTCCTCGGCAGGAAAGGTAGTCTACTAATACATTGGGATTTCACACGCAATAAGATTTTATTGACAAACTTACATTTTTTATTACAAAAAAAAACATTACAAATTGTTTTTTTGCACATATTTCACCCAAAAATATTGAGAATACACCTAAAAAAATGACAATCTCATTCTAAAGCCCAGACTATGCTGAAAAAACAATATATCATTTTCCTGGGAAATCCCTGCAAAAATCACATTTGAACATGCGTAGCGCAAAATAGTGATAAATGGTCTGGCAACAAAGGGTAACAAAAACTCCGGGTAGGCTGGCACTTAAAGGGTTCAACACAAGCCAATGAGTGGCCATTGAAATGTATTAGAGAACGACACTGAGCACAAGGTAATGCCGGCGCTATACTCTGAGCCACCTGTAATAATACATCGGATGCTACATGGCGCTGTTAGAGTCGCTCACCAGATTTGCTTTCATAAACGTGGTTTTACACACCACATCTACCACATAAATGTGGTTTTACCTACAGTGCCCAGCGTTCACCAGATGCTGCCTGATTCTACGAGGCACTACCTGGCGCTATCCCTACTTAAATAACCCCCTTAGTATTACTTCTTGTTGTTCGGTAAATACATACTGTAGCTCTGTTGCAAGTGGCACCATGTTTTTCTTTTAGATCAACATTCTATTTGGTCCCGCAGACCTCTCTGGCTTTTCTGTGTTTCTGAACAGAGGCATGCAGCACAGCATCTGAATCTGGATGCTCCTGTGCTGCCATGGATAAGGAACCTCTAGTCTATTTAGTCTATTTTGACAGGAGGTCCTCTTGAAAGTGAATCTATATCTTCAGAATGCAGTGAAAAGAAGCAGAAGAACCTTTCACCACTCTTTTAAAAAACATTTTAGTTGGAGTTAAATAAAGTTAAATAACCCACAAGCATTATATTGAACACAAATATATCCTAATACCATACTGTCTTTATTGGGCAAAATGGTCTTTTTACCCCACTATTCAAATTTAAACTTGAAACAAAAAATACATGTAGTTTAATAAAGTATCTGATTGTGGTGGGGCAGAGTGGACAAATACTGTTTCATCTGCATTCATAAATGAAGTCACGCAGCTTCATTGCGGCCATGACTATACCCTGATGTCATGCCAACTGCCTTTTGTCACTGCTTATTATTTGAATTTCCATTTGACATGGTGCCTATTAGAGCTGTGAAATGGATGATAATGTTGGGAAATCTGAAATAAAACAATGCTTTTATATGAAATCAATATTTCATCTTTTATTAAAACCATTGTCATTTTTTTCTTCTATGCACCTGGGTCTCATTACATAGACTCTATGCGTGTGCAAGTATATACATATGTGTAACATAGCCAGGAAAAGTTGATTTAACTTATAAAAATAAATAATGACTAAAATGTTCAAACGTCCAATGCTGAGGTCACTTGGAAGTAGTCCAGACGTGAAGGCACTTTGAGCAATGCCATGCATGTCAAGGTGTCATACTAACTCCTTCAAGATTTTGTTGGTACCTTGTCATTTCCAAAAATGTATATAACGCAAAATGTTCTTTAAAGCGTATAGAAAGCTTTGCAGTTCTATTTTATGTTTTGTAGCTTTAGGTAGACACTACTTATTTTAGATGTAGTTTTTAAATGTAACAACCCATCTGCGGCCTACGGTCCTGTGATAACCACTGCCTACACTTTTGTAAAAAGTAAAAACCACTGGTAGCACTACCAATGATGGACTGGCCCTATATAAACAAGGGAATTTCTGGTGGACCACACTGCTTTAGGTCCCAAGCACATGCCCACCTCACCTGGGGTTTTTGTCAGAATTTACTATCTTCTGATCACTGGTGTTACTAGATGTCACTAGACATTGAATGGGGCCCTATCACGGCTCATACAGCTGCTGTTTAACTCAGTTGGATGCAGCAAGACAACTAATGTCTGAAACAGAAGAGTCAAATGGTGTTTCCTTTATCTAAATGAAGCCAGGTGAGCACAAATATGATAAATAAGTTGGAGGAGAAACAAAGATGGGCCTCCTCAGACCTTCTAGGCCCCGGTGTGGTCACACTCCCTGCACCCCTCAACCTTCTTCCCTGATGCTGAATTTCTGTTTCTAACAGCCTTCTCTACTCCCTGCCTCTGAAGTGTCACCAGTCCCTCCCCATACCTGCCCCACTGTTCACCCAGACCAAGAGATCCAAGCACATTTTCTGTCCCTGCAGTGCTTTAGCCTTGTTTTCTGCCCTTACAATACTAATGCTTCAGTACCATCACTTTAAGAGCGACCATTTCCAGCTGACCACTGGCCAGAGGCTGATTTTTTTTTACCTTTGTACACTCCTGACCAGTACCGGCATAAAAGGGCAAACTCCACTGGTCAGTGGTATATCTGTTACTGAAAGATACACAGCACGTATTTAATGATGGTCAGCCTAGAATATTGTACAGTCAAACTTCCATCCTGGACATCCTAGAGTGTGGACCAAGTGTGTCTGCTACCAGGGAATGATGTGTATTTCAGCTGGAGGTCAACTTTTATAAATTTATTTTTTTTTCACATGATTTCTGCAAGAGAGTGGACAGATCTCTGTTGTTCATAAACCAGTAGACTATTTAAATAGGGGAAATACCTGGATCGTTATTCTGCGAAAAAGCATCATATGTGAGAGATTGAACTAAGGTTATAGAAAGTTCTAATGCAGATGAAATTCCATTTGTTTCAAAAACTGATTAGGTGTTTACATTAGAGCACTTGCTAAAGGGCAACTCAGTCCCATAAAGCTGTTTTTTTTGTTTGCCGTATTTATGGTATATCCTCAAGATGCTGAGTTTATCTAACATTTTTTTAGCAAATGTATTCTATCAAAGCATTCTTGGCTATCTGCAATCTGTTGCTAATGGCAACTGTACACTAAGGCCCTTATTTAAGAAAGGATAGCGTCAGGTAGCGCCTGGTTAATGAGAGGTAGCGACAGGTAGCGACTGGTGAACGCCGGACACGGCACGCAATTACACATTTATCAAGCAGAATCTGTTTAGCGACTGGGATAACGCCATGTAGCGTCTGATTCATCATTTTCATAGCCTCAGCGAACAGCGCCAGCGTTCAGCCTTGCACAGCGCCAGGTATGACCTCTCGCTACCTGTCGCTCTCCCATACATTTCAATGGACAAGCCTTTTCTTCTCTGTAAACAGGGTTTTTGTATTTTTCTTTTTTTTTAAAAAAATCACAAATAATTCTTTGACCTCTTTTGGCATTGAAAAAGCAGTTTTTTCACAATTTTTTCATTTTTTATATATTTCCTCAGAAATGACATTACAGGTCTGGCATTAAAGTGTTCATGTTACAATGTTGTTACAATGTAATTCCATATGTTTTCGCTTTGTTACTAGTTGATAGATGCTGAAAACAGACTTTAAACACACCGCCTCCTGCGCTCTGGGCTTCAAACAAGTATTTTTCAGCGCCAGAGATTTGTGAGGCTGTTTTTTTGCTGAATATGGTGTGAGTCGGTCGCTATGAGCAGTCGCTAACATGCGCTCCCATACAGCGCTGTACTGGTCAAATAGCGACTCCTCACAATGTATTCAACATTACTGAACAGCGACTGAGTCGCTATAAAGTAGCGACCCACTGCCGAGCTCTGCGATTACTAGCGGGCACTCTGAAAATGCCTGCTACAGACGCGCATCTGTCGCTACCTGCCACTAATGATGAATCATCCTCGGGGAGGCCGATTCATTAACAGCGGCAGGTAGCGACAGTTGAGCGACTGTAGCGGCATTTTCAGAGCGCCCACTAGTAGTCGCTGTGCTTGGCCATTGTTCGGTAGTTGATAGCGACTCAGTCGGTTTGCCGTAATGTTGAATATTGGGTGAGGAGTCGCTATTTGACAGGTTCCGCACTGTATGGGAGCGCATGATAGCGACTGGTCAGACCAGCTTCCACCATATTCATTAACAAATCACGCTCAAAAAATTCTCGCGCTGTAAAATGCATGTTTAAACCCCAGAGCGCTGGCGGCGATGGGTTAAAAGTAGTTTTTTAACCCCCAAACCACCATATTTTTGGAAACCAAAAAAAACAAGTTTTTAAAATAATTTTGTAATATGAATACATTAATATCAGACCTGCAATATCAATTCTGTACATTTTATTTTTTTTATTTTTTTTACCTTAAAAAAATTATTTAAAATGGCAGAAGTGGTCACATAATTTTTCCCATTTAAAAAAAAAATAAATAAAAAATTAATAACAATTAATTATGAATATTTAAAGATTGTTCCATTGAAATGCATTGGAGAGCGCCAGGTAGCGAGAGGTCATACCTGTCGCTGTTCAAGGTCGGACACTGGCGCTGTGGGCTGAGGCTGGAATAATGATGAATGATTCGCTATCTGGCGCTCTGTCAGTCGCTAAGCAGGATCGGCTTCATAAATGTGTGATTGCGGAGGGGAGCCGGCGTACTCGTGGCAGTGACCGTCATTACCGTTTGCTCACCATTCGCTACCTTGCGCTATACCTTGTTAAATAAGGGCCTCAGTCGCTAAGCAGGATTGCCTTGATAAATGTGTGATTGTGGTGGGGAGCCGGTGTTCTCGTGGCGGGGCCCGTATTTACCGGCCGCTCACCAGTCGCTACCTGTCGCTATTCCTTCATAAATAAGGGCCTAAGTCTGTATTCCAAGATCTACAAGAAGAGAGGTGAGTCTTGTACACACATAACACTGCTGCTGGGCATGTGTAAGCATCAGTGAGCTCCCTCACCTCAGCAGCGGCCATGACACCAGTGTTCTGTGTGTACAGGGATCACATACCTCTTCGTAATAGCAACAGATTGCAAGTAGTGAAAACTGCTCCCATAAAACACACATTTGCTCACAAAAAAAAATATAATAAATAAGCTTAGCACCTTGAGAAAATCATTTTGGCACGCAAAAAATATACAGTACACTTTCAAAAATTGAATCAGTAATCCCTTCATTTTGGACTTCGTTTATACTTCCTTACTTAAATCCAGGACAAATATTGAGCAACTGTCTGCCGTTTTTCTTAGTAATCATTTTGCTCTTCTGGCAGTCATTTATGACGGTTGTAAGTCACATTTAAAAATACTAGTGTAAGCTTAATTTTTTTTGTTATGCTCAACTTTACATTTTTTCCCAACAATCTGTTTCTTATCAGATTAGGAGCACGGGATGCACAACGTTATTTGAGTTATTATTTGCAGGACTGTGGTAATCCTTTAAAATATGCTGACTTTATGCTTCATCTTTTACCATCTGTCCAGAACATTAAAAACTTCTCAGTAAATTTTTAATGCCGTCTCTGGATCTAGATTAGACCATTCAGTAGAATTTGTAAATCTATTGTCACCTTTATCAAAAAGAAGGAAAGTCCAACAGTTTAACCCAGGACGGAGCAGGAATCTGGAATCCCAAGCAAACTGAGGGGGTTATTTAGGAAGGGATAGCGGCATGTAGTGCCTCGAAGCAGCAGGCAGCGTCTGGTGAACGCCGGCCGCTGTACGCAAAACCACATTTAAGAAAGCGATTCTGGTGAGCGACTCTAACAGCACTATGTAGCATCACACGTATTATTACAGATGGCTCAGTGTATAGCGTCGGCGCTCTAGGCTCAGGAGCGTCATGTAGTACCTGTCGCTCTGTAGCACTCTCCCATACATTTCAACGGGCTTTCATTAGTTGTGTATAAACAGCGTGTTTGCCAATTATTTTTTTTTTCTTTTTGCTCAAATCATTGTGTGACCTCCCCTGGCTGCTGGAATTCTATGACTACACTTTATCAAAAAGAGCTGGTAAATGTGCAAATTACTTCTAGCTCACTGACAGCTTTTTAACAAAAGTGAATGTTAGATTATTGGTTGCTGATGCCCCTCTCCCAGCAAATGTTCTCCCCCAGCCCCATAACTTCCGCTTTTGGTTTTCCAGTAGCTGGTGCCTTACTTCATGTGACTTGCCAGTGGCCAGCTGTCCCTTTTTACATTAACTGAGCTCTAAACTGTTACAGAATGCCCGTTACAAAAATGTTTTGTGCTAGGACTGGTCTTGTGTTTTTTTATTTTAATTCCTTTCCATTATTTTATTTTTTCTTCAGGTTATGCATTTTGATTTAGCCTGCGGCTAGCCCCATATTCAGGGTCCTGTACTATTAGGGACAGGAGAGAGCGGCTGTGGTAATTACAGGGCTTCCAAAGAATTAGTCCTAAGCAGTATAACTCAGAGGCCGATTCATTAATAGCGCCAGGTAGCGACAGATGAGCGACAGTAGCAGTATTTTCACAGCGCCCGCTAGTATTCGCTGTGCTTGGCCGTTGTTCGGCTGTTGACAGCGACTCAGTTGGTGTGCGGTAATGTTGAATACGGGGTTAGGAGTCGCTGTTTGACAGGTTCCGCGCTGTATAGGAGCGCATGACAGCGAATGGCCATAGCGAACGGCTCCCAGCATATTCATTAACAAATCACGCTCAAAAAATTATCGCGCTGTGAAATGCATGTTTAAACCCCAGAGCGCTGGCGGCGATGGGTTAAAAGTTGTTTTTTAGCCCCCAAACAACCATATTTTTGGAAAAAAAAAAACAAGTTTTTCAAAACATTTTGTAATATGAATGCATTAATATCAGACCTGTATTTTTTACCTTTAAAAAAATATCTAATATTGCAGAAGTGGTCACAGAATTTTTGACATTTAAAAAAAAAAAAAAAAAAAAAAATTAATAGCAATTAATTATGAATATTTAAAGATTGCTCCATGGAAATGCATTGGAGAGCGCCAGGTAGCGAGAGGTCATACCTGTCGCTGTTCAAGGTCGCTCGCTGGCGCTGTGGGCTGAGGCTGGAATAATGATGAATGATTCGCTATCTGGCGCTCTGTCAGTCGCTAAGCAGGATTGGTTTGATAAATGTGTGATTGCGGAGGGGAGCCGGCGTTCTTGTGGCGGTGACCGTCATTACCGTTCGCTCACAATTCGCTACCTGTCGCTATCCCTTGTTAAATAAGGGCCTAAGCCCCTTCAAGAAGCCCCCAGTCATTAGAGAAAACCCCTTTCAAATCTGCAAACCTGCTGCTGTTAAAAGGGTAATTATGGTCACTTTAGTGCTCTTAGGTAAAGTGGCACAAATCCTATTTTAGCCACCCCCCCATCCACCCTCTCCACCTGATTACTGTACCTTAGGCGATTCAGCCAGATTGGTGGTGTCCCTTTTTCCACCACCGAGGCCACTCCCGCACTGCGTTTTTCAGATCTCCATTTGGCAGATGACAAGAATGGCAGCTGATGTGACCTGCCCTTGTAGACTGGGGAGCTCTCACACACCCATCCTATCTGAATGGCTAGGTGCGTAAGCGTGCCATGGCTACTGGGTAGCCGGGGATTCGTCCACCGATGAGGACAATTCTATGGGAGCCACTGGTAAAAGTGAGTTTACCAGCCACCAGGGGTGTTCATACAGAGGGGCATCACAATTTTAGAGGCATCGGAGGTAGGCTAGCAGCTAGCCCTGAAGTCTTTTAGACTCTAGGGCTGTTTGGTGTGGTCTTTGAGCTGCTTAAGTATTCAGTGTATTAATTTGTTTTGAACACATTTTGTTTTTCCTCAGACATTGACTTTAATTCTTTTTTCTTCTTCCTCCTCTGTTTTTCTGATGATGCAAGTAGAGCTGGAGGCCATTTCATGCTCTGTTGGTGTCAACTGGAAGCCAAGCAGTGTTGAGGCGTAATAGACAGCAAGGAACAGTGAAATGGCTTCTTTTGGGTAGAGGTGCTATCTTGTTTGCTACTATATATAGTTGTTCTATTTTAATTGGCAAGTACACCTTAGTTACTATTTTAACTTTTGCTCTAAGAATGAGACCAAAATGTTATTTACAATAAAGACCATATTGTACCTGTGATACAATCATTGTAATTCTGAGCCCGGTACAGAAGCTCTCAGTCCATTTTTAGCCCTACACTTATGGAGACCTGTGCTAAAGGTACAGAAGCTCTCAGTCCATTTTTTGCCCTACACTTATGGAGACCTGTGCTAAAGGTTGATCAACAATCGATTTTTCTGTCAAGATCAGTTCTGTTCGGTTTATTGACTATCATTTTTTATTACAAGGAAAATGTTTAGGGCTGTGTACACTATTAGCGGTGCTGGCCTCTGGAGTACTATTCTGGCTCTCCTCCTATTTTACAGTCTTTACACACATATAAATATATCCAACCACAAACTTATATTACACAATGCAAATATTGTGAGCACTGTTATTTCAGAAGTTCATCAAATATTTTCTCAGCGCGCTATAAGATATTTACATATCCAATAAGGTCCACTTTAAGGTGTAAGGCTTCCTAGTGTATTATCAATGGTATACTCACTGGTGTTCGGCATTCGACTATCTCAATCCAACTCCTCCCTAAACAAACACGTAAGGGCAGACTAGATGGACTGTATGGTCTCCTTCTGCTGTCAACCTTCTATGTTTGTATGTGTTTGCACTGATGCCAGTTAATTGATTTCCCCAGCTACAACTCTTTCTGCAGCACACTTTGAGGTTTAGGTAGAGCTTTTCAAAATGACAGATTAAAACTGTAAAATAAAACCCTTTTTCCCTAACATTTGCAGCCCAGGAGAGCCTCCACCAGGCTGTAATGTGTAGTTAGGCCTTTGAATATGAGCTGCTCTCGATCTGTCAGTCAGCTGTGCGGCATCTCAAGGCAGCAATCAACGTCTCACACCAGCGTTCCGGCAGTCTGCTATCTCAATCCAACTCCTCCCTTCACTTTTTCACAGAGCCACCTCCTCCCTCGGCATTCATTGTAGGTAAAAATGCTACAGTTCACATCAATTTTACTGAAAGTCCGACGTGTCCTTATATAAAGTCCCAGATGATGTCATACAAGGATGAAACACACTGAGATTTTTAAAATGTCATTTTATTCAGTAGTCCAGTGAACTAAATCTGAACTGTAGCCTGCTTACCTACACGGAATGCCGCTCCCAATATGACTGTTAACACAGCCACATGCACTATAATATCAGCAACGACTTGCAGGAGGGAGTCTGACAGACAACACAGAGTGCATGCGCGAGACTATGAGGCCAGGTGGAGAAACATGGTGGCCCCTACAAACTTTAATTCCTGGAATTCAGAGGAGACACAAACTGTAAGTAAAAGTGGCAAATTAGCATAGCAGTAACACTGTAAAAACCATGATTAAATCTGTTAAAATCTGTGATGGTCCACTTTATTATTTTCCTTAGATTACCTCCCGAATGACAAGAGGCTTCTGGACCTTTTCTGTGTCTAGGCTTAATTGTATTAGCCACCATCTTATTTAGATTTTCAGCATGTATGTTATGAGGTTCCTCTGGAACATATTGCTTCCAACCAATCAAATATTGTATATAGTTACATACCAAGCAGGAGTCAAGAATCCACATGCTCAGGTTGTCTTTCTACAAGGACCACTGGAGGAGGAGTTCTAGGGCCTAGATGGACAGGAAGGAGGTCCAAATAATTTCACCTTTTAGTTGCCCAGGAGGGGGATCTGCTTGAAATGGGGCCAGGAGGGGGGGTCTGCTTGAAATGGGGCTAGATCTATAGCTATATCTGTATGAATAGCTGCCAGTACCTGAGTTTTTGGGGTGATGGGAATTTTCTCTCTGCTGGACTCTAGTGATACCTCAAAGCTGAAGAACAGAGGGCTTTTAGAACCTGGCTTGTAGGTAATAACAAACATGAAACACGCAAATATATAGTTCACTAGGCCAGATAGGGACATAACCTTTTAGCTGACTAATTGAGGTTCTTATGATCAGTTTACACAGTAATAGGGAAAACTGCCCCCTCCAATCCATGCCTCCAAACTATGAAGAACAATTTACCTGCCAGTGATTCTGGTTCCCAATATCATAATTCCTTTCTATTCAATTGAATTTCCAGAAGAAATAGGCACATGGACGTAGCCTTTCCTCCGTCTCAGAATACTGGAAGAGAAATGCCCATACACCAAACTGTCAAGCATCGTACCACAGATTTGGGCCACACAGAGGGAAAGGCATTCTTTTGGGTGAGGTCAATGAGAGGGGCCACAGTTGAAAAAAAAAATTGATAAATTGCTGATAAAAATTGAAGACAGCCCAAGACCTTTTTGTAGGCTGTCTCCAATCTAACACTGTAGATACCTTGGAGGAGTTCCTAGGCCAATGTTGCAGATATTGTACCCGAAGGATGACCCCTAAGACCTTAAAGACACATTTCTTTAGCTTGGCATACAGGCAGTTCACTTGCAATTTCTGCAGAATTGCTTTGACATTGACCAAATTTTCATCAAGACTGGGGGAAAAAATCAAGCTGCCCAAATAGACAACCACAAATTGTCTCAAGTAATCTGAAAATCAAATCATAATTTACATAATCTTGAAACACTGAGGGCACATTACAAAGGCCAAAATATATTAGGAGGTATTTGGTTACATTAATGAACATCTGTGCCCCAATGACCTGATTGAAATGATCTTCAATTATGGGTAGCAGGCACTTGTTCTTTACATATATTTTGTTGAGTCTTCAACAATCATTGCATGCCTGAAGGATGCCATAGTTAATTTCAACAACAGAAAAAATACTGCCCCAGCTGGTGAGGAAGTTGGTTATATAAACCTTTTCTCTAGGTTTTCTGAAATATACTCGTTCATTAGGCTCGATTCATAGACACATTCGTCTGGACTTTCGTAGCTGTCTATGTATGTTTTTCTGTGTGTTTGTCATTTTTTTTGTTTTTTTCGTTCCATTTTCCATTCGTAAGTTCGTTCGTGCTTGTGCGTATATGCGCATTCAATGAACGAAAGTAAATCGGATCATTTGCATTAGTTCGGATCATTTTCCCATCTAAATCTGATATTTTGCGTTTGTTCAGATAACTTACGTTATTGGTATAGGCTTGTGTCTCATTCAGAGAGCATATTGCCGAGGGACCACCACCCTATAAAACCGTTTCCTTTGCGATCCACTTACGGGACCATTTTGACCTTGGATACCTTGCTTTCACCATGTTTTGTGCCTTTGTGGAGGAATATCATCAACTCCAGATAATGGGCATTGCATGTATCAGCAGGGCCGAGACCAGATTGCACCGGCGACGCATGCATATAGATCGCATGCATGACGTTGAGCTGTTCGAGCTGACCAAACTCAATCGTGCTTCCCTCCATAAACTGTATAGTGAGCTGCGGCCATGGTTAGCGCGCACCACAAGGAAGGGGCAAGCAATTTCAGGTATGACCAAGATGCTTTGCTGCCTGCAATTTTTGGCGAACGGCTCGTTCCAGAGGCTGGGTGCCCTCTCCGTGGGGATCTCCCAGCCTACGCTGAGCCGCGCCCTATACAAGTTTTTGGAAGGCATGGCTACCATTAGTCAGAAATATATTTGTTTTCCTGGTAACCAGGAACGTGCTTAAGCTGGCATTTTATAATATCGCCGACATGCTCAACGTCATGGGTGCCATTGATTGCACCCACGTTGCATTGGTCCCTCCTGCAGCCGATGAGTACATCTATAGGTAAGTTCAATCTGGCATTTTGTTATATAGTTTAGACAAACTGTATTTTAACTATCTATTAATCCCTCCTTGCAAATTGTCCCTGTGAAACAGCTTACAGTGTATATCTATTAATCTCTCCTTGTAAAGTGTCCCTGTGAAACAGCTTACACTGTATATCTATTAATCCCTCCTTGTAAATTGTCCCTGTGAAACAGATTACACTGTATATCTATTAATCCCTCCTTGTAAATTGTCCCTGTGAAACAGCTTACACTGTATATCTATTAATCCCTCCTTGTAAATTGTCCCTGTGAAACAGCTTACCTATGGCTGTTTTTACCCCTTGATGACATGTTAAACCGGACCTTAACCATGATCTTTAGCAAAGCACAAACCCTTAAAAACTGATTTCCCAGCATTTTAAAATAATATATTTCTACTTTCTAGTAAATTACTTATTATTCTTCCCCACTCTCGGCTGCAAATCTGTTCTTGACTTTATGATAGGGTCTGCGCCATCTTTGCTCAGATGCATGACACTTACTGAGTAGAGGAGAGCGGGATAAAGTGCAGGGGGCGGGTTAGAGCTGTGCTTGACTCAGACAAAGCAGATCTGGTGTCCTGAAAAGGTAAGACATCCCAGAATGCTGAGCAGCACAGTCATAAGCTTTCAGGGGATTCCGGCTATCCACTACTTCCCTGGCTAATGATGCCCGTCCTTCGGCCACACAATGCGGCCCAGGACACCTACAATCGGGCCCCACCGGAAGACCCGGCCGTTGTGGAGGGGGCCTTTGGCCTCTTAAAAACTCGCTTCAGGTGTTTGGACCATACCGGGGGGGCACTCCAGTATGACCCCAACAAGGTCATCAATATAATACTGGCCTGCTGTGTACTCCACAACTTTGCAATAATGCAGCGTGTCCCCCGGTATGTGGATCTGCCCCCCTCTCCACCCAGCCAGGACCCAGAAGAGAACTACCGTGGTACACCTAGTGCCTCTGGCCAAGCTGTTCGGGCTAATTTGATAAACACCCATTTTGCCTAATTTGGTTTTCCTATGTTTGTTTGTTGCCTATTTTTACTATCATTTGGCTTTGTGATAGATTGTAATGAATTAATTACTAAAATATTCACACATGATCTGAGCCTCATGCATTTTTTTGGGACATGTTTGTTTAGACAAACCTTCAGTAATCTCAAAAGAACCCAAACATTAATGCATCAACTTAGTCAACAACAGCTAAAGTCACATTCAATATATGTTATTGAAATATGACAAATTGGAGTTGAAGGGCACTCGCAGACTTCATGTGCATACATAGTACAAAAGAAATATACATTGGTGCAGACTCATGGCACCTAGCAATTGGCCACATCCAGGAGTTTTAAAGTAATGCACTCCAGGCCGAAGTTTTTATAACAAATAAAATAAACAGACATAGGGAGCAACCATTTGCATGTCAATATTTGGCCAGTAATACATAGGGCTACATACACACCCTCTCCTGCTTGGCCACATTTGCCACAGGCACAGGTGGAAAGCAGCCATACCTATGCCACATCCACGCCTGTAAGTCAATGGCCCACCCAAACAATAACCCCCAGTCCAAATGCAAGTCCAGTCCAATCTTTGCCACGGTTCAAGGTAGTAGTTTGCCAGCCCAGAATGTCACTCAATCTTGCCTACAAACAGGATGAGCCAGACACAATTTCATTAGGCCCAAGCCTGCAGCGTGGCAGCTTGAGCGACAGGTTCAGTGAGGCTTTAGCTCAGGCATTGGCTAGTGGGGTATCTCAGCACTCTAATGAGCTATATGGGCGAAAATCAAAATCATACATGCAAAGCCATAAAAAAGGCAATCTTGGTAACGCTCACCAGACAGGTCAATACAGTGGGGATGTAGAGGAAAGATGTGGAGCAGATACAGGGCAAATAGCTGTTAAAATGGGTGTTGCCCATAAAACCCTGGTGGTGGGCCTTGGAGGTGGCCCATCACCTGGGCATGTTTGCCATTCATAATCTGCCACTGTTCCAACATGAGTCTATTGCTAGTTCGAATTCCTCGAGCATGGCTGTGAAATTATTATTTAAGGTGGCAATGTGGCTGTTGCTCGTCCTAAATTCTGTCAGCATGGTGGTGAATGTATTATTTATGTATCTAATTGTGCAGTAAGCTGCTCTCTGGTTCTTTGAGTCACCTGGCGAAATAAACGCCTGTCATGGTGCCATGCATCCAGCTTCACTCTGCTGCAGAGGATTTGGTGCAGTAGCATGTTGGGACAGTGTCAGATTAGGTTCCAGGGGGGTCAGTTCTGAAGGTCCCATCAAGCTGGCATCCTCCTCCATCTCCTGGCTTTCCTCCATCAGTGTGTGGGTCTGTTGGGACATGTGCAAAAAAAGGTTCAGTTTGGGCCCTAAATATATTTGTTATGCAAATTAGTCATATTGATTCATATTGATTGGTGTTTACTTCCCACCACAAGGATCCGCAAAACCGCTTTAGACGGTCTGGTTGACTGCATTATCGAATGCAAAAAGAAACATCCCCAAGCCCTCATCATCATACTGGGTGACTTCAACCAGGCAAAACTCAACTCAGAACTTCCAAAGTTCTTCCAGCACATCACCTGCCCCACCAGAGGAACGAATTCCTTAGACCACTGCTACACCACCATCAAGGGTGCCTACAAACCCGTAGTCAAAGCTGCAGTCGGCCATTCAGATCACGCCCTCATACACCTAGTCCCGGCATACAGACAGCAACTGAAATCCTGCAGACCCTCCCTCATCACGACAAAAAGTTGGACAGTGGAAGCGATATCCAATCTGCAAGCATGCTTCGACACAACGAACTGGGAAATCTTTGAGAACGCCGGGAACATCACTGACTGGACCGATAAGGTCACGTCATACATCAAATTCTGTGAAGACATGCTGATCCCAACTAGGACCTATAAGAAACAACTGCACAACAAACCATGGTTCAACAACTCAATTAAAAACCTAAGGAAGGATAAAGAGTCAGCACACAAACAGGGTAACCTCACTGAGTACAGGAAATATAGGAATCTACTTACTAAGGAGATAAAAGCTGCAAATAGATCATACTCACACAAATTAGAGAATTCATTTTCAAAATCCAACTCCAGAGCACTATGGGCGGGTGTAACGAATTTCAAAGGCACCGCCCTCACCATCAACCCGAGCATGGATCTCGCTGAGGAACTGAACCAGATTCAACACAATGAAGCTAGGCAAAGGTCCTGTGAGCCCCCCTCAAATGGCAAGTAGTACATCCCACACATTGGCTACGCCCAAACTAAGCCTTGAAGTGTCAGACGTAAGAAAGATCCTACTTACGCTCAACACCAGGAAAGCTTCTGGCCCCGATGGGATCTCCCCAACATGCCTCAAAGTTTGTGCGGAACAAATGGCCCCAATCCTTACCGGAATCATCAAGGGCTCACTAGAGGCGGGTATAGTCCCCGACTGCCTGAAGAACCCAGTCATCATTCCAGACCCTAAGACGTCATCTGCCACAGCCTTTAACGACTACAGACCCATCGCTCTGACCCCAGTGGTGATGAAGGTCTTCGAGCGACTGATAATACCATTCCTCAATGAAGCTATCAGCTCAAAGTGGGATCCACTGCAGTTCGCGTATAAAGCTAACAGATCTGCAGAAGACGCGGTCAACCTTGCAATGCAACTTACATTAGACCATGTGGATCAACCCAGCTCATATGCCAGACTCTTATTCGTGGACTTCTCATCCGCCTTCAACACTATAGATTCCCAAATTCTGAATGGGAAACTGCTCTCACTGGGCATCTCACCGGATCTCTCTGTCTGGATCACCAACTTCCTCACAAACAGAACCCAGAGAGTCAAACTGGGCCCCTTTATCTCTTCATCCAGAACTACCAATATAGGCGCATCACAAGGCTGCGTTCTGTCCCCCCTCCTCTTCTCCATATACACAAATGACTTCAAGTCCACAGACCCATCAATCAAAATCATCAAGTTTGCGGATGATACAACTCTGGTAAGCCTTATCAACAACACAGACGAGTCTCCCTACCGAACACAAATAAAAAATCTGGTAACCTGGTGCAAAGAGAATAACCTCATCCTTAACACCCAGAAAACGGTCGAGCTGATTGTCGACTTCAGGCGGTCCCACCCAGCGCACTGTCCCATCTTCATGGGTAAGGATGAGGTCAATATCGCTACCAGCGCAAAATTCCTCGGCACGGTGATACCGGACGACTTGAAGTGGAGTAGGCAAGCCACCGTTATCCTAAAGAAGGCTCAACAGAGACTTTATTTCCTAAGACAACTTGCAAAATACGGAATGTCTAAAACGATCCTGAAGACCTTCTACTTTGGTGCAGTAGGCTCACTCCTGACCTTCTCCTTCACTGCCTGGTATTGTGGGATCACTGCCAAGGACAAGATCAGGCTGAAGAGGATCACTAGGACTGCTGAGCGGATCATAGGATGTCCCCTACCTGACCTAGAGGAACAATTCAAGGAAAGGATCCGCTCAAGGGCAAAAAGTTGGAGACCACACACCCAGGTCACCCCTTCTTCGATCTCCTACCCTCTGGACGGAGGTACCGGGCTATCTCGGTACAAAAACAGTTTCTTCCCACTAGCTGTTAAAGCACTAATTAACCAACTCTAAGAATCCTGCAAGAACTTTCGGTCCCCAGCGCATCACCAGTTAGTTAACAGTCGTATGTAACTAAAGCCCCTTGTATAATATGTATAACTAGCAAATGTTTAAACCCCATTGATGTATATAATATGTGTGTCTAGCAATTGTTCAAGCTCTATGGAGAACCCCCTTCCAAAAAGTATTCCTTGTATGTATTCTGTACCTACTTGGCGACCAATAAAGTATTCGTATTTGTCATGCTCATTCACATGCATCAGCAGATGCATCATCAAAGTCCACTTACCGTATATATCTGGTCCTGGTCTGGACGGCGTGGTCAAACTGGATGAGGCTTCCACACTTGCTGAGGCTTGATGCTGGGCTGTATTTAAAATAAAAAGCCACGTAAACACCCAAAAATCCATTGATGATCTGGATTACTACATATGCTTCAAAAAAACACGTGGCCAAGCAGGAATGCCAACTCCCCCAATGGTCCAAGGTGATCTTCACTATGAATGTCATTATCTGTTATATGTATGCCTCCTCCTGTACATACACATTGGTCACCTTAAATAATACAAATATGCATGTACTGCATGTTATGAGGCTTTACACATCCATTAGGGACCCACACCCACATATGATTGAGTAGAATCACATAACAGGCAGTGCTTTGCTAATATAAAGACTTTAATAGTGACCATAAATACTGTTCAAGGTCGTGTATGGGCTGCTAAATTTAAAAATGAACATTCCGCAGACATTAAACACCCTGCTAAAACTGTAACCTCCCCTACAATCCACTTCCTAGGGGCATGTGTTTATATATGCCTGTGAGCCTCATTTTACACGTTTAAAACATTTTACATACACACCAACATTACTAACCTGCAGGAATGGTAGGGATGTCCGTGTCTGGTCGGCCAGAGAGGCCCTCTAATGCCACGGGATGTATCAACGCCAGCACCATTTCCTCAGCTCGGGTAGACTGTAATTTTGTGGGGAAGCCTCCGCCAGTTTGTAAGCTAAAAAATATAGGTTTGAAAATGTAAGAAATTGTGGTCAATACAACAAGCAGACAAATGCACAACTCAAATATGTACCTGTAATTTATTTTCTTTCTTCCGTGCTGCATACTTCAGGTCAAAAATTTTGCGCTGTATCTGCTCCACATCTTTAAGCTTCTCCCCCGCTGCATTGACCTGTCTGGTGCGCTCCTCCAAGATTTCTGTTTTTCTCATTTTGCGTGTAGATTTTGATTTTCGCCCATATAGCTCGTCATAATGGAGGGTGAGTCCACTTGCCAATGCAAGAGTTTGGGCCTCACTAAACCTGCCACTCAACTGTCCTCGCCGCAATGTCCGGCCTATTGCTTGCTGTTCGGGCTCATCTCTGTATGCAGGCAATTCGGGGGACATTCTGGGCTGGCTCTGTTTGCTTGAGAATGAATGGACTGGACTTGCAAATGGACTGGGGGTCCTTGCCTAGGTGGCCACAGAACTTCCAGGCGTGGATGTGGCATATGGATAGTTGGTTGACACCTGTGCCGGTGGCAAATGTGGCCGAGGAGGAGAGGCTGTGCTTGAGGGTGTGGTGCTTCTGGCCCTGTGCCTCTTTGTGCCCTTGCCACTTGTGGTTCCATGCCCCTGGGAGGTACTTGCACGTGGCTCAGAAGATGCAGAGCTGGCTGGGCTTGGGCTTCTGGGCCTGTGGCTCTTGGTGTTTCCATGGCCATGGGTGCGTTTACCACATGGCTCACGAGATGCTGAGCTGGCTGGGCTTGGGCTTCTGGGCCTGTGGCTCTTGGTGGTTCCATGGCCATGGGTGCGTTTAACACGTGGCTCAGGAGATGCAGAGCTGGGTGGGCTTGGGCTTCTGGGCCTGTGGCTCTTGGTGGCCTTGCCACTAGTGGTTCCATGGCCATGGGTGCGTTTAACACGTGGCTCAGGAGATGCAGAGCTGGCTGGGCTTTGGCTTCTGGGCCTGTGGCTCTTGGTTGCCTTGCCACTAGTGGTCCATGGCCATGGGTGCGTTTAACACGTAGCTCAGGAGATGCAGAGCTGGCTGGGCTGGGGCTTCTGGGCCTGTGGCTTTTACTGGCCTTGCCAGTGGAGCGTGCTTTCTGAAGGGATGTGCTAGGCCGGGGAGGGTGTTTTTTGGGGGCTGGGGCTTCTCACCCTCTTAGTGGCCTTTCTTGCGGGCGTACCTGCCTGTTTTGTTGTTGGCTTCTTCTTTGCCCCTCCCTCCTTGGCTTTGCTGGTTTGGGTTTAGCGGACTTGGTGGGTAATGTCGCCTTGGGTTAGCCACTGTGGCTGCGCGTTTCCCGCACCTTCGGAGTTGGTAGTTGGGGTCGAGTGGTCGGACGTGAATAAGGCTCCTCAGACCGCTGTGGCCTTTTGCTGGTGGCCTCCTTGGCTGGTTTGCCCTTACCGAGTGCTTTTTTAGCTGGCATGTTGAAACTCTCAAAGAGAATGAGCTGTGTGTCCAGGACCCTTTAAATACTAATGCCTGGGTTTGACGCTTACGCATTCGCGTACGCTTGCGTAAAGCCGTTCGTCCGGCCGTGCGGAACCCGGAAACCGCTGGGGCATTACTTATCTGCTGCGGACAAGAAGAAAGATGGCGCCCACGATCTTCGCTCGCCAACAACAAGAGCTGATTATGCTCGTAAGTGTATTGTAAGGACTTTGATTTGCCATCTAAATGCATGCCTAGGCCTTGGAGCGCAGGAAGATAAATGTGGGTTAAAGGTTTGTAAAACTCTATGCCAATCAGAAGTGCGCACATGTGCGAACCAAGTCACTTCCATCTAGAAGGATAGTTTGAGGCTAGAAATGTGTCTGGGAATGTCATTTAGTCAACTGATGTAATTGTGACAGATATTTGTATGCACTTTGATCTAACAACTATGTTTATTTTGTGTTTTTTAGACGATGCTTCAGCGCAGGTACGACTACCTGCCCAACGCATACGAGAAGAGGAACGTCACCCTGGAGATCGTTTCCAGGATCCAGCAGGAGACGGACACCACCTTCACCAATACGCAGATCATGCAGCATTGGTCGGACCTGAAGCGGCGATTTTTCGGGCTCCATTTCCCAAGTAAGTACATAGAGATTGCATGCTAGATGTAAATAATACAGAAGGTAGGCCTTTCTTTATAAATGCCTTGCTTTTCTAGTGTTGGAAATGGAGTACTGAATACGACGCACCCGGAGGCGCACAGGCCGACCAGTGCTGCATGAATCTGCAGCACCAAGTGAAGGTGGTGGATCTCGAGGGCGACGTTCCTACCCCTCCTCTGTAGCGGCCTCCGACCAGCCCCTGGACCTTTCTACAGAGGAGGGGCGTCACGGCGTGGGCAGGGAGTCGTACCAAGCGACTGGGCCATTAACCTCTGGTATGTGACTCTTAATGTAACCGCACACACATACATGCTATTTAAACAAAAGCTGATTCCCTTAATCTCTCTTCCTAGATGATTCGGTAGCGGGTGAAGGATCTGGAGCAGGGACTGCAGCAGATCAGGCCCAGGAGGCACATGTAGAAGGTGGGTGATTTCAAACACACATTCAAATTGTCATTTGCTTACTGTTGACTCAGACATTAGAAGTGACCCTATTTGACATGTCTCTACAGCCTCAACTTCCCAGCAGTGGCAGGTCCCAGAACCGAGGGTGGTCCCCAAAGCAGACGTCGGCCACCAACGAAGTAAGTTGTAATGTCATTATTTTGAGTATGTGGGAATTGACATGATCAACAAGATACCTAAAGCCATAGTCAATGGCATTAGCATAATGACATATGCCCTCTTCCTTAGATTAATTCCTTAGCATAATTACATATGCCCTCTTCTTTAGATTAATTCCTTAGCATAATTACATATGGCGTCATGAGTTAGCTTGCAACCTAAAAAACATTCCATCCCCAGCTGATAAACATGTATTTGCCAACAAATAATGTTTTTTTCTTTTTTTATACAGGGACCACACGTGCCAGAGTGGCCGAAATGAGTGCACGGGTCCTTGCGTTGGTGGCTGACATGCAGGAGCTGTGCGACTCGTTGGGGACCACAGATGAAGACTAATGTTCTGGGTCCTGCCATTGCTATGTATATAGTTCTGTTTTTTTAAAATTTTAACAAAAATTTTATACATTTATAAATGTTATTTTTTATCACAAAACATTTTAAAAGTTGTACATTTTATAATTTTCTTTTTAAATAAGCCAAACAATAAGTGGCATTTGTTAGTAAAAAAAAAATCATGTTTCTGTGTCATTTCCTTTTCGAAATACATTAACACAAAACGAATGGGCCAAGAAATATTTAGAGATGAAGATTTGCAGGACTGCGAAGGGATTTGGGTAAGTTTTAGGGGTGAGAAATGGAAGATGAACATGACTGCAAAGTGATTTGGGTAAGTTGTAGGGTTGAGAAATGGAAGAAGAACATGACCGCGAAGTGATGTGGGTAAGTTTTAGGGGTGAGAAATGGAAGATGAACATGACTGCGAAGTGATTTGTGTAAGTTTTAGGGTTGAGAAATGGAAGAAGAATTAGACCGCGAAGTGATTTGGGTAAGTTTTAGGGGTGAGAAATAGAAGATGAACATGACCGCAAAGTGATCTGGGTAAGTTTTAGGGTTGAGAAATGGAAGAAGAATGAGAGCCCGAAGTGATTTGAGTAAGTTTTAGGGGTGAGAAATGAAAAAAGAACATGACTGCGAAGTGATGTGGGTAAGTTTTAGGGGTGAGAAATGGAAGATGAACATGACCGCTAAGTGATTTGGATAAGTTTAGGGTTGAGAAATGGAAGAAGAATTAGACCGCGAAGTGATGTGGGTAAGTTTTAGGGGTGAGAAATGGAAGAAGAACATGACCGCGAAGTGATTTGGGTAAGTTCTAGGGTTGAGAAATGGAAGAAGAATTAGATCACTAAGTGATTTGGGTAAGTTTTAGGGGTGAGAAATGAAAGAAGAACATGACCGCGAAGTGATTTGGGTAAGTTTTAGGGGTGAGAAATGGAAGATGAACATGACCGCTAAGTGATTTGGGTAAGTTTAGGGTTGAGAAATGGAAGAAGAATTAGACCGCAAAGTGATGTGGGTAAGTTTTAGGGGTGAGAAATGAAAGAAGAACATGACCGCAAAGTGATTTGGGTAAGTTTTAGGGGTGGGAAATGCAAGAAGAATGAGAGCGCGAAGTGATGTGGGTAAGTTTTAGGGGTGAGAAATGGAAGAAGAACATGACCGCGAACTGATTTGGGTAAGTTTTAGGGTTGAGAGATGGAAGAAGAATTAGATCACTAAGTGATGTGGGTATGTTTTAGGGGTGAGAAATGAAAGAAGAACATGACCGCAAAGGGATTTGGGTAAGTTTTAGGGGTGGGA
This sequence comes from Gastrophryne carolinensis, assembly GCA_027917425.1. Taxonomy (NCBI): domain Eukaryota; kingdom Metazoa; phylum Chordata; class Amphibia; order Anura; family Microhylidae; genus Gastrophryne; species Gastrophryne carolinensis. The sequence continues at coordinate 360,637,628 of CM051234.1, forward strand.
AATGCAAGAAGAATGAGAGCGCGAAGTGATGTGGGTAAGTTTTAGGGGTGAGAAATGGAAGATGAACATGACCGCAAAGTGATTTGGGTAAGTTTAGGGTTGAGAAATGGAAGAAAAATTAGACCGCAAAGTGATGTGGGTAAGTTTTAGGGGTGAGAAATGAAAGAAGAACATGACCGCAAAGTGATTTGGGTAAGTTTTAGGGGTGGGAAATGCAAGAAGAATGAGAGCGCGAAGTGATGTGGGTAAGTTTTAGGGGTGGGAAATGCAAGAAGAATGAGAGCGCGAAGTGATGTGGGTAAGTTTTAGGGGTGAGAAATGGAAGAAGAACATGACCACGAAGTGATTTCGGTAAGTTTTAGGGGTGGGAAATGCAAGAAGAATGAGACAGCGAAGTGATTTAGCTAAGCATTGTAGCAGAAGTGAGTGAACCAAATATGTAGGCGAGCACATTAATGAGTTTGTAGTGCGCAGGCACAGTAGTGAGTTTGTAGTGCGCAGGCGTAAGGTCGCAAGGATTTTCGTCTGGACGATTATTTATTGTAAAAGGAAAACAGAATCTAACGGGAAACGTAAATGATTCGTGGGAGGAGACGATGGAAAAAGGGCAAAAACGAAAGCCTACGTTGTAACATGAGTAACATAAACGGTTGAGAAATGGAAGAAGAATGAGAGCCCGAAGTGATTTGAGTAAGTTTTAGGGGTGAGAAATGAAAAAAGAACATGACTGCGAAGTGATGTGGGTAAGTTTTAGGGGTGAGAAATGGAAGATGAACATGACCGCTAAGTGATTTGGATAAGTTTAGGGTTGAGAAATGGAAGAAGAATTAGACCGCGAAGTGATGTGGGTAAGTTTTAGGGGTGAGAAATGGAAGAAGAACATGACCGCGAAGTGATTTGGGTAAGTTCTAGGGTTGAGAAATGGAAGAAGAATTAGATCGCTAAGTGATTTGGGTAAGTTTTAGGGGTGAGAAATGAAAGAAGAACATGACCGCGAAGTGATTTGGGTAAGTTTTAGGGGTGAGAAATGGAAGATGAACATGACCGCTAAGTGATTTGGGTAAGTTTAGGGTTGAGAAATGGAAGAAGAATTAGACCGCGAAGTGATGTGGGTAAGTTTTAGGGGTGAGAAATGAAAGAAGAACATGACCGCAAAGTGATTTGGGTAAGTTTTAGGGGTGGGAAATGCAAGAAGAATGAGAGCGCGAAGTGATGTGGGTAAGTTTTAGGGGTGAGAAATGGAAGAAGAACATGACCGCGAACTGATTTGGGTAAGTTTTAGGGTTGAGAGATGGAAGAAGAATTAGATCACTAAGTGATGTGGGTATGTTTTAGGGGTGAGAAATGAAAGAAGAACATGACCGCAAAGGGATTTGGGTAAGTTTTAGGGGTGGGAAATGCAAGAAGAATGAGAGCGCGAAGTGATGTGGGTAAGTTTTAGGGGTGAGAAATGGAAGATGAACATGACCGCGAAGTGATTTGGGTAAGTTTAGGGTTGAGAAATGGAAGAAAAATTAGACCGCAAAGTGATGTGGGTAAGTTTTAGGGGTGAGAAATGAAAGAAGAACATGACCGCAAAGTGATTTGGGTAAGTTTTAGGGGTGGGAAATGCAAGAAGAATGAGAGCGCGAAGTGATGTGGGTAAGTTTTAGGGGTGAGAAATGGAAGATGAACATGACCGCGAAGTGATTTGGGTAAGTTTAGGGTTGAGAAATGGAAGAAAAATTAGACCGCAAAGTGATGTGGGTAAGTTTTAGGGGTGAGAAATGAAAGAAGAACATGACCGCAAAGTGATTTGGGTAAGTTTTAGGGGTGGGAAATGCAAGAAGAATGAGAGCGCGAAGTGATGTGGGTAAGTTTTAGGGGTGAGAAATGGAAGAAGAACATGACCACGAAGTGATTTCGGTAAGTTTTAGGGGTGGGAAATGCAAGAAGAATGAGACAGCGAAGTGATTTAGCTAAGCATTGTAGCAGAAGTGAGTGAACCAAATATGTAGGCGAGCACATTAATGAGTTTGTAGTGCGCAGGCACAGTAGTGAGTTTGTAGTGCGCAGGCGTAAGGTCGCAAGGATTTTCGTCTGGACGATTATTTATTGTAAAAGGAAAACAGAATCTAACGGGAAATGTAAATGATTCGTGGGAGGAGACGATGGAAAAAGGGCAAAAACGAAAGCCTACGTTGTAACATGAGTAACATAAACGGAAAACGAAAGCTGGAAAATGACATTCTCGTTGGCATATGAACGGACTAAGACTTTACTGAAGGCTTGCGATGCATGCTTAGAATCACTCGTACACTCATACGAGAGCGGGAACATTAAATAAAAAAACAGATTGACACAAAAACGAAAGCCTTTTTTTTTTCTCTGAATCAACCCTATTGCTTAAACTTCAGGGCGGTGTGGGGGGAAGGGAGGAAGTGCATTGGTGGCCTTTTCTGAGATTAGCATGTGGGCAAACCCTCTGATTACAACTTTCTTAAAGAAGAACAAAACCCTAGCGGCATGGTCCTGGAATCTAAAAGTCTCAAGGGCCAGCCACTAGCTTTTCCTCTGGGCACCACAGATTAGGATGGCCCGCTGTGTGAAAGCAACCTTGGCAATGTAAACAGCGTCTCATCCCTGCATCATTGGGCTGTGCACACGCTCCCATGCACAACTATTCAGATCAACTGGTGGTGGGAGCATGCACGCTGCAGGGGATGCAGCTGCTCTTGTTCCTTTTCACAAATCCCTGCATGTAAACAGAGTAGTTTGCCAAACATTACATATGCATTACATATGCACTTTAAAGTGGATCAAAACCTACCCGGGAGTCTATGAGACAGGCATACTTGCTCCCCCTGGGGCATCCAGATTCAGTATGGCCCGCTGTGTCAAATCCCCCGAAACCTCACCTTCATTCCCGGTCCAACCATGCATGTGCGAGCAGTGGCCGCATACCTGCTATCCCTTTAGCAGGGCAGGTGCCCATGCCAGGCATTTGTGAATGGCCAGCTTTTAAAGGGTAGCGGGGGATGCGGCCGCCAGCCCACTCAGTTCTGCTCGCCCTAGATGAGCTGTTGGACGAAGGGGCGGGAGCGGATCCAAGTGCACTGACTGGACGCGAGGCTGCGCATGTGCCTTAGGACCGAGGAAGGGTAAGTGAGATCAGGCGACCTGGGTTTTCTTTCATGCCCCCGGGGGCATCCCAATTCATTGTGTGAGACCCCCCACTTGGTTCAATAAAACTCACCTCTTCTCGCTCCCACAACTCATAAGCTAGGTTTCGTCCATTCAGAGCCCTTTGTCAGGTTTACATCTTCGGCAAGTGGCTCTGATTGTCTGCAATGGGGATGTTGCAGTGTGTGCTTCCCATTGAAAACAATCAAAGCACCAAAGGACTCTGATTGGACGAGAGCTATTGTTATTACCAACACCCTGGGGGCTGCCGCACAGGCCAATTCGGGATCCCTTGGGAAAAAGCCAGCGGCCGGCACCTGGAATCATTTAGAATACAAGCCGGCTGCCGACTGGTGAGTTTAGTTCTGCTTTAAAGGGGAACATCCACCTTGTGGCCAGCTATGGAGTCTAAAAGACCCCTAAAAGCTAGCCAACCAACTTACAACCCCCTGGGGCATCCCAATTTAGTATTCTCCGCTGTGTGAGACTCCCTAGGGACTCCCCAAACATTCACCTTTCTGGGGTTCCACACCACATTCATGGGTTTCCTCGCATTCCTGGTTTCCCTGCGGTATTCCTCTGCGAATAGATGGGCACAGGAGACCTCAGCCGCAGAGATGCAGGGGATGCAGCACGAATGCATCACCCATAAAACCCTGGAAACCGGTTTGTTGGTGTTCTTAGGGGATTACACACACAAATTGGGATGCCACACTTACTGTTATTTGACCAACTGGCTTTTACTCCCCCCACCCCCAAAGCTAACCCCCCACAAATACCTGGTAACCTCCAAACCCAGAGGGGGGGGCTCACTGTGGGCTGCCCGGTAATTGTCGGCGGACGGGCAGGCTTTCAATCATCATCGGTCAGGTCCTTTTAAATAGTATTAAGTATTTAATGGTTCAGAAAAGTACCTTCGATGTGTAAAGAAAATTTGTTCTTGCAGTGACTAATCAGTTTTGGTGCTGATGTTTGCACATGTTTAGCTTTGGGCTTAGCTCATTATTTTCAGCAGCTATGATTGCCTTTATCCCAGAATCGTGTCTTATTAGGGCGTTTTCATTGTGTTGCAAATACATGTGCTCAGGGTGTATATGTTATGGGAGATTGTGTTGTGTTTTTTCCCTGTGTCTCCAGGGCAGGGTTAGTTGGGTTGGCTCAGTGTCACACACAGATGTGACTCTTTACCCTGCAAACTAACACCGTGACGGCGGAGGAGGAGGAAAAGGAAAGCTGAAAAAAAAGAAATTAAAACATATTCCAAATCCACATACAGATGCAGGAGCTGAAAAGAAGCCCCAGATGGCATAACCAGTCTTGGGGCCCAAAAACTGCTAATACAGAATAGTTTTTCTAGTTCTGCACTGTCCCCCCCTCCTCCGCCCTCTTGTGTATGGAACAGCGTCTGGACTTGCTATGCTGATAAGGAAGATGTAACTGAAAGGGCAATCTCGAAATGACTGTCTTACTGCCTGTATATGCACCATGAAAACTGGCTGAAACTTTTAGGATTTCACAGTTAATAGCCCCCTATCCCATTAATCTACAAACTTAAATCACAAAATCTGTTACTTGAAAAACAAAATCATCTTCCTGAATGCATCCGCTGAATCATAAAAAAAAAAAATTCAGAGTGTCATTATTACGACATAAACGATTGCTCTGCTGAAAAAGACGTGAAAGTATGTGGCGTAGAGCAGTCCTGTTGCAGATCCTTTTAAGTCACTCTAGGTAGAGTAAATAGCAGTGAGTGAGAGGGGATCGCAGAGTGCTTCCCACCCATCCTCGCCTTCCAACTCCCCTTCTCTCTCTCTCCAACACTCTCTGCCCTGATGCAGTACGATGTCTTCGGCTTTTCCTAAACATTTAATTTTTTGGCAGAGAGAAGACCTTTCCAAACTTGACCAGTATACCTGGCTGAAAGACAACTGCTGAATGACCAGGATACTTGAAGGTTACTGACACGATTGCCTGGGAAGAGAAGGATAGAGGATCTTGAAGTTTACTGACAGGAGAAAGTTGGGACAGACGCTGACAAACTTTTTTTGCTGCAGCTACCGGGGAGAAACCAAACACAGGAGGTCTGTGCTGTGCTCAAGGAGTATGCAGTCATGGTAAGCAACTCCCTCTAGATAACATGGCTAATGCTGGTTTAAGGTTATGTCTTTCCTATACATAAGCATATACACTGTGATATATATATATATATAATATATATATATATATATATATATATATATATATATATTCGTTCATAGTAAGGAATTATATAAATGTTAGATATTATATATTATACATTTAACTTGCCTTTGTATACATTTTACAGCATAACCGTAACTTAACAATTGGGTATTTATATGTTAGATTTGCTGATTAATAATTTTATTCTATGTGATGATTAGATTTGCTGATAAATAATTTAATTCCATGTGATGAAAATTGGACTAAAGCTAAAATACAGTTTTACTTTCATACAGTCATACATATAGAGAACATATACTTGTTTAAAATAGATATGTAATGTACTTTCCCATAAAGGCCCATAATAGAGACAAAAAAGCCATCATGAAAAAGGGGCGCCAAATAGGAAAAAAAGATTCTTTCGATAGACTTTCAATTCAGTAGTTTCACTTTCCATAAAACGTTTTTTGTACTTTATTTGTCTGTCTATGTATCCCTCTACCCTGCTGTTACAGTTCAAAATAATGTCTATCAATTTCTTTACAACAGCTTAGCTTTAGGGTTAAATTAGAACTACATAAATCTTTTGCTGCTTTCAAAGCCACTTTAATATGTGTCAAGTTCTCTGCCACCACTATGGCTCTTTCTTTTCCACTCTCCGCCTATGTTTTGTTGCTGACATTTTAGACAAGTCTATCTGTCACACTTCACCTTGGACCTTTGATCTTTAGAATAAGACAAGTCACATTAAGAGGATAAGGGAAGCAAACACTCATCCAAAAAAAAAAAGCATTTGGTTTTTGGCACTTCCAAGAGGTGATAGCAGCACTCATCCTCCATCCGAATATCCTCCTGCCTTTTTACATCAAGAAGTAGGGATGGGACTCTGTAAGCAGGGCATTGGCCTCTGACTTAACACTGGTTTTGATAATCCTAAGGCTTTCAACAAACTACAGTACAAATAATAAACACATAAAAAGCACTGGAAGGGACACAGTTAGCTTCACTTCCTAAAATGTACTGCCACTTGCCGGTTAAACTTTACAAGCACGGGAAAGAAGCAGCACATAACTGCAGCTGTACAGCCAGCAATTAAAGACCACCGATTCATAGGCTTAACCATCACAGATCCCCAGACAAAAAAAATCCTGCAAAAAAAAAACTTCAGCTGCACTTCAACACAGCTATTCAAATAGAAGTTTACAGTTGTAGAAAATGTTGTTTTTGCCTCGATTACAGGCATGTAAACTGTTGTATGCCTATTCATATATAAGTGCTTTTATTTTTGCCATGCTTTAGACATTAACCTTGATCATAAAGTAGTGATAATATTTTTGATATCACTTTAGTTTCAAACATTTCAAAAAGTGCATGAAATCATGTCCCATGAACAGTTTAGTCCCTTAGCAGTGGGACCTACTACATGCTGGAATAATTGACTGTAAAAAAAATGTGAAACATATCCGTGTCACTAAGAACACAAACTGTCACCCAGTGTGTTAGGAGCAGTTGTAGCTACGGCGCTGGCTAGTGTTTTTCAGAGTTTACATAGCTTAGCAAGTCTGTTATGCCAGGGCCCATTCTTTATTTAGTTAAGGAATGTTATATCAGACATGGATGTTTAATTTAACTAGAAAACATTAGCCAGGGTAGCAGTTATGTTCAGTACAAGAAGAATAAGCTGCAATATAATGACCCTGTGTTTCAGACAGGGAAAAATATTCACACCCACACACATATATTTATATATTAACAGAAAGAGATTTTTTATTATTATTTTTTATATATATTCCCTGTTATTATTTCTAATTTAATTTTAAAGTTATAGCAGTTTTAACAAAATCTATGATCTAAAAACTTTCGGGTACGACTAAATTGGCACTAGCATGTGCCTTTATTACCATACTAGGGACACTGTAAGTGTCAGTGAACATGGATCAAGGCTGTACACCTAGAATAAAGAACCAAGTATATTATATGATCAGTCATAAGCGTTTTCCCATTTTTTCCTTTTGATAATCATTGTGATGACTGACCTTCCCGAAGGTATCCTGCACCCTTTAGCACACCAGGAAAAACATTTACAAAATACAATTAATATTAATTTTGATTTATATAGCTCAGACATATTCCATAAAGTTTGCAAAGAAGTGATAACAAATAAGAGTAGTAAAGCAACTGAGAACACCTAGGACAATGGTGGTGAACCTATGGCACCCATCATCTTTCTAGTACATCCATTTTGGGTTTCTTTCATCTCTCCCCTGACACCAGAGTTGGCACTTAAATAAAGTTTTGGGTTGCAGTTTGGGCACTCGTCCCTAAAAGGTTTGCCATCACTGACCTAGGTCAACAATATGCATTGTTTTACAGCGGCCTGCATGTTTTTTATTTCCTTGCATGTATATGTGTAGTTAAACTGGAATAACACCTATTTTTCACCTACAGCAGACACGCATCCCAATTTTCAATGCTCCCCTGTGCATTACTCAAGTTAAACTGGAGAAAACTTACCTTTCTCCTAGTCCCCTCCCAGCGCTGTAATTGGCTGTTGTGGTTGCAACTTGCCAGCGCTCAGATATGCCAAGGGGTTGAAGAGAAAGCTAAGATTTCTCCTTTGTAAAACGGTTAATGCGCACTAGCAATCGTAATAATAAAAATGCCTTCCTGCATTATGAAACAACACCCATTTTGTGAAAAATCGGGATAGTTCCTGCTTAAGTTTGGTTTCTTTCTAATAGTAACGTATTGATTTTTTTCTTTGGCCTGTTCCATTTGGCTAGGCTAAAGTTGTGCCTCCCCTTTTTACTTCCTTGTAAATGTTGTTGCGGCCTTATAAAATTGTGTCTTAAGCTTGCCCAAATAAATTTACAATCTTAAGGAGAGGGTGGAACAACAGGTAGCACTTGCATTTTTTTTTAGCATCCTTAACCTTTAAAACGAAATTATAATAAATCACTTGTTTGTTCCTTAACCAGTATATTTACAATTCATTTTTTTTAACTTATTTAGTATGTGTGATTTTTTTCTCTCCTCCTCTCTTTGCTTTACATAACATTCTGCGCTAATCCTGCTTGCTGTCAGAGATGTTTCGTGGTTGTGCAATTGCTGTAGTGAAGAATGCCTGCATTCCAGAAGTGTCATTTGATTACTTTCATCTGCCTCACTGCTAGTCCATCCCAGACCTATCATTTCATCTTTCCATGTCACAAGTCAATGCTGTGTCCTCTTTTCAAGAAATCAAAAACTGCCTGGTTAAGACACGAAAAGAAAAAGGACTTTCATGTTGCAGCTCCAGTCCCTGTCTAAGTTGGCAGCAGCAGGGTATGATTCACTGGGGCCTGAATAGATGGAACAGAAGGGGGTTATGTGGTTCAATAAGGCTATGGACAGGTACAATGTAACATCCCCAGGGAGAATGTTTAATGAAGACCAGGTCTGCAAAGTTCCATGTACTCTGACCTGATGATGTCCCTACAGTTTTCCTATTTGATCTTTGCTAGTGAATAGTGAATTGATCTTTTTTTTTTCCTTCCTTGATTTTTTTTAACCTTCCAACTCAGCCCTCAAGGGACACAAATGACCGGAATGACTTGGGATGTGTTTGAAAGTGGAGAATGTTGACATACAGTACCGTATGAATTGCGTGCCTGTGTTCTGCACTGTCCTAAAAATAAGAATGTACAGAAACGGAGATAGATTTACAGTAAAGGTTAAACACGTGTTTAATGGAGGTGTGCTCACTTGTACAGCCGCTGTTTTGTCAACAATGAAGCTTTTGTGGATATGAGGTGACGTGTTAAGTGCCAGCTGCATGCTCTGTCTTGTACTGTATTATGGATAACATATTTGGAAACTGGCTTCAGAATAAGCAAAAAGGAATGAAGCATATAGGCATACGTTCCGAGTCTGACTATATGGCTGTCCTATGCATATTCACTATGTGGCCGCCTTTTTTTCATGCAGCATTAGGTACTGTAGCACAAGGTGTAACAATCACCTAACGTACATTATTTTTTTAGTAGAATCTTGATTTTGTTTCAGGTTAATATCAGAAATATTTAGTTTACTTATTTCAGTCTGTCCCAATGCAGGAGCCAGCATATTTAGCCTAACATACCAGTGGGGCAGACTGATTCATTACTAGCGCCAGGTAACAGCAGATGAGCGTCTGTACAGCTGCACTAAGAGTGACCGCTACTGGTCGCTTTGATCAGCCCTGAGCCGCTATTACAGAGCGCCTCAGTCGCTGTAGTAACATTGCTGGCATTGATGAATTTGATGTGCATTGATGATAACACCAGTAAAGAGCTATATGGGAGTGAATGGTAGCAACTGGTCAGTGTGAGCGACTCAAACCATATTCATGAAAATAACAGCCTCACACAGCGCCGGCGCTCAAAATTGGGTCGCTGTAGCCCAGAGCGCCAGAAGCTGTGTAATTAAAGTCCATTTTTGAACACATATCCACCAGTAACAAAACGAAAACATATGGAATTACATTGTTATTACATTGTGACATTAACACTTTAATACTAGACCTGTAATGATAAGTTTGCCTAGAAAAATCAAAAATAAAAAAAAGAAATGTAAAAATAACTTTTAACCCTTTAAATGCCATCCACGTAAAATTTACGTGATTGCTTCTCCTCCACTTAAGTGCCAGCCACGTAAAATTCACGTGCCTGGCATTTACCCCTGCTAGCGGGCTCGGATGGCTCCAGGAGAGCCCCCGGAACAGGCCCCCCCCCCCCGCTTCGGCAGCAGCAGCTGCTAACTGTAAAAATAAAAAAAAATAAAAATGACATTCACTTACCTCCATGTGCGCTGGCTCCCGCTGTCCCTCCTCTTCACCTGGGGGGCCTCCTTTGGGGGCAGGGCTAATGACGTCATCCCGGCCCGATCCCCGGCTTCAGCTCTCTCAGCTCTCAGATGCCGGTGAACGGTGCCCGGGGAAGGAGGTGGCAGGAGATCCTCTGATCTCCGGCTTCCCCCTTCTCTGGATGCCGATCACCGGCATCTGTCAGCATAGCGGCGAGGGACAAGAGCTTACAATCGGAGGTAAGTACAGTAAAAAAATTTTTTTTTTTAATAAAATACTTTTGTGTGGTGTTTTTTTTAAACAGTTAACCCCCCTTTGTGAACTGGTAAGGGGTCCATGAGACCCCTTACACCAGTTCACAAGGCTCTGGGTCTGGCAAGTCACCTGCGGCTAGCGGGCCACTTAGTGACTATGTGGGCTAGTAGCCTGCAGGGCCAGGGGCCACCAACGCTGGCCCCTGCGCCCTGTTCTACAAGCCCCCATAGCTGGCCCGGGTCGGCAATGCTGGGTAGGGGGGACACTACGTCATTTTTTGGGGGGATTTTTAAGGGTTTTTAACCCTTAAAATTCCAAAAAAAAATGGGGTCCCCCCCTGGGAGGGGGACCCTATGTCAATTTTTTTTTAAATTAACCGCTTATGTCCTGTTACACAGCAGGTATAAAATGCTTCCAGCATTTTGTGGTGTGGTGTGTTTGTGTCTTTTTTTACATTTAAAGTGGACCAACACCCAGGATTTTGACTATACTGGGAATTGGTCCTTTCTCCCGGGGCATCCCGATCGGGGATGCCCCGCCCTGTGAAACCCCCCCGATCGCCCACAATAACTCATCTCACCCCGATCCTATGGTGCATGCTCGGCCGCTCGTCAAATCAGCGCGCTCAGAGCGGCTGAGTTATGGACGTCTAAGAGACGTCTAAGCTCAGCTGCTCTGAGCGCGCTGGCGGCCGCATCCCCCACTTCCCTCTAACAGGGAGCGTGCCCGCGCCGGCCATTCATAAATAGCCAGCACGGGCAAGCGCCCTGCTAGAGGGATAGCGGGGATGCGGCCCGCGCATGCCCCGTAAGACTGGGATTCAGGTAAGTGGTAGCGGGTGTTCCGGGGGGTTTCACACAGAGGGGCATCCCGATTTTGGATGCCCCGGGGGGAGGGAATAGAACTGTCTGGGAATCTTATAGATTCCCGGGCCGATCAGCCCTGGGTGTTGGTCTACTTTAACCCATTGTGAACTTGTAAGGAGTCCATGAAACCCCTATACCAGTTTACAAGGCTGGGGGGCTGTCAAGTCACCTGCGGCTAGCGGGTGACTCTTGCCGTTAACCCCGGCCCCCCTATTACCTGCCTCCCCGAAGCCCAGGGGGGGCAGAAGGGCCCGGGCTGATTTAGGAGGTGCGGGCTTGTACTTGGCAGGGCGGGGAGCCACCAAAGCTGGCCCCTGTGCCCTGTTCTACAAGCCCTGCATAGCTGATCCCCGGGCTGGTTATGCTGGGTAGGGGGGACCCCATGTCATTTTTATGGGAATTTTTAAGGGTTTTTAACCCTTAAAATAAAAAAAATGGGGATTAACCCCCCCTTGGAAGGGGAACCCCACGCCAATGTTTTTCTTGATTTAACCCTTTATAGTGTGGATTGTAGTTGTATTTTATTTTTACATGTTATAAAGTGTTCTTTTCAGTTTGGGGGGGGTCTTCTGAACAGTAACGGGGGGCTACCGATACATATGTGGCACCGTTGTAATCGGGAGAAATGGGGCTTTCACATGCAATATGGTTTTCTTTAAAAAAAAAAAAAGGTTTTATTTGAAACAAAGGAGACAATTTTCTAAAAAAATATTTTTTTATTTTGTTTTGTTTAATTTACTCAAAAATATTTTAAAAAACAGTAAAAAAAATACAAACAAGACATTTCATGTTAAAGCCTAAACTCTGCCACAAAAATAAAATATATAATTTTCCTGGAAATACCTGCAAAAATCACAGTTAAGCATAGCGCAAAATGGTTAAAAATGACCTGTCAAGAGAGGGTGACAAAATCTCAAGTAGGCTGGCAGTTAAACGGGTTAAAAGTACCTATGCATGTTGGGTATCGTTCTGCTCGGGGGACCTTGCGCTTTTAGATTTAGCTTGTTTTTTCTTGTTTGCATATTGATATTTTAGGAAAACTCATTTTTTATTCTGCTTTATTATACACGTGCGACCAAATAATTCTTTGAGGGATTACTTTCAGAAAGATGGGCCCACTACAACATGCTGGGTACGCTTAGAAAGCTTATCATGTGTACTTTCAAGGAATGTATGGTTTGTGGGGGGTATTCCAAATGTAAAGGGTTGTTTTGGTAGAAAAAGCGCAAGGTGCGCACTGCAGAGCTGAAATTTTCAAGCAAAATTACCATTGTGCACATGCTTTACTTTTGGTGTTTGGCAACTCTTCTTTTGACAGAACCTGTGCATCCTGGGTATTGTTCTGTTTGGGGGATGTTACTTTTTCAGGTTAACTTGTTTTTTCTTGTTTGCATATAGTTTTTTTTAGGAAAATGTGGCTTTGATCCTGCTTTTTTTATCCTTTTTTAGGGAAGCTCTGTGTAACCAAAGAATACATGGAGGGAGAACTTCCAAAAAACTGTGGCAACATCAACAAGCCTGGTACACCTAGAAAGCTTGAAGTGTGTTTTTCCAGAGAATATATAGTTTGTTGGGGGTATTTCAAATGTAAAGGGTTGTTTTTATTAAAAAACTGCAAGGTGCACATAGCGCTTAGCATAGCTGTATTTGATCTAAAAATCCCCTAAAGCACTATTTCAGTTTGGGGGAGTCTCCTGGGCAGGAAAGGGTGTCTACCAATACATATGTGGTACCGTTGTAACTGGGAGAAATTGGGATTTCACACGCAATAACATTTTATTGACAAACTTACATTTTTTATTACAAAAAAACACTACAAATTGTAAAAAATAGATTTTTTTTATTTTTTTTCACATATTTCACCCCAAAATTTTAAGAATACACTTGACAAATGACAAACAAGACATTTTATGTTAAAGCCCAGACTCTGCAGAAAAAAACAATATATAAATCCCTGGAAATCCCTTCAAAAATCACATTTGAACATGGGGAGCGCAAAATAGTGCAAAATGGTCTGGCAACAAAGGCTGACAAAAACTCCAGGTAGGCTGGCACTTAAAGGGTTAAAAGGCCAGAAGAACTCACACAAGGATTTTATTAAAAAAAAAAAATAAAAATAAAAAAAACCCTGTTTAAACAGAAAAAATGGAACTTCCATTGAAATGTAGGGGAGAGCTACAGGTAGCGACAGGTAATGCCAGACGTTCTGAAAGCCAGGATCTGTCGGGATCCTCTGAGCCGTCTGTGATGATCGCTACGTGTCGCTGTAAGTGGCGCTCACTAGAATCGGCTTCATAAATGTGGTATTGCGTGCCGCGGACCGTGTTCACCTGACGCTACCTGCCGCAACCTGTCACTTGCGAGGCACTACCTGGCGCTATCCCTTGATGAATAAAGCCCCAAGTGTCAGTTTTACATTTTTTCGAATAAGCACATAACATACATAAAAGCACCAAAAATGGACAATTTATAAACTATAAATGTGTATAGCGTGCATATGATTACGCAGTTTTGAATTTTTTGATCATACTTGCACCTGGCCTAAGCAGGCATAAACATTACACAGGACATTTCCATATTTTTACCAGTCCTGATGATCTTCTGCACAGGTCTGGTTCTCATCTATGTGTGTCCCTGGCACTAAGTCCATGGCTATGGGCACCAGGCACTTTGATTATTATTATTATTATTTATATAGCGCAATCATATTCCGTAGCGCTTTACAAGGTATGATTACAGACAAGGTAAAACATATAGTACAGAGAACAATACAAAACTAGATGCTACGAGGTTCAAGCTAAGTGTTGTGAGCACAGGAGACAATAGGAAAGAGAGCCCTGCCCCTGCGAGCTTACAGTCTAAAGGATGGGGGTGGAGACAAAAGGGGCGGGATCACAAGTGGTAGAGGTTGAGTAGGGCTGCATGTGCCATTTGAAGGTTATAGGAGTTGTTATGCCAGGTTATATGCTTGTCTGAAGAAGTGAGCTTTGAGGGCACTGTTAAAGGCTTGGAGTGATGGAAGAGTGACAGATTGAGCAGAGGAGTGCATTCCAGAGAACTGGGAAGGCACGGGAGAAGTCTTGAAGGCAGGAGTGCGAGGAGGTTATCAAGGAAGAAGGCAGGAGAATGTCAGAGGCAGAGCAGAGGTTGCGCTTGGGTTGGTAACGTTAGATCATAGATGAAATATAGGGAGGGTCCTGGTTAGAGAGAGCATCTAATTGCTGTGTATCAGAGACTCTCTGGCCGAAGGGCTTCCTAACTACATAGATCCCTTTCTGGCTCACCTACATTCAAAATGACTTAAACCAGACAAACACAACAAACAGTGCTCAAATGCATCCCTCCCCAGGGCAATTTAGATTGCTGCTCATAAAAAAATGGTTTACCTTTTTCTCCTGCTGTAGAAAATTTTAGGAACAAAATGGTGGCTCATCCATTTGCAGGTCACCTGCAAACAGGAAGTGTTGCTGTGCTTCCTGTTAATCTGCGTTATCAGTTATGTCAAATGAATCCAGGCAGCAGCATGGCTGAGATGCTGGGAGAAGAAGCTCCAAAATGGCCGCTACCTTTCTTTTTCAACTGTGCCAGGCTGTTGGTTCGGTTAAACTCATCTGTACTTGTACTCAACTCATCTAAACCATCTGTAGAAACAAAATGTACATTTCTGTAAATTTCAAGCCTTTGTTTCTCACCTGATAATAACTTAGCATTACTCCTGACATTGTTGCTTTTCCTCACTTAGCACATTAAACATTGTAATTAGACATACAGTAGCTGTATCATGACTGTGTAGGTCTAGGGTTCTATGGGGAGGTGGTGAACAAACTCATCTGTATTAAAGCAATGGATAATGTCTCAGAAGAGTCTGGCCCTAGAACACTTCTGGGCATACACATTTACACAAGTATTCCAGAGACTTTCCTCCTTGAAGATGAGGTAGCTTTCCTAAAGAGCTAGCGGACTACATCTGTGTCATCCACAATGTATTGGGTGGGATGGGGGATCTGAAAAGAATGTTTTCTAGGTACATTTACATTCTTTAATTCTTTTGTATTTTCTAATATAGTTTATATATATATTTATTTATATTGTATTTATATTGTTTATTATTGGAGATAATATTTGGTGGGGGGGTATTTATTACAATGTATAGATCTTCACTACCCTAGTCCACCAATGTTGAAAAACATATTCAACTCAACACAATGAAATTGAAAAATTATAATGGACACCAGGCTTTTCCCTACCCCCTGCTACCCCAAGAGGGGGCCGGGGCAGGGAATTGGCCATATGTCATCACTCCTACCCTGTAAACCCCTTAGAAGTTCACCAGAAGTTGACTGCTTCTCTTCAATTCTTCTTCTTCTGCATTTTCTGGACATTTATGGCCATTGTATAGTTGCACACACATAGGAATGTTTCCTCTGCTTTTAATCCTTCCATGCAGTGAGACAAACACAAGCAGGGAGTGCACATGTGGCCAGAATGGTGGGCTGTCCTAGCAAAGAAACCTGGAGAGCAGTTGTGGGGTTAGGTGCCTTTCTCAAAAGCACTTCAGTCACATCCCATCCAGGAGTTGAACCTGCCTCTGGTCAAAGGCCGCTTTTCTAACCACTAGTCTATTCCTACGGTTCAGTGATACAGTTTTTTTTATCAATAGAGGTTATCCAAATGATTTTGTGTCCCTTTGTAATTTTTGGTGTGGTTATTTTTGCAAATTAAAAAAAAGAAACATGGTAAATTCAGACATATATTTAATACCTTCAAGTATGTTAAATGTAAAATAGGAAAAAAAAAGAAAACCTTGTTTTTAATATTTTGCACCTAACCTTTAGAATCGTCCTATTGCATGATTTTTTTTTTATTGTGTCGAGTGAGAAAAGCTCTAAAATTAAACTACTTCAAATATTTTGAAGGCTCTTAAAATTATTTGGTAATAAAATATTGCAAGCTCCATTTTGCATTAATGGTGATGTATAAGAACAAGGAACTGCACATGCATTTTCTATTTGTCATTTGTGCATAACCTACACTATTATAAAACAAATAATAATATTAATAGCAAGTAAAAACTCATTTAAACATACATATTAACCATATAGATATTATAAGATATATATAATAAAACGCATGAAAGCACACATGCTTGGTGTCTCTTCAAACCCAGTCACTGGGCAGTATGGAGACACAACAAAGAATTATATATGCAATTATACTGTATAATATTCTAATACATGTATCTTGCCTCATTAGCCTGGAGAAAACCCTAAACATACAATCACGGGCAGGAGAAATGTCAGTTTGAAAAATCTCTTTAATTTTGAAAATCTATTACACTTTTCTTTTAAAAACATATGTTTCTGGAACTAGTATTAAAGTGGACCAAAACCCAGGATTTTGACTATCCTGAGTTTTGGTCCTTTCCCCCGGGGCACCCCGATCGTGGGTTCCCGCTGCGTGAAACCCCCCGGATCGCCGAAGGAAGCTCACCTCTTCCCTGCCCTATGGTTTAGTCTGATTTCCTCTTCCATACATTAAAATAAAAGAAGCAAGCCTGGCTGGATATTTCTTGATGTGGGGTGTATAAGTAACCCCTCCCCCCACCTTCTAGCATATTTTTATCATTGGGTCATTTTTTTTGCGATAGTGCTCCTTTAACCCTTTAAGTGCCAAGCCCGTAGGTACTATGATTTTGCTTCTCTGGTCGTTAGGTGCCAAGCCCGTAGTATTAATCTAAAAAAACACTCATCTGACCCCTCGTTTGAACCGGCCAGGTCGTCTCTTTACCCTGGGGGTATCCAATTGCCCCTTGGGGCTCTTCTGGCTTCAGGAGGGGGCAAAAAATAACCCCCCCCTGGAAGGAGGGACCCTTCTGCCCCCCCCACCCTAAGGGGGGCAGAAGAGCCGGGGATATTAGGCTTTGGGGCTTGTAGTCGGCAGGGTGGGAGGGCACCAAAGCTGGTCCCTGCTACCTGTTCTACAACCTGGTCCCAGTCTGGTTATGCTAGGTAGGGGGGACCCCATGTCATTTTTTGGAGGGATTTTTAACCCCTAAAATTATAAAAAAATGAGGTCCCCCCTGACCAGAAAGGGGGGGGGGGCTATGTCATTTTTGTTTTTCAAATTAACCCCATGTTACCTGTCACCCAGCAGGTATAAAAAGGCTTTCAGCAGCAGCAGGAGAACAGAAGCAGTGGGACACAGTGCTCTGGGATGGATGTAGGTAAGTATTAAAAAATAATAATAAAATAATAATAAAATATTTCTTCTTTGTGTCTGTGTGTGTTTTTTTTTACATTTAACCCTTTGTGAACTGGTAATGGATCTATGAGGATCTATGATCTACAAGGCTCTGGGTCTGGCAAGTCACCTGCGGCTAGCGGGTGACTTGCCATTTACCCCGAGCCCCCCATTACCTCCTCTAAGCCTAGGGAGGGGGGCAGAAAAGCTGGGATATTAGGCTTTGGGGCTTGTAGGGGGGCACCAAAGCTGGCCCCTGCGCCCCATTCTACATGCCACATAGCTGGTCCCCGGGCTGGTTATGCTGGGTAGGGGGGACCCCATGTCATTTTTTTTTTGGGGGGGGCCCTCCAAAATTCAAAAAAATGGAATTTAAAATTAAAAAAAAATGGGGTCCCCCCCAGGAAGGGAGACCCTATGCCATTTTTTTGTTTAACCCTTTATTGTGTGGGGAGTAGTTGTATTTTATTTGTAAATGTTATAAATTGCTTTTTTCAGTTTGGGGGCTCTCCTGGGCAAGAATGGGGGGGGGGCTACCGATACATATGTGGTCCGTTGTAATTGGGAGAAATGGTGCTTTCACATGCAATATGGTTTTCTTTAATAAAATTAATGTTTTATTTAAAATACAAGAGACAATTTTCTAAAAAATATATATTTTTTTATTTTTGTTTTTTTATTTTAAAAATATATATAAAAAAAAAGTAGAATAATTACAAACAAGACATTTCATGTTAAAGCCTACATACTGCAAATAATAATATATATTTTCCCTGGAAATTCATGCAAAAATCACAGTTAAACATAGCGCAAAATGGTGAAAAATGACCTGTCACCAGAATTGACAAAATTTCAAGTAGGCTGACAATGAAAAGGGTTAAAAGTACCCATACATGTTGGGTATTTTTCTGCTAGAGGGACCTTGCGCTTTCAGATTTAGCTTGTTTTTTCTTGCTTGCACATTGATTTTTTAAGAAAATTTGTTTTTTATTCTGCTTTTTTTATTTTATTTTTTTTTTAGGGAAACCCTGCACAACCTAAGAATTCTTCGATGGGTTACTTCTAAAATGATGAGCCCACTACAACAAGCTGGGTACGCTTAGAAACATGTGTTCTTTCTGGGAATATATGGTTTGTGGGGAGTATTCCAAATGTAAAGGGTTGTTTTGGTAGAAAAAGCGCAAGGTGCGCACTGGGAGGCCGATTCATTAATAGCGGCAGATAGCGACAGTTGAGGGACTGTAGCAGTATTTTCACAGCGCCCGCTAGTAGTCGGTCGTTGGCCGTTGTTCGGTTGTTGACAGCGACTCAGTCGGTGTGCAGTAATGTTGAAAATTGGGTGAGGAGTCGCTATTTGACAGGTTCCGCGCTGTATGGGAGCGCATGATAGCGACTGGCCATAGCGACCGGCTCCCACCATATTCATTAACAAATCATGCTCAAGAAATTCTCGCGCTGTGAAATGCATGTTTAAACCCCAGAGCGCTGGAGGCGATGGGTTAAAAGTAGTTTTTTAACCCCCCAAAAAAACAAGTTTTAAAAAAAAATTTGTAATATGAATACATTAATATCAGACCTGTAATATCAATTCTGCACAAATCTTTTTTTCCCTTAAAAAAATATCTAACATGGCAGAAGTGGTCACAGAATTTTTCACATTAAAAAAAAAAAAAAAACATTAATAACAATCAATTATGAATATTTAAAGATTGTTCCATTGAAATGCATTGGAGAGCGCCAGGTAGCGAGAGGTCGGACGCTGGCGCTGTAGGCTGAGGCTGGAATAATGATGAATGAGTGGCTATCTGGCGCTATCTCAGTCGCTAAGCAGGATTGGCTTGATAAATGTGTGATTGTGGTGGGGAGCCGGCGTTCTTGTGGCGGGGCCCGTCATTACCAGACGCTCACCAGTCGCTACCTGTCGCTATTCCTTCATAAATAAGGGCCTCAGTCTGCAGAGCTAAAATCATTAAAGCGGACCTTGCTTTGAATAAGAGTCTATCTTATATGTTTCCCACACCCTGTACATACAGATTGTCCACATTAAAAATCATCCTACCTGCATCTACTGCATGCTATGAGCCTTTAAACATCCAAGATGGCGGCTTATGGAAGCCGCCATCTTATCAGGCAGCCTGCAAACAGGAAGTGCCTCCTGACTGTGCTGCTCTGCATTCTGGGACTGCTGACCTTTACCTGACCCCAGCTCTGCTCTGTCTGAGCAAAGCATAGCTATAACCCGCCCCCCTGTACCTTATCCCACTCTCCTCTCCTCAGTAAGTGTGATGCTTCTGAGTCAAGATGGCCGCGCCCGTATCCTAAATTCCTGAACAGAGTTGCAGCCCAGTGGGGGAAAGAATAATAAGTTAGTGACTAAAAACGTAAAATATATTAATTTTAGATGCAGGGGAACCGTTTTTTAAGAGTTTGGGCTTTTCATTAAATCACGCTGAAGGTCCGGTTTAAGTAAACTTACGCACATGCTTTACTTTGGGGTGTTTGGCAACTTTTCCCTTGACAGTAGCTATGCATGTTGGGTATTGTTCTGTTTAGGGGACATTGCTTTTTCACATTGAACTTGTTTTTTCTTGCTTGCATATTACTTTTTTATTCTTTTTTAGGGAAACTCTGTGCAACCAAAGAATTCATTAAGGGATTACTTCCAGAAAACTGTGCCCACATCAACAAGCCTGACATGAAATGTGAAGGGTTGTTGTTTCTTGAAAATCTGCAAGGTGTGCATAGAATAGTTGCATTTTATCTGAAAATCTCCAAAAGCGCTGATTCAATTTGGGGGAGGCTCCTGGGCAGTAAAGTGTCTACTAATACATATGTGGTACCGCTGTAACCAGGAGAAATGAGAATTTCACACGCAATAAGATGTGGAGGCTGGTTCACTACTAATGCCAGGTATTGCCAGATGAGCGTCTGTATAGTGACGCTTAGAGCGACCACTACTAGACGCTGTAAGCGGGTATCAAGCGCTGTAACAGAGCGTCTTGGATGCTGTAGTAACCTGGCTGGAATTGATAAATGTAATGTATGTTGGGCGCTCTAACAACAGTACAGCGCCACAGCGAGTGAAAGGTAGCGCCAGCTCAGTGCGTCCAGAACTTGGCACTCCACACCATATTTAACAAAACACTAGACACACACAGCCAGATGTGACAGTCACCCCACCAAGCGAAAGGTAGCGCCAGCTCAGTGCGTCCAGAACTCAGCGCTCCACACCATATTTAACAAAACACTAGACACACACACAGCGTCGGCGCTTTAAAGCTGGGCACTCTAGCATAGAGCGGCAGACGCTGTGTAATCAAAGTCTGGTTTTGAACACATATACACCAGTAACAAAGCGAAAACACATGGAATGACAATGTTTTAATACTGGGACAATAACACTTTAGTGCCAAACCTGTAAATACAATTCTGCATAAAAAATGTAACCATGAGATAATAATTTTATTCAGTTTGGGTGTATAAGCCGACGTGTTTATATGGATTTTTAATATAACACAATTTCACGATAGTGCTCCTTTAAGATGTGTGAACAGCCCTCATCAGGTGAACATTTAAATCAAAATGTCAGACTACCGTAAGCTTCAGAAGGAAAGCTTTATGCACTGTAGCTCCATCACAGTGCAATGCCATAGCAAATCATGGCGCTTTGTTTGCTGTGCTCCAAGTTGTAAAAATGATGTATTCAAAATGTTCTGCAGATCTTCCCTAAATAGTCTTTTTTTCTTTTCTCTATTGTGCTTTCTTTTATTTATTCATGAATCGGAATCTTAACAGACCTCTATCTTACACATCCATTCCCTTATAGCTCATCCTACTTCTAGAACATATTTTCTTTTAATTAATCTGAGTATCCAGTCACAGCAGTATACCTGTAATAAATGGATAATAAACAGATCAAAGTGATCGAATGTGTGAAAGACTATATAAAAGAAAACAAATACCTCAGGACTTCTCCCTACAGGTAAACAATAAATATAAACAGACAGCTGTATATGGTCACATTGACATTGCAGTCAAGCTCATCTCATTTATTCTCCTGTCTAGTACACCAAAATCACAGAAATAGGGTGTCCCCCAAGACAGTGCTCCCCAGCCATTTCCTTGCGGCTCACCAACACGTCATGTTTTGTGGATCCTCATAGCCCACGCTATACTATAGCTATACTATTGCTGCTTCACTAATTACTGCACCTGTGCATCTATGTGGAGAGCTACAAAACATGGCCTGTTGGTAGACCTTAAAACAGAACAAAACCTTGGATTTCACTTTCCCGGAATTTGTTCCATTCCCCACTGTGTGAAATCTCTGCCATCCCTGCATTCAGAACTCTTTCTGGTCCAACAGTGGCTGTGAGGGCTCCTGTCTGAAGTGATGTAATTCATTCTGATTGACGTGAATGGGGGCTGTCCTGCCCATTTAGATAGGCTGGGGCGGGAGCGTTCAGACACATCCCCAGGATGAAGGGATGCGGCCGCTCCCGCTCCCCATAGTAAACAATCAGAGTAGCCTTGCCGAATTATGTCAGTTCAGCAGGTGGCCCGCGAATATGCTGTAGGACCAGGGAAAGGTGAGTGATTACCTGCAAAGTTATAGTAAACCAATTGTAAAAGAAACTTGGAGGCTGCCAATGTAGACCATCCTGCCCCAGTAACTGCATAGTTACTGTACTTATGTGAACTGTGAAAACTCAGAGTTACTGTACTAAGCTGAGAAACCTCTCTGCCCCAAACCCAATTTTTAAAAATGTAAACAATTGTTTGCACTTTATAGTAGTTCAGGATTAAAGCAGGCCAAAGCTAACTGAGATGCAGGTTGAAATTCACACCCAAATGTGCACTCAGAGTAACACTTCATCAAATAGTTAGCATGACCTATATTGTCTACCTAGGGGTTGTTTCAGCACAGCTGTAAAAAAATTTGATTTCATTTTTCACCAAAAGTTCATTATATCCCGATTCAGGACGCCCCACTGTGTGAAACCCCCAGTTTGCCCATAAAAACTCACTTACCTTGCCACGATCCAAAGGAACATGCGCTGGCTGGCTCATCCAATGAGAGCTGGTTGAAGCGACTACCTCATTCAGCAGGCGGCTCTGATTGACTAGAACGGGGTCCCCCGCATCCCCAGCCGTGTGTGCACGCTGAATGAGAGCCATCTGCTGAATGAGGTAGTCACAACAGGCAGTTCTCATTGGATGAGAGCCCCCACATGCACCGTTTAAGCATTGAAAGGTGAGTTTTTACAGGCTAACTGGGGGGGGGGGGCTCACACAGTGGGGCATCCCGATTCAGGATGCCCTTGGAAAAAAACAGTGGCAGGTGGGCTTTGTTCTGCTTTAAATGACTGGAGAGAGACTACATTCACCAGGGGCCTTCTGCCAGGCATCCATTACTGGACTCCACTTGATGGAAATCCCAGTCACAGAAGAGAAAGATAGGTGGTTACAGAGGGGGAGATTGAGAGAATTGCAGTGAAAGGCAGCTAAGACAAGAAGAGGAGAATGGCAGCAATAGGCAGGGGTGACACCCAGGGCATTGAGGAAGAAGTACTAGCAGGGGCAGAATGACCATTGGGAGCACTGGGAAAATTACTTGGGATGTTGTCTGTATGACGCACAAGCACCGATGTGCCCTGGTGGCCCCTGGAAGTGTGCTTGCGTCCATATGCACCTTTGATGGGCTGTTAAATAGACCAAATAGTTTCCAATATAATTTCCTACTCAATTAGGTATAAAAGAACAAAGCTGAGGGTTAGATTATTGCCACTACTGACTTAGGAGCTCACTATGCCACACCATAGGCGCCACCACAGCACCCAGCCCAGTTACAACAGCGCAGGACCCACTGTTCATCCTGCAGGCACTCCCCTGTTGATTCCCACACTAGCAACTCTGAGCAGGTCACCCACAGCAGTTCACGGCATTAGCAACTCAAGCAGCAAGCTGCAAACACCCAAAGCCGGGCTACATCCTCCTAACCTGCCACAACGGGATTTGGGTTGTGGGGGCTCCCAAAGCTTTAGTTACGACGAACAGGCACATTTTGTTAGTCAATTTTCTATTGACCTGCATCCACAGTTGTGCTATAACAAAACAACTTGTGATAATTAAAACAGACCTTCAGCATCATTTAATGAAAAACCCAAACCCTTAAAAAACTATTCCCCAGCATCTAAAATTAATATATTTAAAATTTTTAGTCACTTTCTTTTTATTCTCTCCCTCACTGGCCTGCAACTGTGTTCAGCAGTCTAGGATACGGGCGCCGCCATCTTGCCTCAGTAGCATCATATTCTGAGGAGAGGAGAGGGGTCAAAAGTGCAGGGGAGCTGTGCTTTGCACAAACAGAGCAGAGCTGGGGTCAGAAAAGGTCAGCAATCCCAGAATGCAGAGCAGCACAGTTAGAAGACACTTCCTGTTTGCAGGCAGCCTGCACGTTCATGACCTGCCATCTTGAATGTCTAAAGTCTCAGAAAATGCAATAGATGCAGGTAGGATGATTTTTAATGCGGGCAATCTGTATGTACAACGTAGGGGAAACATAAAGGATAGGCTTTTATTTAGGGTGAAGGTCCGGTTTACAACAGAATAAATGCCAAAAAACTGAAGTTTGTTTGGATATTATTTAATCACACCCAGAAAATGCAAGGGATAGAATTAATCACAAATGACATAAGAGGAGAAAAATAAACAATTCAAGAAAAAGAGCTGTCCACTAAATGCTGCCTAATGGTTGGGCCTGCGCGGCTCTAGGTGCCAGCATACAGATGCCCAGGAATCTCTGGAGCAGAAGCAGGGGTTGTTTCCTCCAAACATGCTGCCACCCTCTTGCTCAAGGCAAAGTTATGAAGGCTGATGCACGCTATGATAATTTGAACAACCTTCTCTGGCTTGTATTGAAGGGCGCCCTCTGTGTGGTCCAGACAGCGAAATCTGGCCTTCAACATCCTGAATGCACATTCAACTACAGCCCATGTGCGACTTTGGCCCCATTATAAGCCTCCTGGCCAGGTGTCTGGGGCTTTAAGAAGTGTGTAAGGAGCCAGAGCAGCAAAGGATAACCTGAATCATCTAAAAGACATATGGAAATGGAAATTAAATTACTAACAGTCAAGTCTACATCACAACAGCCTAGACCAAATAGTAAGTATCACAAAAGAGTAGGGTCAAACAAGCAATAGGTAAGGCAGGATGCTTGGACTAAGCATTTGTAACTGCAACAGGGAGAAGGGAACATTCAAAGAGGGGCATGAGCACAGTTGTAGTGATGGAGGGCAGGGAGAGCAATTAGCTAACACAATAAACTTGGGCCAAATACAAAAAGGGGGGCTCATCACAGAAAAGAAAAACAAATTGCAAATGCAACATAAACAGTAAACAAGCAGATCCACTACAGCAATAAACAGACATACCCACAAGCCAACCGCCAGTCAGCTCGCCACTCTTAAATGGGTGTGTAAACCGGAATGCCTCAAGATAAATGCATTGTGGGAAGAGCCAGGGAAGCCAGCCAAAACACAACACCAAATGCAAGGATCCGACCCCATGATGCATTGGACGTTAAGGGAGTGGCCCATCTTGCGGTTGCTGAAGCTGTTTGGAGGGGTGAAGCTGTTTGGAGGGGAAGGAAAACTAGGCTAGCCTCAAGAGGCTAAGAGACCTAAACCGACTGAGACACAGGGAAGCTGTTTAGGGAGAGGGGAAGCTATGTTAGCCTCAATAGAGGAGAGTGGCTCACAAGGAGGAGCAATAGGGACCTACACACTGCCACATGCATACAATCAATGGCGCCCATAACACTTGGCATATTCACAATGTTGAAAAAACCCAACTTCATTGTGTTCCAGGCTGCCATGCTGTCAGGAAAAGATGTATTTCTCCTGCAGAACAGCCATGCTATTGAGACATTTAGTCAGGGCGCGGCTCAGTGAAGGCTGGGACATGCCAACTGACAGTGCCCCCGGCCTCTGGAAGGAGCCATTCACTAACAATTGAAGGCAGCCAAGCAATTTGGTCATACCTCCAATTGCATGCCCATTTCTTGTGCCGAGGGCCAACTATGTCTGCAACTCTGACTAAAGCTTAGCTTGGGAAAGCCGGTTCAGTTGGGTCAATTCAAATACCTGCTGATCGGTCATCTGATACCCAGGCGACTGTGGGTATGCCTAAGCTCTGGTAACCAGGTGCATGGTTAACAACCCCTTCTGCTGACGCTCATACTCTTCACAGGGCTTGTCAAGAGGCTCCATTGTAGGTGCGGAGGATGTAGGCTGGTTTTCCACTAGCAAAAATAGACCTTTCAAGTATTTTCACTAGCAAAAATATGGCGTAAGTTTGAACAGGAAACCTCCAGCTTTTATAGGTACGAAATCTCACAAATCAGGGCTCTGAATCCCGCGCAAGAGCACCCTAAACCCATAAAATTACGGACGCCTTCAGCTGTATTTATACGGCGAACACTCAGTTTGGTGTATGCATACTGTAATTTTCCGCAAAAAACAGGGCTCTGAATCACCTGACATGGAAAATAGACCAAGTACGGTCCTTTGACTTCATTCCCGCTGGTGGGAATGCATGTGAGAAAGGCTCTGAATGATTCAGTATCATGTGTGCAGATGGGGCAAGTGAGTTTTGGGGATTTTTTTCCCAAATGTTCAAGGCTGGTTTAAACTATTTCTCTGACTATATATTCTGTTTTGGGGCACTGGCATTTGCCGCCCAATTTAAAGGGATTCGAATTATACACAAACACATGCGTGCATGTAAGGAATGTCCAATTCATATGACCACTCATAAATGATCACAGGATAATCACCAATGCTCCTAAAGGAGGATTATCTGGGACGTAGTAAGTAGAAACCTCTTAAAATGTCATAAGAAAATCAAGTGATCCATGTATCTCTGAGGAGACTTTGTTCAATTTCTTCTAGTCTTTCCTAAAGTGTAATATATTAGTGTTTTATGTGATTATTTTTTTAAAATCATACTTTTTAGCAACAATGCTGGATTAAGTGTGGTGGAGGCCCTTGATGTCCCTTACTTGGGTGGGCAGGTGCGTACACGGAGGGGGGGATACCACTCTCTGTGCATCCACAGTTTGTGCCCAGGTGATAGTGCTGAATTGGAGAGGTAAGGCTTTTTTTGTAACCCTCCCTGTCTCAGTGGGGACCACCTGGGGTGGTTATGAAGACACTGGACATTCCTATTAATAGTCCAGCCAAGTAACATAACAAAAAAATGTTTGCCTTTGCTTAATAAACAGAATGCCAAATAAACAGAATGCCAGATCCAGTCCTCTGTGCCATCCTTGTTGTATCATCTCCAGGCAGCCTCTCTGATAAACAGGCTACTCCCCCTGTCATCTTTCACAGTAATGCTGTCACACCCATTCCATTCAATGCGATAGAGGGGGCATACCAGAGCTTTGAATGGAGAAGAAACAGATTATCCACCCCCTCACTTCACACACTTGAGTGGATAAACTATGCTCCTTCCCTGTAAAACTGCAAAACCAATCATTGCTCCTTGCTCAAATCACTCTAATGATCACAACATTGCGTGCTGTTAAACCAATGCATACACATATCAGTAACCAACTAAGAAACAAATTACAAGTGCTGTACACCTGCAATGTGTGTGGTGTGTATCAACCTCCTTGTATCCCCTAGGTAAGTAGGTTATGTTAACAAGCTAGGTGGATGAGCAGGCAGGCATATAGGTGTGTGGGTAGGTAGGTAAGTGGGTATTTATGTGGGTAAGCAGGTAGAAAGAAGGATAGATAGGTTGGGTAGTCAGTTAGGTGGGTGATCAGGCAGGTAGGTGGGTAAGCAGATGGATGGGTAGGTACTCAGATGGACAGGTAGGGGGTAGATAGGAGTATGTGGGAATTTAGATAGGAATAGATAGGAATTACTATTAGATAGGAATTTAGGATATGTAGGCAGGTGGGTGGGTAGACATGTGTAAACATAGCTCAGTTGGTAGGTGGTGGGTAAGTAGGCAGGTATATAGTTGGGTAAGTATGTGAGTAGGTAGGAATGTGGGTGGTTAGGCAGATAAGTGTGTAGGTAGGTGGGAGGGCAGGTAGCAAGGTTGGTGGGAGGGCAGGTTGGGAGGTGGGTGGTTTTGAAAATAGATGAGTGGGTAGGTAGGTGGGAGGGCAGGTAGGGAGGTGTGCAACTGCCACCTCAGCTCCAGGGTCTGACAATTCTGCCTTTGCACCAGGGCTGCAGGTAGGTAGGTAGATATATAGGAGGGTGAGTGGGTAGTTGGGTTAATTGATGGGTCAATAGCTAGGTAGGGGACTGAAGTCACTGCTGATCTGGGCTGGAGAATCCTGTTGTGTGCTGTCCTCGGCAATATCCACCAATTGGCTCCAGTCTTCATCACCTCTCTGCTCTCTCACCTCTCCTTGGTGCATCAAGTTGGTTGCTAGCCCTCCTGTCGGGAGAGTAGGTTCCCCTGGGAATTCTCCAGGACCATGGAGGCAAGGAAGCTCAGACTTACAGGTAATGTAGCTGAGATCTTCGGGCTGCCGAACAAACCCCATCCACTGATTTTTAGACCCCGGCTCCGTCGAGCAACAGTACCGGGACTTTCCGGCACTGCCGATTTGATTCATATGCACATGTAGAGGTGTATAACTGATGTCCTCCTCATTCCAGTAAGTGGGTTTCTAGCCCCCCCTGGATTCTGGAGAACTGAGGCTCCAAATCATTCTAGGAATCACTGCACCTGGTTCTAAGTACATTTCCTAGCACCAGATCTCTGGATCTCCAGCTATATGGGGGTTAATGACCCACTGGTATCGTTGCAAAGGGCAGAACCTCAGGAATACACACCTACAGGGACATGTGGATTGGGGCCGACCAGACCGAGCAGTGGCATTGCAAATTCCCGGTACTGTTGCTCACAGGTGCTGGGGTGGTACCTTTCCAATCTCCGGACCTAGGGTGGCTAACGAACCACTGAGAACTTCAGGTATACACCTCTACATGGGCATGTGAATCGGAGCTGACCGGATCAAGCAGTGGCACTGCAAATTCCTGGTACTACAACCATAGCCCCAAAGTTGATGAAGGCCCTTTTTTTCAGAGCAAATGGTGGAGGCCCAGGGGCCCTGCATATAATCCAGTCCTGATTAGCCCGTGTCTGTGATCTGTATTTCAAACTGTAATGCTGTTAAAGTGGACCAACACCGAGGATTTTGACTATTCTGGGTTTTGGTCCACTTCCCCGGGGCACTCTGATCGGGAGTGCTCCACTATGTGAACCCCCCCAGACTTCCGGTTAAAACTCACCTCACCCCGCTCCAACAGTGCATGCGCGGCCGCTCGCCCAATCAGCGCGCTCGGAGGCGCTGTGGTATGCACGTCAATAAGACGTCTTGCTACAGCGGCTCCGAGCACACTGGCGGCTGCATCTCGCGCTTCCCTCTAACAGGGAGCGCACCTGCACCAGCCATTCACAAATGGCCGACGCGGGCACATGCCCTGCTAGAGAGAAGCGTGAGATGCAGCCGTGGCCCGTGCATGCGCCGTTGGACCGGGAGAAAGGTAAGGTTAGAGGGCGTCCTGGTGCGTTTCACACACCGGGGCATCCCAATTTTGGATGCCCTGCGGGGAGGGATCGGATCGGCCTGGGAATCTTATAGATTCCTGGGCCAATCCAGCAGGGTGTTGGTCCACTTTAATTCAATACCCTTCCACGCCCCATTCCAGTAAAAATGATACCAATTTTCCATCTAAAATATGCCTTTTTTTTGCCCTCCCTTCTGAGGGAGCTGTGTGTGAGTTTTAGGTGAGGGACGTTTTTCACCTCTCCCAGTATTCAGGCTAGACCTCAGACAATGCAGCACTAAGGGACGGGGGCTTTTTAAATAATTGATAGGCTACAGATAAAGAAGTATCTGTCTAACATACGGTACCATACTACTGACATGGCTGAGCAGCTTGACAAGGGGAGGGGCAGCATGTGTCTGTTCTGAAAGATTTCAAACTTTATGCTGTGTCTTAAGACTAAAAAAAATCACAAGATCTGACCCATCAGTGGATAAAAAGCACAGAGGTGAACTATTAAAAAAAAGTATATTAGTCCATTTATTATTGCCTATCATATAACAACATGTATAATAGCAGGTGTCTAATGATAAGTGTCCTTTAATAACACTCAGTGGGGGTAGGGAAGGAAAGGTGGATTATATCACAAAACAAGTGGGCTTTCAGCAGTAGACTCGGGAGGCAGCAGCAGGTGAGCCGGCCAGCATCAGAAGTATCAATGACAACAGGAGACCCAGGAAGAAGCAACACCAGCATGAGAGTTGGCCAGTGTCCTAGGCGACATTGGCAGCAGGAGACCCTAGACGTAAGCAGAAGACCAAGCAGGAGGTGACACCAGCAGAAGAGCTTTCTAGAATAAAAGATGTCTGTGGCAACAGGGGACCCAGGAGGCAATTTTAGCAGCAAGAGACCTGGCCAGCATTGGAGTCGTCAGTGGAATCAGGAGACACAGGAGGCAGCAGCAGGAGAGCTGTGCAGCATCAGTGGTGTCAGTGGCATCAGGAGACTCTGAAGGCAGCAGCAGTAGGAGACCCAGGAGGCAGCAGCAGACCTGTCCAGCAGGGGCATGACTAAATGGGTGTTGCGGGAGTGCAACTGCATTGGGGCTCAGAAGGTCAGGAAGGCCCCATCATTGTTGCTGCTTCACCTTATCTATTATATTTGTGCTTACTTGCCATCATTTTCAGAAATGAAGCACCATTCATTTTGTACTGTACACATTGTACTGTATGAGCCTTGACAGGGCCCCATTACATATTTGCACCAGTGCCCCTTCACGGTTAATTATACAACTGCTGGCCACCCAATATGTTTATTTTATTTATTTATGTTTTATTTTAACTGTAACTAATATTTTACTGTAATACATTGGAATCCTATTAGTGGGAAATTCTATACATCCTTTAACTTTGCTGTTTTATTGACAGGGCTAGATTCAGCACTGGACACAGTAGTCCTCTGTTTAAGAGTGATTACCACCAAGAGGGGTTCTTTGTCATTCCCACATGTCATAGCTCTATAATTTGCCATGTGACAGTTCTGCATAACACTGGTCCTCGTGTATCTAAATGAATAAAGAACCACTCTGTGACTTTCATATAGCAACCTAGTCTCTTCCTTCCCCTGGAAACTGAATATTTGATTTATAAAGTTCCTCTTTTGGACACTTGAACCAGGCTGCACAAAATGGGTTGTTTGCATTGAGCATGGCCACTGCTTTCCTAAAGGGTTCAGCCTAGCCTGCTGCCTATGTTATACATCCTCCATTGTACTAAAGCTAGGAACCATGGGGGCATTTCCCCTCCAAAATAGTTCAATCACAAGCAAAGCACCTGATCGTTGGGGTTGATTCATTAAGAGTAAAGAGGTGCATTCTAGATAGAGAATGAAAGAAAAGTAAAATTGATATATCTGGTGCTAAGTTGAAAACTGAGTGTAAAAAGTATACTTAGAGGCCGATTCATTAATAGCGCCAGGTAGCGACAGATGAGCGACAGTAGCGTTATTTTCACAGCGCATGCTAGTATTCGCTGTGCTTGGCCGTTGTTCGGCTGTTGACAGCGACTCAGTCGGTGTGCGGTAATGTTGAATATGGGGTTAGGAGTCGCTGTTTGACAGGTTCCGCGCTGTATGGGAGCGCATGACAGCGAATGGCCATAGCGAACGGCTCCCAGCATATTCATTAACAAATCACGCTCAAAAAATTATCGCGCTGTGAAATGCTTGTTTAAACCCCAGAGCGCTGGTGGCGATGGGTTAAAAGTAGTTTTTTAACCCCCAAACAACCATATTTAAAAAAAAAAAAAAAAACATGTTTTTCAAAACATTTTCGGCCTTATTTATCAAGGGATAGCGCCAGGTAGTGTCTCACTAGTGCCAGGTAGCGCCAGCTATCGGCGGCTACC
Source organism: Gastrophryne carolinensis (assembly GCA_027917425.1). Lineage (NCBI taxonomy): Eukaryota > Metazoa > Chordata > Amphibia > Anura > Microhylidae > Gastrophryne > Gastrophryne carolinensis. The sequence goes on from CM051234.1 coordinate 360,669,138, forward strand.
GACTCCAGAACGCCAGGCGGCGGACACAATCACGCATTTATCACGCTAAATGAGGCTAGCGCCAGCAAGAGCGTCAGCTAGCGCGGGATTCATCATGTAGCGGACTGCAACGAACAGCGCCGCTGCTAATCCCATCACAGCGCCAGGTATGACCTCTCGCTACCTGGAGCTCTCCAATGCATTTCAATGGAGCAATCTTTAAATATTCATAATTAATTGATATGACTGTTTTTTTTTTTTTTTAACTGTCAAAAATTCTGTGACCACTACGGCAATGTTAGATTTGTTTTTTAAGGAAAAAAAAAACTAAAAAAAAAATTGTGCAGAATTGATATTACAGGTCTGATATTAATGTATTCATATTACAAAATGTTTAGAAAAACAAAAGATATGGTTGTTTGGGGGTTAAAAAACTACTTTTAAGCCATCGCCGCCAGCGCTCTGGGGTTTAAACAAGCATTTCACAGCGCGAGATTTTTTTGAGCGTGATTTGTTAATGAATATGCTGGGAGTCGTTTGCTCTGGCCATTCGCTGTCAGGCGCACCCATACAGCGCGGAACCTGTCAAACAGCGACTCCTAACCCCGTATTCAACATTACCACACACCGACGTCGCTGTCAACAAGCGAACAACGGCCAAGCACAGCGAATGCTAGTGGGTGCTGTGAAAATCACGCTACTGGCGCTCATCTGTCGCTACCTGGCGCTATTAATGAATCGGCCTCCCCGTAATATGAATACATTAATATCAGACCTGTAATATCAATTCTGCACAATTTTTTTTTTTATTTTTTTTTTTTTTAACCTTAAAAAAAATATCTAACATTGCAGAAGTGGTCACAGAATTTTTGACATTTAAAAAAAAATAAAAAAAAATAAAACATTAATAGCAATTAATTATGAATATTTATTCAATTGAAATGCATTGGAGAGCCCCAGGTAGCGAGAGGTCATACCTGTCGCTGTTCAAGGTCGCTCGCTGGCGCTGTGGGGTGAGGCTGGAATAATGATGAATGATTCGCTATCTGGCGCTCTGTCAGTCGCTAAGCAGGATCGGCTTGATAAATGTGTGATTGCGGAGGGGTGCCGGCGTACTCGTGGCGGTGACCGTCATTACCGTTCGCTCACCATTCGCTACCTGGCGCTATCCCTTGTTAAATAAGGACCTTAGTTTTTTTTCTACCTGAAGCGCACCCCCCCCCCCCCCCCCCAGGTTTTGATCTACCTCAAAGGGGTATCCAAATTTTGGTGGGATCAAGTACAGTGGGGAAGCAGAGGATGCTGCCATACCATAAAGCATTGGTACCTTTGATGCCCCGGTAGGGTAGTTAGTTGGCGATTCCAAATGGAGGAGCATTCGAAAGCATGATACCCCCTAGTAATCATGATAACCAGACCAAAAGCCCGGTTTAAGATAGGCTCATTATGATTATATCAGAGCTCACAGGTATCCAGAAGCAATCTTTGAGGCACGACTGAAGTGAGCCTAACCCCCCCAGCAAATATTTTGGATTACACCAAAATACAGTGATTCCTCATTAGGCTGAAGGTCAAGTCCCTTGGTGTTAAGGCTGCATCCCCAGACAAGTGCAAATGGAGAACCAATGAGTGAAAAAAACCTAAAACAATGTTATAACAGGGATGGGGGGGCTCCCACACATAATGCAATTGGGCATAACATGATGGTTCTAATCACTTGGCATACTAAAAATGCATTTTAAAAGAGTATATTTTGTTCAATATTTAAAGCTTAACTCAAGGCAGGTCATTACCATATTTTTATATATTGAATGGCATCTGCAGGCCATGGTTGCTTGTTACAATACAGTTTTGCAAAAGTCAGGCCATCTTTCTAAATTTCCTTTTGCAATACTGTTGATGGCCATATACTTCCCAGTGCACATTACAAGCCAAGATCAGTGCTGCTCTGTGAGATTAGATGAGGGTGGAAAAAAATAAGAGCCCTAACCTCAACTGAGCCATTAGGAAGGAAAGCTGCAGAGATAAAACCAAAAAGCATTTTCCTCCTTAAAAATCATCACGCCAAATATATGTTGCATTCATCATTTATACAGCTGTCCCACAACCATTATTGGCCTGCTTGTCCTTTTTCACCATTGTGTTTTTATGTACAATGCACTACTAACATCCCCACCTAAATGTTTCCTTTATTATCATCATAAAGCATCAGCGCCGCTTAACAAGCTGTAGAGGGTTTGCAATAAAACCAAAGCACTCACCAGTATAACTCCTTGTTTGCCTTCTTAAGCATTTACTTGATGAAATAAGATATGTTTATTTGTTTTTAACATTTTTTTTGCAGTGGAAAGCAGCATATTGTTTTAGTGAATAAAAATATTAGAGGAATGTTAGAGTAAAGTATTGAAAATAGAGCTAGCCCAAGGGTTCCAAACTTTTCCTTCTAATTCCCAAGTACCACCTGGGTGTTTGGTATAGGTTGTGCATCATCTAAAACCTTGTTAAAAATGCACAAACCAACCATTTAAAGTGCACAAAATACACAAAAATGCATGAATAGTGGCCACTGCCTTTTTGAAGAAGTTTCTTCCAGGGCAGATCAGGCTGGGGTACAGTCTGCAGCTTCACCACTTACCCACTTAAACTGGGCCAACAGCGAGCGGGGAAGAGAGCCAGAGAAGATACATTGTAAAGTGGAGCTAATCCTACTATTATATAACCCAAATCCTGGGAAGAAAAAAGTGCAAACCCAAACGGTGTACACATGGCTGTAATACTATAATAATTAAACAAAAATGTGAATGTAACCCGAAATGTAAAGGCCTCCCTAAGCTGTCTAAGCTGCCTGCTGTTAATGTACTGGAACACAATGTGCCGCATAGAAATGCGTGCACAGCCCCAGAGATGGACAACGGATAGAGTGCTGTAGGCAAAACACACACATGGGAAAGAAGCTAGGACCAAATTGGCATCCCAAAGGTCGAGAGATAAAGAATAATGCCCAGGATATAGCTGCACACATATGCAGTGGCCACAACTCTAGTAGTAGACATACTTAATTGCAGTGCACACTTATTTTCTGTCCCCCATCATACAGAGCTTCCATGCCTAATTTTGGCTTCCTAAACATCTTTAAATAGCAGCCACCCTCTTTTTATAGTTTATAAGACTCTAGGGGTGGTGGTTTCCCTATTTATGGGGCTCTCCGAATCAGGATGCCCTGCTCTGTGAAACTCCCGGAGGTCATCCGGTACACTCACTTAGTCGGTGACCCCATTCCCCTATTCCAGGGCTGCAGCTGCATCTGTATTCCCACTATACCTTTTACCTAGGCGTGTACCCACACCAGGTATTTCTGAATGGTTGGCGTGGGCATGCAACACACCCAGAGGTGAGAGGGGATGCAGCCCGCTGTGCTCTCCATTTAGCTTTTCTAGCTGCTTAGAGTGGCAAAAAGAAATCTGAATTTAAGCTGCTGATTTGCTGAGCATGCCTGGTGGGAACAAAAGAAAGGTGAGTTTTTGGGCAACGGGGGGATGTCCCAGGAAGGAGGAACAAGGATTCCCAGGATAGTGGGATCCTCCAGTCAAAAATAACTAGACGGCTGATCATTTAGGCAAGAGGGAGGCATCCTGAAAAGGGCCCTGCTGCCCATACCACATCTGATACTGGGCAAATATACCTACTTCCGCACCCCCCCAGGCTTGTACAGTGCTGCCCTGGGGACAGTTATGACCTACAGGTAGGGTTTGTGACAGGAAGGTGGCAAGTTCAATTCCCGGCCATGGGAACAAGACTCAAGTGCCCTTGAGCAAGTCACCTAAACCCTAATTGCTCACCAGGCACTGAGTTTAGGGCTGCCCACCGCTTCAGGCACCTGTGCACTTCACTGCTCCTTAGTGTGTTATTCACCTGTGTGTAGTCACTCACACAGTGTTTATTCACAGGTGTGTCCATTGTGTGTAATTCACTTGTGTGTGAATAGTGCTTATTAATACCAGTATATATTGGTGTGTTCATGAAATGTATATATGGTACTCATGAAAATGTGTTGTTCACAAGTGCATGGATGGGAAAATGCAGAGGAAAAATTCCATGGCCACTATTTGCACTATTATCTGTGCATCCACCTGCCAGGAAAGCTACTAAGCTCATCGATGGTTATGTGACTAGTAAGGACTTGCCCATCAAATCCAGGCTTCAGCCCCAACACACAAATATTTCTCAATAAATCAATCTGTGAGAGTTTTGGTAGAGGACAGATCTGTTGGTCTAGGGACAGGCTTGGAGCACAGAGGGCTTTTCTGGTGCCGAGAAAGGCATGCTCTTTGGGGTAATGTTTTCTTGCAGCATAAATAGCGGGGTCATTCCCACATGTCTCTGGGGAGCACTAACTTTGAGTTGAGAAAGATGAGAGCAGTCTGGCAGACATGGATGTCCCCCTCTTACTCCTAGCTCTATCTCTTTGAGGCAGATATTAGAGAGCTCTAACCTGCTTCACCATCCCACACCCTGTCAGAGGTGGCTCTCACACAGGCAGTTTCAGGAGACATACAGAGCAGGCTTTCCCCTCCTGCCCTCCCCTTCGCTGCCAGACACTAAGCAAGCAAGGAGCTTTATATATGCACCCCTCCTCCCTGTTGTCCAAATTTTTATGTTGCAGACCACAGGCCCCCAATGACTTTCAATGACCTGCTCCTCCACCACCTCCTCGATTGATAACTTTCTCCAGTGAGCTTAGGGAGAAAAGTCTCAGTACACACCAAGTCACTATTTTGGATCCAATTAAAAAAATTGCCATGGGGTCCCCCCTTCTCAGCATAATCAGCCCGGGCAGCAGCTATGGGGGCTTGTAGACCAGGGCTCATACTCCAACCTCTATGGCTCCCAGTCCTGAAGGCTACAAGCCTAGACAGCCTTCACGGCCCATGGGCTCTTCTAGCCCCCCAGGCTTTGAGGAGGCAGGTAATGGGGGCACGGGGGGTTAATGGCAAGTCACCTGCTAGACCCCGAGCCTTGTGAACTGGTATAGGGGTCTCATGGATCTCTTACCAGTTCACAAAGGGTTAACTGTAAAAACACACACTATTAGAAAAAAAATTACATTTATTAAAAAATAAATAAATAAAATTCTTTACTCACCTCCGATCATCAGCTCCTCTGTCCCTTGCTAATCTTGATGACAGATGCGGTGATTGCTAGAGGTGGGGGTGGGGAGGCAGGGGATCAGAGGACCCCCGGCCCCTTCACGCCTCTTTCCAGCGATCACTGCATCTGAATATCTCAGGCCAAGAGCAGCAAGACATCATCCGCCCGCCCCAAAAAAGGGGGGCTAGAGGTGGCTGTGCAGCAAAGGTATAAGCAGGGATGGACTATTCCGGCCCTCTCCTGAATCCAGAAGAGCCAGGAGAGTATCCCCTGCTCTTTCAACCTCTCTCCACTGAATACCAGTGAGCGTTGTCAGCTGTTGGAGGCCTGGGTGAACAGCGTTGTCAGCTGGAGCAGAAGTGGAGGAGGGGGGTCTGTTTTGGGCACTCTCCTGAAGCTGGAAGTGCCCCGGGGGGAGGCTGATGCCCCTAGGGTGAAGAGACCCAGCCAGATCGATCAAGGGGTCAGGTCATCGTTTTTTGGAGAGACAATGATGTGAAATGTACGGGCTTAGCGTTTAAAGGGATAGCAAAGTATTTTGTGGTTTAGAAGTCAGGATGACAGTCACAGACAGATGTATTAGGCCCCTATGACAAATAACATGATGGTCTGACTTTTTGGGGACATTTAAACAAACATGCCAGGCAAGTGTGGTCTAATTTGAGAAAAAAGCATAAATCAAAAAAATGCATGGATGTCCCTCATTTTGGTGTCACGCTTTATCTTTATTTATCACAGTGTCCAAAGTTCTCTACCTGAACTTAGTTCCTCATTTTGGTGTCACGCTTTATCTTTATTTATCACAGTGTCCAAAGTCCTCTACCTGAACTTAGTTCTGGCCATCTCCTAATAACGTGTCACCTGAAACATTAAAGCAGTCTCCCACCTTTCTGTTCAGAGCAAGACTGTTGCCCCTGACTGGGGCGATGCCTACCACGCATAGAGCCCCCCTGCAAGCCTGATTCCCAGATCCCATATATTCTTTAAGATTTCTCTGCATCCTATTGACCGCCAGCTTGGTTGAAAGACCTGTGTGACCACAATTGGCCACTGGTGATCACTCAGGACCAGGACTAGGAGGAGTGAGAGGAAGGGTTAAGTTTCGGGGCTCCAAAGACCGGGCTCCTTGTAATCAGTGTGCCAACAGCACATACTACTGTAGCCTCTGACCGATACTGTAGCCACAGGTGCTACAAGGCAGGGGAGGCAGCTTGCAGTGGGCCCCCTTCTGCCATGGGGCTAGTAGCAGATGCCTTACCTGGCTATATGGTATGTACGCCGATGTCTGGATGAAAAATGTTGGATATTGTATTAGGAAAATGACATCCATCTTCCCCTCATGATACTCTATGGTTAGTGAGGTGCCATTGCACATTCTTGCTGGATCCCTGTATATCAGTTAGAGCTGAATTTAATTTTCCTGTAAAATAGAGCCTGGGATTTAGCCCCTAAACCACATTAACGCCATCAAGGTGGCCATTATTACTTATGCAAAGACATTGTCTATCTCTTCATTTTATGTTCACTTACAAACTCCAAAGGATTATATTCGAAATGTGCAGTAAATAGACACACTGCCATTTGTAATAAATATGCCAAATACTATCACGTTTATTGAAACATTATGAATTATTTTGACAGAATAATGTTATAGAAATGAAATTGTATTTTAACCTAGCTTTGATGCTTTCTGGATTTCTAAAGGCATGATATACACTAAGAAAGCCTGTGCGCCAAAAGCAAGCGAATGAGAGATTGGTTTTATTTGTTGGGAGTATAAGTTAAACTTGACTTGCTTTTATCATTTGACGTGATGTATGTTTGTTCTGAGTCCTCAGAAACAGCATATTTATTGATTAAAATGCTAGGCTTGTCAGCAGTTTTCTAAAACCTACTTTTAATGTCAATAACATCAGAATATAGTCTCTACTCCAGATTGGGTGCTGGCAGGGAGAGGTAGGTGGCATTAAATATTGAGTACACAAAATGAAACAAGAAATATGTCACAGTTATAGAGGAACAGTTTTCTGTAAACTTCCCTTCACATTTTTAGTCTTGCTGAAGTCAGCTTAAAACAAATATATTTTACAGTGTTGGTTCTGGGGGCAGAATTGTCAACTATTGAGTTTTATGTGTGTTAAAGTAAAATGTTTAGAAGTATACAATTCCTAGAAAATATGTTTACATTGTCTGGTTTGTATTTCTCTTCAAGAGAATAAAACTGCAAATTGTTGTCCTTTGCCCATCTGATATAAAGCAGACCTGCACCCTGAACTATTTTTTCTCCTGTCCCACTCCTCCTCTGTCCCTGTTTCTTAACTGCCCCAGTGGTACTCCTCAGCTTGGCTGGACAGTGACCCCTCCTGGCCCTGAAAGATCATTGGCGGAGTTTTTAGATGTGGCAGATTGAAGTGTGATGGTATTGCTACACAGACAAGGAATAGATATAGAAGCTTGTCTTACTTGATATATTAGACTTAGGGGCTGATTTACGGGGAGGCCGATTCATTAATAGCGCCAGGTAGCGACAGATGAGCGATAGTAGCGTTATTTTCACAGCGCCCGCTAGTATTCGCTGTGCTTGGCCATTGTTCGGCTGTTGACAGCGACTCAGTAGGTGTGCGGTAATGTTGAATACGGGGTTAGGAGTCGCTGTTTGACAGGTTCCGCGCTGCACTTTCAAAAATGCCATTGGACTTTCTCTTGAATCCTTTAACTGTCAGCCTACCTAGAGAGGGGAAGCCTGATTTATGAAGCATCAATGCCACTTAGCACTGCCAAAAACAGGCCACTCCAATGTGGCCACTAGCTAGCATCTTATTTAACACTAGTGCCCAAAAGGTCACAGCGCCTGGTGCTCTGGTTGAAACTGTGCAAGATAATAGTGTCACTGTAGGTCAAGATCCCATAAAGCACAATGGGCAGGACCTTATTGAAGTGTTTTATGCTTATAATTAATATTGCACACATTTTTTGTACTTGTCAATAATGTAAACTCAGGACCAGTATGTCGCCATTTTGTTTCTGGTAAAATCATTTTGCATCGTTTCTTTTTCTTACCAATGTGTAATTTGGACAACAATTAATACACAGCCTAAATGCACTGTAAAGTTTATCCCCTTTGTCCCCAGCAGTCATATCCTGTAACTGTAATGATGAAATGCAGCCCAGCGCCGGAAAAATACACCAGACGTTGGTGCAAAGTGGCGCACACTAACACTAGTATAATCGGCAGTCGGGTCCAAGAGGCACTGACACTGGATGGAGACCACCGAATGCAACAATCAAAGCTAATTAGTTCCTTCCTTAGGAAGGAACCTTCTGTTTGGGCTTTAACATGAAATGTCTTGTTTGATGTTTTTTCTGTGATTTCTCAATATCTTTGGGTTAAATATGTGGAGAAAGAATGGTATTGCGTTTAAGAGCCAAATTTCTCCTGGTTACAACGGTACCACCTAGGTATCGGTAGACACCTTTCCTGCCCAGGAGACTCCCCCTAACTGAAAAGAGCGTTTAGAATATTTTGAAATAAAATACAATTACTATGTGAACCAAGAAAAAACCCACAATCCCCCCTCCCCCACAAACTATGCATTCTCTTGAAGTACACTCCTCAAGCTTTCTAAGCATACCAGGCTTGTTATTATGGGCACAGTTTTCTGGATGCAAACCCTCAAGGAATTCTCTGGTTGCACAGCTCTTCTATAAAAAATTAATAAGAAATCAGGTCCCCCAAACAGAATACCCAACATGCATAGGCACTTTTAACCTTTCAGTGCCAGCCTACTTGAGATTCTGTCAGGCCATTTGTTGCCAGGCCATTTTTAACCATTTGGCTCTGTGTTTAACTGTGATTTTTGCAAGAATTTCCAGGGATTAATTTGCAGGGATGATTATATATTGTTTTTGGGTTTGGGCTTTAGCATTAAATGTCTTGTTTGTAATTTTTTCTTTTATTTTTTTACTTACCTACGATCCAGTTCAGGGGTTCATTTATATTTGCATATCCTTTTATATTGTAAGCTTGCCAAGGCAGGGCTCTCAATCCTAATGTACTTCAGTATCAATGTGTATTTGTAACATTTCTGTTACATCTGACTAATAATACTCTGCGTATTAAAATTATCTTTGTCTAATCGTCCTGTAATTTCTACCTTGTACAGCACTACAGAAAATGATGGTGCTTTTTAAATAAACAATGACCAACAATAATTATTTTTTATGCGCAAATACCAGCATGTTTTTTTTTCAACAAGACGTGGGACTGTAATTATTTTTACTTGTTAATTTTTTTTAAAGTGTGCTCTCCGCCTGAGCCAACCAGGGTAGTGCACCAGAACTGGCAACCCAGCTGGCCCTTGACCCTGACAGCTTGTAAGCCCCTATACCCTTCTGCACAGGTTTGGTGCTCTGTGGTACACCTGGAAAGGCTAAGGCATGCAATACATAAGCACAAATCATATTTAATGCATGTTATATACTGTACATCATATTATATTTCTTTTCAAATAAGGTTTTATATAATGGGATTAAAAAGTATATCCAGAGGTTTTTTCTAACTAAAAAAGAAATTCAGCTCGACTTTCATAGAAATTCATAGAAATTCATAGAAACATAAGGGTTGATTCAGAGCCCGTTGAGAAAACTCACTTCTTTTTTAGGAGAGAAAAATGGCATTCGCTTTCATTAAGCCTGATTCATAGCCTCGCTGTGAATGCTTGTTTTTTTGCGGGAAGTGAACTCGGAAACCGGGAATTTGTGAACGCTTGTATTATTCACACCCGCGCCCCGAGAAATTCTCGGCCATGCATACGCAAGCGTAAGTGCTTGGCGTATGCATATAGTTTAGCCGAGCATTTTGCCTGTCGAATTAGTCTCGGAAGCCGAGTTGTATCCGTTTTCAGCCGTATGTTGCCCCAGAGTCCATCGATCTTGGTGTTCCATGGTATTCCGGCATTCCGGTATTCCGGTAACCTGGGGCATCCCATGTAGTGTGCATATGTGTAGTGGGACTTAGCTTTTCCCACTTGGTTCCTGAAAGGGCATCCCATGTAGTGTACATGTGTGTAGTGTGACTTACCTTCTCCAAGTTGTTTCCTTCCAGGGCATCCCATGCTGTCTGCATCCAAGCACTGTCGCTCACCTTATTCTTCTTCTGTGTTTTTACCTTCTTCCACCTTCTTTTTTTCCACAACCTCACCTACCTCAGCTTGACCTGCTGCACCCAGCCTGAAGCACAAAACACCAGCATTTAGCATACATGTCATTTGCTATTTCCTTCCCCCAACCTGTGTGTTTGGTGTCTAATGTCCTACCTGACTGCTCCTGGGCTGTGGGTGACTCCAAGCCCAACACCTGGGTCTCCTCCTCTTCCGCTGCTTCCGGGGCTGTTGGTGAGGCGCTGAAGAGGAGGATGAAGATGTTGGCAGGTGTTTGGGCCCACGCCTTACACAAACACCCTGTTTGGCTTGCCTCACAAGTCAGACCCCTCTTCTCCGGGTGGCCTTAATTCTCAGCCACAACTCCCCAGCTAGAAGAAAAAAAAAGAACATTCACGTACACAGTTCTGCCTTCCTCTTGGGCATCCACTTACCTGGGAAGTTCTGGCTAAAGAACCGGCGCACCCGGGGCCACTTTCTTTGTTTGATGTCCGACCAGTGCTGCATTATTTGTGTGTGGGTGTTACCTGGTAGCCCCAGCTCTCCAAACCGACAGTACTGGCGGATAGGGGACACTGTTGCACATAGGAAAAGTGGCACACACAGCTCTCCCCTCCGCCATTTCTGGCATATTGTAAGGTCTCGGGCTCTCTCCTGTCTGATCTTGCCCCAGTTTTACATTCCACTCTACCTACACACATCTTTGGGCCCCCAGCCTGCCAGTAGCTTGGCACAGAGTGGTGGTCAGACAAGTCAGAGTGGTCAACATGCTTGGCAAAGAGTTGTGGTCAGAGAAGGCAGGGTTGGCAACAGGGCTTGGCACAGAGAGGAGGGACTTGACAGGAGAGCATGCTGTCAGCACTTTGGATCAATGGACATCTGAAGATTATAGCATTTTACATTTTTCCCCCAGATGCCCTTTTAAGTACACAACTACATTAAAAGAAATTATTATTATTGACTCTGTTTAGGTATTGCTACTTCATAAAATGAACTGGCACCTTTAGATTCATTGTCAGAAGCAGCACTTTCAGTTTCATTGTCAGAAGCAGTTTGGAATATTTATTGCATTTGAGCCCCTTTCTCTTATTGGTCTTTCTAAACCCAAGAGCTGCAGCTAATCTCTAAACCTGGACTTTAAATTAAATATACCATAAATATAGATTTTATTCACCAGTGGGAACTCACCTGCTCAATTAATTTCAGCTTGTTTGACATATTGATTCTCCAAAATCTAACCTTATGTATGTCTGCTGAAGGTTGTTGACAGTCTGCTCTCCCCTGTTCTGTTGCAATGTGTATGTAGCCAGTTATGTTTAGCAAAATAACTTCATTACTCATTTATTGTTTCAGTCACGGCTTAGGTAAATGTGTTTTTTCACAAATTATATAGTTTGTATTTCCTTTTTTGCAATATGCTGGTATAGAGGAGCAAAGCCCACCACCAATTGTTATAGGGATTTCTTTATTTATCAAGGGATAGCGACAAGTAGTACCTTGTAAGCGGCAGGTAGAGGCAGGTTGCATCTGGTGGACGCCGGGCACTGTACGAAATACCAAGTCGTTTCTGGTGAGCGACTGCAACAGCGCCATGTAGCGTCCGATTCATCATCACGGACGGCTCAGCATATAGTGCCTGGTATTACCTGTTGCTACCTTCCGCTCTCCAATACATTTCAATGGACGTTACCTTTCTTCTCTTTAAACAGGGTTTTCTTTTATTTTTTTTTTCAATCAAATCATTGTTTGACCTCTCTTGGCCTATTAAATGCCTTTTTTAAAAACTTTTTTGATGTTTTATATTTTTATTCAGAACTGTCATTACAGGTCTGGTATTAAAGTGTTAATATCACAATGTAATAACAATGTCATTCCATATGTTTTCGCTTTGTTACTAGTGGATATGTGTTCAAAACCGGACTTTAATCACACAGCTTCTGGCGCTCTGGGCTACAGCGACACCATTTTGAGCTCCAGCGCTGTGTGAGGCTGTTTTTTTGATGAATATGGTTTGAGTTGCTCACACTGACCAAGTCACTACCGTTCGCTCCCATATAGTGCTGTACTGGTGTTATAGCGACTCACACATCATATTCATCAATGCCGGCCATGTTACTAGAGCGACTGAGGCGCTCTGTAATAGCGACTCATGGCCAATCAGAGTGACCACTAGTGGTCGCTCTTAGCGCCGCTGTACAGATGCTCATCTGTCGTTACCTGGCACTAGTAATGAATCAGCCTAATAGTCTCTGAGAGACAATGCTCTGTCTCTGGGGCATCCTGATTTGGATTCCGCTGTACGAGAAACCCCCCAGAGCACCCTCAAAGTTCACATTCCTGCCGGTCCCAAGACAAGGGCTGTCGTCCAATCAGTGCTGTATGTTGTACATATTAATGCAGCTCTGTTTGGACACAGACACTGGGATAGAGTGGCTTCATCCCCAGTCTCCCTCTGATCTTCAGCGTGCTCCCATCTCCACCCTATCTTAATGCTTGACAGCAGGAGTGTGCCTCAGCTACAAGATGCCAAGGTTGTGGTTGTAGCCCTTGAAAGCGGCATGAGATTGCATACTCATTGGGGGGGAGTTAATTGTCCAGCCCTGAGGTCTGAGGACTCCACCAGACCATAAGTCCACCAGACTTTTCAGGGCTTTGTTAATCTCTGATTGGATGTCTCAATGTGTGAATTCCCCAGGATCACCTCTAAACTCTTTCTTATAACAAGTGTAATACAAACATAGAAACATTGACAGCAGAAAATGACCATGTGGTCCATCTAGTCTGCCTTTATGTATATATGTTCTCTTTATCTTAAGATACATGTATTCTTATCCCAAGTATGCTTACATTCACTTACTGTTGATTTTTCAACTACCAGTTCTGGAAGTTTGTTCCAAGCTTTTATTACTCTTTCAGTAAAATACTATTTTCTGGCGTTGCTCCTGGACTTCCATCTAACTAGCTTCAGGTTGTGCCCCTTGTTCTATCATGAAGACACTTCCCTCCTGAACCATTTTCAATTCTTTCACAAATGTAAAGGTCTCTCCCTTCTTCTCATGAACTGTACACAGTATTCCAGCTCCACAGGCACCACATCATCCCTTTTCTTACTGGTGATGCCTTGAGCTATGCACCCGCGCAGGCTGTCTGTTTTTCCTACTACTTGGCTAATGTTTTGCTTTGGGCACTAATATATATATATAATGTGCCAAGAATGTTGTCTATCACTTTTAAAGTGGGTTCTGAGGATAATACACTACAAAGTGGTTGATTCAGCAGTCGGCAAACAGGCAGACCCCGAGGTAAAGAACATTTTACTAGTTTGAGGGAACAATGGAAAGGTTTCATTTATAAGGTGAGAAAAGAAACGATGCAATAAAACCAAAATAAAATAAAGTTACAAATACAGTTCTCAGTAGTTTCTGCAATGTTATCAGGTTTAGGAAGGACTTAGAAAATAACTTATGCCTGGTTGTCCCAATGCAGAGACCATATCCACGGGGTGTTTTCTGGTTTCAGTCCAGTTAGAGAATGTGTCCTCAAAATGTGTAACTAGTCCTTTTGTTCAACATAGGACCATGCCTCTTGACCAATCACAAGTCCCCAAAATCATTCAATGGGTGATAGCCTTGTCCCTCTAGCAAATCTTATTTCAACACATATACACAAAGAAACAAGATGGATGGTTTTCAACCATATTTGGACCACGCGGTATTCAGTCAGCTTGTACAATGCCAAATCATTTGAATTATTTGAACAAATTTTATATATATTTTTTATCATAGACCAAACCAATACAAAAATATAAAAAAAATATATCTTTAGCACTAAAGCTACAATGGGCACTCATCTTTTTCTTGCAGCTTTCAGTATTCAGAATCACTAATACTCTCTCTTCCAAAGTCCTGGCTTATACAATACTTTGCATACGATACCCAAGTGCATGATTTTACATTTAGAGACACTATAATCCAGTTTCCATTGTTTTGATCATTCATCCTGTAAATCCAAGTCATCTTACAAGTTGCACACACCTTCGGGGGTATCCACCCTATTACTCCCCTTTGTATCATAGGCAAACAGTCAAACATTACCTACCAAGCCTCTTCCTATGTTACTTACAAACATATTAAAAGGAATGGTGCCCAAAACGGGGTCTTGTGGTACACCACCTGTAACTTGCCTTTCTTCAGATTGCACACCATCAACACAATAAGATTAGTCTGACATGATCTGCCCTTAGTAAAACCATGCTATTTCGGTTCAAACCAGTTGTTAATTTTTAGAGAGTTTCCATTAATTTCACCACAACAGATGATAAATTAACTGGTCTGTCGCTACTGGCGGCTTCTCTACTCTTCTTCCTATGGATAGACAGGGCACTTTCCAGGCTAAATAATATTCAGGCTGAGGAAAAAAAAAAAAAAATCTCCCCTCCCCTAGTAGTCAGTGCCACACCATACACCCAATAACTTAAAGACTCCAGGGGGCATTTCAGTACAATGCAAGGGGTGCCTCACTAAAAGCCAATAGGCAATGCTCAGCAGTCAACTCAGCACCCCCTGCGAATCTGTCTCCCAGAGCAACTGCACTGCTCACCCTGGTTTGGAAACAGCCCTGTTGATAGGTACAACACTGGCCATTCTCCAATCATCTGGAACCTCACCTGTTAAAAGGGAAGGGTTAAAGTTCTTGCTCCTGGGGCACTCCGATTGGGGATTCCCCACTGAGCGAAACCCCCCAGGTTGGCCAAACAAACTCACCCCTTCCTGGTCCTATGACACATGTGCGGCCGCTCGTCCAATCAGCACACTCGGATCCGTTCCCCTTCCTCCAGGATCTGAGCATGCTGGCAGCCATATCCCCCGCTACCCTATAACAGGGAGCGTACCCGCGCCGGGCATTTACAAATGCCTGGTGTGGGGATGCACCTTGCTAGAGGGATAGCGGGGATGCGGCCACTGCTCACTCATGTACCATGGGACCGCAAAAGAAGCTTATGTTTATGGGTGACCTGGGGGGTTTCACACAGTGGGGCATCTTGATTTGGGATGCCCCTGGGCGATCTCGATCTCAGTGGGCCCCGATTTCAGTGTATTTTGGTCCACTTAAGTAAATTAGCTAGAGTTGAAGCAATCGCAAATCCAAGTTCCCCATGATACCTGAGGTGAAGGCCATCTGGACCAATTGCATTATTTCCCTTAAATGTGCCTCTAAAGACTCTGGAGCTTAGCCAGCCGAGCTGGATGCACTGCCATGGCCATACATGCTATAGGTTTGTAAGCCATCATCTGAAAATACTGAACAAAAGTAGCTATTCAAATAGCTAAAAATCCCTGTCTGCCTTATCCCGTCAATGTAATTATTTTGTCTATTTCTCGCTTTTTAAAACTCCACAGTCTTTCTTCTTTCTGTAACCATTACATTGGAATTGATAAACTAATATATGCAGATTATGTCATCATGGCAATAGCCAAACACAGCTCCAACAAAATTGGCTGTAAAAGTCTCAAAAGCCCATGTAGTGCAGCTCTGTGTTGATCTTCCATGTCAGGTGCATCCCATCTTATCCATATGATATCATAGAGTATTCTAGAGGTTCTCATCTGCCTCCAATATGTCAGCAAGCCATTTTCTAATCTTCTACAGAATGTGAAAATATTAAAATATGTTAGAAACTAAGCTAATTATGTTAAAAGGATGTGTACTTTCAGATGACTTTATTGCTGCCAGAAGATGGTCTTCACAGAAAGGATATAGACTAAATCCGGGATCTGGAGAACATGCATTTGCCACATGGCTAATAAAACAGGCCAAGTGCCATTTGTAAAGCATGAAACAATTACTTTTTTTTTGCACAAATACAATGTCAAATAGTTTCTATAGTAATGGCCGCTTCATACAAAAATCTCTGTTAGTGGCAAACATAAGGACCTGTAATTCACATTTTGTAACCTAACAAGGCTTATAACACCTTGATCACTGCATGAAGTAGTCGTTTTCTTACTCCGTGCCCCTTAAAGAGACAGTACAGGCAATGGATTTAATTAGATGGCAAGTAGCTCACATGAAGCATGTTCCATTTGGCTCTCCTACATTTGATGCAGTGTGTTGTAGGTGCTGTATCAGGGCTCCACAGTTTGCCTTTTTTTTCATCTCACGATCCAAAGATGGATGCATGGCTTTCCCTGCCTAGGCTTTTCACTTACTAGGAAAGCCTAGAAAATGCAACCACTGGCATGCCGGGCTTGCCAACACTGGGACCTAACTAAAGCATGTTCATTAAAAAATGGAACTAAAAGGAGATGCGGCCTTGGAGACCTGCTACAGCATCTGCAAGAAATGTAGGAGGCACATGGGACAGGTTCCAGGTAAGCTTCTTCTAGCCTTATTTTTACTATTTCCTGTTCTGGTTCATTAAAGCTTATGAGTCCCAAACACCGCGCTTAACAACTCCTAAGTTAACAAACAATAATCATGATTATATATGGGGACAGTGTTCACCAATATGATCTTATTGCAGCATCTCTTTAGCTTTAAACTTCATGGAGTTTTCCATCTGATCCTGGACAAGGTTTTCCAAATAACTCAATGAGCTGTGTTGCCTTAGAGGCCGATTCATTAATAGCAGCAAGTAGCGACAGTTGAGCGACTGTAGCGGCATTTTCAGAGCGTCCGCTAGTAGTCGCTGTGCTTGGCCGTTGTTCAGTAGTTGATAGCGACTCAGTTGGTTTGCCGTAATGTTGAATATTGGGTGAGGAGTCGCTATTTGACAGGTTCCGCGCTGTATGGGAGCGCATGATAGCGACTGGCCATAGCGACCAGCTCCCACCATATTGATTAAAAAATCACGCTCAAAAAATTCTCGCGCTGTGCAATGCATGTTTAAACCCTAGAGCGCTGGCGGCGATGTGTTAAAAGTAGTTTTTTAACCCCCAAACCACCATATTTTTGGAAACCAAAAAAAAGCAAGTTTTTTAAATAATTTAGTAATATGAATACATTAATATCAGACCTGTGATATCAATTCTGTACAATTTTTTTTTTCCCTTAAAAAAATTATCTAAAATGGCAGAAGTGGTCACAGAATTTTTCACATTTAAAAAAAAAGAAAAAAAAAAAATAATAACAATTAATTATTAATATTTAAAGATTGTTCCATTGAAATGCATTGGAGCGCGCCAGGTAGCGAGAGGTCATACCTGTCGCTGTTCAAGGTCGGACGCTGGGGCTGTGGGCTGAGGCTGGAATAATGATGAATGAGTGGCTATATGGCGCTATCTCAGTCGCTAAGCAGGATTGGCTTGATAAATGTGTGATTGTGGTGGGGAGCCGGCGTTCTCGTGGCGGGGCCCGTCATTACCGGTCGCTCACCAGTCGCTACCTGTCGCTATTCCTTCATAAATAAGGGCCTCAGTCTGCTGATTCCTGTGCTGCCCACTTGCTTAGTACATAGGAAGCTTTGCTTCCGCAGAGCCACCCTCTACTTTGCCAATGTTAGAGTACACTAACCTTTGGGTTTATTCTCTTGTCTGTTTCCCTTACACAATAATATAGCTATTGAAGTGTATTGGCATATTTTTTAAACATCTCTGTAATCACTATGATGTTTGTAACATATGTAGCACATATAACTAATATATTTTAGTCCTTAAATTGTTAGTTTTTCACCAAAAAAACATGTTTTCTTTATAAGTGTATGTATTATGTGCGCCTGGCTACACCACATGCTGGAATAGTGATACGGTATATAGAGGTGCACCCTGACGTAGCCTATGTACAGTCTATGTGCAGCAGAAACAGACTTAAAGAGGTACATCGGACCTAAAATAATAAGAGGCCAATCCCCCCCAAGTGCTCTTAATTACCTTTTGGATTTAGCCACTGCCTGTTGGGGCAACATCCGGCTGCTTCAGGGCCAGATCCTCTGCCCCCCCCCCCACAATGTAGCCATCTGTAAGTGACAGTCCTGTGCCTCTCAGCGAAGTCTGGTGGGATTTCGGGTGTCTCCATTGCATCCCATGGGCACTGCGCAAGCACAAGATCAGGGGCCGCATGCAGTGCCTGATGGGACGCAAGATGGTGCCGCCCGTCATAAGGTCACCCAGAATCCAAGGTCACCCGGAAGATGGATTCACCAGGTGAGAAGGGGGAGCAGATCGGTGAGGTTTTAACCTCCCCCATTGTTCCTCTGAAGGGAAAGTTCACTTTCAATTGCAATTTTAAAAATGTATATTGTCTAAGCCAAAATGATGTCCTCAAGGTGGTGAGCGATCTTGTGTTTTGTTATTTTCTTATGTTAGCATATTTGTCTGTTTTAAGGTAGCAATTTTTACTACCAGCAATCTGTTACAATAAGTTAAAATATGAAAAAATGATATATTTGCCTATAACTAGATAAAAGGCTAAAATGCAAAAAACACCTAAAATATCTGTATTACTCTTACACTGCAAACTCCTAATGATAGCTAGGTAGCAACATGAGTTCTAGTTTTGGGGGGTTATCCAAATGATTTTGAGCCTGTGCTATTTTGGAGAATTAGTTTTGAGAGACTTTCTTGCTCAGCACACAATGAATTAACAAACATATTCTTCCATTTTTCTTTAATCCCTGCACCTGATTGTATTTTGGAATGAAGCAGTATATATGAAGTTTATCTGATGTAGAAGATTTTTGGTATGTTTTAAAAGCTTGAAAAAGAACAGCCCCCTATGAGGAATTCCACATAGGCTGCGGTTGATTATGCATTTGTTAAAAAAAAGCCTATTCTGCCCAGGTCAACCTTACACTGTCCAAGCTCAAGTAATCTGGCCCTATGCTGATCTCTTCTATTTTATTAGGGTGTGTCCATAAAACCAGTACAGTGGATGAACACTCAGTTGTAAATCAGTTGTAATCAGTTGTAACGCCCATTTATCCCTACATAAACCTGTCATTTTGTTGTAGTGAAGCTACACTGTAATTGTATAGGTAACATTTAGCCTTTAAGAGTTAAATACAAACATTTAGAGCAGCTAAAGCACAGAAAACACAACACAGTTACATTTTTATAGCAATGCAGCTGCACGTAATAATAGAAAATGTGTGACTTTATTACTACTTGGGGACATGTTAAATCTTTACTTTAGGACACACTAGTTCAGCCATAAATTGAAAAAAGGAAAGAATAACACTGAAATATCTTCTTCACACCAGTTGCTGGTGTTCTTTATTTTAGATGGGGCTAATGTGTGAAACGGTGCTATGTTACCAAATAAAGGATAAGCAACTCAAAGCTGGATGTATCATACATATCTCTTACAAATACAAAAATAGCAATGATACAATAGACTGCACACGTAAGCTCCATCATTTCAGAAATGTATATGCATAACATAGCTTGTTTAACTGATCAGACATCTCACTTTCAGTTGAACAGTTCTACTTTGAGGCATTATTATGTCTTACTGTTTCCACAACAACTCCTTAATGTTTGGCTTTGCAGAAATAATGGGGAAGACTGTCCCACCGAACTGGGATGTCTTGTCAGTTTAGCTCCGGCACGGAAAGCAGTAGAGGAGCAGCAATCACCAACATCCTTTACAGATTGGAGATCCATGAGTTGTGCCTTAAACTGGACCTTCAGCATGATTTAATGAAAAGCCCAAACCCTTAAAAAAACTAAACTATTCCTCAGCATCTACAATTAATATAAGTTTTAAGTCACTTACTTATTATTCTTTCCCCTACCGTGCTGGAACTCTGTTCAGGACTCTAGGATAGGGGCTCCGCCATCTTGACTCAGAAGCATCACACATACCAAGGAGAGGAGAGCGGGATAAAGTACAGGGATGGGGTTATAGCTGTGCTTTTCACAGACAGAGCAGAGCTGGGGTCAAGGTAAGGACAGCAATCTCAGAATGCAGAGTGACACAGTCCTGTTTGCAGGCTGCCTGATGCTCAGTGAGCTGCCATCTTGGATGTTTAATCTGTATGTACAGGGTGTGGGAAACATAAGATATGCTCCTATTCAGGGAGAAGGTCTGCTTTAAACCGGACCAATAGCCTTGCACAGTTAGAAAAAAAGCCACAACCCTCCCCCCATCTGCAGGCATGATACTGAATCATTGACAAGCACTTACATTTGCTCCTGTTTCCACTCAAAGCTGAAATTTCACCCCCCTATTTTCTCCTGGTAGCTGCCATTTTGGACCTTTCTTTCCCAGCATCCCATCCGTGCTGCTGCCTTAATTCAACTGACATAACCCACAATGCGCATCACAATACAAGCATCTCCATAGTATTGCTGAAGCACTGACTACTACACCTGGGCATCTGTGTGAGATCTACAATATGTGAAATGTTTGTGAGCCTTCAGGACTGAGATGGGAACACTGGTTTTGATGCTAAGGAACTGGTTTAGATTATAGGCCAGTTTCCAGGGCAAGTGACTGTAGTCTACACATAGGACCTTAACTCTACATATGATATAAGAGTGGGCCTTCTACATCACTAAAAGGATATTTCCCTTTTTTGTATATTTTTTTAAGGATAGTTAAAATAATATATTGTCCAGCAAGTGACAGGGGGGGAGTTGTCAGGCATGCTAATACTGGGAGTGCCATGCAAACATATTTGGAGCATGGTAGTGGAAAAATGAAAAGGAAAGGAGGGCAAACTTTGCCCTGCTATAGCATCTACAGTGAACTACAGAAAAGTGAGGAGAGGCTCATTGGACATACTTCAGGTGATCTCCTTGCTAGCTTATTTTTGCCATTTCATTGACTGTCCCTTTAAGTGCTTGCTGTAAAGCAGGGGTTCCCAGCTTCAGAGCCACATGTAGCTTGCAGACACCCATATTGTGACTAGTGGGCTGTCTGTTAGACCAGAAGACTCTTAGAGATTGTGCACACTATTGAGGCTGGGGAGGTATCTGGATAGTGTTGAGTGAACCCTAAATGCAAAGTTATGGTTCATACCGAACTTTGCGAGTTTGCGTTCCCAAACTTGAACATGAACTTCAGCTAGACGTCCATGCTCAAGTTTGGTGTTCGGCCCAAACATAAAAAAGCTGGTTGATGGGCTGATGAGCCCATCCTAAAGGATGCAACTGCTGTACAACTTACCTGAGCCCCGTGATCCCATTCTCTCCGGCTATGGCGTTCCTTTCAAATGGTCCTCGTCCAGAGCCAAAGATGGCCACCACACTGCCACTAGGAGTGTTCTCAATCATGGGAGCAGTCTACCCCCCTGCTGCCACATCCGCAATCACACGTTTTTTGTTGCATGCCGGATTCTGCCCCGAGCAGAGGTGCCCCCGAGGTTTGGGTCCCCATTGATTTCAAGTTCCCCAAACCCGAACCTGAATTTTGGGGGGTTCGCTCATCCCTATACATGGCACCCAGAGTTGGGTATTGTCAGTGGCTTGCATGGCATTTAATGTAGAGTAGGACAGGCAGAGAAGCATGATGGCTCACCTGTCTCTGCTTTCATCATTTTGATTCTACCAGTTAACCTAATTAGTGATGAGGTAACTCCTTGCTTGGCATAAGTACTTTAAAAAGGCAGGTGTCTCCCTATGCACACTCAGTGGGCAAGCCTGATGCTTTCAAGTACTTAGGTGCATCTTTTTAATAATTTTTAGTTGTTGTTCTAAAAGGTATGTACAGATACAGCATTTTTTAGAGGGATCTTTTTATCACAGAGTGATCAGGTGCCAAACTGTCTACATTGCAGTAACATGGCTCCTGGTTGCTTCCCATTGTAACACAGCAGGGATCAACCATTGTTACTAGAGTTGAGCGAACTTTTGAAAAATTTGATTCGACTGATTCGCTGAATTTTCCGACAAAAATCGTTTTGACCCAGATTTATTCGCGACTAATCGCTATTAAAAACGGCTATTTCTGAGCCTCCTAGAGCCTCAATAGGGTTGTAAACCATTCTGCCTTGCTGTAACACACATAGGATGCGTGCTGGGTTAGTGAAATAATACTGTAAATAATTATCACATGCAGATCAGAGGCATCGCTAATAGAATCGCAGAGCGGCACAATTGCAGAGAGTTGAAGTGGCATCACTATGAGGGGCCCCTATAGTGCCTGAAAAACACACCCTGGAGCTGGCAGCAGCAGGAGCCCAAAAATTAGCTGAATCACACCCTGGAGTGGCAAGCAGCAGCAGCAGCTGCAGGAGCCCAAACATTGCTTTAAAGAGACACTGGAGTTGGCTGCAGGAGCCCAAAAATTGGATGAATCACACCCCGGAGTTGCCAGCAGAAGCAGCAGGAGCCCAAACATAGCTTGAAAGTGACACTGGAGTTGGCAGCAGGAGCCCAAAAATTGGATGAATCACACCCTGGTGTTGCAAACAGCAGCAGGAGCCCAAACATTGTTTTAAAAAGACACTGGAGTTGGCTGCAGGAGGCCAAAAATTGGATGAATCACACCCTGGAGTTGCAAGCAGCAGCAGCAGCAGCAGCAGGAGCCCAAGCATTGCTTTAAAGAGACACTGGAGTTGGCTGCAGGAGCCCAAAAATTGGATGAATCACACCCTGGAGTTGCAAGCAGCAGCAGCAGGAGCCCAAACATTGGCTGAAAGAGACACTGGAGTTGGCAGCAGGAGCCCAAAAATTGGCTGAATGACACCCTGGAGTTGCAAGCAGCAGCAGCAGGAGGCCAAACATTGCGTGACAGAGACACTGGAGTTGGCTGCAGGAGCCCAAAAATTGGATGAATCACACCCTGGAGTTGCAAGCAGCAGCAGGAGCCCAAACATAGCTTGAAAGAGACACTGGAGTTGGCTGCAGGAGCCCAAAAATTGGATGAATCACACCCTGAAGTTGGCAGCAGCAGGAGCACAAACATTAGCTGGAAGGCACACCCTGGAGTTGGCAGCAGCAGATGCAGGAGCCCAAACATTGCTTGAAAGACACCCTGGAGTTGGCAGCAGCATAAACAGGAGCCCAAACATTGCTTGAAAGACACCCTGAAGTTGGCATCAGCAGGAGCCCAAAAATTGGCTGAAAGGCACACCCTGAAGTTGGCATCAGCAGGAGCCCAAAAATTGGCCTAAAGACATAAATATGTTGTGCACCATTTGGAAAGTGTAAAACCTGACACCATGCTGAATCTAGTCGCATGCATCAGCCATTGGTGGTGGAAATCCTGGCTGATCCATCCCTGATTCATTTTGACAAAGGTGAGTCTCTCCACATTTTTAGTTGACAGAGGAGCTCTCCTCGCCGTAATTATGGCCCCCGCCGCACTAAACACCCGCTCAGATTGCACGCTACTGGCCGGGCAGGACAGCTTTTCCAGTGCAAACTCTGCTAGTTGCGGCCACAAGCCAAGTTTGGCTGCCCAGAAGTCCAGCGGATCCTCAAGGTGTGTTGGCATGGTCATGTCAAGGTATGACATGACCTGCTGGTTCAGGTCCTGCTCCAGGTCTTCCTGCTGCTCATGAGTAGCCTCACTATGCGGGTGTAGAAAGCTACTCATTAGCGACTGAAGACTGAGGCTGCTGCTGATGGAGCTGCTGCTGCTGCTGCTCCTGCCAACCCCCCCAGCAGCCATGGCAGTGGAAGGTGAGCGCAGAGGTCTCCCCGAGTCAGACCTGCGAGAGTATGGACCATGACGCAGATAGGCATCGGCCAACTGACTACTTAGAATGTCTTTGTAGTTTTGGCAGCAGGACAAAAACCAATTCAAAATGCAATAGCTTAATTAAAATGAGGCTGAACAACGCTTATTTAGTATAACAGATAGGGTGCTACGTGCAGGTTTGGGATACCCTGCAGCCTAGTGTTTTGGCAGCAGGACAAAAACCAATTCAAAATGCAATAGCTTAATTAAAATGAGGATGAACAACGCTTATTTAGTATAACAGATAGGGTGACATGTGCTGGTTTGGGATGCCCATGTGGGCTGGTGTATTTAAACCAGACAAAAAAATATTAAAACTAATCCAGTTATGAGAAATGCTTGTGTATAACAGATAGGGTTAAATATGCCACTGCATAGATGGGATGCACAGTGGCGAGGCAGGTTTACAGCACAAAGAACTGAAATTGAATTGAAAAATGATCTGGCTAATGAAAATAAAAAAAAAATTCCCTGTCACTTTAATGCTGTCCCTGCCTGGATCGTTCCGGTTTTTCCCTATCTTTCACTATCTTTCCCTGGCTTTGTCTACCTCTCTTTCTGCCTCTCTGTCGGTCTCTCTGACTCTCCCTACCTATCTCTAACTCTGTCCCTGTCGGTAACCTGCTCTGCTCTGCCCGCAATACAACGCTGAACTTCGCACAAGGAAAATGGCTGCCGGTTTATATAGCACGGTGACGTCACCGGGCTTCCTGACTGCTGATAGGCTGCATGTGACTTTCCCATGATACCTTGCCCCAGGGGATATGTCCGGACATGTGCTTCCACCATTTTAGAATGCCTGTAATTGAAATAAATGGAGTTTAAAGGAAAACTTTGATCGATCGAATCGCAGAGAAATTCGGATTCGTTCAGAGTCGAATTTTTCCTGAAATTCGGGTTCGTCCGGATCGATTCGCTCATCCCTAATTGTTACATTGTAAAAAAAAATCAACAAAATTCAAGTTCTGGTTTCTCAACTCTAACAAAGAGAAAAGAATGAGTGTAAAGATAGTAGCTAGAGCGACCCCGTCAAGGATCCCCCCACAAGAGAAATCTAATACTGTAAAAATAACAGTGCTCCTCCAAAAGTTAAAATACACGTATATAAAACCTAACTTTTAATCCCATATCCAATTAAAAGTTCAATCTGTCCATAGATCCCAGGGTCAGTAATGCATCAAGCCTGCATTAAGACCTCTGTGTAACTTATCAGGGAGCTCACTGGCTTTGTAGAATGCAAGGACTTCTGTCCTGTGTGTTACATTGTGCAGCACAGAAGCAGGGTGATTTTTGTATTACTCTCATTGCTGCTGCCTCTGTATGACCCCTGCAACCTATTACATTCCACTGTGGCCCCTCGAACACCTGTGTGTTACATTGTACAGCACAGAATCAGGGTGATTTTTGTATTACTCTCATTGCTGCTGCCTCTGCATGACTCCTGCAACCTATTACATTCCATTGAGGCCCCCGAACATCTCATCATGTTGAATGTGACTCTCATAGTAAGAAAGGTTGGGGACCCCTGCTCTAACATATGTAAAACTCATTCTTTGTTGGATCAACCCACAAAAGACTGCAGAAAAGCAACAGATAAGTGTGGCAATGTCAATTAGCTCTCATGATAACTCCCTTGAGACATATATAAAACAATCCCCATGCAGCTTTAACTGAAACTGTTTTAGTGTCAGCAGTTCAATATCAAAGGCTCCAAATAGCATAATTTACAAATTTGTATATCAAAACGTCATCATAAACAACACAGTAAAGCACACGTTTTAAAAGAAAAGGTACAATACAAATCATAGATTCAGATGGAATGTGTCACCCAGTAATACATTGAAAATCTGCGTTATTTGATTTGGCCAAATGTCTTTACCAAAATTACAAGATGTGCAGCATCCCAGTGACCACAAAACAATTCCTGAACAGTTATCTTGGTGCCCACATGTAACAGATACCCTGTACTTGCCTGTGAAACCTCTTCCTAACAGGCAGCATGCCGAGACCTGGGCTGATTCTACCACACTCCTCACAAATCAGCAGCTAGATGTGATCCTGAATGGTGCATTTCCTAAACCTTACCAAAAACCTTGCACAACTGAAAATAAAACTCCCCAAAACTCACTTGCCCCATCTGCATGCATAATACTGTTGTCAGCACTTACATTTGCTCATGCATCCACTCAAAGCTGAAACGCTGCCTCATCGATTTTCTCCTGGTCAAGGTCATCTTGGAGCACCTGGGAGGCTCCCCAGCTGTGCTACTGACTGGATCATTACCCTCATTGCCCAGTGGCAGGAAACTCAATGGCACTTCCTCTTTGCAGGCCACTGGTAGATCCATAGGACGCCTTTGAGGGTGAAACCATGGCAGGAGTTATAAAAAGGTAAATTCATTTTGATGTGCAGCAATCTGAATTGCCCTGGGGACATATGCATGCGTGCACTGATTCTTGTAAAGGGGATGGTTTGGTTTAAGGCAATGGCACAGTGTTGCATGACTTCTAAGTTTTATGCACTATTTTAACCACTACCTCCTCCATATGCCCAATTCATAATGCTGTGACTGGGCACAATTGCTTAAACATAATGTCACTTAACCAATTTACTGATCACAATAACTTTTATTATGTTTTCCTTTTTTGCTGTGTGATTTTGTCACTTCTCCATTAGATCTTCTCACCAAAAAGCTGTAAAACATTTACAGCTATTCTCAGTTTCACTCATAAAAGAAACAAATTGTTACATTATATTCTGCTGCAGACATTGTGGAACTTTTTTATTGCTATGGTAAAATATATGTGTAATATATATGTTAGGTATTGTTTTAAAGCAGACCTAAACATAGAGACTTATCCTCTGGCTTGGCATCCACAGCTTGTCCAAAGGCTGCCAATAAAGTTTATCAGACAGGCAGGCATTAGTGAGCTGTGAGAGTGGAGGGGTTTCATTCTCTGCCATGTTTCTTTAGGCAGGAAGTTTAGAATTTGGGGGGGGGGGGTTAGGCAGGGAACCTAAAGCTAGTAATGGGGTCCAGACCCTGACCTGCAATTACTGAACTCATTTCTCTTCAGAGCCTACATTTCATAAGGATTCATAAGGATTCACAGCCATGAGTCTACAGGTAGATTTTGATCCCGCTCACCTTTTAATATTATTATTTATAGAACACCATAATCTTCCATGGTTATGAACAATGTAGTAATTGCACACAGGGTAAAACAAATAACTATACATACTGTATAATATACAGGAGTCAGTTGGGACATAAATGCACAGTACATATTGTATCACTACTGAAAACTATTAGGAGTTAGGATTCTTTGCATGCTGTTGACTAAAAATAAAGCACACAAACTCTATAAAATGGGGCAAAAAAAAGCACTAAGCTCAGCGCAGGCACACAATCCCAAAATGAATGTTACTGCATTTGCGGCAGCTGCCACTGTGGAAGCTGCAGCCTTGACTTTGATTGACGTTTTAGTGAGCCACGCATTGTGCAACAGTGGCACAGTCACAGACATTTCAACAGCTTGGAAGACGAAAGTGCTGTGGGAAATCGGGTACCCAGTGCTATAAAGGTGAGGCTTAGGACTAGGAGATGGCTGGGACAGTGTGTGTATGGCTTTGATTCAGTAAGTTTAGGTCAAAATAAACCCGGGAATTTCACTTTTGCCGAATCACCAGCTAGGAATACAATGAAAAGGAAATGGTACTTTTTACTACAGTGTAAAAAGGAGTAAAACTTTTTT
Organism: Gastrophryne carolinensis; assembly: GCA_027917425.1. Classification (NCBI taxonomy): domain Eukaryota; kingdom Metazoa; phylum Chordata; class Amphibia; order Anura; family Microhylidae; genus Gastrophryne; species Gastrophryne carolinensis. Next base: position 360,696,802 of record CM051234.1, read on the forward strand.
AGGAGTAAAAAAGTACCATTGACTTTCATTGTCTTCCTAGCTGGTGAATTTGCTACTACCATGATTTTTGTATCCCTTACTGAATCAAGACCAATGTGATTTTTTATTGCAGACTGGACTTACATTTAAAATTCAAGCTATTTTGGCAGTTTTTTTCAGCTCTTTGGAAATCCCTAATAGGCGGACCTTCTATAGGTAAATCCGATCAGCTGTCAGCCAATGGAATTGTCCATCTGGCCATGTGACTGCATACATATGGACCTGCACGGGCATGCGCACATGGCGGCAGCCAGTCTGTGGGAGCATACCTGTAATTGTCAGAGCCTGCAAGGAATGGTGACATTGAAAGTGGGCAGACATCACCTGTGAGTGGTAAAGGGCAGTGGTGGAAGCCAGGGGGGTTACTAATAACTATAAACCTGCATTTACATGCATAAATTCATGCAAAGCAACTATTCTTTCATAAAGCACATCATTTTCCTATGCGCCTGCCACTATTATTAGAAATCAATTACTGATGAAAATTTTGTTTTAATAAGCAACTGGATATAAAGAAAGCAAGCTTTAGGCAGAGCTTACTCTGTTATCATTCTGTCAACTGCCTATGCACAATGGAACTATCTGTTTACCAAAAAAAAAAAAAAATTAGAGACACTGGAGAAAAAAGTGCCAAAGGAATCTATCACCTCTTGCGTAATACATTTCAAGCTAGATCTTACTGTTCATATAGAAGCTACTGTATATTGTTTAGTTTTCAGATTGCTGTGTACACCCTGATGAGCGATTGCTGAATGCTTTTCAAATGTAGCACAATGTCTTGATGACTCCACTGACATGCTGAAACAAGATGACTTGGCAACAGTTAAAAGTATAAAGGTGGCATTGGGTGTAACTACTTTCTGCTCTTTTATGAAGAAAAAAAAATTCCAGCTGCCTTAAAAAAGGCTATTTCCCCCAAACCTGATTCCCCTGAATTAACTCGAGCTCTGCTTTTCATTGGCCTGTCAACACATACACTGGAAAAACTATGGGTAAGCTTAGACAAACACCGAAGGCTGCGGCCTTCCACTTCGTGAGGTCTTTTTCCCGGCTGCGGGATAGGTGGCAGTCATATTTATAATGTGACAGAGCATAAGCACCTGTCACCAGCGGGGTGTTTATTTACTAAAATGTGGTCCCTTGTAGCTTCTGACTAGTTACTGAGCTTTTCAAAGGCTGTGCTATCAACTGACAAACAGTAGCTTTTCTTCAGTTCATATAAGCCAAGACATATCTTTCTCTCTTTTATCCTCTCACTATAGTTTGCGTTAAATTTAGAACTGACAAAGTCCAACAAAAGCATTAATATAAAGCAATAAATACACTATTATCCGATTCCTAAACATTGAAAAATAAAATACATATAACACAAATATGAGGTACTACAAAGATAATTTAAGTAGGCACCGTGACAGCTCGCAGTGGGTGTCTAGGACACTTTCTAGATCCCAGTTTGGCCCTGATCTGTTCAGTATTCTATAACATGAGGTGAAAGGTCAATCAGCAGAACAAATTTTCTGTTCAAACAATACACTTGTCCCTTAGTCATGGTAAAATAAATCACATGGTGTTACTTATGCCCAGGAAAGGATTTTCCCTACCACACCAGCCTTACAGTCCATAACGTGGCCTGCCCTCAGATTCTTTCCACTAATGCTACCACTGCCTAAAAGAAATAGCCATCAGACACAGATGCTTTCTTTCTGGGCTTATCCCTCAGATTATTATTGCCAAATGATTAGCTTGGGGAGCCAGATCTTGAGTCTGAGTCCACCCTGCTACCAGCGTCTACCTTGAGGGTAGGTAGCACTATGCACTGCATCCCCTGAGTCTATAAGCCTGATCCAGAGCCTCCACGTAAATGCTGGCATGTTTTAGTGCTAAAGCAGTGAATTGGTGTGAATTACCAAATACTTGTGTGATTCCCAGCTGCCTGCGAGATTAGTTTGCCCGTGCGAACACTAGCTAAAGGGGTTGGCTTAGGTTTTTGTTTAAAATGAGCTTTTTTGTCTTCGAGAGTGCATTTTAAGGTGAGTTTTTCCTGTGTTTAAATCGATCCTGCTGTGGGTAACTGCCAGGGACTTTTTTGGCATTAATTGGGAATTTACGTTAGATTCAGTTTGTATCTAACGAAAAATAGCCTGATTTTTTATTTTATTTTTTAATTGTTTTTTTTTCAGCTTTCAGTGCTTTATTGAATGCTGCTTTTGCCGACATTCAATTTAATATAGAAGCTTAAAGTGGGTTTATTTTTGTCATTTTTTTTGCATTTTCAGTTAGAAACAGTTTGTATCAAAACAAAAAATGAATCTAAAGCACAGCTAGCCCCCCTCACTGAACAAAAAAAGTGTTTGTCCGAATTAAAAAAAAAAAAAATTTGGGTCACTTTTTCTTGTTTTAATGAATGTCGCTTAAGCAGGGTCCCCAGGTATGGATATGCTGGGTCAGGGGGGCCCCAGGCAATTTTGGGGGGATTTTAAAGGGTTTACTATGTCATTTTTATTTAATTAACCCTTTATGTCCAAGCCAGAGTGATCAGCATTGGACAGGGATTGGGTATGGATTGAAGGTATGTAAATCAAAATAAATACTAAAATAGTTTTTATTTATTTGCGTGTGTCTTTTTTCACAGTTAACCCTTTGTGAACTGATAAGAGATCCATGAGACCCCTATACCAGTTCACAAGGCTCAGGGTCTGGCAAGACCGCCAGCCCCCCATTACCTGCCTCCCCAAAGCCCGGTGGGGGGAAGACCAGCCTGTGGCCCATATAAGCTTTATGATCTTGTAGACTTTAGGGCCAGGGCAACCAATGCTGGCCTCTGGACCCTGGTCTACAAGCCACCATAGCTGGTGCCTGGGCTGGTTAGGCTGGGAAGGGGGGACCCCACGACATTCGTTTTTAAAATTTTTAAGGGTTTTAACCTATACAAATGTCAAAAAGGCATGTGTTCCCCCATTTCATTAAAGAAAATGTAACCCTATATAGTGTGGATAGTAGTTGTGTCAGGAACCGCTTACCTGATCCCCGTTCCAGCGACCTCTCCAGGCGGCCAGCTGCAGCTGTCACTGTGCGGTGGCCGCGCCGGGCGGCGTCGGCTCGAACAGCGTCGGCTCGAGCGGCGCCCAGCTCAGCCACGCCCCCCGCTTCCTCCTCGCGGCCGCAAGCACGTGTCTGTTATGCCCTCCGGCGGCGCTGTGCTGCGCGCACCCGCCGGAGGATCAATTAAAGGGTTAATGAGTCCTAGGGATTGAGGGCTTCGCCCTCTTCTGCTCTGCAGGCCAATCAGCCCCATTGATATCTTGGCCTTACCTCCTCCCTTGTTGCCAGCCAATTACCCTTGGAATCCTATGTGCTCCAATCAGTACACTGCTTCCCTCAGACCTGTCCCTATAAAGGCAATTCCCTCTCAGTTGTGAATTGCCTGTGATAGCGCTCAGAACCCTGTGTACTCTACTCCTGTGAAGTTTAGCCTGTTGCCGACTTGATTGTACTGACCATTCTCGATCCTGAATCCTTGTTGCCGACCTCTGCCTGTATTGACGCCTCTTGATCCTGAACCCTTGTTGCCGACCTCAGCCTGTACCCCGACTACGTCTTGCCTGATCCTTGGTGCCGCTACGATCTCTGCCTTCCTGTTATCGACCTATTGCCTGTCTCTGGACTTCCGTCACTCACGCTCCAGTTATTGGTTCTTCAGATCTCTCCATATAAGCTAGCATCCTTTGAGCCAATAAGTCCTGGGGGAAACCGATCCCGGGTAGGCGTACTTGCGTCCCGGCAAGCGGGGGCTCCTATAGGTGAAGCTGGCTGCGGAGATTGGGGGTTGCAAGCTCATTAAGAGGTCTGGAGTTACCTCCTAGCGTGACATTATCACAGGCCAAAAAGATGGATGACCTGGTACAGCAGGTGCAAGCTATGGCCACAGCGATCAACCAACTCGCTCAAAGGGTGGCCACTCAGGAGTCTCGTCAGGTACCAGCTACCTCTGTATCACCTCATATCACTGAACCCAAGATTCCACTGCCTGAAAAATATTTTGGAGAGCGAGCAAAATTTTCCAATTTCAAGAATGCTTGTGAACTGTATTTCAAGCTGAGACCTATCTCCTCTGGCTCTGAGACCCAACGAGTAGGCCTAGTCATTTCTCTGCTTCAGGGAGACCCGCAGTCCTGGGCCTTTAGTTTGCTGAGTCATGATATTGCCTTACAATCAGTAACTGCATTCTTCAACACTATGGGCGTTCTACACGCGGATCCTGATTTACAGTCTACTGCTGAGAATAGGCTTCGGGCCTTAAAACAAGGGCGGAATTCGGCTGAAGATTACAGTGCTGAATTCCGCCGCTGGGCTATCGAAGCTAGGTGGAACGACCCCGCTCTGTGTAGTCAGTTCAGGGTGGGGCTGTCGGAAAGCATTAAGGATGCCTTAGTCAATTTTCCCCCGCCAGCGGACCTAGATCAATTAATGCAGGTCTCCATTAAAATAGACCGACGTCTTAGAGAAAGGGCCAGGGAGAGAGTCAGGGTTCCCACGTCCTTCAGACCAGTCCAGAGTCATAGATCCCCGGTTCCCCGTGGAGAAAATACCTCATCATCTTCCCAGGAAGAACCTATGCAATTTGGGAGAACCCGCTTATCCCAAGAGGAGAAACAGCGTAGGCGATCCGAGGGGTTAAGCCTGTATTGCGGGAATTCTGGTCATTTTGCAGGGTCCTGTCCCAACAAGGGGAAACCGGCGGAAAACTTCCGCACCCAGACCAGGTAGAGAGTACTGATCTGGGTGAGTCAGTTTGTTACTCTCGCCAGAATAAGATGCTTGTACCTATCGATTTGTCTTGGGGGTCCTCTAAGCAGACAGTTTCCGCCTTTATAGACAGTGGGGATTCCTGTAGTTCCTCTTGAAAGATCCCTACAAGTTTTAGCTATCAATGGGAAGGCAATCCAGGGAGGTCCTATAAATACCAAGACCCCACCTCTCAGACTAATTGTCGGCTCTTCTCACTCTGAATTCTTAGAATTCTTTATTTTTGATTGTCCGGAAACTCCGGTGGTTTTGGGATACCCCTGGTTGCAACTCCATAACCCGGTGTTAGATTGGCGGGCTGGGGAGTTGGTCAAGTGGAGTGACCACTGTAAAGGTCACTGTTTTAATACAGGCCTCAGAAGCGTTCAAGTCTTACCACAAGTCTTACCACAGGAATTACCTCAGCCATACGCTGATTGGATCGATGTATTCTCTGAACGCTCTGCTGATACTCTTCCTCCACATCGGTCCTATGACTGCCCCATTGACTTGCTGCCTGGCACTATTCCCCCAAGGGGAAAGATCTATAACCTCACCCTGCCCGAGGAGCAAGCAATGAGGGAGTATACTACCGAAAATCTTAGGAAAGGATTTATCCGTCCCTCTACCTCACCTGCTGGGGCCGGGTTCTTTTTTGTAGAGAAAAAAGATGGTGGCTTGAGACCATGCATAGATTATCGAGCCTTGAATAAGATCACTGTAAAAAAACGATACCCCTTACCCTTGATTGGGGATCTGTTCAATCAAGTCACAGGAGCTCGAATTTTCTCCAAATTGGATTTGAGAGGGGCTTACAATCTGATTCGCATCCGACAGGGGGACGAGTGGAAAACTGCATTTAATGTGAAGGATGGGCACTATGAGTGCCTGGTCATGCCCTTCGGTCTTTGTAATGCGCCAGCTGTTTTCCAAGATTTTGTTAATGATATATTCAGGGAATATCTCGGTAGATTTGTAGTCATCTACTTGGATGATATTCTCATTTTTTCTAATTCTTTACCGGAGCACAGACACCATGTTAAGTTGGTGCTACAAAAATTAAGAGAGAACAACTTATTTGCTAAACTGTCTAAGTGTGTATTTGAAGTCACTACAGTTCCCTTCCTAGGGTATGTTATTACCAACCAGGGTTTGGAGATGGACGCGGGGAAGGTTTCAGCAGTTCAGGATTGGGTTCAACCCAAAACTTTAAAGGAATTGCAACGTTTTCTAGGTTTTGCAAATTTTTATCAGCGTTTCATAAAAGGGTTTTCCCATGTTGTTGCACCTCTTACCAACCTTACCCGCAAGGGGGATTTTACTGCTAACTGGTCCCCCTCTGCCTGTGAGGCCTTTCTAACCTTGAAACGGGCCTTTACTTCGGCACCTGTGTTAATTCATCCAGATATTCATAAAGCCTTCGTTTTAGAAGTAGATGCTTCTGAGCTGGGAGTGGGTGCAGTTTTGTCACAATATTCTGGTAACCCTGAGCGTCTCCATCCATGCGCTTATTTTTCGCGTAAATTCAGTACCGCGGAACAAAATTATGATGTTGGCAATAGGGAACTATTAGCTATTAAACTGGCATTTGATGAATGGCGACACTGGTTGGAGGGTTCATTACATCCTATAACTGTGTATACCGATCATAAAAATCTCGAATACATAGGTTCTGCCAAGAGGCTGAACTCTCGTCAGGCACGTTGGGCATTATTCTTCTTGCGCTTTAATTTTATTATTACTTTCAAGCCGGGTGTAAAAAATACTAAAGCTGATGCTCTATCTCGCATGTTCGGTGAATGTAAGGATCGGGGTGATTCTGGTGAACCAATTTTACCCACAGGTTGTGTGGTCGGGGCGTTACTTCCTGATCTCTCCAATACCTTGGCGCCGTTTCAAGATGAATCTCCTAGTGATGTACCCTTGGGGTGCCAGTTTGTTCCGCCGCACCTGCGTTCGGATGTAATTCGCGAATTTCACGATGCCAAAACTGCTGGTCATTTGGGTAACTGTAAGACGTTTATGCTTGCCCGTCGTCATGTATGGTGGCCTACCATGAGACGCGATATTACTGCCTTTATCGACGCTTGTGCTATTTGTGCTCGAAGTAAAGGAGTTCACAAGGCTCCTAGTGGCGGTTTGGTTCCTCTTGAAATTCCTGCTGAGCCATGGACCCATATTTCTATGGATTTTATTGTAGATTTGCCTCTCTCACATGGTAATACTGTAATTTGGGTGGTCGTAGATCGTTTCAGTAAGATGGCACATTTCGTTCCTTTGGCCAAACTTCCTTCTGCACCTGAGCTTTCGCGGCTGTTTACTTCGCATATTTTTCGTATTCATGGTATTCCGTCCAATATAGTCTCTGATCGGGGTGTTCAATTTACTTCCCGTTTTTGGAAACACTTCTGTTCGCGGTTGGGAATACAGATCTCTCTTTCTTCTGCCTACCATCCCCAGACTGGGCAGACGGAAAGAACTAATCAAACTTTGGAACAATACTTAACGTGTTATGTTTCTGATGCCCAAGAACAATGGGCGGAATTTATTGATTTCGCCGAATTTGCTTACAATAATGCGCCTAGTGAGAGTACCAAGGTATCTCCTTTTTATTGTAACTTAGGGAAAAATCCTAGAGCTTCTTCCCTTTCAGGGTCACCTTCCAATCTGCCGGCGTTAGAGGAGTGGCTTCAAGAACGGAAGAATATCTGGACACACGTTCAGGAGACCACTGGTTTGAGGTATAAGAAATTTGCCGACCGCCGCAGATCACAGGAACCTACTCTTCGAGTAGGCGATCTAGTTTGGGTCTCCACAAAAAATATTGCGCTCCGTGAGCCATCTAGAAAATTAGGTCCAAAATTTATTGGTCCTTTTCCGATCGTCAAGAAGTTGAATAATGTGTCTTTTAAAGTTAAACTCCCGCCGACTATGAAAATACCTAATTCCTTTCACGTTTCACTGTTAAAACCGGCGAAGAATGCTCCTCTTGCTGGTCCTGCACCAATTCTTCTTGATAATGAGCCCGAGTATGAAGTGAATAAGATCTTGGATTCACGTAAAGTGCGTAATTCTTTACAGTATTTGGTGGATTGGGTTGGCTATGGTCCGGAGGAAAGATGCTGGGTGGCAGCGAGGAATGTTCATGCCAAGGCTCTTGTAAGAAGGTTCCATCGTGACAATCCAGGGAAACCGGGTGAGGGTCCGGAGGCCCCTCGTGAAGGGGGGGGTAGTGTCAGGAACCGCTTACCTGATCCCCGTTCCAGCGACGTCTCCAGGCGGCCAGCTGCAGCTGTCACTGTGCGGCGGCCACGCCGGGCAGCGTCGGCTCGAGCGGCGCCCAGCTCAGCCACGCCCCCCGCTTCCTCCTCCAGTAGACGTGCTCGCGCGCGGCCGCGAGCATGTGTCTGTTAAAGGGTTAATGAGTCCTAGGGATTGAGGGCTTCGCCCTCTTCTGCTCTGCAGGCCAATCAGCCCCATTGATATCTTGGCCTTACCTCCTCCCTTGTTGCCAGCCAATTACCCTTGGAATCCTATGTGCTCCAATCAGTACACTGCTTCCCTCAGACCTGTCCCTATAAAGGCAATTCCCTCTCAGTTGTGAATTGCCTGTGATAGCGCTCAGAACCCTGTGTACTCTACTCCTGTGAAGTTTAGCCTGTTGCCGACTTGATTGTACTGACCATTCTCGATCCTGAATCCTTGTTGCCGACCTCTGCCTGTATTGACGCCTCTTGATCCTGAACCCTTGTTACCAACCTCAGCCTATACCCCGACTACGTCTTGCCTGATCCTTGGTGCCACTACGATCTCTGCCTTCCTGTTATCGACCTATTGCCTGTCTCTGGACTTCCGTCACTCACGCTCCAGTTATTGGTTCTTCAGATCTCTCCATATAAGCTAGCATCCTTTGAGCCAATAAGTCCTGGGGGCAACCAATCCCGGGTAGGCGTACTTGCGTCCCGGCAAGCGGGGGCTCCTATAGGTGAAGCTGGCTGCGGAGATTGGAGGTTGCAAGCTCATTAAGAGGTCTGGAGTTACCCCCTAGCGTGACAAGTTGTATTTTATTTGAAAATTCTATAAAGTGCACTTTTCAATTTTGTAGGCTCTCCTGGCCTGGTCTACCTATACATATGAGGTACCATTGTAACCATGAGGAATGGGGCTTTTACAAGCAATTTTTTTTATTTATCTACAATTTTACACAAATTTATTATTAAAAACATGTAATGTTAAAGCCCAAACTCTGCTGAAGAAAAACACTATCAGGCTGATTCACTATTAGTGCCAGGTAACAGCAGATGAGAGTCTGTACCACTAGTGGTCGCTCTGATCGGCCTTGAGTCGCTATTACAGAGCACCTCAGTCGCTGTAGTAACATGGCCGGCATTGATGAATTTGATGTGTGAGTCGCTATAACACCAGTACAGCACTATATGGGAGCGAACGGTAGCGACTGATCAGTGTGAGCGACTCAAACCATATTCATAAAAAAAAACAGCCTCACACAGAGCTGGCGCTCAAAATTGTGTTGCTGTAGCCCAGAGCGCCAGATTAAAGTCTGTTTTTGAACACATATCCACTAGTAACAAAGTGAAAAAACATAGAATTACATTGTTCTTACATTGTGACATTATTAACACTTTAATACCAGACCTGCAATGACAATTCTGCATAAAAATATAAAAAAAGTTTTCAAAAATGAAATGTAATAGGCCAGGAGGTCACACAATGATTTGATTAAAAAAAAATATGTTTTTTATCAAATCATTGTGTGACCTCCGCTGAGCCATCTGTGATGATGAATCGGTCGCTACATAACGCTGAGTCGCACGCCGGAAACGCTTTGATAAATGTGGTTTTACGTACAGCGCCCAGCGTTCACCAGACGCTGCCTACCGCTTACAAGGCACTACCTGTTAAACAGCGCAATAGTGCATGTTGGGTATTGTTCTGTTCAGGGAACCTTGATGTTTCAGATTTAACTTGTTTTTTTTTGTTTGCATATTGTGTTTTTTATTCTGTTTTTTTGTACATTTGTTAGGGAAACTCTGTGCAACCAGAGAATTCTCTGTATTACTTCCAGAAAGATGTGCCCACTACAACAAGCTGGGTACACCTAGAAAGCTTAACATGTGTACTTTCAGGCAATATATAGTTTGTTGGGGATATTTTAAATGCTTTACTTTGGGGTGTTTGGCAACTCTTCCCTTGACAGTACCTATACATATTGGGTATTGTTCTTATTGGGTATTTTTTTAAGGAAAATGTGGCTTCAATTCTGCTTTTTATTTTTTTTTAAAGGAAAACATTGTGCAACCAAAAACTTAATAGGATTTCTGCCAGAAAACTGTGCCCACATCAACAAGCCCAGTATGCCTAGAAATCTTGAGGTGTGTACTTCCAGAGAATATATATAATTGTGAGGGGTATTTTCAAGGAGTTGTTCTTGAAAAAGGTCAAATCAAATTAAAAAAATAGTTTTTTTTCTGATGATGTTTATCTGATTTTGTAGTGTCCAAATTAGTGACTAGAACAAGACCTCATACTGGACTGTTAGACAATTTTTGCTTGCCCCTTTTATAAATGAGCCTGGGTAAGATAACTTCACTTGCAAATTATTTTGTGCTTTGTGAAAATGCTTGGTTATTGTTGCAATCATCCCTGCTTCTCATAGGAGCACATATTAATAAGTTCCTCTAGTATTAATGACAGTTTAGGTTGTCATGTTGCATAATTTACTTGTTAATATGACAATCATCCTTAATGGCAAGCAATTAAGTAAGAATTCTAAGTATAATTAGCTCTAATTAAATGTGAAATTAATGATTATTTTTTAAAGGAAAAAATATTATGTACATTTTCATTCTGTGATATGCCACGCTTCAATTTCCCAGCATGCCTTGGCTGACATATTCCTACTTATTACTAGTAATACAATGTGAGAAGAAGTGTAAAGCCCATTGTTCCATAGTGTGTTTAGAGTAATTCATGAAAATGTGTAGAGGGTCTTAAAAATGAACCTCTTCCACACATTCATCAATATCACATGGTGAACTTTCCTTTTGTTCTCCAGAAACAAGAAACTGATTTCACAAAAAATCTGTCATCAGAACCAAAAGGTGGCGACCAGCATGGTTTATCTGTCGATTATGTTCCTGTTTGGCTAACTCAGATAGGTAGTGAATCTCCACAATGAGATCACAGATGAAAGAAAAATGGAAATCAAATTGTGTGTAATCTATTACCAGTCTGGTGTTGGGCTTTAACTCTTTAACTGCCAGCCTACCTAGAGATTTCACCCTCATCCACTATGTTCAACTGTGATTTTTGAAGGGATTTCTAGGGACTTCCCAGGAAGAGTCTAGACTTTAACATGAAATGTTGTGTTTGTCTTTTTTTGTGTGAAATATGGGCAAAACAATATTTTTTTTACAATTTGTAGTTTTTTTGTAATACAAAATGTAAGTTTTTCAATAAAAGCATATTGCATGTAAAATCCCCAGGTTACATCGGTACCACATGTGTATTGGTAGACACCCTTTCCTGCCCAGGAGTCTCCCCAAATCTGAAGCAGCGCTTTAGGAGATTTTCAGATGAAATACAACTGCTATGCCCTATGTGCACCTTGCAGTTTTTCAAGAAAAACAACCCTTTACATTGGAAATTCCCTTCAAAAACTTTATATACTCTGGAAGTACACACCTCAAGCTTTCTAGGCATACCAGACTTGTTGACGTGGGCACAGTTTTCTGGAAGTAATCCCTCGATGAATTCTTTGGTTGCAAAGGGTTTCTCTAAAACAAGAATAATAAAGCAGAATCAAAGCCACATTTTCCTAAAAAAAAATATGCAAATGAAAAAACAAGCTGAATCTAAAAAGCGCAAGGTCTCTCGAACATAACATACATAGGTACTTTTAACCCTTTTAACTGCCAGCCTGCTTGAGGTTTTGTCACCCTCTGATGACACGTCATTGTTCGCCATTTTGTGCTACATTTAACTGATTTTTGGAATTTCCAGGAAAAAAAAAAAAAAAAAAATATATATATATATATATATATATATATATATATATATATATATATATAAGTTTGGGCTTTAACGCAAAATATCTTGTTTGTAATTTTTCCAGTGTTTTTTTAAATATTTTGAGCAAAAAATGTAAAATAAAAATAATTATGTTTTTTTAAATGTGTCTCATTTATTTAAAAAAGCCCCATTTCTCCTGATTACAACAGTACCACATATGTATCGTGACCCCTGTTCCTGCCCAGGAGCCCCCCAAAGTGAATGCCCCAAAGAGGATGACATTTACAGATAAAATACAACTACTATTCACACTATAAATGTTTAAATACATTTGAAAAAATGGTGTGGGGCTCCCACCTTGGGGACTGTTAAAACCCTTAAAAATGAAAACAAATATGACATGGGGGTCCCCCCTTCCCAGTAAAACCAGTCCCGGCACCAGCTATGCAGGGCTTGCAGACCAGGAAGCGGTGGCCAGCCTCAGTGGCCCTTGGCCCTGAAGCCTATAAGCTCACATAGCCTTTGTGGTCCACTGCTCCTCTGCCGCCCCCCACTTGGCTTTGGGAAGGTAGGCAAGCCTTGTAAGCTGGTACAGGGGTCTCATGGATCCCTTACCAGTTCACAAAGGGTTAACTGTAAAAAAAGACACTGACGCAGAGAATAAAATATTTTATTTATTTATATTTTTTTAATACTTACCTTCAATCTATCCCAAAGCACTGTGTCCAACATTAATCACTCTGGATTCTGCCCTCCTGCTGGTGCTAGAAGCATTTAATACTTGCTGTGAGACTTTATATTTTCCTCTGAAAAATCCTTACATTTTTTAAATGGTACTTCCCAGCATAACCAGCCTGGGCACTAGCTATGGAGGCTTGTAAACCAGGGCGCAGAGGCCAGCCTCGGTGGCCCCTGACCCTGAAGGCTACAAGCCTTTATAACCTTCGCAGCCCTGGGCTCTTCTGCTACCCCCGGGCTTTGCCAATCCCCCAGGCCTTGTGAACTGGTATTGGGGTCTCATGGATCTCCTACTACTTCACAAAGGGTTTACTGTAAAAAGAAACAGATGCATAGAGCAAAATGTCATTTATTAAAAGTATTTTTTTCTTTACTCACCCTGATCCTATGTCCTGCGCCTGTCATAACTGTCACTTGACAGCCGGTGGTGATCTGTGCAGGATGGATGGTAGGGGAGGGATCAGAGTCCCCTGCCCCCATCCACCCGGCACCGATTACTACCGGCATCTGATGTGGCACAGGAGCGAGATTACGTCATCTGCCCTATCCATAATGTGCAGGGTCAGTGTGGAAGGGCCTGTTTCGGGCCCTCTCCTGACAGTGGAAGAGTCGGGGAGGGGATCGAAGGCCCCCTGGGTGAAGAAGAAACTTGCGCCACTGGATCACGGCCTGAGGTGAGCGGGGCACAAGCAGGGGTAAACGCTAGGTCTGTGAATTTCACGTGGCTGACATTTCACGGTTGGAGAGACAACCACTTGAAATTTATGGGCATGGTGTTTAAAGGGTTAAAGCTGACCTTTGGTCAAAAAAGACTGGAGGTCTGCTGACTTTTGCATCTCTGAGGCATCCGGATTTGCATTGCCTTGCTAGTAGAAAGTAAAAAACAAGCATAAATTTGGCCCAAATATTTTATAAAAATGCAATCTCACACCGCTCATGTGTCCCAGTGACTACCAATCAGCAGATGTTAGGTGTGTGTGCAGTGTACCCCTACCAGGGCAACCTCTTTTTGTTCAAATGACCATTTTTTCTGGGTCTCAAAGTGAGATAGGCAGGTTGGGGTGTGGTTTAGGGGTATGGTGGCATGTAGTTAGGGGTGTGGCTTCTAGACAGCCAGCTCTCATTGGACGAGAGCCCATGCATTCGCCATTGGAGCATGGAAAAGTGCCCTGGGGGCACAGCAGAGCATCACAATTTGGATCTTTAAGATTCCAGGCCGGCCACTGGTGAGTTTTTTTTAACTTTAAAGGTTATGTTTAAGCTTTAGGTTAGGTCCTAGCTGTCCAACTATGAAGAAGAAAATTATGGAATCACCATATCAACGACTGCATTTTCTAGTGTACCTATAAGTTTCTTCATAATTTGTGTGTCAGTGGCAATGGCCTTAACCAACAATGTGCGCACCCAGCAAATCCTTGAATAAGTGTGCGGTCAGTTCGGGGACACTCAATCCCTCTGTTTCTCCTAGCACTCCCTTACATGGAGCTTGTAATGGCAACCTGTGCAGTTACACAAGTTGCCCACCTCATGGGTAGGTCACAGTTGTGGCCATATGATAAGATAGCCCAGACACCTTTTGTACTTATGACAATCATCTTTTTTTGTATGGTTAGCAAGCAACCATAAGAACCACTGGTATTGGCGATAAAGATTTGAAACTAGCTGGTGCTTCTTTTCCTTGATAAGGTGAATAGAGCGTATAATGCTATGTATTGCTATATGGCCATGGTGGCTTGACATGTATTGCACAGATGTACATGCATTTATTATGTGCCCAGTCATTGCTTCCTATTGGGGTTTTGGGGAATCCCAGAAAATCCACAAAGGGTCTGCTTCCTGAATAACAGTGGACAGTTTTACTGTCCTACTCGAATCACGTCTGTGGATTACAAGTGCTTTTGTTGTAGGGGAAGTGAATGCAATATAAGGCTTTATATTATGCTCCATCCAGTTCAGGGCTTTATGAATCCCAGACCTGTCCCTTGTCTTCGGTGTCTTGTGATTAACCCTATACTTACTATTATAGATTAACTTTCTTCAAATATTTTAATTTAAACAATTGCTTAAAACTAAGGTGAGAATGATATGTCTCCTCTGTTCTGTTTTTCTGTTCTGAAATGTTGTATTCAACATACGTATATATTTCTTTAACATGCCATGTCATCCTGCTACTTTTTAGCTGCACAAATCTATAACTTCCTTTTCCAGAGCAGTATATTAAGCTATAGAATTTCACTGATGACTCCTTTTGTTAGCAGTTGCTTTGCTTCTAATTCAAGGCCCAGTCACAACACTAGTTTTGGCTGCTGAGCCAAGCATACCTCTTTGTGAACTCATGTTTAACCAAATGAGAACATCTGTCTGTGAGTTAAAAGAAAACATTAATTAGGATAGGTTACATATGTCCTATCAGCGGCAGCACATTCTCTTCTTCATATCTCCGCTCTCTACAGCCTGCCTGTTGACTGTTCTAGTTCATATTTCAGCCTGTTCCCAGAGCTTTTAGGATTGTGCCAGACGGAAATTCACAGAGGTTTGTAGAAGTCCCTGAGAGGCCACATGTAGGAGGGACACACAAGGAACAATCTAGCCCAGTTATCACTGCTGTCTCACTTTTATAGTCTGCCAGGCTGCACAGGTCCTCCGGGTGACTCATGTATGGCCCATGCCTTTCCTGTACATCCATCCTCTTAGGTTTCACTTGCGTCCCCATCCATCCTCCCCTTTTCAACCCCCTGATCCTTTTAGTCTCCACCATCCCAATTCTCTGGAGTCACCCATGAGGCCATCCAGTTTTACGTTGTCCATCAGACGTGTTTACTTATTCCGTGACAGCGGACACATCTGGAGCGCATATTCAGGTTATTCTAGTGCCACTAGACACATTCCACAAGATCATTCCAGCAGTTGTTATGGCGATCCTATTCCCTCCAGTAATTTTCAAGTTGCATGACAAAATATAACCTGGACCTCACTTGGGAGTGAGGTACAAACAGGGATGGGGACTGAGATGATTATAGATAAAAGGTGTACGTCAATGGCTGAAAGAGTAATAGGGACAGCTGCTGTGCTAATATATATATATATATATATATATATATATATTCATAGGCCTTGTTTTAAATCTCATATGACAGTCAGCAATTACCAGCAACTAGGATGCCCTTTTTAAAAGTAATGAAAATCAGTTGCAAGGATCTCACACTACAACATTTCAGTCAACAGATAGCAAGTGTAGTTTAAGCTCCACAATGGGGCAGAGTCAGCAAAAATATGGTGATAGCAAAAGAGGGGCATAATAATGAGTGTACTAAAGTTTACTGAGATTTTTTGTTTTTAAACTTCTTTGTAATATTTTTTAATAATTATTATGTTTGTCACATACCTAATTTTTGTAGTCCTATAGGTTTTTTTCTCTCGACACATGTATACGTAATGTGCACCCCATGTCACCTGCTGGCACAGTGATAAATATAGTTGGTGTAGCCTATGTTGTAATGTGTTTAAATGTCAGCTTGCTACTAGTTAGCAGAACTACCCCCAGGGATTACACTACGGTGAGCTCAGAAACCAGTAGAATGGATTGTACCAAGGAGAACCCTGTGTTAGTGAAAAAGATGCACTGTAAAATAAATAGTAAATCAGGCCCTATATGTCATTTAATTACACAAAAGTAAAGTCTAAGGTTGACCGTAGAAAAATAATTTCAAATACAATAAAAAACAATGGCCTGGTAAGGAAGTGGGATAAAACACTCTGGTAATGAAGTGGGTTAAGTTTACGGAGGCTCAGAAAGGAGGGGATGTAGCAAAAACGGATATAGGAGGGATCACATTGGCAAACAAAGGTGACAGCGATGGCTTGGAGTAACATGGTGACATTGATTGGAGGAGTTATTCCAAGAAGCTCATATAGCAATATAAATAGGGAATCCATTGTACAACACCACCAGAGCCCCTGGGTGAAATCTCTGATACAAGCAGTATGGTAATCATTCTTCTGTGTGATTTGAATTCTTAGCATTGGTGGGCATTTCGACTCGTTGGGTATACGGTTAGAAAATGTGACAAATGGGGGAATGAGCTATAACTATAGCCATGTAACCATAGGTCTAAGGCAATCAGCATATGCGTATTGCTGCAATGTAACATATGTATGTGGTAATGGGGTGATGTAGTGGAAGGACACAAGAGTGTAAAGAATCTCGTTAACCCCTTACAGTTTTACCTGAGCCATGCTCAGGCAGTGAGAAAAGGAGCTTCTAGAATGGAAACAGAATGTTACTGCCCTCGCTCTGCTACTAAAAGTGGACCAACACCCAGGATTTTGACTATCCTGGGTTTTGGTCCACTTCGGTGGGGCACCCCGATCGGGGGTGCCACGCTGTCTGAAACCCCCCAGAAAGCCCCAAAAAACTCACCTCTCCCCGCTCCCACGTGACCGCGCCAGCCAATCACAGCGCTCAGAGCCGCTGTGGTATGCGCCTGGACGCGCATACCAGCTCAGCTGGCTCTGAGCGCTGGAGGCCGCATCTCGCGCTTCCCTCTAACAGGGAGCGCGCCTGCACCGGCCATTCACAAACGGCCGGCGCGGGTGCGCGCCCCGCTAGAGGGAAGCGCGAGACGCGGCCGCGGCTCGTGCATGCGCCGATGGAACGGGGCTGAGGTAAGGTTTGTGGGCCTCCTGGGGGGTTCCTCCCCGCGGGACATCCCGATTTCGGATGCCCCGCGGGGAGGGATCTGATCGGTCCGGGAATCTTATAGATTTCCGGGCCGATCCACCCTGGGTGTTGGTCCACTTTAAAAACATCCTCAGCCTGTGTGCCAGAACCCCATACTCTTTTTTCCATAGACATTCAGGAGTTTACCTCTTATGATTCTGCTAATGGAGGCAGACTACTGACATTTTCTGGAGATTATTTAAAAGACTGTTAGGGAGGTAATAACATTTGTGATGATAGAAAGGATTTGTGTGAGGGTGGGGATTTGCTGATTTTAGGTATGAAAAATAAAGTGAAAAAACAGTTAAACATGTAAGCAACAAAACATTTAAATCTGGTAATCAGGGAATGGATATATATTGTGTTTAGTATAGTTAAGTTTGTTAAATTTTGAGGAAGGTAAACCTTGAAAAGGTGGTATAAACAATGCAATATGTGTGCCATTTGCTTAATCACTTATGCTGTATTAGTGCCATTTTTCTTTTTCCAGCTAAATGTATTTATATTGTTGTGATTTGGATGCTGTGCCTATTTTTAATTTAATTTCACACATCATTTTTCTGTTAAGATGTGACATATTGATGTCCCTGCAAGTGATAAAACTGATTTGTGTACTGTGCTACCCAAATGCAGCAAGCCAAACACAAGTCTGCTAAGCTCCCCAACTTGTTTATGGATATCCCTATTTTATATTACAATAGGCACAGGGTATTATACTTTTTTTAGCTCTAGAAAATGAAATGCAGTGCTCAGGGTGTATACTGCCACATGTACATGTCATCTTACAGTCTATTAGCTTGGTGTTAGTGTACATTTACCGTTTGCTCATATCATCGCAGATGTGGATTAGATATTTCAAATGTGCTGTGATTCCCCTTGGCTTGCAGTAGAGCCAAAGCCGCTAAAATAATTTATTTGCTTTCTCTCAGTTAAGCTTTTCTTTCTCCCCCTCGCCCTTGCACAAATACCATTTGTGTGGATTCTGTTGAGATTGGTCACCAAGGCAGCGTGGAATACCTGCCCTCAGGAGGGCTGCTTGGGACATTGAAAGGTCACGTAATGAGGCCTGTATTTATGACACACCATCATTTCTCTTTGTCCTGTTAAAGCCCCGCAAGATATATTCTCTTGGCTGGATGTCCTAAGATAAAGGCACACATAATACTTTTTCAAGCATTTTATACCTTAGTTATGTGGAATGATGTATATAGATTCTGTTATTCCAAGGGCCATCCACAAGGAGTATAAAGTTTTATCTGTTTAAAGTGTAGGTTGTAGGATATAGTACTTTATTGTGCAATGCCAGGAACTGTATTCTATTTTATTCTAATTTTATATTACCTGGAGTATCACAGTATATATTTACTTTTATATATGCTACAGTGTTTCAATTTTTACAGTTATTTGAGGGTTAATACAATGAACTTTTGCTAGCCTAGGAACTACAGGCGCTTGTTAAAGCAAGGGAACTCCAACCTGTTCTACATAAGAATAGTAGACTAAAGGAAATATTCCTAACCCCCCACTTCGACAACCACCCATGCTGAAGGAACTCACTGTCCAATGTGCACTGAAGGCCCCAACAAAGAATGACACATCAACTTGCTTGCAAAGACTTGTGTACATATCCATATAACCGACGATGTGTCTATACCACATTCTAACATACCACATTCTCTGGAACAGACACCTCCTCTCACACTCACACTTTGAATAACGGGGAGGCCGATTCCTTAATAGCGCCAGGTAGCGACAGATGAGCGACAGTAGCGTTATTTTCACAGCACTCGCTAGTATTCGCTGTGCTTGGCCGTTGTTCGGCTGTTGACAGCGACTCAGTAGGTGTGCGATAATGTTGAATACGGGGTTAGGAGTCGCTGTTTGACAGGTTCCGCGCTGTATGGGAGCGCATGACCGAATCATGAGCGAATGGCCATAGCGAACGGCTCCCAGCATATTCATTAACAAATCACACTCTAAAAATTCTCGCGCTGTGAAATGCTTGTTTAAACCCCAGAGCGCTGGCGGCGATGGGTTAAAAGTAGTTTTTTAACCCCCAAACAACCATATTTTTGGAAAAAAAAAAAAAACATGTTTTTACAAACATTTTGTAATATGAATACATTAATATCAGACTTGTAATATCAATTCTGCACAAATTTTTTTTTTTTTTTTTACTTAAAAAAAAAATATCTAACATTGCAGAAGTGGTCACAGAATTTTTGACATTTAAAAAAAAAAAAAAAATTAATAGCAATTAATTAAGAATATTTAAAGTTAGCTCCATTGAAATGCATTGGAGAGCGCCAGGTAGCGAGAGGTCATACCTGTCGCTGTTCAAGGTCGGACGCTGGCTCTGTGGGGTGAGGCTGGAATAATGATGAATGATTCGCTATCTGGCGCTCTGTCAGTCGCTAAGCAGGATCGGCTTGATAAATGTGTGATTGCGGAGGGGAGCCGGCGTTCTCGTGGCGGTGAGCGTCATTACCGTTCGCTCACCATTCGCTACCTGGCGCTATCCCTTGTTAAATAAGGGCCTATGTTTCATTTTGGCAACCACCCAATCTGTGCAACTCATTGTCCAAGTGCACTGAAGACCCCAACAAAGAATCACCCTGCTCGCATTACAGATGCAAGACTTGTGTGCATATCCATAATAACGACACTGTGTCCATACTACATTCTCAAACAGATTTAAATGTACATTCTCCTGCAGGATATCTATTGTTTTGCATCTGATTATGTGTATACAATGTCCCAATATGTCCCACTAGGCCTCTATGTAAGAGAAACAGGGCGGAATTCAGATCAGTTCAACAACAAAATTACAGGAGTGACCTCCCTGTTGCTGCATATTTTTTCAGAAGCAAGCCACATAGCAGATCATATGAAAGTTACAGTCTAGATGGGTAGTTTCATAGTAAGTTACAGGTAGTCATAGGTAGTTAAACTGGACCAACAGCCTGGTACAGTTGGAAAAGCAAGGTAGCGGCCATTTTGGAGCCTCCTCTCCCAACTGACACAACTGACAGCACTTCCTGTTTGCAGGTGGCCTGCAAAAGCATGAGCCGCCATCTTGTTTTTTAAATTTACCACAGAAAGAATTAGAAAAGGGTGAATGAATTTTTATGTGCAACAATCTAAATTGCCCTGGGGACTGATGCATATGAGCACTATTTGTTGTGTTGGTCTGGTTTAAGTTATTTCTGACTGTTGGTCCACTTTAACACAGAGAGAAGGAGATTTCAGAATATAATTTATGCAAAAATGGCCACAACAAAATGGCCACAACATTCATGCCAGCTTTATCACAACGTATGTGTGAACTGTGCTGGATTGTCAGTGTGGACCATTGTAAATTGTGACTTGGATAGTGTACTGATACGCCAACTACATGCAGCCATGTCATGTCATGACAAATTTGAGGTTGCTGGCTTGACTACTAAATAACTCATTGATCTGTATTTCTCTGCATCTGGCCTGTTTTCTTAAAGTGATTGGCCATCCATAGACAGAACATGTCCTTCACCTGAATTTTTGTGATTGCCCCCCCTTTTGCCTTGACCAAAGCAATATCATCATACAGTAAATAAACCTCAAAGACTCAGAAAGGCTTTGGGCCTGTTTTATCAAGCACAGTCTGGTAGACTACACTGCACTGGTGCAAATTAGAGTGGTATCATTTATTTTACACTGGCGCATGTTACTGCACTGCAAGAGACACAGGTACTAAACATCAGCAGTACAGCAAGATGCTGCAAAAATGATAAATTATATTTTGCACTACTCTAATTTGTACAAACATAGCATAGTCCTGCAGATAGTACTTGATAATTCTGGCCCTTAATTTACTTAACGTTAAACACTGGCTGCCCACACAGACTTACAATAATGTGGACTAGAAAACCTCTTGTGACAAGTATCACAAAAACATATTGTTGTTAGCTGATCATTTTGAGACAGACAATATATATAGCCATGGTAAAAGTTAAGGATGAGCATATATCTTGTTTTTGGGCCTCAAAAGTTGAGAAGTATTGTATACGTGGCTCTTCTCTGCGCCATGTGTTGCCACCTACATTCAAGAGATCAAACAATGAGACCACAGCATCTGAGGTACCACCTTGTGTGTCTTGCAGTTTTCTTTGTAGTCTCTGTGAAGAACTTACTGGGACTGTAAATGCTGTCTGTCTTTATATTTCACTTGTTTTGAAGCGCCTGCATGGAAATGCATACACCTGCTCACCAGTGCATGGTCATATGGTCACTGATTCTGTGTTTGTGACACACCGGTGAGCTTTTGCCACCTCTTCAGAATGGATTACCTGCTGAACAAATGCACAAGGGGAATTTCAGGAATCCCTTTAAACTTAGGGATGCTGCTGTAGTTAAGTAAATGAGGAAAAGTTCAGTTAATGAAAGGCTAAATGTAAATTCAAAGCATAATTGTTTTGTCTCCCAAACAGCATATTTCTGCTAGTTTGCTTTCTCAGAAGGATATCGTTTTTGTATGTATATCTCCCATTGTACAGCCATATCTTGCAGTTTTCTTTGTAGTCTCTGTGAAGAACTTACTGGGACTGTAAATGCTGTCTGTCTTTATATTTCACTATTATTTTACTAGACAGTTGCATTATATCATCAATAGCAGGCTTATGGCTCAGCCGAATGCAACAGCATGTGAGGTAAGGGAAGAATGCTTTGATTTTACATGTGGCTTAGACAAGCTTGTTAAGTCTATTTTTATTAAAACCCTTACAAATAACAGTGTGCACTCCCCACCAGGGCAATTCAGAAATATTCATTTATCTTTTTGTAGCTCCCTTCGTGGTTGATTTTTTCCGCCTGAATGGCATCTTATGGATTTGCCAGCAAAGAGGAATTGCTGCTGGGTTTCCTGTTCTTCATCATTGGGGGTTATGTTAGTTAGGTCCAAGAATAGCACAGCTGGGATGCTGGCAAAAGAAAGAGCCTCCCAGGTGCTCCAAAATGGTCACGACCAGGAGAAAATTGGTGAGGTGGCGCTTCAGTTTGAGTGGATGCAGGAGCAAAGCTAAGTGCAATGACTCAATATCATGCATGCAGATGGAGCAAGTGAATTTTGGGGAGCTGTTGACTGGTAGAAGTAGAAGGGTTAGTATATTAGGCCCTTATTTATGAATTTACAAAAACATAGGGGTCCCACACACCCCAAAAATTCCCAACCTTACATACTCAGTGGCACCACTACAATGGGTTTATGAAAGTATACAAAAGTTTATTGATACATCTTTAAACAGATAGTAACAGGCAAATTTAAAATCAATTAAAAAACATATATGACACAATGAATATAGAGAGGGCGAGACTATATCAACAAAAGGCTGGACCAGGGGGAAAAAATATATGATAACAGATGAAAGTTTATGGTGCTGCTAAATCTAACATAAATTAATAACTTGAATAAATAATATAATGTCTATTTGAAACTCTAATATTTAATATTTAATATTTTAATTTGTGTGCGTGACCCTACATACCACAATTATCTAATTAATTCATTACAGCTAAATAAGCAACATTTGTGAAAGGCTTCCCAAACTTATGTATTTTAATAGTACAATCAAAATTTCGTCAAAACTACCAAATAGTCAATAAAGTGCAACGTGCATGCGTGCCAAAAATTATTATTATAACCTATGTACATAATCTATACCAAAGCAGAAGGACCAACCGAAAAAGGAAAAAAGATCAGACCGTCACAACATATAAGAAGCACACTTACTGGATCATGAGCAGCAGCCATGGCTGGGGGGTTTGGCTGCTGCTCATGATCCAGTAAGTGTGCTTCTTATATGTTGTGACGGTCTGATCTTTTTTCCTTTTTCGGTTGGTCCTTCTGCTTTGGTATAGATTATGTACATAGGTTATAATAATAATTTTTGGCACGCATGCACGTTGCACTTTATTGACTATTTGGTAGTTTTGACGAAATTTTGATTGTACTATTAAAATACATAAGTTTGGGAAGCCTTTCACAAATGTTGCTTATTTAGCTGTAATGAATTAATTAGATAATTGTGGTATGTAGGGTCACGCACACAAATTAAAAAATTAAAATATAAAATATTAAATATTAGAGTTTCAAATAGACATTATATTATTTATTCAAGTTATTAATTTATGTTAGATTTAGCAGCACCATAAACTTTCATCTGTTATCATATATTTTTTCCCCCTGGTCCAGCCTTTTGTTGATATAGTCTCGCCCTCTCTATATTCATTGTGTCATATATGTTTTTTTTAATTGATTTTAAATTTGCCTGTTACTATCTGTTTAAAGATGTATCAATAAACTTTTGTATACTTTCATAAACCCATTGTAGTGGTGCCACTGAGTATGTAAGGTTGGGAATTTTTGGGGTGTGTGGGACCCCTATGTTTTTGTAAATTGGTTCCCGGAAGGACTTCTCCTTTTCGGCCAGCCTTCAGTGTTGCACACTAGCGTATTTCATTTAAAGATACAGAGTGCGGTCTTCTATATACTATAGTAGACCCTTATTTATGAAGGAATAGCGACAGGTAGCGACTGGTGAGCGGACGGTAATGACGGGCCCCGCCACGAGAACGCCGGCTCCCCACCACAATCACACATTTATCAAGCCAATCCTACTTAGCGACTGAGATAGCGCCATATAGCCACTCATTCATCATTATTCCAGCCTCAGCCCACAGCGCCAGCGTCCGACCTTGAACAGCGACAGGTATCACCTCTCGCTAACTGGCACTCTCCAATGCATTTCAATGGAACAATCTTTAAATATTCATAATTAATTGTTATTAATGTTTTTTTTTTTAAATGTGAAAAATTCTGTGACCACTTCTGCCATTTTAGATGATTAGAAAAAATAAATTGTACAGAATTGATATTACAGGTCTGATATTAATGTATTCATATTACTAAATTATTTAAAAAACAGTTTTTTTTGGTTTCCAAAAATATGGTTGTTTGGGGGTTAAAAAACTACTTTTAACCCATCGCCTCCAGCGCTCTGGGGTTTAAACATGCATTTTACAGCGCAAGAATTTTTTGAGCATGATTTGTTAATGAATATGCTGGGAGCCGGTCGCTCTGACCATTCGCTATCATGCGCTCCCATACAGCGCGGAACCTGTCAGATAGCGACTCCTCACCCAATATTCAACATTACGGCAAACCGACTGAGTCGCTATCAACTACCGAACAACGGCCAAGCACAGCGACTACTAGCGGGAGCTCTGAAAATGCCGCTACAGTCACTCAACTGTCGCTACCTGCCGCTATTAATGAATCGGCCTCCCCGTATATAAGTAAGTTCCTTTTTTAAGGCTACCTTTGGGAAAATTTACTGTACCAATGTCTGTTTCTCTGTGGACTAAATTACAGTAAATTGCACAGCTTAGCTATAGAGGAGATCAGAAAAGAAAGTCACTTGGCATCCTTCCAGGGGTTAGGAGCGCCTGCCTTTTTTTTTGCTATGATAACACGAATGTCTGCTGTAGGCTCAGATTTCTGTTTCAAACCAGTGGAAGAAAATCTTCCCAAAAGGTAAGAGCAGTGCAAACCAACAGAGGTTATAACCCTTCTTTAAGCTACCCAAAACTACAAAATAAATAATAGACTTTGGTTTAAAGAGCATAAAAGAAGTTTCATAGTACAAGGGATGGGTGTTTGGGGGACCTGTTGCACTTTCATTACAGGATTACATCATCACTGCAAAGTTCTCAGAGGCACATTCCGTTGTAATCAGACATGGACATGCCTGCGCAATGTTGCCCTGATTACTGTAAGGCTGCAATAAAAAAGGGGAATGCCCCATTTAACATTTCCCATATGCCGTTAAAGGTCAGCAGGTGAATATCCTCCTATTCTGAAGCTTTTAGCACAATCACATTTAATTTTTTTTTTTGGGGGGGGGGGGGGGGGGCAATAGCCATGACCTTTGCAACTTTGTTAGTTAAACTATGACCTATAATTTTTCATTCACATCACTGGCTGCTGTCCTGCTAAACATTTTCTCGTTAGTGAGATGTTTGTATTATTTTCTATGGATTGCGATTTTATCCAATAGACTTACTTCTTATCGGTACCCTAAATAAGAGTATATCTTATATGTTTCCCCCATGCTGTACATATAGATTGCCCACATTAAAAATGACCCTACCTGCATTTATTGCATTTTCTGACACTTTAATCCAAGATGGCGGTCCATGGAGGTGCAGGCTGCCTGCAAATAGGAAGTGTCTTCTGACTGTGCCACTCTGCATTCTGGGATTGCTGACCTTTTCCTGACCCTGGCTCTGCTCTGTCTGTGCAAAGCACAGCTATATCCCCACTCCCCTGCACTTTTGACCCCTCTGCTCTCTCCAGTAGATGATACTACTGAGCCAAGATGGCGGCACCCATATCCTAGAGTGCTGAAAAGAGTTACAGGCCAGTGAGGGAAAGAATAAAAAGTAAGTGACTAAAAACGTTAAATATATTAATTTTAGATGCTGGGGATTCGCTTTTTAAGGGTTTGCTCCCCCCACAAAAAGCACCTTTTGCCAATTTTTATTGCTCCTGCTTCACTCTAATTCTAGATAAAGGCCCTTGTTTTATCTGTAAAGCTCCGCCTCCTCCATTCATTGCCATTGTTGTGTATGACAATGATGTTATTGCCACACCTATGCAATGACTGATTGCATGCAATCTTACAGAGAGGAACAGCAAAAAAACAGTGTTCCAGGATAATTTGAAAAACGAAATGATCCATTTCTAGTTCTACACTCTAAGAAGGAAATATCGGCAGGGGCTTTGGCCAAATGTACTTCAGAAGTTTGGTGGGTTTTGGTCTGCTTTAACTCAAAAATTTTAAGACTTTTTCTATGTACACAGATTACTTTTTTTCTCTTAAATATTGTTTACAAATTGGTCTAAATCTGTGTTAGTGAGAACTTATCTTTTTCCGAGATAATCCATCCACCTCACAGGTGTGGCATGTTGTTGGAATAGTTTTATGGCAACAACTACATCCTGTCTGTTTGTTTTGCTGTTGATAAAGTTAGTTTAAAGGAAAAAAAGTCTTTGGCAGACCATGTGACTGTATGCATAATGTTACTTATGTAGCACAGGGCACCAAAAACATCAATATAGTCACAGAAACGGTCGTGATCCCAAAGTGCATGCGTCTCCACCTACTTCACAGACTCTTACTGGAAGGCATGGATTGAGATTCCAAAAATTTAAACATAAATCCTCTTGAATTCCCTGGGCTCCCCAAACTCAGTGTCTTAATGATTGCCCATAATGGGTTTTCCAGTGTTCTGCCCCTGTCCCTGGTATTCTAGTACTTACTTATTGCTGTGCCAAGTGCCTTTTGCTCCTAGATGCTTACCGCTACCCATCCTTCTCTCCAGCATTGCTCCTTTTCTTTGCTTGGTGTTTGTTAGTGATGTCCCATCCAGTGTCTTTTCTTCTCCGAAGTGCTTACCTGTGCCACTTTCTGATTTCCCATCCAGTGTCTTTTCTTCTCCTAAGTGCTTACCAGCCAATGTACAGCTGTCGACAGCTCTTGGAGCCACTGCTGAGCATCGTCTCTGTATGCTATAAATAGCAAAAAAAATAAACAATTAGTATCTAGCCTCTGCCTCCTGCAAACCTGTTGAAGAAGGCATGATATTAAATAGTCACTTGTCTTAGAACTTACTAGGCTAGTGGGATGGTTGGGTTTGGTGAGCCTCTCTTCGAACTGAGACTTGCCACACCTTTGGGTCCGAGTCTGTAGGAGGGAAAAAAATCTCTGTTTGTAAATGTGGTTGAGCTGTGAACTGGATTGTGATGTGTGTGGCACATCCCCCACCTTCTTCTTGGGGCTGCAGGATTGGTGGTGGTCCTTGCTGCTCACCCACTGGGACTTCTTGGCCATCTAGAAGTAAATATCCCCAAAATCCACATTTTAACATATGTGTGTGAGTTATTAGTATGTGTCTCCCTGTGCGTGGTTGTTATGCTTATACCTGAATCATTATGCCAAGGATCATCTGCCTCCCTGCCAAACATTTGTGCCTTCTCCCCTTCAGGTTGGTCCAGGTGAGTTTGGGTCTCACCTGCAGAGGGGGTGAGGATGTTGACACCCCTACACACCCACAGCTACATCTTTCCAGCATTGGGCAGCCTCATTGCCTCCAGCTGGGCCTGATCCCCCGCCTGTACTGTCACATTAATAGAGAAGAGCATTATTTTACACACTTCCCTGCCTAATGTGATTGTAGGTGTGAGTGGTTAGCAAATAAATGTCACTTACTTGGGAAGCTCAGGCGTCACCACTTCGAGTGCCATAGTGGCATAGATGTCGGGCAGGAAGTCATACCTGTAAGTCATCATCATCCAAAGTGTGGGGAAAAGCAATAGAAATGTCAAGCTAAGCAGACTATTAGCAGCCCCCCCCACACCACTTTAGCTCTGCATGAATGTATCTGTGCAGCCTTGTTCTGAGATTATTGGGCAGGTGTTAGTGCCACTTGGCCTGCCCCCTGGTATCTGGCTGCCACACCCAGCTAGGCCCCAATTGAGCCACCTGGCTCAATACTGTCCCGGCATGCTGCCCATATGTGCACATAGAACTGGCCTCTCTAGTTTTCGCATCTGTAAGTCTGTGCATGGCGGCGTTTCTTCCAGCCTGTCTTCCTATCCACTTGCTCCCCTGACTTTCTTTCCAATTGTGCCCCTGAATTCCTATTGGCATGCAAGCGCAGGCATGTGTACTCAAGAGCATGATGGTGTCCTGCTGGTCGCGGGTGAACAGCGAGGGTGCCATTTTCATCTACCACTCTCTTCCACTATGTGATGTGATGCACCCAAGTGGAACCCGGAAGTTGACATACATCTGAACTTCACGTCTGCACAGGCATACGCAATTACGTATCAGGGAAGCATAAATTCAAACCCACACACACTGATATCTGGAGAAGGCAACACTGGGTGACACATGGGTGGCAGACAACGCACAGACACAGGCAGGACAGCTGAATCAAGCCATTGCCCTGATGGATGTTTTTAGCCGGACCACGTAACCACAGCCCTCCTTTAAGCACACGCCCGCACACACTCAGCCAAAGGCAGCATTGCCTCAGCCAAAATCAGTCCAGTGCTTGGCCAAGCCATAGCTGTTCCATCCAAAGTATTAGGGCAAGCCAAAGCAGTGCCAGATAAAGCGCTAGGCCAAGCCAGAGCAGTGCCAGGTAAAGTGCTAGGACAAGCCACACAGTTCCAGTGAAAGTGTTAGGGCAAGCCACGCCAGTTCCAGGCAAAGTGCAAGGCCAAGACAGAGCAACCCCCCAAGACAGCAGCAGCCCAGCTCAAATCTGGATACCCCCTCTCCCCAGCAGGCTTTACTCCACTCTCATCATGGCCGACCCCAGGCTAGACATCCAGCCCCCCAGGCAACTGTGTCCAGTCACCAGCCAGTTAGCAATATACATCCTCAGCATAGGGCTCACCACCCATTGGGCTAATGTCCCCTATTCCGCCCAGTACATAGGGGGATGTTGGCCTCTCCTATGTTGGATGCCACCTGCAGGGGGCACTTTGGATGACAGGTTTAATGATGCTCAATGGCTTTAGTGACTGCGGTACCGGAATATTTTGATCAGCTCTATGGATTTTGTAGGATTGGTTTTGTTGTGTTTTTGTTTTGAAATCTCAGTAGCCTAAGATTATAAGCCAACAGTGTTCTAAATATAGTAGTATGTCAGAGTTTTGTGACAACAATAAACAAAACAAGCACAAATGATTTTGTAATTTAGTTTAAGAGTGGTTGAAGCTTACAGAAAAAAACTTAAAAGGCAAGGCTTGCCTCAAATTCAAATACACATATAGACATATACACATGGAGACACCACAAAAATGACACTGAGAAAAAACAAAAAAAAACAAAAAACAAAAAAAGGAACTAAAATCAGACAAGACAAGGTGGTTCCACACAGACTGGCCAGACACACTCTGTGTGCCCTGATAAAGCTCTGTAGGCACATCCATCATAGCTGGAGAGGGGGACACAGAACCTGCTCCAGGAAGGCAAAGTTTTGGAGCACCATACATGCCACAATGATTTTTATGACCTTATGGGGTACTGGAAGGCCCTCACAGTATGGTTCAGGCACCTGAACCACATCTTAAGTAATCCAAAGGCCCACTCGACCACTGACCTAGTCTTGATATGAGTCCGGCTATAGGCTGCATGAGGCTGAGTTTGAGAATACACAACATGAAACAGCAAGATCAGCAATAAAGGAGTAATAATGACAACACTTATCAAGTACCAACCTGCCAGACAGCTCACCAGACTGAAAATTAGCAAACAGGCTAGAATTTCACAGAATGTAGGCATCATGGGTGGAGCCTGGAAACCCAGCCAGAACACTTAGCAACCGTAGATCAGGACCAGCAACACATTGAACATTGATGGAATGGCTCACAGTTCCTGCACAAAAGACACAAAGCACACATGTCAAGAGCTGAGCTGCATTCAAGCCCACCTACACTGAATGAACAGCTGCTAAGCAGAAAGGAACAGCCACTGGTAAGACTGCCTTCTTTGGGTGAGTAAGAAAAAGGGACTTGGCAGATAGTGTTATGTGGGAGGCCATAACCTGTGTGAGCAAAAGGAAAATAAACATTAACATTGGCTTACAGGGATGAAGCAGCTACAGAAAACAAGGAGCAACTAGTTGATGTTGGTCTCCTTGCCTTTCTCAATCTTCTATCGGATGCGGGCGTGCTGTCAGATCTCCATCGCTGTCTGTGCGCAGCCGCTTGGGTGTTTGTACATGATCTGGCGCTTCATCCATTGCACTGCTCGACAGTGCCACCTGGTGTCCAGCACACTGCACTGCAAGTGTAAGCTCTTGGGCTTGCTTTTTACTTCTGGGTTTTTGGTCTCAGTGGACAGGAAGTGACATCACTCACACTCTGAGACGTTCCTCCTAGCTTTATTGACAGCACTATTTAAATGGACAGCTGGTCTGTTTTCATTGCTGTGTTATCAGCTCAGTTCCTGAAACTGTGATTCCTGTTTTCCTGCATTTTCCTATGTTTCCTGACTGTCTTCTTGGATTGACATGGCCTGCTCTCGGATCAGCACTCGGAAGGATTACATGGTTTGGACTTGGAATTGTTTATCGGACTTACCAGCCCCAGAACTTTAATTTGTCTGATTGAACTTTATTTCCTTGCTGTGTCCCCACACCTGGAGCTCCGCCCAGCCCTCGCTACTTGTCATAAGTCTACTTTTCCATGGTTGTAGCCAGGAGGCTTGACAGTTGAAAGGGGAAATCAAGGTTCGCTTACAATGCAAGAGCCAATACACTAAAAATCTGGAATAAAAAATAAGCTAGACTAAAAATAGACGTGACTGCACAGCATGGAATTAAGGATGCAAAGGGAAACTAAAGACATACCTAAAATGATATTCATCAGCAACCGGTGGCAGCAGCACCACGTGCGTACAGTCGATCACACCCATGGAGTTGGGCATATCGGCCAGCTCGTAAGAGCCCAGCTTAAGCGCATTCCAGGCTACCATGGTGTCAGGTAAACATATATACTTGTCCACCAAGGTAGCCATGCCATCCAGAAATATATTCAGAGTGTGGCTGAGTGTAGGTTGGGACATGCCCTACAATACAGTTTCTCAAGAGAAACATGGTTAAGTCAGGTCGGTTCAAATAGCTCAACATCATGCTTGCGAATGACATCCACACGTGGCCGATGCAATCGAAGTCTTGTCAGGCACATGCACAGCATGCTGCGATGCAGCAGGCGCTCGTACTCTAACAGTACTTCATCAGAGGACACCAAACAAAACGCAGGCCCAACTACTACCCTGGAATCTGTAACATTCCGGCCGCTTGATTCCCTCGCCCCAGGTCATCCAGATTTGGGAGGCCCCTCTGTGTGAAACCCCACAGGTCGCACGGTAAACTCACCTACTCCCCCGATCCATGTGCGCGCAGCAGCCACTCCCTGCTTTACCTTTAGAAAGGCCATCACATTTGTGAATGGCTGGGGTAGGCACACCTTTGAAAGGGTAGCAGGGATACGGCCGCCAGCACCCTGGGCTACGGGTTGCACTCGGCTAGACTCGGCTGGGGCCTACTCGTTAGACGAGTTTGCGTTAGCGCAGTCAAGCACGCTGATTGGACCGGAGGCTGTGCACGTGCCGTATGTACAGGGCAATGTGAGTTGAAGTGGTCGACCTGGGTGGTTTCATGCAGAGGGGCATCTTGCATCGGTGTGCCCCGGGGGGCAAGGACCAAAACCTGAGATAGTAAAAATCCTGGGTTTTGTAGTAAAAAACAATATTGTCTTTTACTACAAAACAGCTGACACACTCAACAAATGCAGCACACACACATGGGTGGCTGAATGCACTGCAGCAGTACAATACCCGATAGGCACCCCAAATGGCGCCAATGTGGCCCCCTGGGCAACATCAGCAGCCGAGCTGTGCATAGTCTAAAAGTGAAAGCAGGGGCAAAGTCTTCAAACATATCTTCTTTTCCCACCCAGCATAAATGCAACCTGTCCACGTGACTTGACACCCACCCTCCATACAGCAGTTTCTCAACCAAAGACTCAATTAACAAGTCAAAAAACCCCATGATGGGCTGCTAGCCTGCGCCCAGGGGTCGCTGGTAAACATACCTTTCCGGACAACTCCCACAGCATCCTGTAGATAGGTTAGGAGTGGGAGCTCTTCCCAGACTATAGGGAAGCTTGGGATGTGGCCAACGGGCTGGGGATTCTTGAGATCAGCCTATTGGCCATCTCTAAAATGACAGGTGCGCTTGGCCTCGGCATTGGAAAAAAACAGTTTTTTTAACCAGGCCACAGTTGACCCAGCCACATTGCCTGAGAAACTCAAGTGAGGAGAGTGGGTGGTCAATGCTGGGGCACAGGAAATGGGTTTTGTGTTGCTTTAACTTGGCCAATATCAGGATGAAGCAGGTGGCTGCAGCATGCATTGTCTGATACTGTAAGCTATCAGAATTGATGTAGAGTTATTATAAGAACTATATTCCTTTCCAGATGTAACATAGTAATTATTGCTAATGATATTTTAGCTTATTAGTTTGTCATTAAATCAAGTGATATTAGTAAGAAAATGAAGTGTGTCACATTTAAATAGATACCTAAAATGTCTGGAGAAAATATTTTATTATGCATAGTTGCTGATCCAAGGCAAACATTAGTAAATTCTACTTGGAAAATTCAGGTTGATGGCTGAGCACATCTTGATTGTTGTTTAACATATACCCAATGGCAGATATGTACACATTGACATTTACCATTGAGAGGCCTTTAGTTCCTTACAAATAAGGCTGGAGATCTTCCAGAAAATTACATCCCTTGGTGTTAACTTAACACTCGGCCACTCCTAGTAAAGGTAACAGCGATGTTAAAATGAAACAAACCCATATAAATTAGTTGGCCCTCTTTAAAACCTGCTTGGGGTACCACACACTGTGTGAAACCCCTTGGTTTCCCTGTAAACTCCCCTCAAACCTTGATTCACAGCAGTGGCAAAGCTTCGCCACACTTCAAAGCTCCCTGGATCATCTCCTCTTCCCCTGGCCTGCACATCCCCATTGACAGACATTAAAGTCTGCAGAGTATGGCAAGTGTGCTGAGGGTGGATGCTGCTAAAGGTCGCACATGGGCTGTGATATTAAGGACCAAAATGGTTATACAGGGAAAATTAGGTGTTTTTTACACTTAGAAATATCTCAAATCAGTATGCCCCAAGGCTCTGATAACCCTGCTTGACTATGCTAAAAGGGACATTGATCTAAAAAAGGTCCTGAATATGTCAGCTTACAATACTTTTGGGGGCGATTCAGTACCAGAGGCTCGATTCAGAGAGACAACAAAAAACTTCAGTTTTAGTGCCGATCTGTTTTTTTGTGAAATGTTTCCGTTCTCGTATGAGCGTAAGAGCGATTCTATGCATGCATTGAAAACCATCTGTTAAGTTTCCGTCCGTTCGTACGGCAAATTACGAATACGAAGATGTCATTTTCCATCCAGACTTTTCCGTTTCATTTTCACATGTTACAACGTAGTCTTTCGTTTTTGCCCTTTTCCCATCGTATACTCCAACGAATCCTTTACGTTTCCCGTTAGTTTCTGTTTCCCTTTTTCAATAAATAATCGTACAGACGGAAATCCTTACGATCTTGCGCCTGCGCACTACAAACTTAACTCATTAAAGTGCTCGCCTACATATTTGCCACCCTCACTTCTACTACAATGTTTAGCTAAATCACTTAGCACTGTCCTCCATCTTCCCTTTTGCTTCACTCTAATCCCAGATAATGCCATCTGTTGCCGCTCATGGGGCACTGTCACACAGTCTGCTATGGGGTGATAGGGGATTCTGTCACACAGTCTGCTACAGGGTGATTGGGGATTGCCCAAAACTATCCATAGGTCTTATTTAATAACCAATTATTGCCTATAAACCACAGTTAGAAGTCCAGAAGTCAGAAATGAATCTATTTCATTACTTATTGGAGTATGCCTATAACAAGTGCTTTTGTTGATAGGTATACCAATATACCACTACACATCTAATTTATTATTTGCTGTTGACTTCAGAATGAGCAGTGCTTGGTAGCGGCAGTATCTGCATACTTACCCAGTGTGGGTATCTAACAATTTTGTCTCGTAGAGCACTAGCCCTTCATGGTGGTGTCCTCGGAGCCTTGTTTCTGCACTCACATTCTACTAAATTCATTGTCATGAGGGGTTGTGCCAAGGTGGGTCCAGCATGACCCACACCGACCGCCCCCCTTCATTGCAATCAATACAGCATGCATAATAGGGAGCATGAAGCCAACCTAATAGCTACCACCAAGTATGACCAACACTGGATGCAGCGAATCACTCTAAAGGTGTGTATAGACTTTTTTTTAATGTCTGGACAGAGACTTTAAACACTCTTTTTCTTCTAATTAAAAATATATTGGCACTACAGAAAGGACAGCACAGCAGCCAAATAAAAGTAGGTTATTAATCCTGTAGGGAAAGTACCTGTGTTATACTACCTTGCTTGAGGCATTAAACCTTGTCTGTTGGTGGGACAAGATTGTGAAAAGGAAGAAAAATACGTATGAAGGTGCACAATCTCCAAAGAATGCCTAAGGTGGCATAATAACTTAAAAAAAAAAAAAACACAAATAAGGTTAAGCAAATCTGGAAAACAGGACGCAAATCAAGTCAACATCACCTGGTCAATAAGATGGTTGCAAAAAATGGAAAACAGGCTTGTCACTGTAGGTTTTAAAAAAATGACTAGTTACTAAAGATCCACAAATATCCTCCAATGGAAATAATTATGGAGAAAGTAGGGCCACTGTAGAGCACCTCATAACTCCCACTGTTCTATTTTTATAGAAGCAAAGACTAGTTACAGCATAAAATATTCTTATTCTGAATCTGTATAAGTCAAAGAAAGTGAACGTTGTCCTTTTCTGTATGATGTCTAATCCCCAAATTGTACCCAATTTAAAATCAAAGTAACCCTGCTGAAAGAATAGCAAAGCATATTCAAGAAATAGATAGGACAGGGAAATAACTGTAGGAAATGCAAAGATAGTGACAACACTGGTTCCCTTTAGGTTAGGGGGACCCAGCATTGAGGCTTCCCCAACTTATTTATCACATTTGTACTCTGATGGCAAAAAAATAAACACCATTTTTATGCTATGGGCGTGTTATATGCTGTTATATGCTGTTATATGTTATATGCTGACCCGGACCAACAGTCTACTGCCGAAAACAGGCTCCGGGGCCTGAAGCAAGGGCGAAATGCGGCTGAAGAATTTAGCTCCGAGTTCTGCTGTTGGGCGGTAGAGTTCAGGTGGAATGTCCCTGCCTTGTGTAGCCAATACCGAATGGGCCTTTCTGAGAGCATCAAAGATGCATTAGTGAATTTCCCTCCATCTTCAGATCTAGACCAGTTAATGCAGGTCACCATTAAGATAGACCGTCGCCTTAGGGAGAGAGCTAGGGCTCCCACGTCCTTCAGACCCTTCCAAAACCCTAACCCACAGTCTTCTGTTAGGGAAACTACACCTTCTTCCTCTCAGGAGGAACCTATGCAGCTTGGGAAAACTCACCTTTCCCAAGATAAGAAGCAGCGTAGATGCTCCTTGGGATTATGCTTATATTGTGGGAACCCGGGACATGTTGCTAGATCCTGTCCTAACAAGGGGAACTCGGCGGGAAACTTGCACGCCTAGAACAGGGGGAGAGTACTGCTCTAGGTGGGTCTGTTTGCTACTCTTACTTGAATAAAATGTTAATCTCTGTAGACCTTTCCTGGGGCTCTTCCAGAAAGTCACTCTCTGCTTTTGATAGTGGAGCTGCAGGCACTTTCCTGGACAGAGGCATGATCTCCACCTTGGGGATCCCATTAGTGCCCCTTGAGACATCTCTCCAGGTCTTGGCCATTAATGGGAAGGCCATTCAGGGGGGTCCGGTCAATACTAAGACTCCACCTCTCAAATTAGTTGTTGAGTCCTCCCATTCTGAGTTCGTTTAATTCTTCATCTTTGATTGTCCCGAAACACTGGTGGTTTTGAGATACCCTTGGTTGAAACTCCACAACCCCATCTTAGACTGACAGGCTGGGGAATTAGTTAAATGGAGTAACTTCTGTATGAGTCATTGTTTTTCCACCGCCCTCAGAAGTACTCAGATATTACCCCAAGGGTTACCTCAGCTGTATGCTGATTGGGCAGACGTTTTTTCTGAACGCTTTGCTGACACTCTCCCCCCACATAGGGCCTACGATTGCCCTATTGACTTGCTCCCTGGAACCATTCCACCTAGAGGTAAAATCTACAATCTTACCCGGCCTGAGGAGCAAGCAATGAGGGATTACATCTCTGAGAATTTTAATAAGGGGTTTATCCGCCCCTCGACATCGCCTACGGGGTTCTTTTTTGTGGAAAAAAAAGATGGTGGTTTGAGGCCTTGTATAGATTACAGGGCCTTGAACAAAATCACTATAAAAAAATGGTATCCCTTACCTTTGATAGAGGATTTATTTAATCAAGTTGTTGGTGCTCAAGTCTTCTCCAAATTAGATTTAAAAGGAGCCTACAACTTGATTCGTATTCGGTAAGGGGATGAGTGGAAGACGGCATTCAACGTGAAGGACGGCCATTATGAGTACCTGGTCATGCCCTTTGGCCTTTGTAACGCTCCAGCCGTCTGCCCTTTGGCCTTTGTAACGCTCCAGCCGTCTTCCAGGACTTCATAAACAAAGTTTTTCGAGATTATTTAGGTAGATTCGTGGTCATTTATTTAAACGATATCCTCATTTTTTTCTAATTAATTGTCTGAGCATAGACATCATGTAAAATTAGTCCTTCAAAAATTAAGAGCGAATCATTTGTATGCCAAGATTTTTAAATGCATGTTTGAGGTCACCACTGTTCCCTTCTTGGGATATGTGATATCTAACCAGGGTCTGGAGATGGATACTGTTAAGATTTCAGCAGTGCGGGATTGGGTTCAACCCAAGACATTGAAAGAGTTACAGCGTTTTTTAGGCTTCGCAAATTTCTATCGACGCTTTTTCAGGGGTTTATCCCATATTGTGGCACCTCTTACTAACCTTACCCGTAAGAGCGCCTTTACTGAGAACTGGACGTCGTCTGCCAATAAGGCCTTCCTGGCTTTGAAACAGGCTTTTACCTCAGCGCCTGTTTTAATTCACCCTAACGTAAACAAGCCCTTTGTCATTGAAGTAGATGCTTCCGAGTTGGGCGTGGGGGCAGTTTTATCACAATACTCTAATCATCCTGAACGTTTGCATCCCTGCGCCTACTTCTCGCGGAAGTTTAGCGCCGCTGAGCAGAATTACGATGTGGGGAACAGGGAGTTATTGGCAGTAAAACTGGCCTTAGACGAATGGCGTCACTGGCTGGAGGGTTCACTGCATCCGGTCACGGTCTATACCGATCACAAGAACCTTGAATACATCAGTTCAGCAAAGAGACTAAACTCTCGTCAGGTGTGCTGTGCATTATTTTTCTCATGGTTCAACTTCATAATCACATTTAAACCAGGAACCTGTCTCGCATGTTCGGGGAATGTAAAGATAGGGGTGATATGGGTGAACCAATTTTACCTCTTAGTTGAGTGGTGGGGGCATTACTTCCTGATCTATTAAATACTTTGGCACCATTCTAGAATGAATCTCCTGTAGATGTACCTTTGAGATGTCTGTTTGTTCCACCGCACTTGCGTACCGATGTTATCCGCGAGTTTCATGATGCAAAAAACGCCGGTCACCTGGGGAATCGGAAAACGTTTGCCCTAGCCCAACGCCATGTATGGTGGCCTACTATG